>LR738713.1:75233431-75365477 GCA_902687465.1 Secale cereale
GGGAAGGGGGAGCGGCCCTTCTTTCCTTCCTCCTCTCCCTCTCCTTCCCTCCTTCCACCTCCCTGAGAAAGGAAAAAAGGGGGGCGAATCCAACCAGGAGTGGAGTCCTAGTTGGACTCCCCCCATGGCATGCGCCCCCTAGGCCGGCCTCCTCCTCCTCTCCTCCTTTATATACGTTGGCAGTGAGGCACCCCAAAGCACATCAATTGTTCTTAGTCTTATGCGGTGCTCCCCTCCAAAGTTTACACATCAGGTCATATTGTCATAGTGCTTAGGCGAAGCCCTGCGAGATCTACTTCACCATCACCGTCAACACGCCGTCGTGCTGCCGGAACTCTCCCTCGACACTGAAAGTGCGTTATATCGACTAGAGGAGGAGTGAATAGGCGATTTTTACAAATTCGTCACTGAGGAATTTCTTGCTGAGGGATTTCCTAAGCAACGAACTACTTAGCATTGGAATAGATACTCAAGTGCATGCACAACTAAACAGTAGCATAGTCATCATGATGAAATTAAAGCAAACACAGAGTACAAGCGGCGTGTAAACCGGATAAGCAAGTTGAAGACTGAGGACTGAAGAAATAGGGTTGAGGAAATTGGGAAATTCTTCAGTCAATGTCTTCAAATAGTATAGATGAAATTCATCAACACATGAATGAGTAAATGGAAGGGTTGAGAAATAGAACCAATAGGCTTGATGAAGACAATGATTTGTTAGACCAGGTCCAACTGTTGTGACAGTTGTACGTCTAGTTAGGGCGGCTAGGTATTCAAACCTAAGGACACACAGTCCCAGACACCCAGTCTTGGACACACAGTCCAAGACACCAAGTACTCACCATATTCCCCTTGAGATAAGGTCACATAGACCTCGCCCAATCACTCGTGGTAAGTCTTCAAAGGTGACTTCCAAACCTTCACAGACTTGGTCACTCGGTGATCCACAATTCCTCTTGGATGTCGTAGACCATTGACGCCTAACCGTCTGGAAGATCACAGTCTTCAAAGGTAACAAGCATCGGTTCTACACAGGAACACTCTCTTCAGTGATGCTCAATCACTTTGGGGTTTTAGGTGTTGGGTTTTGGGTTTTTTCTCACTTGATGAATTCCGCTCCAAGTCCTCGGAGGATGGGTTGCTCCAATGACAAGTGTCAGTTTCTCTCGGAGCAGCTAGCCAACTAGTGGTTGTAGGGGGCGGCTATTTATAGCTGCTACTTCTCGAGCTTACGTTGCATTCCCTCGAAGAGGAAAGGGTGATGCAGCACAGTAGCATAAGTATTTCCCTCAGTTTTTTAGAACCAAGGTATCAATCCATTAGGAGACCACGCGCGAGTCCCTCGCACCTGCACAAACAAATAAGAACTTTGCAGCTAACGCGATAAGGGGTTGTCAATCCCTTCACGGTCACTTACGAAAGTGAGATCTGATAGATAGGATAGTATAATATTTTTGGTATTTTTGGTATAAGAACAGAAAGTAAATAAAGCAAATAAGCAACGGTAGCAAAAATTGAAGGAAAGTAATATGATAAAGATAGACCCAGGGGCCATAGGTTTCACTAGTGGCTTCTCTCATGAAAGCAGAATTCTACGGTGGGTGAACAAATTACTATCGAGCAACTGATAGAAAAGTGCATAGTTATGAGAATATCTAGGTATGATCATTATATATAGGCATCACGTCCGTGACGAGTAGAATGAAATGATTCTGCATCTACTACTATTACTCCACACATCGACCGCTATCCAGCATGCATCTAGAGTATTAAGTTCATAAGAACAGAGTAATGCTTTAAGTAAGATGACATGATGTAGAGGGATAAACTAAAGCAATATGATATAAACCCCATCTTTTTATCCTCGATGGCAACAATACAATATGTGCCTTGCTGCCCCTCCTGTCACTGGGAAAGGACACCGCAAGATTGAACCCAAAGCCAAGCACTGCTCCCATTGCAAGAACTATTGATCTAGTAGGCCAAACCAAACCAATAATTCGAAGAGACTTGCAAGGATATTATAATCATCCATAAAAGATTTCAGAAAAGAATCAAATATTGTTCATAGATAATCTTGATCATATACCCACAATTCATCAGATCTCGACAAACACACCGCAAAAAAGATTACATCGAATAGATCTCCTCGAAGATCGAGGAGAACTTTGTACTGAGATCGAAAAGGGGAGAAAAGCCATCAAGCTAATAACTATGGACCCGAAGGTATGTGGTAAACTACTCACAACTCATTGGTGAGGCTATGGTGTTGATGTAGAAGCACTGCGTGGTAGATCCCCCCTCCGGCGGAGCTCCGGAATAGGCCCCAAGATGGGATCTCACGATAACAGAAGGTTGCGGCGGTGGAATTAGGGTTTTCTCTATTGCCTCGATGTTTTCAGGGTACGTGGACTTATATAGGAGGAAGAAGTACGTCGGTGGAGCAACATGGGGCCCACGAGGGTGGGGGGCGCACCTGCACCCCCTGGGCATGCCCTGCCCCCTCGTGGGCACCTCGTTTCTTCTCTGACTTGGTCCTTAAGTCTCTCGTGAAGATACGGTTCCAAAAATAACTCTCCCAAAGGTTTCATTCTGTTTGGACTCCGTTTGATATCCCTTTTCTGCGAAACACTGAAATAGGCAAAAAAAACAGCAATTTGCACGGGGCCTTGGGTTAGTAGGTTAGTACCAAAAATAATGTAAAAGTGTATAATAAAGCCCATTAAACATCCATAACAGAATATATAATAGCATGGAACATTCAAAAATTATAGATACATCATACGTCCATTTTGCATCATGATTTTATGTTGATATTTATTGCACTATGGGCTATTATTACACGTTATGTCACAATACTTATGCCTTTTCTCTCTTATTTTACATGGTTTACATGAAGAGGGAGAATGCCGCCAGCTGGAATTCTGGGTTGGAAAAGGAGCAAACATTGGAAACCTATTCTGCATAACTCAAAAAGCTCTGAAACTCCACGAAACACCATTTCAGAAAATATAAAAAATATCCGGCGAAAGATATTCACTAGGGGGGCCACCACTTGTCCACGAGGGTGGGGGGCGCCCCCCCCTCTGGGCGTGCCCCCTGCCTCGTGGGCCACCCGGTGACCCCCCGATGCCCATCTTCTCCTATATGAGGTGTTTTGACCTGGAATAAGTAAGAGGAGGCTTTCAAGACCAGACGCCGCCGTCTCGAGGCGGAACCTTGGTGGAAACCAATCTAGGCCTCCGGCTAAGCTGTTCTGCCAGGGATACTTCCCTCCGGGAGGGGTAAATCGTCACCACCGTCATCACCAACAACTCTCCAATATTGGGGAGGGTTATCTTCATCAACATCTTTACCAGCAACATCTCTTCTCAAACCCTAGTTCATCTCTTGTATCCAATCTTTGTACCCAAACCTCAGATTGGTACCTGTGGGTTACTAGTAGTGTTGATTACTCCTTGTAGTTGATGCTAGTTGGTTTACTTGGTGGAAGATCATATGTTTAGATCCATTATGCATATTAATACCCCTCTGATCCTGAACAATATTATGTCTTGTGAGTAGTTACTTTTGTTCCTGAGGACATGGGAGAAGTCTTGCTATTACTAGTCATGTGAATTTGGTATTCGTTCGATATTTTGATGAGATGTATGTTGTCTCTCCTCTAGTGGTGTCATGTGAACGTCGATTACATGACACTTCACCATTATTTGGGCCTAGAGGAAGGCATTGGGAAGTAATAAGTAGATGATGGGTTGCTAGAGTGACAGTAGCCTAAACCCTAGTTTATGCATTTCTTCGTAAGGGGCTGATTTGGATCCACTTGTTTCATGCTATGGTTAGGTTTACCTTAATAATTCTTTTGTAGTTGTGGACGCTTGCATTAGAGGTTAATCATAAGTGGGAGGCTTGTCCAAGTAAGGATAGCACCCTAGCATCGGTCCACCCACATACCAAATTATCAAAGTACCGATAGTGAATCAAGTGAACGTGATGAAAACTAGCTTGACGGTAATTCCCATGTGTCCTCAGGAGCGTTTTCCTTCATATAAGAGTTTGTCCAGGCTTCTCATTTGCTACAAAAAGGATTGGGCCATATTGCTGCACCTTATTTACTTTTACTATTGTCACTTTCTACCAATTACCTTATCCCAAAACTATCTGTTACCGATAATTTCAGTGCTTGCAGAAAATACCTTGCTGAAAACTGCCTATCATTTCCTTTTGCTCCTCATTGGGTTCGACACTCTTATTTATTGGAAGGACTACGATAGATCCCCTACACTTGTGGGTCATCAAGACTCTTTTCTGGGCCGTTGCCGGGGAGTGAAGCGCCTTTGGTAAGTGGAATTTGGTAAGGAAAAATTTATATAGTGTGCTGAAATTTACTGTCACTTGTTACTATGGCTCATAATCCTTTGAGGGGCTTGTTCGGGGTATCTTCACCCCGACCAGAAGAGAAAAGAGTTGCTCCTCAAGCTACTGCACCTACTGAAAATGTTTGCTTTGAAATTCCTTCGGGTATGATAGAGAAACTGCTAGATAATCCGTTTACAGGAGACGGAACACTACATCCCGATTTGCATCTAATCTATGTGGATGAAGTTTGTTGATTATTTAAGCTTGCAGGTATGCCCAAGGATGTTATCAAGAAGAAGGTCTTCCCTTTATCTTTGAAGGGAGATTTTATTGACATGGTTTAGGCTATGCGATGATATTGGATCATGGAACTATAATCGGCTGAAGCTGGAATTTCATCAGAAGTTCTACCCTATGCATCAGGTTCATCGTGATCATAATTATGTATATAATTTTTGGCCTTGCGAGGGAGAAAGCATCGCTCAATATTGGGGAAGGCTTAAGTCAATGTTATATTCATGCCCCAATCATGAGCTCTCAAGAAAAATGATCATTCAAACTTTTATGCTCGGCTTTCTCTCAATAATCGCACCATGCTCGATAATTCTTGTGCTGGTTCTTTTATGATGAAGACTATTGAATTTAAATGGGATTTATTGGAAATAATTAAACGCAACTCTGAAGATTGGGATCTCGACGAAGGTAAGGAGTCAAGTATGACCCCTAAGTTTGATTGTGTTAAAGCTTTTATAGATACCGATGTTTTCCTTGAGTTTAGCACTAAATATGGACTTGACTTTGAGATAGTAGCTTCTTTCTATGAATCGTTTGCTACTCATGTTGATCTTCCCAAGGAGAAGTGGTTTAAATACCATCCTCCCATTGAAGTGAAAGTAGTTGAACCCGTTAAAGTTGAAGAAAATACTATCACTTATAATGTTGATCCTATTGTTCCCACTGCTTATATTGAGAAACCACCTTTCCCTGTTAGAACAAAGGATCATGCTAAAGCTTCAACTATGGTTCGTAAGAGTAATACTAGAACACCTACACCCTCTGAGCAATTTAAAGTTGAACCTAGTGTTGCTATGGTTAAAGATCTCTTGGTTGAAAATTTAGATGGACATGTTATTTACCTCCAAGAGGAAGCTGCTAGAATAGCCAAACCCGATGCTAGGAATAAACATAGACCAGTTGTAGGCTTGCCTGTTATTTCTGTTAAAATAGGTGATCATTGCTATCATGGTTTATGTGATGTAGGTGCCGGTGCAAGTATAATCCCTCATTCCTTATATAAAGAAATTATGCATGATATTGCACCTGTTGAGTTAGAAGGGATTGATGTTACTATTAAGCTTGCCAATAGAGACACTATTTCACTAGTTGGGATTGTTAGAGATGTTGAAGTTTTCTGTGGGAAGGTTAAATAACCTGCTGATTTTCTTATTCTTACTTCCCCACAAGATGATTTTTGTCCCATTATATTTGGTAGACCCTTCTTGAATACTGTTAATGCTAAGGTAGACTGCGTAAAAGATATTGTTACTGTTGGTTTAGGGGATATGTCTCATGATTTTAAATTTGCTAAATTTTGTAGACAACCCCATGATAAAGAATTACCTAGTAAGGATGAAATTATTTGTCTTTATTCTATTGTTGTGCCTCCTAACGATCCTTTAGAACAATACCTGCTAGACCAAGAAAATGATATGTATATGAATGAGAGAAGGGAAATAGATGAAATAATCTTTAAGCGGGGACCCGTATTGAAAAGCAACTTGCTTGTTGAAATTCTAGGGGATCCTCCTCCACCCAAGGGTGATCCTGTGTTTGAACTTAAACCATTACCTGATAATCTTAAGTATGTTTATCTCGATGAAATGAAGATATATCCTGTTATTATCAGTGCTAACTTTTCAGAGCAAGAAGAAAAAAATAATGAAAACTCTGAAGAAGCACTGTGCTGCTATTGGATATACTCTGGATGATCTTAAGGGCATTAGTCCCACTTTATGCCAACACAAGATAAAATCGGAAGAGGACGCTAAACCGGTTATTGATCATCAACGGCGGTTAAATCCTAAGATGAAAGAAGTGGTATGGAAGGAAATGCTAAAGCTTCTAGAGGCAGGTATTGTCTATCAAGTTGCTGATAGCCAGTGGGTAAGTCATGTCCATTGTGTCCCTAAGAAGGGAGGTATGACTGTTGTTCCTAATGATAAAGATGAGTTGATCCCACAAAGAACTATTACAGGTTATAGGATTGTAATTGATTTCCACAAATTAAATAAAGCTACTAAGAAAGATTATTACCATTTGCCTTTTATTGATCAAATGCTAGAAATGTTATCCAAACATACTCATTTTTGCTTTCTAAATGGTTATTCTAGTTTCTCTAAAATACCTGTATCAAAAGGGGGTCAAGAAAAGACCACTTTTACTTGTCCTTTCGGTACCTTTGCTTATAGACGTATGCCTTTTGGTTTATGTAATGCACCTGCTACCTTTCAAAGATGCCTGGTGGCTATATTCTCTGATTTTTGTGAAAAGGTTGTTGAGGTTTTCATGGATGACTTTTCCGTTTACGGAACTTCTTTTGATGATTGCTTGAGCAACCTTGATCGAGTTTTGTAGAGATGTGAAGACACTAATCTTGTCTTGAATTGGGAGAAGTGACACTTTAAGGTTAACGAAGGCATTGTCTTGGGACATAAAATTTCTGAAAAATGTATTGAAGTTGACAAAGCTAAAGTCGATGCTATTGAAAAGATGTCGTGTCCCAAGGACATCAAAAGTATACGAAGTTTCCTTGGTCATGCCGGGTTTTTTAGGAGGTTCATTAAGGACTTCTCCAAAATCTCCAGGCCTTTGACTAATCTCTTACAAAAAGATATTCCTTTTGTATTTGATGATGATTGTCTAGAAGCATTTGAAATACTTAAGAAAGCATTGATCTCTGCACCTATTGTCCAGCCTCCTGACTGGAATTTACCCTTCGACATTATGTGTGATGCTAGTGATTATGCTGTAGGTGCTGTTCTAGGACAAAGAGTTGATTAGAAATTGAATGTTATCCAATATGCTAGTAAAACTCTAGACAGTGCCTAGTAAAATTACGCTACTACTGAGAAGGAATTTTTAGCAGTTGTATTTGCTTGTTATAAGTTTAGACCTTATATTGTTGATTCTAAAGTAACCATTCATACTGATCATGCCGCTATCAAATACCTTATGGAAAAGAAAGATGCTAAACCTAGACTCATTAGATGGGTTCTCTTGCTGGAAGAATTTGATCTGCGTATTATTGATAGAAAGGGAGCTGAGAACCCCGTAGCAGATAACTTGTCTAGGCTAGAGAATATTCTTGATGACCCACAACCTATTGATGATAGCTTTCCTGATGAACAATTAGCTGTCATAAATACTTCTCGTACTGCTCCATGGTATGCTGATTATGCTAATTACATTGTTGCTAAGTTTATACCACCTAGCTGCACATACCAGCAAAAGAAAAAGTTCTACTATGATTTGAGATATTACTTTTGGGATGATCCACACCTTTATAAAGAAGGAGTAGATGGTATTATTAGACGTTATGTACCTGAGCATGAACAGGACCAGATCCTATGCAAGTGTCACTCCGAAGCTTATGTAGGACACCTTGCTAGAGATAGAACTGCACATAAGGTATTGCAATCTGGTTTTTATTGGCCTACTCTCTTCAAGGATGCTCATCAGTTTGTCTTATCTTGTGATGAATGTCAAAGAATTGGTAATATCAATAGACATCAAGAAATGCCTATGAATTATTCACTTGTTATTGAATTGTTTGATGTCTGGGGCTTTGATTATATGGGACCGTTTCCTTCCTTTAATGGATATACACATATTTTAGTTGTTGTTGATTACGTTACTAAGTGGGTAGAAGCTATTCCAACTAGTAGTGTTGATCACAACACTTCTATTAAGATGCTTAAAGAAGTTGATTTTCCTAAGGTTTGGAGTCCCTAGATACTAAATGCCTGAAGGTGGTTCACACTTTATTCATGGTGCTTTTCGTAAAATGGTTGCTAAGTATGATGTTAACCATAGAATTGCATCCCCTTATCACCCACAGACTAGTGGTTAAGTAGTATTAAGCAATAGAGAGCTGAAATTAAGACAGTTAATAGGTCTAGAAAGAATTGGTCCAAGAAACTTGATGATGCATTATGGGCCTATAGAACTGCATACAAAAATCCTATGGGCATGTCTCCATATAAGATGGTTTATGGAAAAGCTTGTCTCTTACCTCTTGAGCTAGAACATAAGGCATACTGGGCTATTAAAGAGCTCAATTATGATTTCAAACTTGCCGGTGAGAAGATGTTATTTGACATTAGCTCTCTTGATGAATGGAGAACCCAGGCCTATGAGAATGCCAAGTTGTTTAAAGAAAAGGTTAAAAGATGGCATGACAAAAGGATACAAAAGCGTGAGTTTAACGTAGGTGATTATGTCTTGCTATACAACTTCCATTTAAGATTTTTTGCAGGAACACTTCTCTCTAAATGGGAAGGTCCTTATGTTATCGAGGAGGTCTATCGTTCACGTGCCATAAAAATCAACAACTTCAAAGGCACGAATCTGAAGGTGGTGAACGGTCAAAGAATCAAACATTATATCTCAGGTAATCCTATAAATGTTGAAACCAATGTTATTGAAACCATAACCCCGGAGGAATACATAAGGGCCACTTTCCAGAACGATTCAGACCCCGAAAAGGAAGAGGTATGTGGTACGGTAAGTAAACCGACTCCAAAACAGTTCTAATGGCAATTTTTCACCGTTTTGGAATATTTAGAAAAATAGAAAAATAAGAGGCAGTCCGGAAGAGACACGAGCCTTCCACGAGGGTGGAGGGCGCGCCCCCTTCCCCTGGGAGTGCCCCCTGCCTCGTGGGCACCTCGTGTGCCTCCTGGACTCCGATTTCTTGCACGTTACTCCTTTTGGTCGATAAAAATTCATTATATATTCTCCCGAAGGTTTTGACCATGGTATCACTCAAAAATCTTGTGTTCTTGTTTCGATCTATGTTCTGTTAGGGTTGACAAGGCCAGGCATCATGTCGTCCGCCTCCTCCAACAATGAGGGAAACGATGCTTGGCTAATGAAGATAGAGCTGGAGAGGGAAGGACCTGAGGAGATCGACAAGGAGAATAGGATCAAGAAGGCTGTGGAAGATCAGGCTTCGGCAATAGGAGAAGAAGACATCCTCCAACCCCTTCCAAATCTTTTTACTTCAACTGATATTGAAGCTTTCAAGATTATTGAGTTAGCTCAAATACAAAACAAGTATCTCACAAGTGAAAATATTTTGCTGAAGGAGCATATCGCCGCACGCAAAGGTATTATCCGCAAGTTGGAGGATCTCCTACGCTCGATGTATGATGATCCGGCGTCACTGGTTTCAACTCCATCATCACCAACTTTGAAGAAGGGGACATAATCAGATGGGTATGGGCACTCCCCTTGGCAACTGCCAAGCTTGGGGGAGTTGCCCCGGTATCGTATCACCATCACACTCCTATCTTTACCGTTTTACTTAGTTCGATCCTTTTTGGTAGTATCTTGATCTAGTAGAATAAAGTTAGCATGATCTAGTTGTGCGCTTTTGCTTTTTGATCTTTACCCTTGTAATCATGTCTGTGAGCTATATAATAAAGATTAGTGTTGAGTCAAGAGCTTAATTTCCTCACTTTGGTCATGATAGAATAAAAGAAAATATGAAAAGTATCAAAGATATCATATTGATCTTATGGGAAGTAATGACTTCACATATAAAGAGTATGATGAATAAAAGTTGTTGAAAGTTGACAAACATAGTCTTGGTCATCGTTGCAATTAATAGGAAGTAATAAATAAAGAGAAGTTTCACATACAAATATACTATCTTGGACATCTTTTATGATTGTGAGCACTCATTAAAATATGACATGCTAAAGAGTTCATGTTGCACAAGGAAGACAACATAATGGGTTATGTTTTCTTATATTAGAAATAAAGTATATTGTCATGGATCATCCAACATGTTGAGCTTGCCTTTCCCCCTCATGCTAGAAAAAATTCCTTGCACCAAGTAGAGATACTACTTGTGCTTCCATACATCCTTAAACCCAGTTTTGCCATGAGAGTCCACTATACCTACCTATGGATTGAGTAAGATCCTTCAAGTAAGTTGTCATGTTTGCAAACTCTCTAAAATATGTATGATTTATTAGTGTGGAGGAAATAAGCTTTGTACGATCTTGTGATATGGAAGTAATAAAAGCGACGGACTGCATAATAAAGGTCCTTACCACAAGTGGCAATATAAAGTGACGTTCTTTTGCGCTAAGACTTTGTGCATCCAACCATAAAAGCACATGACAACCTTTGCTTCCCTCTGCGAAGGGCCTATCTATAATTCTTGCCTTATAAGAGTCAAGGTGAAAATCATCTTTCCTTTCTATATGTTATCCTTTCGCAAGCACATTGTGTTGGAAGGATCCTGACATATATACCCACTTGGATGTAAGTTATCGTGGTCTATTACCGTTGACATTACCCTTGAGGTAAAAAGTTGGTAGGCAATACCACAAGCCCCTATCTTTCTCTGTGTCCGATTAAAACTCCATACCCATAAGTATTGCGTGAGTGTGAGCAATTGTGAAAGGCTATATGATAGTTGCGTATGTGGACTTGCTGAAAAGCTCTTATAATGACTCCTTCCGATGTTATGATAAATTGCAATTGCTTCAATGACTGAGATCGTAGTTTGTTGATTTTCAATGAAGTTTCTAATTCATACCTGACATTGTGAATGAATTGTTACTTTAGCATAAGAATCATATGACAATATATGTGTGTTGCTGTTATAAGAATGATCATGATGCCCTCATGTCCGTATTTTATTTTTATCGACACCTCTATCTCTAAACATGTGGACATATTTTTCGATATCGGCTTTCGCTTGAGGACAAGCGAGGTCTAAGCTTGGAGAAGTTGATACGTCCATTTTGCATCATGCTTTTATGTTGATATTTATTACACTATGGGTCCTTTCTCTCTTATTTTACAAGGTTTACATGAAGAGGGAGAATGCTGGCAGTTGGAATTGTGGGCTAGAAAAGGAGCAAACATTGGAAAACTATTCTGCACAACTCAAAAAGCTCTGAAACTCCACGAAACACCATTTCAAAAAATATCTAGCGAAAGAGATTCACCAGGGGGGCCACCACTAGTCCACGAGGGTGGGGACGCCCCCCTGCCTCATGGGCCACCCGGTCACCCCCCGATGCCCATCTTCTCTTATATGAGATGTTTTGACTTGGAAAAAAAAATCAGAGGAGGCTTTCGGGACCAGACGTCGCCGTCTCGAGGCGGAACCTTGGCGGAAACCAATCTAGGGCTCTGGCGGAGCTGTTCTGCCGGGGATACTTCCCTCCGGGAGGGGGAAATCGTCACCGCCGTCATCACCAACAACTCTTCCATCTTGGGGAGGGCTATGTTCATCAACATCTTCACCAGCACCATCTCCGCTCAAACCCTAGTTCATCTCTTGTATGCAATCTTGGCACCCAAACCTCAGATTGGTACCTGTGGGTTACTAGTAGTGTTGATTACTCCTTGTAGTTGATGCTAGTTGGTTTACTTGGTGCAAGATCATATGTTCAGATCCATTATGCATATTAATACCCCTCTGATCATGAACAATATTATGTCTTGTTAGTAGTTACTTTTGTTCCTGAGGACATGGGAGAAGTATTGCTATTAGTAGTCATGTGAATTTGGTATTCGTTCGATATTTTGATGAGATGTATGTTGTCTCTCCTCTAGTGGTGTTATGTGAACGTCAACTACATGACACTTCACCATTATTTGGGCCTAGAGGAAGGCATTGGGAAGTAATAAGTAGATGATGGGTTGCTAGAGTGACAGAAGCTTAAACGCTAGTTTATGCGTTGCTTCGTAAGGGGCTGATTTGGATCCACTTGTTTCATGCTATGGTTAGGTTTACCTTAATACTTCTTTTGTAGTTGCGGACGCTTGCATTAGAGGTTAATCATAAGTGGGAGGCTTGTCCAAGTAAGGACAGCACCCGAGCATGGATCCACTGATACGTCCAAAATGTATCTATAATTTCTGCTTGCTCCATGCCTCTTTTGGGTGATATTGCTATGATATTTATACACTTCCATACACTTTTGATCATATTTGGACTAACCTATTAACTCAGTGCACCCCAGTGCCAGTTTCTGTTTTCGGTTGTTTTTGAATTTCAGGTTTTCACATTACGAGAACTGCCAGGAAAAATCCAGAAAAAAATATATAAAAAATCAGCGTTCCAGGAGCTACCGTGCGGCCAAAGTACAGCCGGGGGGGACCCACAGGGGCTCCAGGCGGCCTGCCCAGGCGGCCCATCCCTAGGCTGTGCCGGGGGGGCGCCTGGGCCCCCCAGGACTCCCCTGGTGACCCCCTTTGGCATATATTTAAGGTCCGCCGAGAAAACCCTGATTCCGGACCCCTTTTCTCAAGACGCGATTCCGATCTCCGCCGCCATCGCCATCAAGCTTCGGGGGACCAGAATTCCTGCGCCGACACCCTGCCGGGACGGGGAAGTGCCCCCGGATTCATCTCCATCGACGTTGCTTCCTCCCTCCATGATGCGGGAGTAGTTCCTCCTCGGGGCTGAGGTTCTTACCAGTAGCTATGTGGTCAATTCTCTCTCCCATTATGTGATCTTCGTTGTGATCATAGGCTATGTTAATCTAGGGTGATCCCATGATATTTCCCCTTCCTCTATGTATTGGATTGATGTACTCACTTGTCTTTATCTTGTATAATCCCCGAGACCAAGGTGACAGCGGTCTATTGGACATGGATTAGAAAAGTATTTTCATGAGTGATTTCCTCTCTTGTGTGTTGATTGAAGATTGAGAGTCTCTTGGTGCTTGTCTTTGACTATCCTTTAGATATGTTGTGGTGATTGTGGGACTCTCTTTGGATGGTCGCGGTGACATTGGGAAATCCTTAGATTGAGAACTACGAACTTTGAGGTGTGCTTTTGTAGCCCTACATAATTCTCGTCCTCTCTTGACCACGAAGGAATGACCTCCGAGTGTGTCCCCTTTGCATGTTTTATGGGAAATATCATGTGATTCGATTATGTTAATGTTGTTGGGAGTTGCCACTAATGAAAGTATGAACCCTAGGCCTTGTTTCCACCATTACAATACCATTTGTGCTCCCGTTTACCACTTGTTTGCTTGCTGCACTTTTTATTACATATTTATATTACTTTGCTTTGCCACTCCTATCATCCATATTTTACCATCTCTTCGCCGAACTAGTGCACCTATACAACTCCTAGTTGTATTAGGTGTGTTGGGGACACAAGAGACTTCTTGTATCTTAGTTGCAGGGTTGCTTGAGAGAGACCATCTTCAACCTCTACTTCCTTGAGTTCGATAAACCTTAGGTCATCCACTTGAGGGAAATTTGCTGCTGTCCTACAAACCTCTGCGCTTGGAGGTCCAACATAGTCTACAAGAGTAGAAGCGTGTGTAGACATCATCCACCCACACACAAAATTATCAAAGTACCGAACGTGATGAAAACTAGCTTGACGACAATTCCCATGTGTCCTCGGGAGCGTTTTCCTTCATATAAGAGTTTGTCCAGGATTGTCATTTGCTAGAAAAAGGATTGGGCCATCTTTCTGCACCTTATTTACTTTTACTATTGGCACTTGCTACCAATTACCTTATCACAAAACTATCTGTTACCGATAATTTTAGTGCTTGCAGAAAATACCTTGCTGAAAACTGCCTATCATTTCCTTCTGCTCCTCGTTGGGTTCGACACTCTTATCGAAAGGACTATGATAGATCCCCTACACTTGTGGGTCATCAATACGTTCGAGACATATCAAGCATCCCCAAGCTTAATTCCTACTCGTCCTCTAGTAGGTAAATGGTAAAATCATAAAAACAGAATTTTTTATGTGGAATGCTATCCAACATAATTCTCAATGTAATTTCTTTATTGTGGAATTAATGTTCAGATCCGAAAGATTCAAGACAAAAGTCTATATTTACATAAGAATAATAATACTTCAAGCATACTAACAAAGCAATCATGTCTTCTCAAAATAACATGGCCAAATAAAGTTATCCGTACAAAATCATATGGTCTGGCTACGCTCCCTCTTCGTCACACAAAATATTCATATCATGCACAACCCCGGTTTCAGCCAAGCAATTGTTTTCATACTCGTATTTTTTCAAACCTTTCAACTTCCACGCAATACATGAGCGTGAGCCATGGATATAGCACTATAGGTGGAATAGAGTGCTGGTTGTGGAGAAGACAAAAAGGAGGAAAATAGTCTCACATCAACTAGGTGTATCAATGGGCTATGGAGATGCCCATCAATAGATATCAATGTAAGTGAGTAGGGATTGCCATGCAACGGATGCACTAGAGCTATAAGTATATGAAAGCTTATCAAAAGAAACTAAGTGGGTGTGTATCCAACTTGCTTGCTCATGAAGACCTAGGGCATTTGAGGAAGCCCATTGTTGGAATATACAAGCCAAGATCTATAATGAAAATTCCCACTAGTATATGAAAGTGACAAAGCAAGAGACTCTCTATCATGAAGATCATGGTGCTACTTTGAAGCACAAGTGTGGAAAATGATAGTAGCATTGTCCCTTCTCTCTTTTCTCTCATTTTTTTGGAGGGGCTTTCTTTTTTTTTACTAGCCCCTCTCTATTTTTTTGGGCCATCTTTTTTTTATATTTGGCCTTTCCTCACATGGGACAACGCTCTAATAATGAAGATCATCACACTTTTGTTGACTTACAACTCAAAGATTACAACTCGAAGCTAGAACAAAATATGACTCTATGTGAATGATGATGAAGCATGTCATATGAACGGAACGGTGGAAAGTTGCATGGCAATATATCTCGGAATGGCTATGGAAATGCCATGATAGGTAGGTATGGTGGCTGTTTTCAGGAAGATATATGGTGGGTGTATGGTACCGACGAAAGTTGCGCGGTACAAGATAGGCTAGCAATGGTGGAAGGGTGAGAGTGAGTATAATCCATGGACTCAACATTAGTCATACAGAACTCATATACTTATTGCAAAAATCTACGAGTTATCAAAACAAAGTATTCAACGCATGCTCCTAGGGGAAGGATTGGTAGGAGTTAACCATCGCGCGATCCCGACCTCCACACAAAGGATGACACTCAATAAATACCTCATGCTCTAACTTCGTCACATAGCGGTTCACCATATGTGCATGCTACGGGAATCACAAACTTTAACACAAGTATTTCTCAAATTCAAAATTACTCCACTAGCATGACTCTAATATCACCATCCTCATATCTCAAAACAATCATCAACTATCATACTTCTCATCATATTCAATGCACTTTATATGAAAGTTTTTACTATACTCATCTGGGATGCCTATCATATTAGGACTAGTTTTATAACCAAAGCACATTACCATGCTATTCTAAAATACTCTCAAAAGGATATAAGTGAAGCATGAGAGATCAACAATTTCTACAAAATAAAACCACCACCGTGCTCTAAAAGATATAAGTGAAGCACTAGAGCAAAACTATCTAGCTCAAAAGATATAAGTGAAGCACATAGAGTATTGTAATAAATTCTAAACCCTATTTATCTCTCTCAAAAGGTGGGTCCTAAAAGGATGATTGTGGCAAACTAAAAAGCAAAGACTCAAATCATACATGACGCTGCAAGCAAAACACATAGCATGTGGTGAATAAAAAATTGTCCCAAGTATAGTTACCGATAGATGAAGACGAAAGAGGGGATGCCTTCCCGGGGCATCCCCAAGCTTAGGCTTCTGGTTGTCCTTGAATTTTACCTTGCGGTGCCTTGGGCATCCCCAACCTTAGTATATTGCCACTCTTTGTTCCATAGTCCATCAAAGCCATAGTCAAAACTTGGAAACTTCACAACACAAAACATAGCCAAAAATCTCATGAGCTCCGTTAGTATAAGAAAACAAACCACCATTCAAAGGTACTGTAATGAACTCATTCTTTGTTTATATTGGTGTTAAACCTACCATATTCCAACTTCTCCATGATTCATACCCCCCGATACTACTCATAGATTAATCAAAATAAGCAAACAACACACGAAAAACATAATCTGTCAAAAACATAACAATCTGTAGTAATCTGTAAATTTCGAATGCTTCTGTAATGTCACAGCCCTATAGCTTAGCCTTTGCTTGACTCTGCATGTTCATATGCATCATGTTTATTTTTCTCAGAAACTTGGAAATGGGGATGATCAAACCCTAGCACTTCAAAATTCAAATAGGTCTAGTTAAAAAAATTGCATTCAATGTTTCCAAAGTTTTCTTATTAATTGTTTGATATTTTTGGCAAGGCTTTTGCACCAAACCAAAAATAATGAACATTTTTAGGAATATTTTGGGCACTTAATTTAAATCATTATTGTATTTGAATTTGGAGTTATATTCATAATATATAGAATATATTTCCAAATAACTTTGATTTAATTATGTGCTCCTGGAAAAGTCCATGGGAAACATAAAAATACTCAGAGGATGTTTTGGCACTTATTTGAATTTGTTCAAATTCAAAACAGTGGCAAAAGAAATAAACAAAGAAAGGAAAACAGAAAACAGAAAGAAAAAAAGAGAGAGAGCACTTACCTGCCACAGCCACCGGCCCAGCTAGACGGCCCATCCCACCAGGGGCAAGGGTGTCTTCAACCTCCTGCCAGGAGGACAGGCAAGTGCGTGGCGACGGCACGCGCGCCAGCCTCCACCTCCTGCTTGTCGCGAGCCACGTCGACGCCGCGGATGACCACCCCACTGTCGTCCAGATCGAGCTGACCTCTCAGTCGCCCCCTTGCTCCCTCCCTCGTCTCTCCAGAATGCAGGCCGACGCGCCCGTGAGCATGCCGCCACCGTAGCTGCGTCCACCGCCACTCCCTCGACTCTCCGATGCGCCCCCGAGCTCCGCCGTGCCTCCCTCCTCCCCTTCGTCGACCCATGCGACCGCGGGAGCCCTATAGCGTCGTCCCCGACCTCTTCTTCCTCCTCCGGCCGCCGAGATCGCCAGCGACCATACGCCGTCCCTGATGCCTCACTGAGCTTGCTGAGCTCCACCTCAACTCCGCTGTGAGCATCTAGTCGTTTCCCCTCTCCTCTCTTCCTTGTTAGCATGCCGTATCCACACTAACCACCGGACCCGAGAGCTCACCGCCGCCGTGGTTCTTCACGGCCGCGGCCAGGGCCACCCCAGCTCGCAACTGAACGCGTCACCATGTTGGCTGAACTCCCAGGAGCACGCAGCACCCACCAGCTCCTGCCCTAGTGCACCGTGGCCTTGTTTCCATCAACGTCCGAATGCCGGCCGCCGGCATGACCTGAACTCCGGCGAGCCCACTCCACCCCAGCTCCTCCCGCTTCCACCATTCGACGCGGACGAGTCTCCTCGTTCCGTAGATGGACTCGGCCTTCGATTTGGTCACCGTGGGACGAAACCCGAGCCCTCCGCCGCGTCTGTCGCCGCCGGCGACGAGCCGCCGGCGTTTTTGACCTGTTTGACCGGTGGGTTGACCACCCCGGGTCACTGACGTATGGGCCCCACGCCATTAGTCAACCACTGACTCGCTGACAAGTGGGGCCCTCCTTGTTAATTAACCTAGGTTAGTACTAATTGTTTGGTTAGTTAGTTAGTCACTGACATGCGGGCCCTGCCCTGTCTAAGTTTAGTTTAGAATTTAACTAGTGCTAATTAACCCTGTTAATTAGCAGAGTCACTCACGTGTGGACCACACACGTCAGGTTTGACCTGACCGCTCTGTTGACTTGCTGACATCACACAGACGTCATGCTGACGCAGTAATGTTTTCTGGAATTTAAAATAAATCTTAAATGATTTATTTATTTCAGAAAATAGCCAAAACTTCTAAAAATCACAAAAAATAATCTACAACTCCAATGAAAATAAATTATATATAAAAAATGATCAGAAAAATCCAAAGAATCTGATTATGGCGTTTTCATGCATGTTTGAACAAGTTAAACCTGCTGATCAGGTCAAATCAATTAAATGACATTTAAATAATCACATATGGAGTTTGAATTTGAACCTTTGGTTCAAACCAACTTCATTTAATATGGCTGCTAGTTGCATTAGCTTAATCAGCAACATATTGCCATGTCATGATCATGCATCATATTGTCCCATTGCATTGAATGTGTTCTCTCTTGTTTGCCGGTGTTTGTCCCCTCTCAGTAGACGTTGTTCCGACGATGAGTTCAATGACACCGATGAAGAACTATTACTATCTTCAGAAGTGCCAGGCAAGCAAAACCCCATTGAGCATTCTGATACAATCCCACTCTCTCGCCCTTGCTCTCTTTTACTGCATTAGGACAACAACGCTTCAACTGTTACCTGCTGCGGTAGTTGAACCCCTTTCCACTGCATGACCTGTCATTGCCACAGTAAATAGTTGAAACCCACTAGCATGAGTAGGAGTTGTTTGAGCCATGTTGTGCCTACCCGTTCATGATTTCTGGTTATGCCTGCTATTGCTTAGAGTTGTGTCAGGTCTGATTCATCGGGGATGAATTGGAATGTGGTTAACATGTCCTACTGTGTGAGCTAAGTGTGTGAACATAATTTGGTAAAGGTAGCGATGAGAGGCCATGTAGGAGTACATGGTGGGTTGTCTCATTGCAGCCGTCCTCAGGAACTAAGTTTTGTGTTGGTTGATCCATGACGAGTTACTACCATACATTGGGCCCGAAACCAATGGACCCTCTCGACTTATTAACTACCCTTGTCCTCTGTCCAGGAGTTGCAACTAGTTTCTGGTGTTTGTAGTTTACTGGAGGTCATGCGTAGCGCTGACCCTCGGGGTGGGCTGTGACGCTGAAGGTACGTGGTCGGGTGTACCGGTTGGCCGTTTGGTGACTCGGGAACCCTGTACACATCATTTGGGGCCGTAAGCGACACCCCGGCCGGATCTCCCCATGGATGGAACCCAAATAGGCGATAAACCTGGACTAGGGACTTGTGTGGTTAGTCAGGTCGTGGCCGACACCCTTGCTGGGCTTCCGCTTGAAGGTTGCCGAGTACATGTCGTGTAAACGGCGGTAAGTGGTGAGAGCGTGTGTGAAGAAGTACACCCCTGCAGGGTTATATATGATCTATTCGAATAGCCGTGTCCGCGAAAATGGACTTCTGGGTTACCTGTACAGTTCATAGACAAGTGAAAGTGGATACTCTAAAACACACAAGATAAGCGTGAGTGCTATGGATGGCCTTCTCGTAGGGAGACGGGAGCGGATCCATAGTGGTGTATTGATTGGTGAATATGCGGACTCGTGTGAGCCACCTCAAAAGAGTTACTTGCAGTCCTAGTTTAGGATAGCCACTGAGTCAAAGCTGGCTTGCTGCAGTCAAACTCCACCATCCCCTTTGTGATACTGATGCATATGTAGCTAGTTTTGATGTAAGTCTTGTTCAGTACCTTTGTACTCACGTTTGCTTAATTTATGTTTTTTGCAGAGAGACTTCAGTCTCACTAGTGGTTCCGCATGGACTTCGACGTTTAGCTTGTTACCTCAGCTGCAATCTTGTACCCTTGGGAGGGTCTTGTAGATAGTCAGGCTTCTCAGCCTTTTTCTTTTGTAGTTGTCTGTACTTAGACATGTTATGCTTCCGTTGCCTGTATGCTCTGTATGTTGGGTTATGTGACCTCTGTTTGTAATAAATGTTATGATGGCTCTTCTGGGCCTTTATCTATATGAGTTGTTGAGTTATGTTGTGATTCCATGTTGTACAGCACATACTTGCATGTTATGTGTACGTGGAATGTGTATTGCTATGTGTGGGATCCGACACCTGGTTGTTTACCCTTGGTAGCCTATCTTACAGGGAACTGCCTCCTAGTGCTTCCACTGAGCCTTGGTAGCTTGCTACTGCTCTGGAACACTTAGGCTGGCCGGCATGTGTCCTTCCTCGTTCCTGTGTATGTCCCTTAGGGGAAATGTCACGCGTTGTTCCTTTAAGTCCTTGTAGCTTGCTACGACTTGGGTTCATACGTTGATGACCGACACGTTCGTTGCTGGGTCATGTATGCCTGTCTCTGTAATTTAGTGCCACTTTTGCTTTATAACTAGTCATGTTGGCCCGGGTTCTCTGTCATATGGATGCTAGCAACACTATCATATACGTGTGCCAAAATGCGCAAACGGTCCCGGGCCAGGTAAGGTGGCACCCATGGGGATACCGTGCGTGAGGCCGCAAAGTGATATGATGTGTTACATGCTAGACCTGTGTGACTTAGGATCGGGGTCCTGACATGTAACTCCAAAAAAAATTGAAATAAATTGGTAAACGTGAGGAATTTGTCTACTAATCATCTAAAAAAGAATCACTAAATAGCACTCTTCAGTAAAAAAAATATAGCCAATCTCGTGAGCGCTAAAGTTTTTGTTTTTTACAGCAAGATCATATAAACTTCACACAAGTTTTCCCAAAGGTTCTACTTGGCACAAACACTAATTAAAACATAAAACCGCATCTAAACACAAGCTAAATGCAAAGTTTATTCCTAAACAGAAGCAAAAACAAATAAAATAAAATTGGGTTGCCCCCCAACAAGGGCTATCGTTTAACGCCCCTAGCCAGGCACGATACAAGAATAGCTCTAGGTATTGCCATCTTTGCTAGGCAATCCATAAGTGGCTCTCATAATAGATTCATAAGGTAATTTATTTTCTTTCTAGGAAAGTGTTCCATGCCTTTCCTTAATGGAAATTGGTATCTAATATTTTCGTCCTTCATATCAATAATTGCATCAATCGTTCTAAGGAAAGGTCTACCAAGAATAATAAGACATGAAGGATTGCAATCTATATCAAGAACAATGAAATCTACGGGCACATAATTCCTATTGGCAACAATAAGAACATCATTAATCCTTCCCATAGGTTTCTTAATGGTAGAATCCGCAAGATTCAAATTTAAAGAAAAATCATCAAGCTCATGGAAACCTAACAAATCACACAAAGTTTTTGGGATTGTAGAAACACTTGCACCCAAATCACACAAAGAAAAGCATTCATGATCTTTAATTTTAATTTTAATAGTAGGTTCCTACTCATCATAAAGCTTTCTAGGGATAGAAACTTCTAATTCAAGTGTTTCTTCCTAAGATTGCATCAAAGCATCAACTATGTGTTTGGTAAAAGCCTTATTTTGACTATAAGCATGCGGAGAATTTAGTTCGGATTGCAAGAAGGAAATACAATATATTAAAGAGCAATTATCATAATTGAATCCGTGGAAATCCAAAAATAGTGGGTTCATCACTATGTAAAGTTTTATTCTCTTCAATCCCAATTTTAATAAATTTATCGTCAAGATCTAAAAACTTCGAATCATTGGGACGCCTTTTAACTAAAGTAGACTCATCTCCAGTCCCATCTTTATCAAGATTCCTACTAGAAAACAAGGATCTAATAGGAGACACATCAATAACTTTCAGATCTTCATCTTTATTTTCATGATAATTAGAAGAACACGCTTTCATGAAGCAATCTTTTTTAGCATGCATCCTAGCGGTTCTTTCCTTGCACTCATCGATGTAAATTCTCATGGCTTTGAGAGACTCATTGGTATCATGCTTAGGTGGAATAGATCTAAGTTTCAAAGAATCAACATCAAGAGTAATTCTATCCACGTTTCTAGCCAACACATCAATCTTAAGCAATTTTTCTTCAAGCAAAGCATTGAAATTCTTTTGCGAATTCATAAACTCTTTAACACTAGTCTCAAATTCAGAGGGAATCTTACCAAAAATTCCCATAGGAGTTGTTGTAGGAATTACCATAATTATTAGAGGAATTACTAGGAAAAGGCCTAGGATTAAAGTTTCCCCTATAAGCTTTCTTACCAAAATTATTCCTACCAACAAAATTCACATCCAAAGATTCATTATTATTTTCAATCAACGTGGATAAAAGCATATCAATAGGATCTGAAGAAGCACTCTTAGTAGCAAATAATTTCATAAGTTCATCCATCTTTCCACTCAAAACACTAATCTCTTCAATAGCATGCACTTTTTCACCAGTAGATCTTTCGGTGTGCCATTGAGAGTAGTTGACCATAATATTATCTAGGAGTTTGGTAGCTTCTCCTAAGGTGGTTTCCATGAAAGTGCCCCCGCGGCCGAATCTAAAAGATTTCAAGAAGCAAAATTCAAGCAGCGTAAAAGTTTTGTATAATCATCCATAAGTTCAAACCATGTGTAGGGCAATTACGTATCATTAATTTCATTCTCTCCCAACCTTGTGCAACATGCTCATGATATAGTTGCTTAAAATTCATAATATCGTTTCTAAGAGAGATAATTTTAGCGGGAGGAAAATACTTAGATATAAAGGCATCTTTGCACTTATTCCATGAAACAATACTATTTCTAGGCAAAAAGGAAAACCAAGTTTTAGCACGATCTCTAAGTGAAGACGAAAGTAGCTTCAATTTAACAATATCATTATCCGTATCCCTCTTCTTTTGCATATCACACAAACCAACAAACTTGTTTAGATGGGTAGCGGCATCTTCACTAGGAAGGCCAAAAAATTGATGTTTGATGACAAGATTCAATAGAGCAGCATTGATCTCACAAGATTCAGCATCGGTAATAGGAGCAATCGGAGTGGTAATAAAATCATTATTGTTGGTATTGGAAAAGTCACGCAATTTGGTATTGTTTCGAGCCATAGTGACAAGCAAGCAATCCAACACACAAGCAAACAAGAGGCAAGCAAACAGTAAACACACGGAAAAAGAAGGGCGAATAAAACGGCAAGGGTGAAGTGGCGGAGAGGAAAACGAGAGCCAAAAATGTAGTGCGAAGGATAAGGGTTTGTGATAGGTACTTGGTATATGACTTTTGCGTAAGCCTCCCCGGCAACGGCGCTAGAAATTCTTCTTGCTACTTCTCGATCTTGCGTTGTATTCCCTCAAAGAGGAAAGGGTGATGCAGCACAGTAGCGTAAGCAAGGTTGTCAGAATCGTGATTTTGAATCGGATCGGAGCTTCGATGGTAGGATCGCAAATCGTAGAATCTTCACTATCAGGATCGTAGAAACGTAGATTCTAAGAACTAAAATCGTAGAATCATAGGGGTTTGTTTGGATCGTAAAGTCGTAGAATCGTATAACAGAATCGCGATTCTGACAACCTTGAGCGTAAGTATTTCCCTCGGTTTTTGAGAACCAAGGTATTATTCCAGTAGGAGACCACGTGCGAGTCACTCGCACCTGCACAAACAAATAAGAACTTCGCAGCCAAGGCGATAAGGGGTTGTCAATCCCTTCACGGTCACTTACGAAAGTGAGATCTAATAGATAGGATAGTATAATATTTTTGGTATAAGAGCAGAAAGTAAATAAAGCAAATAAGAAACGGCAACAGAAATTCAAGGAAAGTAATATGATAAAGATAGACGTGGGGGCCATAGGTTTCACTAATGGCTTCTCTCATGAAAGCAGAATTCTATGGTGGGTGAACAAATTATTGTCGAGGAATTGATAGAAAAGCACATAGTTATGAGAATATCTAGCCATGATCATTATATATAGGCATCACGTCCGTGACGAGTAGACCGAAACGACTCTGCATCTACTACTATTACTCCACACATCGACCGCTATCCAGCATGCATCTAAAGTATTAAGTTCATAAGAATAGAGTAATGCTTTAAGCAAGATGACATGATGTAGAGGGATAAACTCAAGCAATATGATATAAACCCCATCTGTTTATCCTCGATGGCAACAATACAATACGTGCCTTGCTGCCCCTGCTGTCACTGGAAAAGGACACCACAAGATTGAACCCAAAGCCAAGCACTTCTCCCATTACAAGAACTATAGATCTAATAGGCCAAACCAAACCAATAATTCGAAGAGACTTGCAAGGATATTATAATCATAAATAAAAGATCTCAGAAAAGAATCAAATATTGTTCATAGATAATCTTGATCATAAATCCACAATTCATTGGATCTCAACAAACACACCGCAAAAAAGATTACATCGAATAGATCTCCTTGAACTTTGTATTGAGATCCAAAAAGAGAGAAGAAGCCATCTAGCTAATAACTATGGACCCAAAGGTTTGTGGTAAACTACTCACAACTCATTGGTGAGGCTATGGTGTTGATGTAGAAGCACTCCGTGGTAGATCCCCCCTCCAACGGAGCTCCAGAATAGGCCCCAAGATGGGATCTCATAGGGAACAGAAGGTTGCGGCAGTGGAATTAGGGTTTTCTCTATTTCCTCGATGTTTTCAGGGTACGTGGACTTATATAGGAGGAAGACGTATGTCGGTAGAGCAATGTGGGTCCCACGAGGGTGGGGGCGCGCCCTGCCCCCTCGTGGGCACCTCATTTCTTCTCTGTTCCTTAAGCCTCTCATGAAGATACGGTTCCAAAAATAACTCTCCCGAAGGTTTCATTCCGTTTGGACTCTGTTTGATATCCCTTTTTTGAGAAACACTAAAATAGGCAAAAAAATAGCAATTTGCACTGGGCCTTGGGTTAGTAGGTTAGTCCAAAAAATAATATAAAAGTGTATAATAAAGCCCATTAAACATCCAAAACAAAATATATAATAGCATGGAACAATAAAAAATTATAGATACGTTGGAGACATATCAATAGCCTAGGGAGAAGCCCGAGATGATAAGACATAAATGCCCTTAAATGATATGACCGTTAGGTGGATAGGATATCTGGGAAATTTGGCGCATAGCACAGCAACGGTCGTTAATTGAGATCTCAAATTCCTAAG
Organism: Secale cereale; assembly: GCA_902687465.1. Lineage (NCBI taxonomy): Eukaryota > Viridiplantae > Streptophyta > Magnoliopsida > Poales > Poaceae > Secale > Secale cereale. The sequence goes on from LR738713.1 coordinate 75,258,730, forward strand.
TGCTATCATGTTCCTCACATGTAGGTAATCCACACTTCGAATTCGTAACTCCTCAGTCAGAACAAATTCTTTAGAGATCAGAAGAATTTTGTCTCTGTCCCTGAAGAAATTGACTAACTGTATGAGATTTCCAATGGCTTCACTCGAAGGGATTGGGTAGTGTAGGCTTTGAGTTGAGCATCACTTGGAAATGTGTTTCCTTAGTTTTACCTCAACCCCCTTTAACAGTACGGTGTTTCCTATGACTTAAGAAAGAGAAAACGAAACTACATAAACAAAAGTCTTCACGCTTCATAATCCTCGCATGAATATCCAAGTCTTCAAGGTTGCACCAATTTCCTCATTTTCAAAGTCTTCAAGAAAACCAAAGTCATCAACTGAAGACATACATTTTTAGGGGTCGACTTTCTTCGTAATTATCAAACTCCTTAGAGACTTATAAGACATGTGTACACTCATAAACACATTAGTCCCTTAACCTATAAGTCTTCAATACACCAAAATCACTAAGGGGCACCAGATGCACTTACAATCTCCCCCATTTTGGTGATTGATGACAAATAGGTTAAGTTTTCAACGGGAATAAAACATATGAAGTGTAACAACTGATATTGAGGAATTTGATTACAAGATATATAAGAACTCCCCATGAAGATGTGCATGTTGAGGATTCTGCTTGAGTAGCAAATGCACATTGTAGAATGGTATCATGTAGATCAAACACCTCAGAAGAACGAGAGTTGTAACTTAACGAAAATAAAGCCCATATAGAGACCCGCTTGAAGACTAACTCAAATTTCTCCCCCTTTGTCATTAGTTGACCAAAAGGGACGAAAAATGAGGACTAACGCCCCTGAAGAATATCATCAAGATGTCGATGGAGGAGCGCCAGTGTTGTTGGGGTCGTCTGTTGCATGAGGATTCTTCTGCTTGGGCTGAAGATTTGCAGATGATGATTTTGCAGCCTCTTGATGCATAACTTCTGGAGCTACGGCCTGAGGAATTGAAGCTCAGGTTCTTCAGCAGCTATTGGTTGCTCTATTTCTTCAGCTGTTGCAGCTGGAGCTTGTTCATGAAAGGACAAAAGTGGAGTTTGAAGTTCTTCAGAGCCCGCGCGAATTTCTTCAGGAGACGCTCCTTCTTATACGGATCTTTCTTGGCCTTTCTGGCTTGTTCAAACTTCCACTTTTCTTCACCAATGAAAGGAGCCAACATTTGACTTTGACCAGGAGTGAGATTCATGTTAGGGAGAGGTGTATTGGGAACTTTGTGCCAAAGACCAATGTAAACGAGGATCGTCTTGGGATCTAGCATGAGAGGCACAGAACTGCCCTTGGTTCTAGCTGCCTTCATCTGCCTATCCCTGATGAGTTCAGCAAGTTCTTCATCATCAGCTTCATCGTCAGCTTCATCGTCATCAGATGGAACTTGAAAGGCCACTTTCTTCTGAGGACTTGGCCTCTTTCCACGGCCAACTGTGGTCTTCACTTTCAGCAAGGTTGGACCAGGTGAAGATTGTGGTGGAGCTGATGAACTTGCAGAAGCTCCTGAAGTAATTGAGAAACCTGCAGTCTGTTGACATGTTGCAAGGTGCACAGGAGTTGAGGACTTTGTAGCAGCAGCTGAGGATTGTGCAGCAACAGAGGGAGTTGAGGCGGCCCTTGAGGAAGTTGCCTGAGGAATGTGTTCGGAAGGCGTTGAGGAACTTGGCCTTGAGGGCATTGCTATTGAGGAATTTGGCTTGACGGTCGATTTCTTCAGCATAGCCTTCTTGGGCTTGCTGGCATAGGCCTCAGCAGAGGCAGCAGCAGCAGAGTCTTCATTGAATTTCTTCACTGCTTCTCTGGCTGTCCGTTGAAGCTTTGCTTGACCCTTTGCCCATTCCTTAGGAAATTCTTCACCATGCCGATGCTTGAGGGATCTGCAACTTGGCCAGGTGCCAAAGGAGGTCTTGTGCAAGGATTGTTTACTGTGAATTTCTTCATGTACTTTGGAGTAACATAGCGCTATTCCCTCCATTCCTTCGCCCATCTCCTCTCATTCCTCTGAATGCGCACTTTGCGCTGATTCTTGTTCTCTTTACCATGAGTTTCTTCATCTGGAGTGCAATATTCATCATAGATGCCTTCAGGGATTTCAAATGCAGTGTTTGTCTCAGGTCTCTTTCCTCTCTTCTATGGTCTGTTGCCTTCAGCCATTTTCCTCACTTGAGGATTTTGAATAATTGATGTTTGAGGAAGTATGTAACTTTTCTTTCAGGAATGCTGCAAATGAGTTAAGTTGATGAGAACCTCGTGATTCAGCAGCAGACATTTGTACCTGTAAACAAAGTATAGGTGCGAAGAATTTGAAGAGGTCATATGCGTTCTCAGAATTTTTTCAAAAGTATCAAGTTTGAGGAATTTGAACGTGGGAGTCTTGAAGACTTTCACTAAGCGTTCTTGCTTTAGGTTCCAGAGTTGTATAGATCAGAAATCCACACAATTGAGGAATCATGAAGAAAAACACAACTTAGAGAAGAAAATCAAGAACAGATAGATTTAGGTGTTTAGGTAGTGGGAAGTTTAAGAATAAACACCTTTTGAAGAAATTGTGAAAAACATGAGAATCAAAGAAGGGTAGAAAAATTAGATTTTAATTACCCTTGGTGAAGAACACGACGACCTAGATGAACTTTGGTGAAGCTCGTCGGTCCAGATCTCCCACGCCTTAACTTGGCATAAGGAGACAGCTACAGCGACGGTGGAGTGAAGATTTCCGCGGCGAGCATGAGTACGACGACGAGGAGGTCTAGGCAGCGAAGCTCTTCCTGACCAGCGTTGATGGAGAGTAGCGGCAGCACTAGTATGAGAGCTCAAGCGAGATGGAGGTCGAGCGAAGTAAATGAGGTACGATGAAAGGGGAGGGGTGTTTATAGCCACTATTAAAAATCGCTCGTCCGAAGAAATTGGACGAACATGCCCCTGCCCTTTGCTATCCTAGTGACTTGTGTCACCCACGTTCTGAGGAGTAAAGACAGTGGAGATTGTGGGAGAGTTATTTCATCCATCATGGGATGCAGAACGGTTTGAGCGGCAAAATTTGAAAATTTTGGATAAGAAAAATTTAACGTTTGTCACACCCCAAAATTTTAACCTTGTTTTAATAATTAAAATTTGGCTAGAAAATAAAATTTTGAATTTTATTAGGTTCTTTAATAACTTCAGAACCTTTTATATAACTATCCTTCAAAAATCCTCTCTTCTTATAATAAAATTTTTGGGAATAATTTTTATGGACTCTGGTTATATCTTGGGTCACTTCTTTATTTGTTTAAATAACAGTAGAATTTTTTTTCATAATAAAATTTTGCCCTAGAAAATTCTTTTAATAACTTTTCAGTGTTTTAAATGCTTCTGTTGCACTACTTCTATTTTAAATAATTCCCTAAAAAAAAATTCCACCATAATTCTGGGAGGTCTTGTTATGCCTATATGTCACTTTGGTGTAAAAACCCAACCTGGTGTTTTGCAAAATTTGAGTGCAACATCCTCTTTTCATTTCTGTCCATCTTCTAGGTTTCAACTACAACCCTATTATTTCTTGCTCCAAAATTTCTGAGCCTTGGCCATCTTCTTGTTCTTCCAACCAAAACCTTAACTCCAAAAGATCAGCTCCATTAGCATCTTTTAGACCCACCAAAGACCCCTCTGAATATTCAGTCCAGAACTGAATTTCAACAAAACTTGCACTAGCAAGTATGTCTTCTTCCCAAAATAATTTCACCACCATCTCTACCCTCTAAAGAGACCTCACCCTGCCAAATTCCAGCCCCAACAGAGTTACCTAGCAAGCTCTAACATTTTGTCGAACACCTTGAGGGCATGACCGAATTTTGGCAAGGTTTTCATCTTGCACAACACACCTGCCCTCCTGGCCATTCTAACTTGTCCATCGTAATCACCATAAACCCTGGCCCCATTCTGTTATCTGTCAGCTTGTATGGATCACTATGGGTGCCATTAGCAAATCGTCGAGCACATGGCGTGCAGGTCCAGAGCGCGGCCAGAGCACGCGTTTTGCAGGCATCGGCACCGCACCGCGTAGCCTTCCTGCCAAGCCTCCCGCACGCCAATAGCTGCGTGGCGCTTCTCTGGCAAGCCACCACCCTCGCCGACACTTTCCCTTGTCCCCTAGCATCACCTTCCACCGTCCATCGCCTCCGCTCCTCGCCGCCCGACAAACACCGTCTCCGCCACGCCACCTCCGGGACACGCGGCTCACCCTGAGTCCACCGGCCCCCCCCCTTGCATCAATGCGGACGGCCACCGTCCCCACAGAATCCCGCCACCTCACCACCGGCCTCACCAGCCTCACCGCCGCCGTAAATGGTCTCCGCCACTGTAGGCCGTGGACGGCACCGTCCAGGCTACCTGGCACTTCCTCGAGCCGCCAGCGCACCTGAGGAGTAACTGCGGCCAGGCCACGTCCCCGCCAGCCCGCACCGGCCACCCAACGACCACGCCTACTCGCCACCGTCCGCGTTTTCCTTGGATGCGCGTCGCCACCGTGTCCGCCCTCTGGAAACCACGGGAACCGACGTTCCCGTGCTATATAAAGCCACCCCGGCTCCCCGATCAACAGCACACCACCTCCCTTCCCTCCCATCTTTCCCCTGGCCAAGTCCCTCGAACTCCCGTGCTCATCCCCTCCATCGCCGGCCGCCATTACCGTAGCCAAGCCTCGGCCAAAACCACCTCCACCCTGACCCCTCCTCTCCACCTAGCACTACCAGAAGGACCTCACCACCACAACAGAAGCCTCCCGAGCCTCAGTTTACCCTGGGGATGGCGAGAGCCTCGACCCCATTCACACCCGAGCCATGCTCCGCCTCAGCCGATGCTCTGCTCAACTCCGAGCACGTCGACACCCATATCCACCACCAGCGGGTGCGGAATCCTCCGCTGAATCCATCCATATGCCGAGCGCCGCCAGAGATGCCCTGCAACGCCGGCGGTCGTCGCCGGAGCTCGCCCCTGTTCCGGCCCAGACGCGCGCGGGTTGGAGAAGAAGAACCCGACAGGTGGGGCCCGATCGTCAGCGGCACAAATCGCGGGCCCCGCCGTTTAAGTGAAGGCGGTTTCCTCCTGGGGCCGTTTCTGCGCGAGGAACACGTATTCACTGGAATACGCCTTCGACGTCGCAAGCCTCCTGTGTAGCTGATCGGCTGGGCTCGGCCCAGTGGCTCTGCTCGGTTAAACAGCGCTCAGGGCGCGATTCTGTTCCTTCCTTTTTATCATTCCAGCAGCTTTCAAATAAATTCCACAGCCACCAAACCCGATCCAAATTTGTTGATTCCAACTCCTGTAGGCTTCTAAAATCATGCTCTGTTTATTTAAATTAAGTGAACATTTTACTATGCTTAGTTTCTGTTTAAGGGATTTTTTTAAATATTGCTTTTAATCATGTTTTCCATCTTAGTAAATCCATAATTAATTCATATGAACTCTAAATAAATGATTTCTTTTTCTGATATTCCTTAAATATCCTCTAGTTTATTTTAGTATTTATTTCAAAAACTTTTGAAATACTTTTAGTGCTGTTTTTGAATTATGTGGTGATTTAGATATTTTTGAAAATAGGAAATGAAGGGGAGATGTTTCCTTGCAAAGTAACCAGCACCTTTTCATACTTAAGGCAAGCATTTTTGAACACTTGATATGGTGAATGTTTGCATGCTAGAATATTTAGGACATGTTTTTCATAGGTTTGGTATATAGTTAATAAATATTGCATGCATGCATGATCATGTTTATATGTTTCCCTTGCATGCATCCCCTTCAAATTTGCAACATGCATAAGTTATGAGAATCCAGGAATGTGTTCCTGTTTTGGACGTGCCGGTGGGCACGGGCCATATTTGACACGATGGTGTCATGAGAAATATTGTGAAAGCAGGCAAGGATTGTAGCCCTGTCCTGGTGATACTGTGAGATAATATGTTTGTGATGTTAACCACTGCAGAAAACATAAGCCTCCTGAGTCGACCGTAGATCGAGTCTTGTTCCGGTAACCCCCATACTTGTCTTGTGCTACCACTTGTCCCTACCTCGGGTAAGGTATGGTTTAGTAAGTTGTTAACCCCTTTCCGTGCACACACCGTACAGAGGGCCTTGATGAGGGTTTCCAGGGCCCTGGACTAAACCCTGTCATCAGGCTAGGGGGCATGGGTGTTTCCGGCTGTTGTGATGCCGAGAGGGAGTGTACCCTTGTAATCCGCGCGTATGAATAGTGATCCCATGCTCATGGAGGTTGTAGCCTCTCCGACTTAGAGTTTTACTTAACGGTTGTTGTGGGTGATCCCTGGCAACAGAAAAGTTAAGCTGGTGTGTGCTGGTTAGGTGTGTTTACAACCCAAAGACCGTAATGGGAATTAGTCAGGGTCACGATGCTGACTAATGAAATCCTATACTTGTGGGTAAAGAGTACAACCTCTGCAGAGTTTGAAACCTATTCGAATAGCCGTGTCCGCGGTTGAGGACTACAGTCTGGGTTGGTCAAGTGTCGGTCTTAGAGTCGGTCTCCGGAGGAAGTATCTAATAAAATGGAGCATGGTTATCTTGCAGGATAATATTTTTATTGCTACTATTGATGTTATGAATATTATGATTGAGATGATTATTATTGTGAACTAACCCCCCTGCTCTTATTTTATTTTCCAGAGTGTCTCAGGGGCTGGCTAGACTACCCCGGACACTCGCCTTTATTTTAAAGTCCTTTCTGTGGCGTCCCTCGAGTGTCAGGCGGTTTATCACGCCACTACTCTTGTGGACACCCGATTGGCATTTCTTTTCAAGTCCTTTTTGTGGCGTCCCTCGAGTGTCAGGCGGTTTATCACGCCACTACTCTTGTGGACACCCGACTGGCATTTCTTTTCAAGTCCTTTCGTGGCGTCGCCTGAGTTCTCGGATGATATCGTCCGATTACTCTTTTAGACACCCGACTGGCATTTCTTTTCAAGACCGACCATGGTGTCACTTGACATCCGATCGGCATTTCCTTTATTTATTTGATTGATGCTAATATTCACCTTCTGTACTAAATATTATCTACCATGCCATACTTTTAATTCCTGACAAGCATGCATTTAATATCATGAGCACATGCATATAGCTTAATTCATCTTGACCGTATAATTGATTGCTGCATTTGTTATATCATTTGTCCATGATGTTTGCGAGTACATTCAAACGTACTCACAGGCTTGTCCCTGGCTATTTACTTGGTCAGGTTAGGAGTTCTGCGAGAAGTACTACAGCGACGTTCGTGCGAAGCCTAGGAGTGCAGCCACGCAGGATAGGAGTTATCCGGGTCAGCTGTCCTGTTGGGAAGAAACCCCATCGTTGTGAAGTTCCGCAAGCCAATTCCTTCATCCACCACCGGAGTCATTGTATTTCAGTAGACCTTTATGGTCTTATGTCAAAATTCTTGTAATGCTTGGTAATCTGTAACAAGTATGTGTCCACCAGTAACAGTAATCCTGGGCTGGTGATGACACTAGGGGTTAATTTCTGGGATATTATGTTCCCGAAATCCGGCCCCGACAACGTTGCATTCACAAATTCTTCAATTGTCAAGGACACAGTGAAGATTTCGAACTAGTTTCAAATAGAACTCATATGAGGAATTTGTGAATAGACTGGATTGAGTTAAGCATAGAGGGGGAAGGGTCCGATCACATTCACTTAGAGGAAGAATCAACTTGAAGAATTAGCAATAAGTGAATGTTGTAGAGGACATAAACACTCAATATATATATAGCCAATGAAGAACACTAGAAAAAGTTGAAGAAATTGCAAATTTTGAGGAATTTGAATATTTGAACAATTTGCAAATTGAAGAAAAAACTCAAATTCCAACTTTGGTTGCTGGCATGACCCACCGTGTAAGAATGGTGATTTCAGATGCCGCGTACAATTGTCGTAGGGCTCTGAGAATTAATTTCTTCACACTTAGAGGGTTAGTCTTCATCGATTGAAGAAAAACGTTACTTCATGTGTTGCGCATCAAAGTCATCAATTTTACATAAGTGTTAGGATGTGTGTCCTTTCGAAGAACATTCAAAGATTCTAAGATATTTAGCTCACACCGCAACTTGCAAAATTTCTTCTTATCCAAGGGCTTAGTAAAGATATCTGCTAACTGGTCTTCAGTCTTCACGTGGTAGATGGAGATGTCGCACTTGAATACATGATCGCAAAGAAAATGATGATGGATCTGGATGTGCATTGTCTTCGAGTGCTGAACTGGGTTGTGAGCAATCTTGATGGCACTCTCATTGTCACAATATAGTGGCACATTCTTCATGTTGATGCCATAGTGCTTGAGGGTTTGCTTCATCCACAGCAATTGAGCACAGCATGAACCAGCAGCAATGTATTCAGCTTCAGCAGTGGAGAGTGATACACAGTTCTCCTTCTTCGAGGACCAACATACTAAGGATCTTCCAAGGAAATGGCATGTGCCGAATGTAAACTTGCGATCCACTCGATCACCAACATAGTGAAAGTCAGAATATCCAATGAGATCAAAATCAGAGCCCTTGGGATACCATAATCCAAGTGTTGGAGTGTGAGCTAGATATCGAAGAATATGCTTCACAGCCTTATGGTGTGATTCGTTCGGTGTAGCTTGAAATCGGGCACACATGCAGACACTAAGCATAATATCTAGCCTAGATGCACATAGATACAATAAAGAGCCAAGCATGGAGCGGTATACATTTTGATCGAAGTATTTACCATTTTTATCGGTGCACATTTGGCCATTTGTGGGCATAGGGATTTTGACGTCTTTGCAATCTTGCATGCCGAATTTCCTCAGAACATCATTGAGGTATTTTTCTTGAGATATGAAGATGCCATTCCGTTGTTGACAAATTTGAAGGCTTAAGAAGAATTTCAGCTCTCCCATCATGGACATGTGATATTCTTCATGCATCAAGTAGCCAAATTCGTCACTATAACGTTCATTCCTACAGCGAAAGATAATAGTGTCCACATAGTTTTGACACACAAATAATTCATCATCATATGATTTAGTGAAAAGAGTTGGGTCAAGTGAACTGGGTTTGAAGCTTTTCTTCATGAGGAATTCCTTCAAAGCATAATACCACGCCCGAGGGGCCTGCTTGAGGCCATAGAGGGCCTTGTTGAGTTTGAATACTTTGTCCGGATGTTTAGGATCTTCAAACCTGGGGGTTGAGCAACCTATACTTCTTCCTCGAGCTTACCATTCAGGAATGCACTTTTTACATTGATTTGATATAAGATGATATTATGATGGTTAGCATATGCAAGTAATATGTGAATAGCTTCAAGTCTAGCAACAAGAGCAAACGTTTCATCAAAGTCACTCCTTCAACCTGTGTGTAGCCTTAAGCTACGAGACGAGCCTTATTCCTCACCACAAGGCGTTTTTCATCTTGCTTGTTTCGATAGATCCACTTGGTGCCATTGATATTGTGATTCCGAGGATCTGGTCGCTTGATGAGTTCCCACACATGGTTGAGCTCGAATTGATACAATTCCGCTTGCATAGCTTGAATCCACTCAGGTTCCAAAAATGCCTCATCAACTTTGGTGGGCTCTGTGATAGAGACAAAAGCAAAGTGCCCACAAAAGTTAGATAAGTGTGAAGCTCTTGAGCATGTGAGAGGACCTAGTGCATTAATGTCGTTGATGATTTTCTCGATCTGCACTTCTTTTGCAACACGAGGATGAGCTGGCTCACGACTTATATCTGACTGAGCATTTTCTTCAGCATCAATTTCTTCAGGAGCACCAGAATGATTTTCTTCATTGTCAGGAATGACTTCTTCAGCAGATTCTTCAGTGGGGATGATATCTTCAGTAGCTTTGAACTTAATGGATTCCTCAGGAGGTATTTCATCTATCACAGGAGGCAGGTGCTCTCTTTGCGAGCCATTAGTTTCATCGAACCGCACATCTACAATCTAAACAATCTTGTGAAGATGATTAATGAAGATTATGTAGGTATGCGAGTCCTTTCCATAACCAAGCATAAAACCTTCATGTGCTTTCGGTGCAAATTTGGAATAGTGGTGAGGATCTCTAACCCGGCATTTAGCACCGAAGACTTTGAGATAACTCACATTGGGTTTCTTGTCAGTGAGAAGTTCCTATGAGGTTTTCTTGAGGAGTTTGTGAAGATATACCATGTTGATAATGTGGCACGCACTGTTGTTAGCCTCAGGCCAAAAACGGAGAGGCGTCTTGTATTTATCAAGCATAGTGCGAGCCATCTCAACGAGAGTCCTGTTCTTGCGCACCACAACACCGTTCTGCTGAGGAGTGTAAGGGGATGATATCTCATGAGTAATACCAAGTTCATCAAGATAATCATCAAGACCAGTGTTCTTGAACTCGGTCCCATTGTCAGTCCGGATATGCTTGATCTTCACACCGAAATTCGTCGAGGCCCTTGAGGAAAATCACTTGAAGATTTCCAGCACTTCATGCTTAAATGTGATGATATGCACCCATGTATAACGAGAATAGTCATCAACAATGACAAAGCCATAAAGAGATGATGCATTTGTGAATGCAGAGTAATGTGTATGGCCGAAGAGGTCCATGTGAAGCAATTCAAAAGGACGAGTGGTAGTCATGACAGTCTTCGAGGGATGCTTGGATTTGGTCATCTTTCCAGCTTCGCAAGCCCCACAAAGATGATCTTTGAGGAATTTGACTCCCTCAATTCCAAGGATATGCTTCTTCTTCACAAGTGTGTGGAAGTTGCTCATGCCAGCACGACCGAGTCGTCGAAGCCATAGCCATCCTGCTGAAGCTTTTGCAAGTAGACATGTGGCTGGATGTGGTCCTTTAGAGAAATAAACAAAATACAAGTCTCCTCTCCTAAAGCCTTTGAAGACTTTGGAATTGTCAGATTCTAAGACTACAACACAATGATATTTTCCAAAGACAACAACCATATCAAGATCACAAAGCATTGAGAAAGACATGAGGTTGAATCCAAGAGACTCGACAAGCATGACTTTGTCCATGTGTCGATCTTTTGAGATTGCAACCTTACCTAGACCCAATACCTTGCTTTTTCCTTTATCAGCGTAGGTGATATGCTTCAGGTGAGATGGAGATAAATCAGAGTCCATCAATAGGTTCTTGTCACCGGTCATGTGATTAGTACATCCACTATCGAGGACCCACTCAGTAGCTTTGAGGGAGTCATCCTGTAGAAGAATTAATGCATCTTACAACTCATATGCTTCATAGTGAAGAATATGACATCAATTTCATCAGTAAAGGCAATAAATGAAGAATGAGGGCGTGAGAAATGAATAAATCATTTCTACATGATTAGCTTGCGTCCTTTCAAGCATTTTCAGGTCTCCAACAAATTCTTCAGACGTTTGAGTTCGTCTGGAGACCTAACCCTGCATAAGAGATTAGTTCTTTTTCTTCGTGACCCGCATCTGGAGGGGTGGCAAAGAGTTCATCATTCTGCGAGCACCAATTGAGAATGGTGGCATTGAAGCCAGTGCATTTCGTTTCACAGGAGAGTGGTTAGAGTATCAATATGAGTAAGCAGATAAATTCTTTGAGGACTTATGAACATAATGATTTGAAGAATAATGGACATATTCATAATCCTTATTCTTTCCATGCGAAACAGAAGTGTTAGCACGATGATGATCATATGAGGAATTTGATCCACTTGAGGAAATTGGTCCATATTAGGACTTGGATCTATATGATGATTTTGATCCATATGAAGAATTTGATCTGGGGTTCCCATTCTTCATAGGTGGTGTCATGAGGACATTCACTTGAAGATTTTTAGGGTGCCTCTTGGGACCCGGATTTTCTTCATAGGGGGACCATTCCTGCAATTAGTTTCAACATTTCTAGCAAATACTTCACCATTCTGATTTTTGAAGAGTTTATAATTGGAGTCAAATGACTCATCAGAAGAATGTGAAGATTCACAAGTAAAGCCAGACAAGGTAGATGGATCTACGGGAGGTCCTTTTGCAGCAACCCATGATGTTTTGGGATATTGCTCAGGTTTCCAGTAGGTCCCATCAACATTGACTTTCCTCTCAAAGGCAATACCCTCTTTCCTAGGGTTCCTGTTCAGAATCTGCTTTTTAAGCACATCACAAAGAGTCTGATGACCTTTGAGGCTTTTGTACATGTCTGTCACATATAATTCCTTCAACCGTGCATTTTCGTCAGTAGCATCGGTGTTTTCCTCAGTTAAGGAAATTTTGACCCTATAAATAGTTGAAGAATTTGTAGCAATATAAGCATTTGAACTTTCAGGTGAAGAATTTGCAATTTCACATTCAATGCATTTCAGATATGATGGAATGAATTATTCTTGAGTGGAGTTGATCTGTTGAGAAAGTAATGAATCGTTCTCCTTCTGAAGATCTTCATAACTCGCCCTAAGCTTTTCAAGATCTTGCTTTCTTTGAAGAAATTCATAAGAAAGTTTCTCATGATCAGTTAGGAGAGTGTTATGAATATCCTGAAGGTTATCAAACTTGGACTGAAGTCTCTGAAGATTCTCAGTCAAGATTTTAGATCAATCCAATTCCTCACCCAACAGGTCATCACTTCTTTCTAGCAGATTTTGAACCTTATCAAAAGCTTTTTGCTGTTTTATGCCAATTTTAACAAGTTTGGAATAGCTAGGTTTGAGGTTTTCATCAGATTCATGTTCACTATAATCAGAGGAGGGAGGGTGGAGTACCTTGGCACCTTTTGCCATGAAGCAATAGGTGGAAGCGTAGTCATCGTTGTCGTCGTCAGCAGTGTCGGGGAAGTCATTTTCCTCAGTGTTGAAGATGGAATTGCTGACGAATGCGGTAGCGAGAGCTAGGCTCACCACACCAGAGTCTGATTCCTAAGATTCCTCCTCATCCTCATTTTCTTCAGATTCAGCTGAGTCCATTTCCTTGCCAATGAATGCCCGAGATTTCTTGGAACTGCTATTCTTGTGCGAGGAAGACTTTGAAGATTTTTATGATGAGGACTTTGAGGATTTCTTCTTTTTCTTCGAGTCGTCTGAGCTGTAATCCTTGTATTTCTTGTTCTTCGATTCCCTTGCCCATTGAGGACAATCGGTAATAAAGTGACCAGGTTTCTTGCATTTGTGGCAAGTCCTCTTCTTGGAATCGCGAGATGAGGAATCGGATCTCACATCATCACCTCTTGAAGATCTTCGAAAGCGACCACGTCTTGAGAACTTCTAAAATTTCCTCACGAGCATTGCCAGCTCCTGACTTAGTTCTTCAGGATCGCCAAGGCTGCTATCATAATCTTCACCTTCAGATGAGGAAACTGCCTTGGCCTTCAGTGCATGTTATCTACCATAGCTTGGACCATAGAGATCTCTCTTCTCAGCTTGTTGGAACTCATGAGTGTTCAATCTCTCAAGGAAATCAGCTGGATCAAGTGACGTGTATTCTCCATGCTCTTGAATCATCAGTGCCAGAGTGTCGAATGAGGAGTCAAGTGATCTTTGCAGTTTCTTCACCACCTCCTGGTCTGTGATGTTTGTAGCACCAAGTGCTTGTAGCTCGTTTGAGATGTCAGTGAGGCAATCGAAGGTTTGTTGAACATTTTTGTCATCGCGTCTTTTAAAGGGGTTGAAGAGGTTGCGAAGAACATCAAATCGAGAGACACGTTGAGTTAAGACTCCCTTGTTGACCTTGGACAACCTGTCCCAGATAAGCTTTGCAGTCTCCAAAGCACCCACTCTGCCATACTGCCCTTTGCTCAGATGGCCACATATGATATCCTTCCCTTGAGAGTCGAGTTGCTTGAATTTCTTCACATCAGCAGCATTCACTGAAGGTGAGACGGATGGAACACTAGTTTCCACAACGTACCAAAGATCGTTGTCAATTGCCTCAAGATGCATGCGCATCTTGTTCTTCCGGTAGGGGTAGTCCGTCCCATCGAAGGTAGGACACCCAGCTGAGACTTTGATCATGCCTGCAGTTGACATAACTAGAACTCCAGGTGGTTAAAACAAAATCACACAGAACAAGGGAATACCTTGCTCTGATACCAATTGAAAGTGCGTTATATCGACTAGAGGGGGTGAAAAGGCGATTTTTACAAATTCGTCACTGAGAAAATTCTAGCTGAGAAATTTCCTAAGCAACGAACTACTTAGCAGAGGAAAAGATACTCAAGTGCATGCACAACAAAACAGTAGCATAGTCATCATGATGAAATGAAATCAAACACAGAGTACAAGTAGCATGTAAACAGGATAAGCAGGCTCAAGACTGAGGACTGAAGAACTAGGGTTGAGGAAATTGAGAAGGTCTTCAGTCAAAGTCTTCAAACAGTAGATAATGAATTCATCAACACACTAATGAGTAAATGGAAGGGTTGAGGAAATAGAACTAGTAGGCTTGATGAAGACAATGATTTGTTAGACCAGTTTCAACTGTTGTGAGACTTGTACGTTTGGTTAGGGCGGCTAGGTATTCAAACCTGAGGACACACAGTCCCGGACACCCAGTCCTGGACACATAGTCCAAGACACCAGGTCCTCACTGTATTCCCCTTGAGCTAAGGTCACACATACGCCGCCCAGTCACTCATGGTAAGTCTTCACAGGTGACTTCCAAACCTTCACAGACTTGATCACTAGATGATCCACAATTCCTCTTGGATGCTCAAGACCATTGACGCCTAACCGTCTGGAAGATCACAGTCTTCAAAGGTAACAAGCGTCGGTTCCACAAAGGAACACTCTCTTCAGTGATACTCAATCAATTTGGGGTTTTAGGTGTTGGGTTTTGGGTTCTTCCTCACTTGATGATTTCCGCTCAAAGTCCTTGGAGGATGGGTTGATCTAATGACAAGTGTGAGTTTTCTCGGAGCAGCCAGCCAACTAGTGGTTGTAGGGGTGGGGCTATTTATAGCCTAGGGAGCAGCCCGACATGATAAGACATAAATGCCCTTAAATGATATGACCGTTAGGTGGATAGGATATTTGGGACAGCTGGCGCATAGCACAGCAACGGTCGGAAAATGAGCTCTCAAAATCCTCTGGGCTATGATGTTCCTCACATGTAGGCAATCCGCACTAGCGAATTCCTAACTCCTCAGTCAGAACAAATTCCTCAGAGATCAGAAGAACTTCGTCTCTGTCACTGAAGAAATTGACTGAACTGTATGACAGTTCCAATGGATTCACTCGAAGGGATTGGGTAGTGTATGCTTTGAGTTGAGCATCACTTGGAAATGTGTTTCCTTAATTTTACCTCGACCCCCTTTAACAGTACAGTGTTTCCTATGACTCAAGAAAGAGAAAATGAAA
The DNA here is from genome assembly GCA_902687465.1 of Secale cereale. Taxonomy (NCBI): domain Eukaryota; kingdom Viridiplantae; phylum Streptophyta; class Magnoliopsida; order Poales; family Poaceae; genus Secale; species Secale cereale. The sequence goes on from LR738713.1 coordinate 75,274,096, forward strand.
CTACAAAAACAAAAGTCTTCACACTTCATAATCCTCGCATGAATATCCAAGTCATCAAGGTCGCGCCAATTTCCTCACTTTCAAAGTCTTCAACTGAAGACATAGATTTTTAGGGGTTGACTTTCTTCGTAATTATCAAACTCTTTAGAGACTTATAAGACATGTGTACACTCATAAACACATTAGTCCCTTAACCTATAAGTCTTCAATACACCAAAATCACTAAGGGGAACTAGATGTACTTACAGACACGCTGCTGGATCAAGAGTTCATGGGACGTCAACGAGCTGAATGTGTGCAGAACTCAGAGGTGTCGTACATTCGGTGCTTGATAAGTTGAATCATGAAGACATTCGACTACATCAACCACATTAATCTAACACTTCCACTTTCGGTCTACGAGGGTGTCGGTGTACAAAAAGAGGGGTACACTTTTTGTACCACTATGACTGTGCACGGGCAGTCTAAGCCACGGGCACCGCCACACCAAGCATGGCAAGGGAGGTGAGCCAGGGTAAGACCGAAGCTCGATGGAACTGGAGCAACACCAAGAACAAGACCACAAAGAGCAAAGGTACGAAGCGGCTTCCCCCGGCAAGATCCTTGCCGGGAGCCAGTTTCAGCAGCCCTGGCAAGATCCTTGCCGGGGGCGGCTCTGGAAGCCCCGTCAAGACCCTTGCCGCGGCAGCTCGCCCCACGCCTACGGAGCGGATCACCCTTGAGTCCACTGCCCCCATGGGGCAAGGATTCGGGAGATATCCCCGTGGTGGCATGCAGATCTTTGTGAAGACATTCAAGATCAGATACACACACTAAGAAGACGACGACCCTTGGTGGGATCCCAGCCAAGGAGGACCACAAGACCTTCGGCAAGCACCTTGCCGGGGATGACAGCAGGCGCCGCGGCAAGACCCTTGCCGGGGCCCCGGCAAGGCCCTTGCCGAGGACACCCGCAGGGCCACCATCAGGCCCGCACCAACTGAGTTTCCACCGCCCCATGCAGCTGCCGACCCAACCAGCTGGGCAGGCACCTGTGTGGCAACATGCAGTTCTTCGTGGAGACCCACCATTGCGCCACCTCAGCTGCCTGCCTGCCTACATGGCACCTCAGGCTTCGCTGGCCAGGGCGCGTGTCGACGCAAGAAGGAGCGGCGACGGACAAGACGGACGTCTCCCCCGTCCCCGATAAAGCAAGGACACCTAAGCTAAGCGCATTAAATGCACCTTGTCATGTAATGCGAGGGATAACCTCGCATCACTGTACCCTTTCCACCTCCTGTGTGCCACTGTGGCAACCCCTTTTCCCTATAAAAGGAGGCCTGAGGCGACCAGGAGAAGGATTCGGCTTTTTAGAACTCCTCACGACTCGGCTCTTGGAGCTCCTCACGCCCCATAGCTAGCTGAAGAACACAAACATATAATCCACCAAAGCCGGAGTAGGGTTTTACGCATCTTTGCTGCCCGAACCTGGGTAAAGGAACCGTGTGCTGACTGTTGGATCCGCTCTTCTCTCAACCCCGCGCCCCGCAACCATAGTAGGGATTCTTGTGATCCCATAGGTGTCGATCCAATACCCCGACATCTTTGGCGCGCCAGGTAGGGGGCGCAGTTGTGAGAATCGGCTTTAGCAGTCCGTTCAACGCTCCTTCATCATCATGGCGCCCAAGAAGAAGACGACAGTGCCGGTTGGCCAGTCGGAAGCCGGACAGCCCGTCCCGACTCGGGCGAGCAGCGGATCGGTCGCGGAAAGGACCCGGGGCACTGCTCGCAAACACCAACGCCGTCCTAGCAGCCGGAGTTTGGGAGATGGCGATGTTTGTGCGCCTGGTAAAGGGCCACACAACGCCAGTTCCAAAGACGGAGCCAGGCCCTCTGCGAGTGGCGCGGGGCTGTCCAAGGTCGCTGCCGCATCACCCTAGGGCAACGCAAGGGCCTCCAGGACTCCCATGCCGGCGCCAGTGGCGCGCTCCTCTCAAGCGGCGCGCGATGAACGACGTCATCACGCTGAAGATCCTGGGCGTCGCCGCGGGAAGAGCCCCGAGCACCACTCCCGGGACGTAGAAGACCTGCCCGCCCGCCGAAGCACTGGTGGAAACGACATGCGACCGCGGGATCGTGATGCAGCTCCTCCTGACATGGTCAAGGGTCGAAGCGCATCGTGGTCCGTGCAGGTTTCGCTACCGTTAACCCCAGCCGAAGCCCTGGCGCGCGCGCAGTTGCTCCTCGACTTTCCTCGCCCGGTACCGTGTGTGTCGACTTGTCGGGACGTCGCGGGTGACGCCATCTCCATAGTGTCGTCCGGCCCACGGACCCACGGCGACCAGCGTTAAGTTCTTCAGGAGCGAGCTCAGGAAGACGCTCGAACCACCATCAAGCGCCGGCGCGGAGCGCGCCACCAGTCAGACAGGCGAGTGGGGCCTGATGTGGATCGCCCAGCACCGGAGAGCCCTGGAGGTCTACCTTACGAGGTAGGCTGTCCGGCTTTTACCCGTGAGTTACGGCAGTTCCAGTGGCCCACTCACCGCACCTTCAAGCCTGACGTTGGTGAGAAGTACAACGGCAAGACCCACCCATCAGAGTTCCTCAGCATCTACACCATCGCGATGCAAGCTGCCGGAGCCCACGACGATAAGGTGCTTGCGAATTATTTTTCGTTGGCTCTTAAACCTAACGCCATGTCGTGGTTGATGCACTTGCCGGTAGACTCTATTTCCTCTTGGTCGGACTTGTGCCATGAGTTTGTTGGTGCCTTTACTGGAGATCACCAAGCCCATGGCCAAGCGAGCGACCTGCACGTCACACCCCAGAAGGAAGGCGAGAGTCTTCGCAAGTATATACAGAGGTTCAGCCGGGTGCAATACAACATCCCTGATGTTCACCATGCCGCCATCATCAGCGCGTTCCATCAGAACATGCGTGACCGCAAGATGCGTGATGAACTGGCGATGACCAAGGTGAAAGATGTGGCGGAACTCTATGTTCTTGCTGACAGATGTGCCCGAGCTGAAGAGGGAAGGAAGTACCCCCGGCGAAGACGCTAGTGCGGAAACCGACTCTTTAGATGAGGATACTGCCGCCCCGGCGAAGAAGGGCCGGCACCGCAACAGGAAGCGCAAGGGTAAAGCCGTGCTTGCTGTCGAGGGATCTGATGACGCCGGCTCCGCCAAAAAAACCAGGGCGGGTGACCCCGGCAAGGAAATAGTCGGGAGTGTCACCTACCGGGCCTTGGCGGCTGCCGAGAAGCCAGGAAACTCCGGCAAGCGATACTGCAAAATCCATCGCACCAAGGGCCATGATCTCCAGGACTGCCGACAGGTTGAGCTCCTTGCTGAGAAGCAGAGGGCTGAATATGAGAGGTGGGACAAGGAGAAGGGCCAGGATGGTGCTGAAGGGTCCGGCAAGAAGTGTGAAGGCCAAGCAGGCCGTCGCGGCAAGGATAAACAGCAGGAGAGGCCCGCCCGGGGCCGTGACAGAAGGCCCGAAGACGACGATCACGAAGAGGACGACGAGTCCGGCGACCAAGAATTTCAGAAGGCTACAGAGGCCATGTGCGTCGATGGCGGCGCCTCGCTGCATACTTATCACCGCCAACTTAAATAGTGGGCGCGCGAGATTACAGCGGCAGAGCCGTCATCCGGTGCCCAAAAGCCGCTGAAATGGTCCACCACACCTATCATTTTTTACACTGAGGATCACCCTGATCGCACTACTGCGGTCGGGTGCTTGCCATTGTTGGTCTCACCGACAATACACAACCTCAAGGTGACAAAGATGCTAGTTGATGGGGGGCCGGTCTGAACCTACTCTCGCCCACTGTGATTGAGAAGCTGCAAATTCCTGAGGGAGACCTCGAAGAGACGGGCACGTTTCAGGGGGTCAACCCGGGGAGAAGTCAACCAAAGGGGAAGGTCACGCTGCCCGTGACTTTTGGGAGTGATCTAAACTACAGGACGGAAAGGATCGTGTTCGATGTTGCTAAGATACCCTTGCCTTACAACGGGATCCTTGGCCGCCCAGCGCTGGCCAAGTTTATGGCAGCGTCACACTACGCCTACAACACCCTGAAGATGCCAGGTCCTGTGACGATCATCACCATCCCCTCCGATAAGAAAGATGTGCTGATTTGCGCCGACAAACTGTACCAGCAAGCAGCTGCAGCAGCTGCCGCTACGAGGGCACTTGCTCCTGCCACCGGAGCCCCGGGAGGGAAGAAGAAGAAGACCGGTGAGACCTCAGACATCCACTCCGGCAAGCGCACCTCTTCGGAGTGTTGTGCTCCCGTCGAGGACGTGCCAGAGAGCTCCACCAGAAAGAAGAAGACTGGTGAGACCTCGGACACCCACTCCGGCAAGCGCACCTCTTCGGAGTGTCGCGCTCCCGTCGAGGACGTGCCAGAGAGCTCCACCGGCAGAAACAAGAGGTCCAGGGCCACGCTGCCAGCAACTAAGAAGGTTTCCGTCAAGAAGGACGGCACAGGAGGGGCTTTCACCAGAAGCTCCTCCCTTGACGACAAATAGGAAGACGCGCTCGTCACCTTCCTGCGGGCGAATGTCGACGTGTTTGCATGGAAAGCATCCGACACCCCCGGCGTTCCCAGGGAGGTGATTGAGCACCACCTTACTGCCTGTCCTCATGCCCGGACCGTCAAGCAGTAGGTCAGAAAGCAAGCTTTGGAACAACAAGAGTTCATCACAGAGGAGATCCGGAAATTGGAAGCTGCGGGTTTGGTAAGAGGAGTGCTCCATCCAACGTGGTTGGCCAATCCAGTGGTAGTGCGCAAGGAAAATGGGAAGTGGAGGCTGTGTATTGATTACACAGACATCAATAAGGCTTGTCCCAAGGACCCCTTCCCGTTGCCGCGCATCGACCAGATTGTTGACAACACGGCTGGGTGTGACCTATTGTCATTCCTCGATGCCTACTCCGGCTACCACCAGATCTTCATGGCAAGAGAAGGCGAAGAGAAGACAGCATTCATCACCCCATGTGGTACGTACTGTTTCGTACGAATGCCTTTCGGGTTGAAGAGTGTTGGCTCGACGTTTGCAAGGGCAGTCCAGATTGGTTTTGAACCCCCAGCTCCATAGAAATATGGAGGCTTATATGGATGATATAGTGGAAAAAACCAAGAACAGGGCAACCCTTATACAGGATTTACAAGAAACATTTGTAAACCTACGCAAGATCAACCTCAAGCTGAACCCTGAGAAGTGCGTCTTCGGCGTCCCGTCCAGCAAGCTTCTCGGGTTCTTTGTGTCACAGCGTGGGATAGAAGCCAATCCGGACAAGATCAAGGCTATAGAACAGATTGAAGCACCCAGACGGGTCAAGGATGTGCGCCGGCTTGCTGGCTGCGTTGCCGCCATGAGCAGATTCATTTCCATGTCTGCCGAGCATGCCCTTCCTTTTTTCAAGATTTTGAAAAAGGCAGGCCCAATGGAGTGGACGCCAGAAGCCGAAGCAGCATTGCAAGACTTGAAGAGGTATCTTTCCTCCACGCCAATACTAGTTGCGCCTAGGCCACAAGAACAGTTGCTGCTATACTTGGCGGCAACAAACCAGGTGGTCAGCGCCGCACTAGTGGCGTAGAGAGAAATTGATGATGAGGTGATAGCTGCGACAAAGCCTGATGCCACTGGTGCAGAGACGACACGGCCGGTTGGAGTGCAGCCAAGGAAGAAAATGATGCAGCACCCGGTCTACTTTGTTACCTATCTCTTATAGGGGGCTAGATCAAGGTACTACGGTGTGCAGAAATTGCTCTTCGGCCTTCTTATGGCCTTGAGGAAGCTGCGTCACTACTTCCAGGCGCACGAGATCACTGTCGTCACTCGCCTCCCTCTACAACGGATATTGCACAATCCAGATGCAACGGGAAGAATTGTAGAGTGGGCACTGGAGCTGTCCAGCTTTGGCCTCAAGTTTGAAAGCACCTCGACGATTCAAAGTCGAGTCCTGGCAGAGTTCGTTGCAGAATAGACCACGACGCCTAATGAAGAAGTCCAAGAAACTGATCTCCCAGGCAAAGAGGCGAGTTGCAACCGGATCATGTACTTTGATGGAGCTTTCTCCTTATAGGGTGCCGGGGCTGGCGTACTGCTGGTCGCGCCCACTGGAGAGCACCTCAAGTACGTGGTCCAGATGCACTTACCCAGGGAGGTATCAACGAACAATACTACTGAGTACGAGGGGCTGCTTGCTGGTCTTAGGATCATGGCAGACCTCGGAATCAAGAAACTCATCGTCAGGGGTGATTCACAGCTTGTCGTCAAACAAGTCAACAAGAATTACCAGAGCCCGTTGATGAAGGCCTACATCGATGAAGTGAGAAATTTGGAAGAGCGCTTTGATGGTATACATGCGGAGCACGTTCCCCGAGCGGAGAACGACATCGCCGATTACCTGTCGAAGCGCGCTGCCCTCAAGTTACCTGTGGAACCAAGTACCTTTGTGCTTCAGCTTTCTCAGCCATCCGTTGATCCATCAACAGAGTAGAACAAGAGGAGGAAATCAGGGCCTGGCAAGTACTTTCCCGCCGAGCTCCCCGGAGCCGCCGGCAAGGATGTTGCCGGAGACACTAAGCCCGCCACTGGACGGCTAGCTCCGACGGAGCGTCAAGCTCTTGCCGTCGAGACAGCCGCTCCCATGGCGAAGGAAATGCCTTTATTCCTCGCCGCCGAGCCCCAGGCTCCAGCGTGGGCACAGCATACCGTCCGATTCCTCCAGACTGGGGAACTTCCTGAGGAGCAGGAAGAAGCGGAGAAAGTAGCCCGTCGGTCTGCTATGTACCAGTTCGTTGATGACGTCCTGTACAGAAAGAGACCGAACGGCGTGAAATTGAAGTGCATCCCTCGAGAGGAAGGACTGGGGCTGTTGGCGGAGATACATGGAGGCATATGTGGATCCCACATAGGGTCGAGGGCCCTTGCCGGCAAGGCATTCCAGCAAGGCTTCTTCTGGCCCACCGCCCTCTAGGATGCGATGGCACTGGTCACCAGGTGTGAAGCGTGACAGTTTCATTCAAAGAAACTTCATCAACCAGCTCAAGACCTTCAAACCATTCCTCTCTCCTGGCCCTTCTCGGTCTGGGGCTCGACATACTGGGCCCTTTCCCCCGCGCTGTCGGGGGCTTTGAGTACTTGTACGTTGCAATCGACAAGTTCACAAAGTGGTCGGAGGTGGAGGCAGTGAGGAAGGTCACAGCTCTGTCAGCCGTCAAGTTCTTCAAGGGACTAGTGTGCCGCTTTGGTGTACCCAACAGGGTCATCATCGACAACGGCACGCAGTTCACAAGCCGCTCCTTCATTCAATATACTCAAGACCTCGGCAACAAAGTCTGTTTCGCTTCCGTTGCTCACCCTCGAAGCAATGGTCAAGTTGAGAGGGCAAATGCTGAAGTGCTACGAGGATTAAGGACAAAGGCCTTTGACAGGCTGCACAAGAGCGGGAGGCGCTGGATTGATGAATTGCCGACGGTTCTTTGGTCGATCAGAACGACGCCAAATCGAGCGACCGGCCAGACACCCTTTGCCCTAGTATACGGGGTAGAGGCAGTTCTCCCCACTGAACTCATATACGGGTCACCTCGAGTGCTCGCTTATGATGAGCTTGAGCAAGAGCAACTGCGGCAAGATGACGCAACGCTCCTTCAGGAAGATCTTCTTCGGGTGGCTGTGAGAGCAGCACGCTACCAGCAGGCCTTGCGCCGCTGCCATAGCCGCAAGGTCCATGCCTGAAGCTTTGAGGAAGGCGACCTTGTTCTTCGGCGCGTTCAATCGGCCAAGAATACAAACAAGTTGACGCCAAAGTGGGAAGTCCCTTATCGGGTAATACGAGTCACCAGGCCTCGCGCAGTCCGCCTGGAGACCGAAAATGCCATTCCGGTGAGCAATTCCTGGAACATTGAGCATCTTCGCAAGTTTTACCCATAAGGCGCGGCTTGCCGGCCCCCCCGGCAAGCAACCCTTTTGCACAAGCCTTGTCGGCATGGCATGTAACCCTTTGTACAAAGCGAGGCGCAGACCTTGAGCATAAATAAACGAAGCGCTGGCTCCCTAAGTTATAGCATGCAAGCTGAGTCGAGTCGAGTCTATGGTTAGGGTTGATAGTGCTTAGCGGCGGCTAACCCCTAGCTTAGAGGTCGAGTTTTCGTCCCTTTGTGTTTCTTTTATCTCCTTTGGTTCACAGGACGCACAAGTATCCTTGCCGGAACCACTTGGGGGGAAAGAAAAGGAACATATCAGCATCAAGGCCCCGGCAAGCCAGTGTTGCCGGGGGCTACAAGAGCAAAGATTCACCCACGGCAAACCAGGGTTGCCGGGGGCTGCAGCTTCAGATCAGTTCTTCATCCCTTATCATGCATTCCATTATGGACTGAGGTATGTGAAACCTCGTTCTCTCCCTTAAGCTACCGTGCTCCCATAACTCTAGGCCCTAGGGCTCGTTCTTGGGACTAAGTTTGGTCGTAGTCGCGGCAGCGAAAGGATGAAACGAGGAGCCTAAGCCCACTTCATCCCTGCCTCCGCCAAGGGCATGAGAAAGGTCGAGCGAAGTAGGGAGACGGCAAGGCCTGTTGCCGGGCGAGAAAGTGTTTATCTTAAAAGATATCAAGGATTTATCCCTTGTCGTGGGTTTCACCTGCAAACAAATGACCCGGCAAACATCCCTTTTTCATTAAAAACATTCCATTCAGGTACAGTCCGTAGGGAATGAAAAATATGAACAAGGGGATTACAAGTTTTAAATTTGATAGATGCCCGAAGGTTTACAAACTAAAAAGAGATAAGATGCCCGTAATGCCTTTCTTGTCCCTCTCCTCAGGAGGTAGGTCAAGGAGGCGAGAAGGGCAAAAGGAGCGCCTAGACGAGCTACGGGTGGCAGAAGATACCAAGAGGACATCTTGGTGGCCGCCCAAAGGCTGGATGGTGATGGCGGCACCGGAAGCAGAGCTCGAAGACGAGGCGGCAGGACGTCAGTACGCATCGAAGGCGTCGGTGCCCGCGTACTCCGACATGACGACCTTGCCGCCCACCTTCTTCCTCTTCCTCTTCTGCAGCCTCCCTATGCCAGCCGCCAAGGGGACGGCCCCGAGAAGTTCATGGAGCCGGCGACGCGGATGATGGGGTCGCCGGTGCCACCAGGAGCGGAGCCCGACACCTAGTCGGACCCGTCATCCTGCCGCCTACCGCCCTCATTGTCGATGCTGATGTCCTCCTCATCACCCTCGCTCGAGGAGGAGTCTTCGTTATCGGAGGAGCTCTCCACGCAGCACCTTGCACGAGTCCCGAAGTGCCTGAAGACCTTGACGGAGAGATGTCCATCCTCCATCAACTTGTAATGGAGGGTGAGCCCATCCGTCAGGTTGTGGATACGAGCAAACGTGTTCCATCCTTGGCAAAGATACATCACGTGAGGAGCAGGGAAGTCGACGCGGACCCGAGTGCCACTGATCCCGCAGCCCCTCATGTGCAGCCGCAGCGACTCTAGCGGATCGACCTCCATCTCCCGCGCAAATGGGGTCGGGAGACGAAGGCGACGGCGCGGCGGCCGCCGCAACCTGACGAAGAACTCGCAAGGGTCATCCCCAACATGGCCCTCCATTGGAGGGGGGCTGTTGGCGGGGGCGAGGCCCGCGACGATATGGTGCTTGCGAATTATTTTTCGTTGGCTCTTAAACCTGATGAAGAACTCGCAAGGGTCATCCCCAACATGGCCATCCATTGGAGGGGGGGCTATTGGACGGCGCGGCGGCCCGCGACGATAAGGTGCTTGCAAATTATTTTTCGTTGGCTCTTAAACCTAACGCCATGTTGTGGCATGCAAATCTTTGTGAAGACCTTCAAGATCAGATACACACACTAAGAAGACGACGACCCTTGGCGGGATCCCAGCCAAGGAGGACCACAAGACCTCCGGCAAGCACCTTGCCGGGGATGACAACAGGCGCCGCGGCAAGACCCTTGCCGGGGCCCCGGCAAGGCCCTTGCCGAGGACACCCGCAGGGCCACCATCAGGCCCACACCAACTGAGTTTCCACCGCCCCATGCAGCTGCCGACCCAACCAGCTGGGCAGGCACCTGTGTGGCAACATGCAGATCTTCATGGAGACCCACCATTGAGCCACCTCAGCTGCGTGCCCGCCTACATGGCACCTCAGGCATCGCTGGCCAGGGCGCGTGTCGACGCAAGAAGGAGCGGCGACGGACAAGACGGACGTCTCCCCCGTCCCCGATAAACCAAGGATACCTAAGCTAAGTGCATTAAATGCGCCTTGTCATGTAATGCGAGGGATAACCTCGCATCACTGTACCTTTTCCACCTCCTGTGTGCCACTGTGGCAACCCCTTTTCCCTATAAAAGGAGGCCCGAGGCGACCAGGAGAAGGATTCGGCTTTTTAGAACTCCTCACGACTCGGCTCTTGGAGCTCCTCACGCCCCATAGCTAGCTGAAAAACACAAACATATAATCCACCAAAGCAGGAGTAGGGTTTTACGCATCTTTGCGGCCCGAACCTGGGTAAAGGAACCGTGTGCTGACTGTTGGATCCGCTCTTCTCTCAACCCCGCGCCCCGCAACCGCAGTAGGGATTCTTGTGATCCCATAGGTGTCGATCCAATACCCCGGCAGAGGGTACGTGGACACACTCTTCCCATCTCGTTGATATGCATCTCCTAGATATATCTTGCATGAGCATAGGAAATTTTTGAAATTGCATGCTATGTTCCCAATAGTGGCATCATGAGCCAGGTCTATACAAGTCGAACACAAAGGATTTGTGGGCGGTGATGTTCAGACTACTTACCACCAATGTCTTATTTTTGATTCGGCGGTATTGTAAGATGAAGCGGCCCGGACCAACATTACATGACCGCGTTCATGAGACCGGTTCCACCATTACATGCAACTTGTTTGCATAAAGGTGGCTGGCGGGTCTCTATCTCTCTTGCTTTAGTTGAATCGAATTTGACTACGGTCAATCCTTGTTGAAGGTTAAAACAGAAAACTTGATAAATCACCGTTATGGTTTTTGTGCCGTAGGTAAGATCGATTCTTGCTAGAAACCCGTAGAAGCCACATAAAGCTTGTGACAACAAAGTAGAGGACGACTACCTTGTTTTTGTAGGTCATCTTGTGATTTTATATGGTCAAGACATGATGAGTTATACGTTATTGTATGAGATGATCATGTTTTGTAAATTATCGGCAACCGGCAGGAGCCTTATGGTTGTCTCTTTATTGTATGAATTGCGAACGCCATGTAATTGCTTTACTTTATCACTATGAGTTAGCGATAGTAGTAGAATCAATAGTTGGTGAGATGACCACGACGCTACGATGAAGTTCGTGGTGTCAAGCCGGTGACGATGGAGATCATGACGATGCTTTGGAGATGGAGATCAAAAGAACAAGATGATGATGGCCATATCATGTCACATATTGTGATTGAATGTGATGTTTATCTCTTTATGCATCTTATTTTTCTTAGAATGACGGTAGCACTATAAGAAGATCCCTTACTAAAATTTCAAGATACAAGTGTTCTCCATGAGTATGAACTGTTGCGACTGTTCGTCGTGCTGAGACACCACGTGATGATCGGGTGTGATAAGCTCCACGTTCACATACAACGGGTGAAAGACAGTCTTGCACGTGTAGAATACTCGGGTTAAACTCGATGAGCCAAGCATGTACAGACATGGCCTCGGAACACCAGATACTGAAAGGTCGAACATGAATCATATAGTAGATATGATCAACATGTGATGTTCACCATTTAAAACTACTCCGTCTCACGTGATGATCAGACATGGTTTAGTTGATTTGGATCACATGCTCATTTAGATGACTTGAGGGATGTCTATCTAAGTGGGAGTTCTTTAGTAATATGATTAATTGAACTTAATGTATCATGAACTTAGTCCTGATAGTTTTTGTATATCTATGTTGTAGATCAATGGCCCGTGCTATCGTTCCCTTGAATTTTAATGTGTTCCTAGAGAAAGCTACGTTGAAAGATGATGTTAGCAACTACATGTCTTGGGTCCGTAACTTGAGGATTATCCTCATTGCTGCACAGAAGAATTATGGCCTTGATGCACCACTAGGTGACAAGCCCCCTCCCGCTAACGTGGACTCTTTGAATGTCAGGCAGACACGGTCTGATGACTACTCTATAGTTTAGTGTGCCATGCTTTTCAGCTTAGAATCGGGACTTCAAAGACGTTTTGAACGTCATGGAGCATATGAGATGCTCCAAGAGTTGAAGTTAATATTTCAACCAAATGCCCGAGGTGAGAGATATGAAGTCTCCAACAAGTTATATAGCTGCAAGATGGAGGAGAACAGTTCTGTCAGTGAACACATACTCAAAATGTTTGGGTACCATAACCACATGACTCAGCTGGGAGTTAATATTCCAGATGATAGTTGACAGAGTTCTTCAATCACTGCCACCAAGCTATAAAGGCTTCGTGATGAACTATAATATGCAATGGATGGAGAAGACAATCCCCGAGATCTTCACAATGCTCAAAGCTGTGGAGGTAGAAATCAAAAAGGAGCATCAAGTGTTGATGGTTAATAAGACTACAAGTTTCAAGGAAAAAGGGCAAGGGAAAGAAGGGGAACTTCTAGAAGAATTGCAAGCCAGTTGCTACTCCCGGGAAGAAACCCAAGTCTGGAGCCAAGCCTGAAACTCGGTGCTTCTAAAGCAAAGGGCGGAACTGCCCCAAGTATTTGGCAGATAAGAAGAATGGCAAAGAGAACAAAGGTATATTTGATATACATGTTAATTATGTGAACCTTACTAATGCTCGTAGTAGCGCCTGGGTATTTGATACCGGTTCGGTTGCTTGTATTTGTAACTCGAAACAGGGGCTACGGATTAAATGAAGATTGGCTAAGGACGAGGTGATGATGCGCGTGGGAAATGGTTCCAAAGTCGATGTGATCGTCGTCGGCACGCTACCTCTACATCTACCTTCGGGATTAGTTTTAGACCTAAATAATTGTTATTTGGTGCCAGCGTTGAGCTTGAACATTATATCTGGATCTTGTTTGTTGCGAGATGGTTATTCATTTAAATCAGAGAATAATGGTTGTTATATTTATATGAGTAATATCTTTTATGGTCGTGCACCCTTGATGAGAGGTCTTTTTTTTGAATGTCGGTCGTGGTGATACACATATTCATAATATTGATGCCAAAAGATGCAAAGTTGATAATGATAGTGCAACATATTTGTGGCACTACCGTTTAGGACATATTGGTGTAAAACGCATGAAGAAACTCCATGCACATGGACTTTTGGAATCACTTTATTATGAATCATTTGATACTTGCGAACCATGCCTGATGGGCAAGATGACTAAAACTCTGTTCTCCGGAACAATGGAGGGAGCAACTGATTTATTGGAAATAATACATACCGATGTATGTGGTCCGGTGAGTGTTGAACCTCAGAAAGGGCATCATTATTTTCTGACCTTCACAGATGATTTGAGTAGATATGGGTATATCTACTTGATGAAACATAAGTCTGACATTTGAAAAGTTCGAAGAATTTTAGAGTGAAGTAGAGAATCATCGTAACAAGAAAATAAAGTTTCTACAATCTGATCACGGAGGCGAATATTTGAGTTACGAGTTTGGTCTTCATTTAAAACAATGTGGAATAGTTTCGCAACTCACGCCACCTGGAACACCACGGCGTAATGGTGTGTCCGAATGTCGTAATCGTACTTTATTAGATATGGTGTGATCTATGATGTCTCTTACCGATTTACCACTATCGTTTTGGGGTTATGCATTAGAGACAGCTACATTCACATTAAATAGGGCAGCATCTAAATCCGTTGAGACGACACTGTATGAATTGTGGTTTGGCAAGAAACCTAAGCTGTCGTTTCTTAAAGTTTGGGCTTGTGATGCTTATGTGAAAAAGCTTCAACCTGATAAGCTGAAACCCAAATCGGAGAAGTGTGTCTTCATAGGATACCCAAAAGAAACTATTGGATACACCTTCGATCACAGATCCGAAGGCAAGACTTTTGTTGCTAAGAGTGGATCCTTTCTAGAGGAGTTTATCTCGAAAGAAGTGAGTGGGAGGAACGTAAAACTTGATGAGATAATTGTACCTTCTCTTGAATTGGAGAGTGGCTCATCACAGAAAATCGCTCCCGTCATGCCTACACCAATTAGTGAGGAATCTAAAGATGATGATCATGAAACTTCAGATCAAGTTACTACCGAACCTCGTAGGTCAACCAGAGTACGTTCCGCACCAAAGTGGTATGGAAATCCTATTCTAGAAGTCATGTTACTAGACCATGACGAACCTATGAACTATGAGGTAGCGATGATGAGGCCGAATTCTACCAAGTGGCTTGAGGCCATGAAATCTGAGATGGGATCCATGTATGAGAACAAAGTATGGACTTTGGTTGACTTGCCCGATGATCGGCAAGCCATAGAAAATAAATGGATCTTTAAGAAGAAGACTGACGCTAATGGTAATGTTACTGTCTACAAAGCTCAACTTGTTGCGAAAGGTTTTCGACAAGTTCAAGGAGTTGACTACGATGAGACCTTCTCACCCGTAGCGGTGCTTAAGTCTGTCTAAATCATGTTAGCAATTGCCGCATTTTATGATTATGAAATCTAGCAAATGGGTGTCAAAATTGCATTCCTTAATGGATTTCTCATAGAAAAGTTGTATTTAATGCAACCAGAAGGTTTTGTCGATCCTAAAGGTGCTAACAAAGTGTGCAAACTCCAGCGATCTATATAAGGACTAGTGCAAGCATCTCGGAGTTGGAATATACGCTTTGATGGTGATCAAAGCATATGGTTTTATATAGACTTTTGGAGAAACCTATATTTACAAGAAAGTGAGTGGGAGCTCTGTAGCATTTCTGATATTATATGTGGATGAGATATTGTTGATTAGAAACGATGTAGATATTCTGGATAGCATAAAACGATACTTGGATAAGAATTTTTCAGTGAAAGACCTCGGTGAAGCTGCTTATATATTGGGCATAAAGATCTGTAGAGAAAGATCAAGAAGCTTAATTGGAATTTCACAAAGCACATACCTTGATAAAGTTTTGAAGAAGTTCAAAATGGATTAGTCAAAGAAAGGGTTCTTGCATGTGTTACAAGGTGTGATGTTGAGTCAGACTCAATGCCCGACCACTGCAGAAGATAAAGAGAAAATGGAAGTCATTCTCTATGCTTCAGCCATAGGTTCTATCATGTATGCAATGTTGTGTAACAAATCTGATGTGTGCCTTGCTATAAGTCTAGCAGGGAGGTACCAAAGTAATCCAGGAGTAGATCACTGGACAGTGGTCAAGTACATCCTGAAGTACCTGAAAAGGACCAAGGATAGTTTTCTCGTTTATGGAGGTGACAAAGAGCTCGTCGTAAATGGTTACGTCGATGCTAGCTTTGACACTGATCCGGATGACCCTATGTCACAAACCGGATACGTATTTTTGTTGAACGGTGGAGCTGTTAGTTGGTGCAGTTCCAAGCAGAGCGTCGTGGCAGGATCTACGAGGGAAGCGGAGTACATAGCTGCTTCAGAAGCAGCAAATGAGGGAGTCTGGATGAAGGAGTTCATATCCGATCTAGGTGTAATACCTAGTGCATCGGGTCCAAGGAAAATATTTCGTGACAACACTAGAGCAATTGCCTTGGCGATGGAATCCAGGTTTCACAAGAGAACTAAGCTGATCAAGAGACACTTCAACTCTATTCGCGATCAAGTCAAGGAGGGAGACATAGAGATTTGCAAAATACATATGGATCTGAATGTAGCAGACCCATTGACTAAGCCTCTTCCACAAGCAAAACATGGTCATCACCAAGACTCCATGGGTGTTAGAATTATTACTATGTAATCTAGATTATTGACTCTAGTGCAAGTGGGATACTGAAGGAAATATGCCCTAGAGGCAATAATAAATTTATTATTTATATTTCCTTATATCATGATAAATGTCTTTTATTCATGCTAGAATTGTATTAACCGGAAACTTGATACATGTGTGGATACATAGACGAAACACAGTGTCCCTAGTAAGCCTCTACTATACTAGCTCATTAATCAAAGATGGATGAGTTTCCTAACCATAGGCATGTGTTGTCATTTGATTAAAGGGAACACATCATTAGGAGAATGATGTGATGGACAAGACCCATTCGTTAGCTTAGCATTTTGATCGTTCAATTTTACTATTATTGCTTTCTACATGTCAAATACATGTTCCTCCGACAATGAGATTATGCAACTCCCGGATACCGGAGGAATACCTTGTGTGCTATCAAACATCACAACATAACTGGGTGATTCTAAAGATGCTCTACAGGTATCTCTGAATGTGTTTCTTTTGTGTTGGCATAGATCGAGAATAGGATTTGTCACTCCGAGTATCGGGGAGGTATCTATGGGCCCTCTCGATAATGCACATCATAAGAAGCCTTGCAAGCAATGTGACTAATGAGTTACTTGTGACATGATGCATTACAGAACGAGTAAAGAGTCTTGCCGCTAACGATATTGAACTAGGTATGAAGATACCAACGACCGAATCTCGGGCAAGTAACATACCGACGACAAAGGGAATAACGTATGTTGACATTACGGTTTGACCGATAAAGATCTTCGTAGAATATGTGGCAACCAATATGAGCATCTAGGTTCCGCTGTTGGTTATTGACCGGAGAAGTCTCTCGGTCATGTCTACATAGTTCTCGAAACCGTAGGGTCCGCACGCTTAACATTCGATGACGATTTGTATTAAGAGTTATCTGTTTTGGTGACCGGAGATTTTTCGGAGTCCCAGATGATATCACGGGCATGACTAGGTGTCTCAAAATGGTCGAGACGTAAAGATCGATATATTGGATGATGGTATTCGGACACCGGAAGGGTTCCGAGGGGTACCGGGTACATATCGGAGTTCCGAGGGGGGGGCTACCGGAACCCCCTAGGGAAGTATTGGGCCTACATGGGCCATAGGGGAGAGAGAGGAGAGCCCACAATGGGTGGCGCCCCCCCCCCCAATGGGTTGTCCGAATTGGACAAGGGGAAGGGGCGCGGCCCCCCTTTCCTTCCTCCTCTCCCTCTCCTTCCCTCCTTCCACCTCCCAAAGAGAGGAAAAAGGCTAGGAGTGGAGTCCTAGTTGGACTCCCCCCCATGGCGCGCGCCCCCTAGGCCGGCCTCCTCCTCCTCTCATCCTTTATATACGTGGGCAGGGGGCACCCCAAAGCACATCAATTGTTCTTAGCCGTGTGCGGTGCCCCCCTCCATAGTTTACACCTCAGGTCATATTGTCGTAGTGCTTAGGCGAAGCTCTGCGAGATCTACTTCACCATCACCGTCAACACGCCGTCGTGCTTCCGGAACTCTCCCTCGACTCTCAGCTAGACCAAGAGTTCGTGGCACATCATTGAGCTGAACGTGTGTAGAACTCGAAGGTGGCATACGTTCGGTGCTTGATCGGTTGAATCGCGAACATATTCGACTCCATCAACCGCGTTAATCTAACGCTTCTGCTTTCGGTCTATGAGGGTACATGGACACAATCTTCCCATCTCATTGCCATGCATCTCCTAGGTAGATCTTGCGTGAGCGTAGGAAATTTTCGAAATTACATGCTACATTCCCAACAGGATATGGGGTGGTCCAAGCATGCCCGTGCGCGTCCGCTGATGACCAACAAGTATAGCGGCTCAATCGTAGTCCATTCGATAAGTATGACAAGTGGTTTTCTGCAAGCACTGAAATTGTTGGTAAAAGATAGTTTGATAGCAAGACAATTTGTAATGAGCGAGTAACAGTAATGGCAAATAGTATGCAACAAGGTAGCCCAATCCTTTTGTGGCAAAGGACATGCCAAAATGGTTTCTTACAATAAGCAAAGTGTTCTTGAGGGCACACGGGAATTTCATCTATTCACTTTCACCATATTGGTTTGATTTCTGTTCGTTACTTTGATAATTTGATATGTGGGTGGACTGGTGCTTAGGTGTTGTTCTTACTAGAACAAGCCTCCTATTTATGATTAACCCCCTCGCAAGCATCCACAACTACGAGAAAACTATTAAGATAAAATCTAACCATAGCAATAAACATTTGGGTCCAAATCGGTCCCTTACGAAGTCGCGCATAAACTAGGGTTTAAACTTCTGCCACTCTAGCGACCCATCATCTAATAACTACTCCACAATGCATTCCCTTAGGCCCAAGTATGGTGAAGTGCCATGTAGTCGACGTTCACATGACACCACTAAGGGAACCACAACATACATATCATCGAAATATCGAACACATATCAAATTCATATGATTACTTGCAACATGATTTCCCCCGTGACCTCCAGAACTAAAGTAACTACTCACAAGTGATAAACATGCTCATGATCAGAGGGGTATGAATGGCATAATGGATCTGAACATATAGTCTTCGACCAAATAAACCATATAGTAATCAACTACAAGATGTAATCAACACTACTAGTTACCCACAGGTACCAATCTGAGGTTCCGGTACAAAGATTGAATACAAGAGATGAACTAGAGTTTGAGAGGAGATGGGGCTGGTGAAGATGTTGATGAAGATCGCCCCCCCCCCCCCGAAGATGAGAGGGTTGTTGGTGATGACGATAGCTTCGATTTCCCCCTTCGGGAGGGAAGTTCCCCCGGCGGAATAGCTCCGCCGGAGGGCAAAAGTGCTCTTGCCCAAGTTCCGCCTTGAAACAGTGGCGCTCCATCCCAAAAGTCCTCTCCTTAAATATTTTAGGTTGAAATGACCTATATATCATAAGATGGGCACCGGAGGTGGGCCAAGGAGGGCACAACCCACCAGGGCGCACTTGGGGCCCTGGCCCGCCCAGGTGGCTTGTGCCCACCTGGTGGGCCCTCTCTGGTACTTATTTGCTCCAATAATTCTTAAATATTCCATAAAAAAACCTCGTGAAGTTTCAGCTCATTTGGAGTTGTGCAGAATAGGTAGCCTGACGTTGCTTTTTCAGGTCCAGAATTCCAGTTGTCGGTATTCTCCCTCTTGATGTAAACCTTGCATATTATGAGAGAAAAGGCATTAGAATTACTCCAAAAGGCATTATTATGAATAAAAACATTATAAATAACAGTAGGAAAACAAGATGCAAAATGGACATATCATCCGCTTGATAGGCCCCGCCGACCACCGACCCCACAACTGAGAGATAAGGCATTAGAATTACTCCAAAAGGCATTGTTATGAATAAAAACATTATAAATAATAGTAGGAAAACATGATGCAAAATGGACGTATCATCCTCCTGATAGGCCCCGCCCACCACCGACCTCACAACTGTCCCACAAAACCCCCAATCCGGGCACCTCGCTCCAAACACTAGCTCACTCTCTCTCGCTCCGTCCTCTCCTCTCTCTCGCCGATTTCATTCCCATACACTACGATGTGCAGCTCTGGCAGCAACTCCGGCTCCGATCTCGACTACGAGCACTACAAAAAAAAGACACATCCATGACATTTTGGGCCAAACAAAAAAATTATGTAATACTTATGACACTTCTATGACAATAATTGTGACAAAACCCGGTATCATCATAGATGTGGTGGGGTCCTACTTCTATGACAAAAAATCATGACAGAAAATGGGCTTTTCATCCTGGGCGGGCCAGAGACGCAGCTGCATGACATTCTTTGGGCCGTCCATGACGAAAAAAACCATGGTAGAAGCGAGGGCGAGGAAAATATCGGGGTGTTCCCGGTTACGGTGGGTGGTCGGGGCCAAGCGATGAGTGTTTATCTCATACACGCATGCGCATGGGTGCGAGGCGTTGGGCTCTAACTGAACACGAGCGAGGCATTGGGCTCTAACTGAACCCAAGCGACTGCACTGCAGGCTACGCGTTACTGAACCCGAGCGATCGATCGATAGCTGTTAACTGAAACCGATCGAGCAATTCCTTCGCTACTGCAGCTAACTCAAGCCGATCGATGCTGCCTCTGGATGAACAGTGAGCATTACTGGGGGGTTTGGATGAACAGTTCCCGGTGGGGGTGGATGAACAGCACCCCGTGGTGTTGCCTCTGGATGAACAGGACCCCGATCGATCGAGACGGTTGGGGCTAGATGAACAGGACCCCGTGGAGGGCAGGATGAACAGGACCACCCCGTGAAGGGCTGGATGAACAGTAGACGATGGAGGGCTGGATAAACAGTAGCCCGTGGAGGGGTGGTTGAACAGGAGCCCGTGGAGAGGGCTGGTTGAACAGTAGCCGATGGAGTAGCGCACGGTGGAGGCTGGATGTACACGAGCCCGTGGATGAACAGTCGCAGGTGGAGGCTGGAGGAGGTCGACTGTGGATGAATAGTAGCCCGTGGAGGCTGGAGGGGGTCAGCGATGGAGATGAACAGTATCCCGTGGGGTCCCGTTTTGCGGTACGCCACACCCCTCCCGATGAACAGGACCCCCGTTTCGACCGTAGCGCTCCAACACTAGTCTGTTTCCTCCATTTTGCGGTACGCCACACCCCTCCCAATCAACAGGACCCCCGTTTCGACCGTAGGAGGTCCGTTTCCTCCGTTTTGCGGTACGCCAGACCCCTCCCGATGAACAGGATCCTGTTTCGACCGTGGCCGGTCGAACACAAGGTAGTTTCCTCCGTTCTGCGGTACGCTAGGCCTCGTTTCCATCTGTTGTTCCGTCCAAGCCCTCCCGATGAACACGACGACGCATTTCGTTCCGACCCAGCCGGTGGGCTCCCCATGAACACGAGAACGACGTTGTTTCTCCGTTACGACCCAGCCATATACACGAGCCCTGGCCATATGTATGCGCGAGTAGGCGTTCGAGACCCTGCCCATATGTACGTACGTGGTCGTATTTTCTTTCTTGCACACTGGTCGATGTACGTATGTGTACATGCTACGTGCGTGCCTCTACTACAACACGTGCGCGCTTCTACATCGACCAGTATGTACGTACACGTTCGCGACCAGAATGACATTGCTACGTACGCTTCGACCAGGTGGGTTCCGACTGTCAGGCACTTCCTTGCCTGCAAAGAAGTAGCTGGTGGGTCCCAGGAGTCAGGGGGGCGAATCATTTTTTTTGCCCAGACACACTTCCTTGCGTGCGAAGATGTAGCTAGTGGGTCCCAGCAGTCTGGGGGGAATGTTTTTTTCATGAAATACGGTGGCCCGTCGGGTGGGTCCCCGCTGTCAGGTCGAGGAATAGTTATTTTGCGCGTAATAAGGAGGCACTTCCTTGCTGCGGCCGTGGACCCAGCTGTCAGCCTCTCCACGTACAGTAATCTTCCGATAGAAGTCGGTCGTTGACCACATTGACCACGCCGCGTCGAGAGCACCAAGGCGGTGGACGACGGCGAGGCCTAGGAAGGGGACGAGCGGAGCCAGGGAAGACGCGGCAGTGGATGCCCACGCGGAGAGGAGTACGAGGGTTCACTGGTTCGGCTGTGGTGTGAGGCTGCCGTTGCCGCAGAATAACAGGGGTGTGGGTGAGTAGAGGGATGGCCTAGCCAGCGGTGGGAGTAGTAGGGGCGGTGAGGCCTCCGCGACATCGCAGCCGGCCACGGGAGGCAGGAGCACTGGAGCTATAATCGTGCATATTGACTAAGTTGACAAAGCCCTTCGTCCCCGTCAACTTAGTAGGCCCACAATTCAGCCGCCCACTATACTGGGTCCCAGCTAGCAGGGGGGTATTCATTTTTTTGTGCGTAATAAGGAGGCACTTCCTTGTGTGTGAAGATATAGCTGGTGGGTCCGAGCTCTCAGCGGCAGTAACATTTTTTTAAGAAATACAGAGGCCCTTTCGGTGGGTCCCAGATGTCAGGTGGAGGAATCATTATTTTGCGCGTAATAAGGAGGCATTTCCTTGCGTGCGGCCGTGGACCCAGCTGTCAACCTCTCCACGTACAATCCACTTCAGATGCATGTCTGTCGTTGACCATGTTGACCAGGCCGTGCCGAGAGCACCAGGGCAGTGGACGACGGCGAGGCCTAGGAAGGGAATGACACGGAGCCAGGGAAGACTCGATAGTTGTTTCCCACGCGGAGGGGAGTACGACCATACGAGGGTTTACTAGTTCGTCTGCCGTCGCCGGAGAATAACAGCAGGTGTGGGTGAGTAGAGGGATGGCTAGGCCAGCGATGGGAGTATGATGGGGCGGTGAGGCATGCGCGGCAGCACAGCTGGCCGCGGGGAGGAGAGAGCAGGCAGTCCCACCGGCGCTTGTTTGAGCGGCTGGAGCAGGAAGAGCAAAGATTGAAGAAGCACGACGGCCGTTGGATGGACATCCAACAGTCACTGATTGTGCGTCAACCTTTTTTTTAGGAAAGCCTCAAATCTGTGGAAAACATCATACAGCCCATCTGCCATTATTTCTAATAATTTACAACCCATTTGCTAATTCTTAAGGTTTTTTTGGAGCCCATATTCTTGTTGTTAGCATTACAGCCCATATTGCGGCCACGGTTAAAAAATTATACGAAATTTTGCATATTTCGGTGTGGTCCGAACTTTTTTTAATCCCGAAATTTTGAGTCACGTTCAAACTGATTTTAAAAATAAATATATATCAATATAAAATCCAACAAATTGTCCACACGTACAAATCAGTGCAATTTAAAATCTCGAAATGAAAAAAAGAAATTTTAAACTAATTGCCGGTTTGATGTGTTTTAAAAATGTACAACCCATTTCTCAATACTGATAGGCCATTTTCTCGGCCAGCCGAATGAAATCTCTCCTCGTCTTGAAAGATTTGCAGCCCAACAGGCCTGACAAAGCGACTTACTTGGCAAATCACAAAAAAACTGGGTTGTGGCTGTGGACCCAGCTGTCAGCCTCTCCACGTACAGTACTCTTCCGATGGAAGTCGGTCATTGACCACGTTGACCACATTGACCATGCCGCTCCGAGAGCACCAAGGCGGTGGACGACAGCGAGGCCTAGGAAGGGGACGACGCGGAGCCGGGGAAGATGCGGTAGTGGATGCCCACGCGGAGAGGAGTACGAGGGTTCACTGGTTCAGCTGCGGTGTGAGGCTGTCGTCGCCGCAGGGCTTGGCTAGCGGTGGGAGTAGTAGGGGGCGATGAGGCCTCAACGGCAGCACAGCCGGCCACTGGAGGCAGGAGCAGGCAGTCTCGTCAGCGCTGGTTTGGGAGGCTGGTGCAAGAAGAGCAGCGACTGTAGAAGCAGCAGGACCGTTCGATTCAAATCCAACAGTTACTGCTGCTAGAATCGTTTGTTGACTAAGTAGACAAGCTCTGCGTACGCGCCAACTTAGTAGGCCCACAGGTCAGCCTCCCAACCGGTGTGCCCCAGATGTCAGTGGGAGGAATCATTTTTTCGCGTAATAAGGAGGCAGTTGATTGCGTGCGGCCAGGCCAACGGAGGGAGTAGGCTCGGCCGAGAAAGCCGGTGCGGCATCACAGCGGGCCACAAGAGGAGGGAGCAGGTAGTCCTGCCGTCGCTAGTTTAGGCGGTTAGAGGAGGAAGATCATAGATTGAAGAAGCACGTCGGCCGTTGGATGGACATCCAACAGTCACGGCTGCTAGAATCGTGTGTTGACTAACGAAGCCTTGCATAAACAAGTCAGCCTCGAAATCTGTGGCGTGTACAGCCCATTTGCTATTATTTTTATCATTTTTACTCATTTTCTAATTCATGTGGAATTTATTGCAGCCCGTTTACCATTTTTAGAATTGCTGCCCATTTTCTGGTCAGTACCAGGGTTAAAAAAATTAACTAAATATGTGGGAAATTTTGTCGCAAATTTTTGCTGGGGAACAAAATATTCTTAATCAAAAAATTAGTAGCCATACTAAAACAAATTTAAAAATAAATTAGTACTATGTCATGTTAAATCCAATGAAATGTGTATAGGATATCAGTGAAGAAAAAAAAAACCAATATCCGATTTGCTATAATTTTTTGGAATTTTCAACCCCTTTTGATTAATTTTAACAGACACTGACCATACTATTTGGCCATGCCGGAATGCATCCCTCCTCGTCTTCAAAGATTTGCAGCCCAGTAAGTCGAAGAAAACAAATAGACCTACCTTGGGTATTCTTCAAAAAGAAATACTGGACTACCTATTTTCCCAAAGAAAAAATTGTTGGGCTAGTCATGTTGTTAGACGGGCCACAGAGACCGCACAACCCCGTTTATAGCCTGCTCCTCCAAATTACTTATTTATGTTTAGGGGACCATGAGCATGCACCTGGGCCGGATTTATGTGAGAGCCTCCCTTCCAGTTAATTATGGGCTTCTCTATTGGGCCTTCATCAGTGGGTTGCATGTTATCAACAAGTGGAAAATGTGTTCCGTAGGAAAAATAGTATGCGCTACGTATGGTACGTGGCACTAAAGGATCGAATCGTGCAACGACTTCCAAAACATTATGTTTGTCGTTATAACAACACATTTATTCAACTAACAGACGAAATATACTACTGATTGTACATTCAAAACAGCAGCAGCAGCAACCAGGGCTGGGGGTGCAACATAAGCAGTAAGCAGGCCAGAAGAGTGAAGACGCAGCTCTCTCTTACAAACCAAACATCAGCCATCATTACAAAAGGGCTATCAAAAAAGAACGTGTGTATACATCAAACTAAATAAAGATCCTACTACACAAGTGTACGCATCTAACTAACTGGCTCAGTTGGACGTTACTATTGATTAGGCTGTGCAGATGGGCTGACGGCTTGAAACAGATAGTTGCCTGACGGGGGAAACTCCAGCCAGTAGGTCAAAGTCTGATACTTGCGACCCTATCTCCTACTTTGGGTTGTAGAGCGTGGCGGCACATATCAGGGTATGGTGCATGCAGAGACGCATGGTACGCTGTGTACACACAGTTTTGCCTGATGAACGAAACCGCGCTGCCATCATGATCCTTGCCGTCGGTTATCTCCTACTTAATCGGATAATTTAGTCCGACAAACAGAGAGCGTGTACCAAGGCTACTTACCAACCTCTAGTCAAAAATTCCTGAAGGCCCAGAGAAGCTGGGATCCTGCTCAAAGACCTTCCAATGACTGTGATTGTATTCTGCGAAACAACACGTCCGGTATGTACGAACGGTCATCAATCGTTCGTCGTGGTCTGATCAATCCAGGATCCACCTGCAACTGCCATGCCTCTTTTCTTTGAAAGGTTCTGGGATTAGGAAAGGTAGGGACACCAGGCGGCCTACAACATCATATCAAGTTGGAGTCAAATAACCCTCAAAAAAAGTTGGAGTCAAATAAAAAAGGGCTCTTGATGTAGTCAATCTTAAGAACAACATGTTATGAGCATGAATATTTTTTCAGTAAATGTTGACAATAATATAAGCAAGCCATCATTATATCATAGGAAAGTAACATACTGCTGTAACAGCAGTTTGTAGCGATGACTGGAGTAGGCCAGCAGTACGTCAAGCCATAGGAGGAGTCGACAGCGTAAATGAAGACCTTGTGTTCAATGGCATCAGAGAACCATGGAGGATGTATGATCCTGCGATGGACGTGCAGATTTATCCACTTACCGTAGTGACCTGTCAGATTGGCGAGACCGCGGTTGAAGAACGCAATTAGCCTGAAGTCTTTATAATTCGCAGATCACTACTCGCACTTGGCGAAGAACATCAAGTACGAGACGTGCTACCCGTTCACTGTGCTGGAGTCGCTGGAGGATCAGCGCCACCTGCTAGTCTCGCATGAGGATGGCAGCGTCTTCCTCTTGATCGTGGGCACCAGCGAGGCCCGCTCTGGTCCGTGCCACATCTTTGTAGTGTGCGTCAGGGGCGACGCCGCTGACGTTGACACTGACACGAGGACGATGTATGGGTGCGTGCTCACTATTACTACCCCTCGGAGGTACGTGGGTGGCGACACTGGCTACGTCAAGCTGACTTGGACTCCGCCGAGCTGGGACCTTCCCGCCAATGTGGACATGGAAGACGCACGGTATTATTTGACCCCCAACAATGTGCACGGGGACTCCAAGGAGGTTCACCTGGACATCTACATTATCAAGTTAAATGTTGATCATTAGTCTTCTCTCAATGTAATCTGATGTCTAAGCATGTGGAGACTTCCATGCATGATCTTGCTCTATTGGAGTATCGCGCATGAATAAAAGTGTATCCATTTATGGTTTAGTCTAGAATCTTCCATGTATGAATTTTTACTATAGTACTGGTGAAAGACTTATGATGAACCATTTCTTACATATCCTCTGCCCCCTTCCAAGTCATCCTAATTTAATCCCTCCGTCTAGGTGTATAAGGGCATGGTTAATACTTAAATAGTATAGCCAACTCTTGACTATAAGAAAGTGCCATGTCATCTGTAGCCAACATGTATAACAATGGATACTCAAAAACTAATTCTTGAAGATCATTTCCTGCAAAGCACAATAAGAGTTATTTCTTCACAAGTTTTGGATGCAGGTTGAATAGTTGAACGCTTTTGATTGCAAAATGTACTTTTTTTATCTATTCCACCCGGATGTTTGTGAGCTCTAGAGATGAAATAATATCCGAACAAACCTATCGACACCCGTTACACATGAGATGACCCCCACATCCTTTGTCAAAATAAACAACTCCCCGATCAATGCATTTCACTCTTCTGGGCAACGCACGGGCACCTTACTATAGATTAGTACGACCAAAAATTGAAGTAACATTATATATAGTACGATAAATGATGATGCATGTCACCTAAAATTATATCATTGGAAAGTATGTTCAAATACAAATCCAACGATATTGTTTTTGTTGACATGCACTAACATTTTGTCACTTAAATCTTCAGTCAAATTCAATGGGGGATAAACCACGACCGATGTAGTAGTACTAGTGTAGAGGGCGGCGCTGCACGGGAGTCTCACCCCGCTCGTGGCGCGGCAGTAAAGCTATCATATCACAAAACCCAATCACGCCCAGTAATAAGTGGCCTGGTAAAATAAATGGATAAGCAACGATCACATCCCTTCATCTTTTTTGCATTTCATCTCTCTGCATTTACTTTCTCCGGTTCATCTCGCACACTCCATCTCTAGCTACTACTCCTAGTATCCCTAGCTACTACTCCTAGGGCCAGTTCTTTTGGCGGCTTCCCCAGCTTTTCCCATAAGACTAGTCATAGTGGAGAGTAACATTAAGGCGCCTCACTCATTTATTTGGGCTTATAAACTACTACTAGTAGTACCTCCGTCCTGGTTTATTCCTCACCATTGTAATTTGTGCTAAATTTTGACCAAAGATTTAACTGATAAAATGTTAGTACATGTGGCATGCACTAACATTTCATTAGTTAAATTTATGATCAAAATTTGATGCAGATTACAATGGGGACCAATAAACCAGGGCGGAAGTACTTAGTAGTTATGGGATTACTAATCTAGAAGCCTAAAAGAACTGGCCCCTGGTACTCCTACTAGTAGTACTCCCTCCATCTAGGTGTATAAGTCACCTAAGGTGGAGCAGCGCGACCTAGGTGGCTGCGGATTGGAAGAGGCCAAAGAATCAGACCGAAAAGTCGTCCAATCACTGCGTCACTTTTTTCCTCCTAAACCAAACAGAGATTAGCAATGAATCCCTAATTAATAGGGCTGCCGTTTCAGCTAACCCATGCAGGCCCATTGACGTGCACGCAAACTGGGGTCAATCCCTCCCCTAATCAACATGTTCCTTCTCAACATGCATAGGTCGCTCATTCTCTCCCGCATTAACTTCCTCCCCCGCGTGGTTCAGCCAAAAAAAATACTCGCCGATGAACGAGGCAGTGGAGGGAACGAGGAAGGAATTTAACACATTGCGCCTATGTGTTTTGGAAATATATGCTTTTCGTAAGGTGACTTACACACCTAGACGGAGGGAGTAGTGCTCAAGTTGGAATTCCAATTGCACGGCACAACTTGTTAGGCAAAAAATTCGATACAGGGTGTAGGAAGCGGTTTGGGAATTTGCATGCCTTTCCGACCAGTGAGATACTCCGTACAAAGTACGACACAGAAATAACCACAGATAAGGAAGCTAAAAGTAAACAATCAAACGAGCATTTTTGCATTTGTTTTGCATTTAATCGTTTCACAAGCTTGACTAGTGTTGTTTTTCTACTTTTGCAGAAACCGCATCGTAGTGTTAAAACATGCATTTGCACGTACATAAGTAATAGTAGTACTCCCTTCGTCTAGGTGTATAAGTCTTCCCTCTTTCTTGGTCACGGTACACAACCAAAGATGACTTATTGACCTGGACGGAGGGAGTAGCACAGTCTGCAAGCATATATAGAGAGAGACGTGTAGTGCGATAGTATATAGTAAAGTTTGTGCTATATGCACGTACTTACAAAATGTGTACGAATACACAAGGTTTCCAAACTTTCCCTTTTACATACTTAATTAAGGACGCTAATAATTCCTGAACGTTCGGGATTTATCATTTGCGTCCCAAAACTAATGAGATCGCCTTACGAAACAAAAATTATACTCCTACTAAAAGCCACGGCGCTCGTAGGAGCGCTTGCGGCATGCCACGAGTGCCCTGGTGCGCGGCCGTTTCCAAGCGCGCCGACACAACGCCTCTTCCTCAGCCTCGCAACTTGCGAGGTGCTGATTGGCGGCTTGCCGGCGGGCGAGCGTGATCTCACCGGTGTGGTGATCCAGCGCCAACAGGTACTCCTCCTCGCTGGAAGCGTGCACCCGGTCCATGTACCGCCAAGCGTAGATTAGGCGCTTGGTCCCGACTGCACTCAGGGCTTTGGCACGGGCGTCCTCCGCCACCCTCACGGCCCTCGCACGAGCCTTCTGGCAAAGAGCCAATTGCCTGACTCTCTCGGACGCGACATAGGCCTGCCAGGCAGCTTCTCCAGCGGTGCGCTTCTCTTCCTCGGCCTTCTTCTCCGCCTCTATGTTGGCGCGCTTTGCTGGAGCAAAGCCTCCCACAAGGCGACATCCATTTCTTTCCAAAGCTCCTCAAGGCTGGGGGGGCTCGGCGAGCGGTGCAGCGTTCTCCTCGTAGCGGGGAGCCGACGCGTCCTCTGACGCGCGTGCTGGCGAGATTGGGAACGCCGACACGTCCACCTCGACTCGTCGCGGCAAGGAGCGGAACGCCGCCGCGTCCTCCTCGACTAGTGGCGGCAAGGAGCGGAACGCCGACGCGTCCACCTCGACGCGTCGCGGCAAGGAGCAGAACACCGACGCGTCCTCGTCGACTAGTGGCGGCAAGGAACGGAACGGCGACGCGTGACCGTCCGCGCGGTGCAGCGATGGGCGCCTAGGGCTTGAGAGGGGCGACGCCATGGTGGTCAACGTGAGAGGGAGGGGGAGGAGATAGCGATGAACGTGAGCATTCTTTCAAATGTCGTGGGAGGCGCAGTATTTATAGCGAGCAATGGCACACCTACGTAAGATATGGACTGAGCTGCACTGACTTAACTGCAGGTCCAGTTGCGTCACTGACATCTGGGCCAGACCCCTGTTGAGCCCATATGTCAGTGACCCAATGCACCAGAAGTTAAGTAACTGAAGCAGCATCCCGGGTGGAGTGGTGGGACCGCTGGAGGGAGAAGGAGAGTCTGGCGGGCATATTGTTTCCACACATGGAGAGGAAAAGATTTGGAGACGAACGGGCTTCCTGCACGTATGGGGAACGGTGCATAAAGTCTCATCTTGCATGCTGGGCTAGGTATAGTCTCAAGTCATTAAAAACATACATGACCCACACATGTTCATATTTCAAGGTGCACTAAATTATTGCATGTGATGGTTAAGGCTGGCCATAAATGTTTTACTCCGCGCATAACATTTTTTCATATTTTTTCGAATTGCTCTTCATGTTCCGCTTTTGCCTTTCCTCTTTCCCAGTCTACCCCTCATCTACCGCATCACATGCACTGGAGGAGCCCGCGTGAGCGTTAATGCCTTTCCTAGTTATCCGCCTTCTCTCATCGTTTGGTGCGCCACTGCATGCAAACCACCATGGCCTGCGTTAACTGCTCTCCTAGTATTGCCTGGTGGGCTGTTGCATGCAAACAGGTGCGACTTTCCTAGTTACCTGTGGGCTGCTGCATGCATCTAATCCTGGCAAAAGAAGGGGCAAATTTGTCCAAAACAATTCGAGCAGGGCTCTCCTTGGTATGCGGGATGAAAGTTATACGCAGGGTAAAAAGAATCGGAGGGAGTATCATGCACACGGGAATAGCAAACAAGCCGGCATAGCGTGCAAACAGGCTGAAGGTCGTGGGAGGCGTGACGGTTGACGAAATTAATTGAAGTTACACACAAGCCAGCATGGCGTGCGAAGAGGCAGAAGCTATACCGTCAGGCCTACGATATGGGTCTAGTAGACATGACATCTAGTGGGTCCTGCATAGTTCTCGAGAAATCTTTGGGGGCTTGCAGCCATTTATCCACCGAGCAAGCCAGCAACCCCACGCCGTTCGCACGCCCTACTCGTTCCCGTCTTCTACTAGTACAGTACCTTACAACAGTTCGCTCCCAATCGTCTAGTCAATCCTAACCCACCTCCCAAATCCATGGCGTCCCAAATCTCCATGACCGGCGGCGAGTACAAGCTTAGAACCATCACCGGCGATGAGTTCGATGTCATCTATGCCCGTTCTTCCGCAACGGTGAAAGAATGCCTTGCTCGCTTCAAACGCATGTTCGAAAACTCAAATGATGTGTGGGTCGCTGGGCTAGATGTTGAGTACACCACAGTCGTGGGAAGTGAGAAGAAACTAAAGAAGGCGGAGAAGAAGAAGCCCATCGTGATCCAGGTTTTGGTGCATGACTTATGCTTGGTCTACCACTTATGCCATGCCAACATTGAGTGCGAGGAATTTAAGAAGTTCCTCAAGGGCGGCCGAGTCAAATTCGTTACTGTAGACTTTAGGAACGACAAGGAAATCCTGGGCCGGATAGGCCTCGTTGTAGGCCTGCCCTTCGACCTCGAGAAGGTAAGCCTGGTGTCCTCCTCTCAGCCTTCAATGCTGACCCTCGCAGCAGCCATGATTGACCGTTCGTACGCTAAACTGAAGAAACCTCACCACAAGTTTCATCATGCATGGGAGTCGAAGACATTAGATGAAGATCACATCATGTACGCAACAATGGATGCCTACCTTTGTTTAAATATCTTCAAGGGTTGGATGAAGAAGCAGAGCCCAGTGTCCGGTTCAAGCAAAGAATCATCGATGAAGAGGAAGAGGAAGAGGGACGAGGACGAAGTCGATGACGTGGACTCGGACTCTGAGTAGGTGGTAGTGCCGTCGCTCATGCTGGTTCTACAACAGTGTCAGGCAGACTAGTTGCTTAGTTTATTTTCAAGGGTGTGTTGTGCTGAGGCCCCTGCAGAACTATGTTTATGTTCTTTCTCGTTATTTGAACTCTTTAGTACGTACAGTAGTACTAGTACTATGTCTTACTACTGTCTCCTTGCAGTTGGTGCTACTGCTCGTATCTTGGTGTTCCTACTGTAGTTAATACATTTGTACTAGTAGTATAATTTGGGTCAGTCGATTTGTGAAAGAAGTTCGACGGAGTGAAGGAAGAAGACGGCAGGGTGCCCATGATCTATCTTATGAGTGTTGGGTGTGGAATGCAGTTCGCCGAAAAAAATGGATCGTGCCCGGGGTTAAACGGATGGCGGGGGTGGGGGGAGCATGGCGGTGGCAGGCGGTTCAGGGGAGGGCGTGGCGGCGGCAGCAGGCTGTTAGGCGTGTGGCGGGCTGAGAAGATGAACCGTGCATCTATTTTTAGAGGTTGAAGAAGCCCTTCTAGCCATCCATGTTGCATCAAACGGCTCACAAGAGTCGACTGGCCCAAATTGCTCCTTCAGATTGCAGGATCCACGTGGCATTCAAGGTCTCGAAGGTAGATTCCGTGTCCGCACCCGGTTTGCGGGCTCGACGCACGCGCAACCGGCTTCCACCGCGAAAGCCACCATGTGCGCCTCCTCCCCGCGGGCGGAGACGACAATGACACGCTAGTTCCTCCACGCCGGCGTGCTAGAGCATGCGCTCGTCCTCCTCTTCGTACGGTGCGTGCATAGACGCGGCTCCACCAGCTGCTCGCGTCCTTGGTAGCAAGGCGGCATCGCTAGGAGGGACTGTAGACGACGTGAGCGGGCGAGCCTTCGGCTTGGTAGCGACACGGCGGTGATGGGCAAGAAATTGTTGGCCGGAGCAGGCGGGTGCCGGCATGCGCAACGGCGGCGGTGGCATATTGATGAGTGCGCGTATGGGAGCTTAGTTTAGTTTTATATAGGGTTGGTCAAACTTAAAAGAAAACTGTACTAGTACGCGTAAACATTAGACTTAGGCAGTGCTTTTATTAGTTACCACAGCCACGATACGGAATCCTGTGCAAGCGCGTGAAACGCGGCCACGCGGTCGATCGAATGGTGCGTCACCGGGTCATGCTCGAAGGACATCCACCGAACCTTTTTGTGTGTGTGAAAAAATCCCCGAATATTACTCAACTTTTATTCGGGAAAAGTTCTTGATGCTACAATATTTCCATATATTTGAATTTAGCTCCAGTTCGTGTTTATTTGGGTTTGGACGTTTTAGGTGCACCCTAGTTTTTTTTAATACTGATTTTGTGTGTGTGACTAAGAGAGAACGTGTGTTTGTGTTCATATGTGTGTTGTGGCGGAAGGGCAATGTGGAGACGGTGTGCGTGTGATAGAGACATAGAGAGGTGTGAATGTGCAAATGATCATGCATGAGTGAGACATAGACAGATGCCGATATGTTGTGTATACATGAGAGAACGGTCTGCCATTTTACTTGTGTGTGTGTGAGACAGAGAGAGGAGCATCCGTAACACAACAACCATCTCTCTCGATTCGTCCGTCCCTCGCACGATCGCATGTAAGACATGCATCAACGCACACATTTCGACACCCTCACCAGGCCCCTGCCCACCTCAAGGCCCGCACATCTCTCTCTATCTCGCACATACAATCTCTTCGTGAATACCCTGTTTAGCAAGTAGTTTTCCGTCACATACACACACATTTCTCTCCTTAGGTTTGTTTTCTCTCAATATCTGACACACACACACGCACACCCCCTCCCCCGAGCACACAATTCATCCCCATCCAAGGTTATATGGCAACCACTCTCGCTTGTGCTTCTCTGCACCCCCAGCATGCAAAACACCTCAATCTTCAAAGAAGGCATTGAGGAGATCGAAGACGGCGAACACACTGCGCTAGAGAATGCGGGGCCATTTGGAAGCAGGATGATGTGACGACGGCTGACTGACTCCTTCCCCCACCCTCTCTCTCTGGCACAAAATTACCAATCCCTCTCTCCCCCGCACAAATTTATCAATCCCTCAACCCACGACATCCTTCCCCTCTCGTCCATGTTTTTCCAGAGCTCTCATCAAACCTGTTGTCTCTTCTCCTTCCACGTGTACTTAATCCGGATGCACACGCATCTCACGTATATTACATGTCTCCATCTTTCTCACAGACCTAACTTCTTCATCTCTCTTTCTCTCTCTAGCTATCTCCCTCTCTCCGTTTCATTAGGTTTGTCTCCTACTCTCTCGTCCACATACATACAATCTTTCCCGCCCTATCTGCTCCATGTTTGCAAGCTCTCTCTGCACGTTTCATTCACACATTGGGATATGTTCAAAATGTTGCTTTTATAATGGCTAATGTAGAGTTACTGTTGGTTTTGTTGCATCCTACAAAGTAATAACTATGAAATGCATTTTGATTGTTATTTGACTGGGATTATGCGAGTTTGAGCATGTTGTGAAGTACTATAGACCTCGTACATCTTGGAATTCGACAATGATTATAACTATTGAATTGTATAGACCATTACATTCGAAGTCAGTAGCCTAATATATTTATTTCACAATTTCAACAAATGATTAATTCAGTACATACTAGGAAAACAAATGTGTACACCCTCCATTTTTATTTATGTCTACCTATTAGCATTGGTCAAAGTCAAGTTTTGTAAACTCTCAGAAAATTATAACAAAAAATATTAACATATACAATAACAAATAAATACCATTAGATTCATTATTGAATGTACTTTCACATCATACATATCTGTTATGGTAAATGTTTATATTTTTCTATAAACTTGGTCAAACTATAGGAAGTTTGACTTCGGTCAAACCTAATATGCAGAGTTTACTAGTACTACTCGCTAGTTGCTTAGCCGAATCACCCAACACGCCACACGGGGAGTTCAGTGTCACAAAATTTTGGGCTCGGCGGGAAAATCTCCCGC
This sequence comes from Secale cereale, assembly GCA_902687465.1. Classification (NCBI taxonomy): domain Eukaryota; kingdom Viridiplantae; phylum Streptophyta; class Magnoliopsida; order Poales; family Poaceae; genus Secale; species Secale cereale. Next base: position 75,308,409 of record LR738713.1, read on the forward strand.
GACCCTGATTCGAGCAGTGGGAGGTTACCATCATAGCCTTCGGAACATGCCTACAGATGACGGTAGGTAGGGGCTGTTTTCGTAATTTCAGGTTCACCCTACCCAGCCAGCCCCACCCCGGCACCCAGAGTAGTACACCTGAATACTCCCCATTTTCTATCCCCACCACAAAATAGACTTCTCCGCAGCACCGCAACCTTCGTGCTCCTCCCCTTCTACATTGGCGCACTCGTCCACCGCAGCGCATCTGGCTCATCGACGACCTCGTACGCCGGACTGGATCCCGTCCATCGTCGTCGTCGTAAAAGGAGCCTCTTCCCTGGCACCGTCTTCCACGGTCTCGGATATGCTTCCCAGAAGCCGGCGCCAAGCGCAGAAGCACCACCGTCATGGACAATGAACTGACTCAAGTTGCCGACCATGACTCACACTGGCCGCCGCGACCATCGTTCTCCTCCTCGATTGCTAATGTGTTTAATGAATCACTTAGCAGTACATGTGCAATTCCAATTTTGTTCATACCTACCCTTCAAATTTCCTGGGTGCTATTGTTCCCGTAAAAGTAATTTGTTATAGCCTCCAATAGAATATCAGCTTGTAATTGTGCGTCGCTCCTGTATTGCGCTGTGCTTGGGTAGGTATTTCATCTGCAACCAGTAGTGTGGCAAATGATCGATAGTTTTTTAGAAGTAGCAAGATGCCCATGCGTTGCTCGCATCAAGATGCATTTGTATGAGTAGTTTATCTTGTGGGAGAAAAGGATGAACGAGGGAATGCCTTATTTGCAAGTGCGGAGAGGGGTGTGGGTATCCTTTTGCAAAATTGCCATAGTTTCCTTCCTATCCGTCAGATATAAATCGGATGGCCTATATTGCAGGATGGCAGGAACACCATCATCACCAACTCTGTTTTTTATAAGATTAGGGAAAAAGTAGAGAAAAACATAGAGAGTAGAAAAGTAGAGATAAATATTAAATATTAAATAAATACAACAACAGAGAAGAGAGTAGAGATAGCAGAGACGTCAGGATAGGATTGCGCGTGCGCGGGAAAAAGTGGTCGGGAGTGCGCTAGTTTTGGTGCGCGGCGTCCGGTGCGCTTAATAAAATCCAACGCCCTCCCACCGCTCTATGCCTTGCCACCGCTCTCTCCCCGCTCTGTGCCTCACCACCTCTCTCTCCCCGCTCTTTCTCGCCTTGCCACCGCCGCGCCACCATGCCGCCGTGTCGTCGGGAAACTTGTGGATACCACGGCGTCCGCGCGTGTCCGTCGGGCAGCTTCTCTGCCAAGATCCGGTTACGCGAGATGCGCCTCGGCCTCGGAAATTTCGACACCGCCAATGAGGCCGCCCGCGCGTACGATGCGGCGGCGTGGCGCCTTCGGTGGCCTCATAGAACATTGAACTTCCCCAACGTGCCGACGCGGGAGCGGGCACAGGAGCTCGCGCCTCTGTCACGGCTTATCACCGACGAGGATCGTCGTGATAACCGGAGGCGGGAGAACCATCTCGGCATCGTCGAGATGGACGAGGAAGCCATGGTGATGTGGTGCCAACGCTTCCCGCAGGACATCATCACCAAGCGCAAGTTCTACGAGCAAAGGAGGGTGGAGAGGGATAAGAGGAGGGCGGAGCGAGCCGCCTATCGCGAGGACAAGCGTAGGCGAAAAGCGGACGCTCAATTCAACATGAGGCTAGGAGCAGCGTCGCCCTAGGAATCCAACGATTATCGGTATCTTCAGGCCTATAGTCAGATGTCGGAGGAGGACATCACCGAGGAGGAGTCGGACGACGAGGAGTAGTTGAATAATCTATTTTTTTATCTATCTATGCTGAGAACTATCATCTACTCTCTATCTCTACTTCTCGATCTCAGCACTGTAAACGCTTTCTTTAAAGCGCCGCGCATTGCGATTCTGTTGGAAATGCTCTAACGTGGCAGACGAGTGCTTTAATGTTGCCCACAATATGCGCGAGTATTACTAGTAGTATATTTTTCTTGCCATGTTGAGATTTTAAAACCACGAGTGCGAAAATGCAGAGGAGCAATGAAGACCAAACACGGGATATTGGGGACATCTTCAAGGAGCGTGGCAAGTTAAAGAGGAGCTGCACCGAATTTGTAAAACAAGCTTTGGTAAGTAACACCCTTTCAATTACTTTCTTTTAGCCTCGTGTTCTTCAATGTGTATATGTTGTAGTTTCTGTTTCTCTTAAGCCTCGTGTTCTTTGATGTGTCATAAGAAGAGTCTTAATCGTCCTAATGCTTTCGTTTTTAGCTTGATGTAGGAAGTGGGTGTTCTCACCTTGTAGTACATTTTTATATTTTTTTTCCTTTTAAATTCACTTCTCCCAGTTCTGTTTATCTGACTTCTACTAAATGGATCTAGGTTGCTCTGAGTAATTATCTAAAAAAGAAGTAACTTCACGTCAGGATGCACTTCCTGCAAGGAGGGAAGTATGGTCAACCTCGAGATCATGTTTCCAGAATGAGGCTGGATTACACACAAGGTGCCAGTTCCCTAATGATGCTGGATTAGACACAAGGTGCAAATTCCGAGATGATGCTGGATTACACACAAGCCAGGTGGAGTCGTCAAATGTTCGTGTCCTCGTGGCTCTAGTAAAGGTTGAAAGAAAGTGTGCAGCAGCCCTTGAGAATGTAGCTGATTTCCTGAAGAAGCGAAAAGAGCAATCGGATGATCTCTTCACCCATGCCAAAGAAGAGATGGAAGAAGCCAGAAATAAGCTAGCAGAGGCAGAGCAGGATAGGCGTCTCCTGCTATCTAAAACTATTGTCAATACAAAATTTCCTTCATAGTAGCTAGGTTCAAATGTTTATCCAGTCAGCATGCCTGTTGTGATGTCCGTGCATCTACTAATATGGCACAAAATATATATTTTTCGGGCCATGTAATAACAGCAATTACTTTCCAAACAATAACAGACGAAGCATTGGACATGGTATAGTTCACGTGCAAGCCCGACATTCCAAGTTCAACTTCTACATCCAACTCATGTTTACAGAATTCTCCACATTCATACATAATGTCCACAACCATGATGCACTTCAAAGCCAAAAAAAATTTGAGGAGAGTTATGAATGAAGAAAAACCTCTAGTTCCTGCTACCAGTGCGAGCACAACAAGTCAAGACCATGCGTAAATAATTATATTTTGGTCATTTTTTGTGTTCTAAAATGCCGGACAGCTCGAGGAAGGACGTGTTGCCGGCACACGCGCGGATTCAATAAAGTCAAGCGGGGCAGTCTGAAGCCGGTTGCATGCAGCGAGGAGGCGTGTTGAGCCGGGCCTGCAGCGAGTGGGGCCCTCTTAGCTGGCGCGTCGGTTCAATGCATGCGCTATGAGAGGCCGCGTCCGTGTCAGAGCAATCACTCCCTCCAGTCCTTTTTTGTTTGCGTATAACAAAATCTTGTTTTCCATTCTCATTTTACAAGTAAAATTCATGGACAAACTTTGACCCAAAATAGGATGGGGACAAGTAAACCAGAACGGAGGTAGTGGTTTTTTTAATCAAAGAAGGGTTTCCCCCTTCCGATTTTCATTACTGAAAAGCAACATCTAAATCTAAACATAGTATTCGCCCTAGAACTACTAGGTTCAACATCTCGCAACATAAACCCATACAACCATACGCCAAGGAGGTATGTAGTACTTTGAATTCCATTTTTGCTCCATTCCAATCGTTCTAAAAACTACTTAGTACTTATAACGCGCCATTGAAAATCGGAACTCTTAACCCCGCTAAAAAATGATATTTTAAACGTGGCTACTCGATCTATGGCAACTGGCGAGCCACCGCCTCCAAGTCGTTCACCTGTGGTCCCGACCATCAACTCCTACGGATCAAATTATCACACGAGCTGACTATTCCTACAAAGCTGTGCTCCACCATGTACCCGGTACCCGCGAATGCAGCAATCGTGCACCTAGGGTTTTAGGGTTTATTTGTTAACGTTGCCTTTACGTAACACTCGTGTGTGCGAGACAGCGAGAGACCGACTGCGTGCGTGGGCCTCTTCTCTTCGTATATGTACTCCACCGTTTGTCTGGTGTCCAAAAAATTATACTCCCTCCGTCCGGAAATACTTGTCGGAGAAATGGATGAAAATAGATGTATCCAGAACTAAAATACGTCTAGATACATCCATTCCTCTGAAAAGTATTTCCGGACGGAGGGAGTAATAACTACTAGCAATGTGCCAATGCGTTGCCAGACGATCTGAGTAGAATAATACATATTCACCTATTTGATAGAAAAAAATCTAGTTTTGAAATACGTATATCACTAAAAAATTGTTATGTTTCACTCAAAATATATTCCTTTGGCGGTTTTGATGAGATAAGGGAGGAATGTTGTTGGTTTCAAGATTGGAGAAGTGGTATATGTCTAATTTCTACTCTTACTAGCAAGATGCCCGTGCGTTGCACGGAACATCAAGATCTTGTGGGAGAAAAGGATGAACGAGGGAAGGCCTTATCTGAAAATGTGGAGAGGAGTGCAGGTAAATTGCCATAGTTTCGTTCCTATCCGTCAGATATAAATCGGACGGCCTATATTGCAAGATGGCGGGCCCACCATCATCACCAACTCTATTTTTTATCCCTGCTCTTATAAAAAGCATAGTCGGTGATGATTGTGTGCCTGCCATCCTGCAATATAGGTCGTCTGATCTATATCTGACGGATAAGAAGGAAACTATGGCAATTTTGCAAAAAGATACCCACACCCCTCTTCACACTTGCAAATAAGGCCTTCCCTTGTTCATCCTTTTCTCCCACAAGATAAACTACTCATACAAATGCATCTTGATGTTCCGTGCAATGCATGGGCATCTTGCTAGTTGTTGCAAAAAGCCCATGTCTGTGTGAGAGAGAGAGAGGGAGAGAGGAGGAGGATGGAGTGCATGTGTGACAAAGACACAAACAGCGTGTGTGCGAGAGGTATCAGCTTAAAATGAGGCGATAGTGTGTGTGTGCACGATCGAGAGGGCGTGTCTCAAAAAGGGAAGGAAATCTACATAGATACAAGGAGCGGGAGAGAGACATGTATGCGATAGTGGAAGCACGAGTGTGCGAGTGTATAAACCTCTCTAGAGGCTAGTCGATAAATGTTTGTGAGAGAAATACGAGTCGGGGGTGCGAAAGCGGGAGTTTTGTGAGAGAGAGAGAGAGAGAGAGAGACGGTAGTCGGGAAGGGGAGTGGAAGCAGGAGTTGTGTGTGTGAGAGAGAGAGAGAGGGGGAGTTTGTCTGATCGGTAAACAAATGAATAATGTCAGTCTGGGATGGAGACGAAAAGGAGACCGCAACAAATGTTGTGTCTATAGGAGAGAGAGAGAGTAATTTTAGTGGTATTATTCATATCTAGAGACATATAGGGTGTGTGAGAGAATCCCGTAGAGAGAAAGACAAAGTGAAAGACGAGTGGAGATTGTGTGTGTGGCAGTGAAAAAGAAAGCTTAGGTACCTAGTGATACGAGAGAACGGTAGAGACGTGAGAGATAATGAAAACCGTGTAATGTATAATGATAGGGAGAGTGTGACACTTCTCAAGGGAGACGTCGAGAGACCATGTTTGGGAGGATAGGAGAAACATGAAGTGAGCGTGCGGGTGAGCTAGAGAAAAGAGAGCGATAGCTACATGAAGGAGCATGCATGCGAGAGAGATGGGCATGAAAGGAGCGAACATAAAAGGGATTCAAATATTTGAATTCGAGATGATGATACATGTAATCTGTACTCGAACCAAAATTGATCTATCAAACATGCATACTCATATGAATTCACGCGCATCTATGTTATTTAATATGTAGATATTACTGATCCATACATTTTAGTAGAACATAATTTGGTTTAATTCAAACGTGACATAACCGCCTCTCACCCGGATCGAAAATGATGTATATAGAATTTTATTCCAACCGAAAATGGATCCCGCCCGAAAAAAATAGAATACAAACGGGATTCAAATTGAGTTGGCACGGTAAATGTTCACTCTGCAAAATTTGAATGAAGCGGGGAAAGTCGCAGTAACCGCCCGAAACAAAAATCCATGAGATGGAAATTACTACTACCTATCCCTGCCACGCAAGCCTATCTACTCGATTTCTATAGGTTTCGATAGGGGTAGGTTTGTAATTTCACTCAAATGTGACATAACCGCCTCTCTCCCGGATCCAAAACACAGTGTGTCCTCGGTCGAAATCGACTCCCTCCCCGATTCATACATGGTGTGCGCCAAAAACAAACTCTCGTCGGGAAATATTCAATGTATGCGAGATTACCGTCCTATCCCCAACCAACTAATATTGCTGTGATGTAGGAAATTTAAAACGGGGGCTAAGTTTGTAAATTTCCTCGCATTTGAGACAAGCGCGCCCTGAAGACATGGTTCCCCCTTCCTCTCCACCTCCATTTCCCCATTCGTACTCCGTCGGCGCCAAAACGCCCTCTCCACCCCAGCCTCCTCCATCCGCCACCCCATCCACCGCCGTCCTCCTCCACCATGCCGGAGCTGATACCCCGAAGCAACCATCCATTACAAGAGATCGACCTCTCTCATCCATGGCATCGGACCGGGATCCTTGCATCCCGTCCTATCGCTTCATCCCCGCCGTTGTCCATCTTGCCGGCGCCGCTCCTACGACCGTCTCGTCCACCGGGCCCCACCGCCACCGTCTACCCTCCTAGATCTGCTATCACACCGCTGACAGCCATCGCTACCGCAATACCGTCAAATTCTCAGCAGATGCATACACAGCGCCACACCAGAGGCGATACTCTTTCGTATATGCTCAACTTATTTATCGCAGCAAGAAAATAGATTGTCACTGCTTTACTCTGATTTCTTGTCCATCACTTACTTGCTAGTTGAAAGCAAACATTGGTTGTGAAGTTGCCTTTGTCCGGTTTGCACCTTCTGATCCGCCACGGCACGCTCAACACTATACTCCCAATGCTTATGGTTTTCGCCTTTTATATTCCACACTAGTTAACTCATAGTAGACTAAATTTCAAAATTGGGTCAGTCGATTTTTCAGAGCTCACCGGAGTTCGCCGGTGCGAACAAAGGGGCTCGGGTGGGGACTTTGGTTGGGGGCGGTGGTGGGGCCTCGCCGAACGAAGAAAACTCGACGCGGGTGGGGCAGGGGTGGGGTGGGGTGGCGAAGGAACACAGGCGGTGGGGGCCGATGGTCCGGCCGGCGGCCCGTGCGGTGTTCTGTATGGGAAGAATTAGAGATGAGGAAGAAGGGTTAGGAGACGTAGGATCTTCATCCAACCGCCTGAAATGGACGACTGACCCAAATGACAAAAGTCACGCGACTTGCATGCAGACATGCCTTTATATTTAGTACCATCATCGTACCTGCTTAGCACTGCCCCTGAATCCATCAAGCTAAACAACGTGCCACTCATAATTCCAAATTTGTTGCTCAAGTACGAATCTCATATATGATGCTGATATTACTAAAACAGATAACATTTCATTTGTTAGCTAATGTTCCTACTTTACTTTCGAAAAAGCACGTTCACCACATATAGAGAGGCAGCAGGGAGTTGCTTTCTTAACGCGCTCTGGTTCATCATGTGTGGGCACTGCGCAACGAACATTTTATTATCCAAAACTTGCTTGCTCTTCTTTAGCATGTTGCTCTTCCGTTCTTCTTCAATAAGTACTCTCTCTGTTCCCTAATACAAGTCTTTGTCTAGATTCCACCATGGACTACATATGGAGCAAAATGAGTGAATCTACACTCGAAAATGTATCTGGATACATCTGTATGTGATCCATTGTGGAAATCTCTACCAAGACTTATATTTTGGAACGGAGGGAGTATGATAGTAGTACAGTATGTTCCTTGTAGTGAAGATGAGCAGGGACATTTGAAGTGTAGAGGTCTATACGGTCGGTTGGTATAGACACTTTGAACTCTTCGGGCCTCTTTGATTCGTAGGATTTTGTAAACATGGGAATAGGATTTGTAGTGGCCTTCCCACTTGAATCCTATAAGAATAGCAAGGAAATGCGGGGAGCTGTGTCGCCTTTGAGAGTTACACTGATATTAATAGTACTGTACCTTTAGTTGAAGAGAGCGGGTATTCGAAGCCTTTCTAGCCGTACCGGCAATACTAGCACATATATTCCAGCAAGTTCCACTTTGCTAATTTTACTCTGATGCTTACGGTTTTCCTGTTATATCTACACCATGATTTGTGTAGCTGCTTTGTGTCGCACTAGCAGCAGTCCACTCTTGAAGCTAAACACCGCAATGACTAGCAAAATTGGCACCAAGGCATTGAGGGTCATTCTGGATGCAATGAAACTCATACGCTCCCCACCTGTTGATTCTTGTTCAGAATATGATCCTAATGACTATTCTAACCTCGAGGAGTCAAAGGCAGATGGCCTGTCATGTTCATCCATCAAGGTGCCTGTTCTAATTTGGCAAGGTTTTATTGATTGCGCGTATCTTGCATATGTTGTCTTGCATTTCTTCTACTTTGTTGCGCCGCCATCTGCTTAGTTTACTCATCATATATGTCGAGATGCCATGCCATCCATTATCAATACATATTCCATCTATCGTCATACCATGTTTTTTCACTCAAATGTTGTTCTTGTGCATCAGACATCAAAAAGGAAGAGGGTGATTGCCGAACCTGAAGGAGCACCAGCAAAGTCCTTGAAAAAACGTGGTTGTGCCGGAGAAATCAGACAGCACCCCACTTATATTGGCTGTACAACCAGTGACACAAAACGTAGGACCAACTCCAGCAGACTGTACCCATACTTCACTGGCCACACCACTAGCCGCACCACACAGGACCTGCACTCCAGCAAAAGCTATGCCGATTTCAGTTGCCATAGCACCAGCCGTACCATAGAAAAATCCCACTCCAGCAAGTCCATCGGCCGAAGACCTATCCCAACTGCAGAGACGGCCAATTCCTGCATATTGGAACCCCATTCCAGTTATTCCCAGTTTAAAAGACAATGATTTCCATGTTGTTAGGGACTACGTGCATATATTCCCATCATGGGAAGACTATAGTGAAGACAAACACCATTTTCACATCTTCCTGTCCCACTTACGTGTAAGTGCTATTATTCATGGTGATTACTTTCGTGTTTTCTACTGATTGAACACATCAATGATATACATTACATTGTTGTAAGTAGGCGAGGGTCAATCTGGATAGTCATGATGAGCAAAGCTTGCTTGTGCTTTTCAAGGAAGCATTGCAGCAGTATTGGTGTTACCTGAGGAAATCACACTTTGATGGCAAGTCTATAAACGAATTTCTGGGATGTCTCCTGTGCTAAATTTAGAAGACATTGAATGGAAAAACCTTGTTATTCACTGGTCTCGTTCCGAGGATGAGGTACTGTCTATGATATCACATGACAATTTGAACTTCTACTTTTTCGCATGTGCCTTGCGGATCTTTTTTGCAGGAAATCTGCTCGAAAAAGTATTCCGGTTTGAAAAGAACGATAGGATATCGCAAATATGCTGGCCGCTGCTTGGCTCTTGTTAGTACATGTTGTCCTGTATCACTGTACTTGCATACATACCTGCTTCATTATGTGACAGCAGTATGCATGATAGCTTGCTTATCAATTGTTCGTTCCAAATTATATGATCTGTATGAATGGTTACATTAGTGTAGAATATATCCAATGCCAATGAGAAATATTAGCTCTACATTGTTCTTGTAAGTACCTGTTGTCCTTTATCAGTGTACTTATATTGACAGGTAGTTGTTCATCTACCATCACTCTGCAGCTTATTTTCCTTTGCCCTCCATTTTCTACACATACACTACAAAAAAAGACACATTCGTGAAATTTTGGGCCGACCGAAACTTTTTTCTGTCATACTTATGACACTTCTATGACAATAATTGTGACAAAACACGGTATCATCATAGATGTGGTGGGGTCCTACTTGTATGACAAAAAATCATGGCAGAAAATTGGCTTTTCGTCCTGGGCGGGCCGGAGACGCAGCTGCATGACATTCTTTGGGCCATCCATGATGGAAAAAACCGTGGTAGAAGCGAGGGCGAGGAAAATATCGGGGTGTTCCCGGTTACGGTGGGTGGTCGGGGCCGAGCGATGCACGTTTCTCTCGTACACACACGCGCGTGGGTGCGAGATGTTGGGCTCTAACTGAACCCGAGTGAGGCGTTGGGCTCTAACTGAACCCGAGCGATTGCATTGCGGGCTACGCGTTACTGAACCCGAGCGATCAATCGACGGCTATTAACTGAACCCGATCGAGCGATTCCCTCACTACTGCTGCTAGCTGAAGCCGATCGATGTTGCCTCTGCATGAACAGTGAGGGTTGCTGGGGGGTTGGATGAACAGTTCCCAGTGGGGGTGGCTGAACAGGACCCCGTGGTGTTGCCTCTGCATGAACAGGACCCTGTTCGATCGAGCCGGTTGGGGCTGCATGAACAGGACCCCGTGGAAGGCTGCATGAACAGGACCACCCCGTGGAGGGCTGCATGAACAGTAGACGATGGAGGGCTGGATGAATAGTAGCCCGTGGAGGGGTGGTTGAGCAGGAGCCCGTGGAGAGGGCTGGTTGAACAGTACCCGTGGTGTAGCGCGAAGTGGAGGCTGAACAGTCGCGGTTGAAGGCTGCAGGAGGTCGACGGTGGATGAACAGTAGCCCGTGGAGGCTGGAGGGGGTCGACGGTGGTGATGAACAGTATCTCGTGAAGTAACGTTTTGTGGTATGCCACACCCCTCCCGATGAACAAGACCCCCGTTTCGACCATAGCGCTCCAACACAAGTCTATTTCCTCCATTTTGCGGTACGCCACACCCCTCCCAATGAACAGGACCCCCGTTTCGACCGTAGCGCTCCAAAACAAGTCTGTTTCCTCCGTTTTGTGGTACGCCACACCCCTCCCAATCAACAGGACCGCCGTTTCAACCGTAGGATGTCCGTTTCCTCCGTTTTGCGGTACGCCGGACCCCTCCCGATGAACAGGATCCCGTTTCGACCATGGCCGGTCGAACACAAGGCCGTTTCCTCCGTTCTGCGGTACGCCAGGACTCGTTTCCATCAGCAGTTCCGTCCAAGCCCTCCCGATGAACATGACGACGCATTCCGTTCCGACCCAGCCGGTTGGCTTGATGTCTACTACGCAACCTTCTTGTTGTAGACGTTGTTGGGCCTCCAAGTGCAGAGGTTTGTAGGACAGTAGCAAATTTCCCTCAAGTGGATGACCTAAGGTTTATCAATCGACGGGAGGCATAGGATGAAGATGGTCTCTCTCAAACAACCCTTCAACCAAATAACAAAGAGTCTCTTGTGTCCCCAACACACCCAATACAATAATAAATTGTATAGGTGCACTAGTTCGGCGAAGAGATGGTGATACAAATGCAATATGGATGGTAGATATAGGTTTTTCTAATAAAAAAATATAAAAACAGCAAGGTAACTAAAGATAAAAGTCAGCATAAATGGTGTTGAAATGATAGAAGACAAGGCCTGGGGTTCATACTTTCACTAGTGCAAGTTCTCTCAACAAGGATAACATAATTGGATCATATTACTAGCCATCAACATGCAACAAAGAGTCACTCCAAAGTACTCCCTCCGTCCGAAAATACTTGTCATCAAAATGAATAAAAGGGAATGTATCTAGATGTATTTTAGTTCTAGATACATCCCTTTTTGTCCATTTTGATGACAAGTATTTTTGGACGGAGGGAGTAACTAATAGCAGAGAACAAATGAAGAGATTATGGTAGGGTACGAAACCACCTCAAAGTTATTCTTTCTGTTCGATCTATTCAAGAGTCCATAGTAACATTCAATCTATCATAGAGTTCGTACTAGAATAACACCTTAAGACACAAATCAACCAAAACCCTAATGTCACCTAGATACTCCATTATCACCTCAAGTATCCGTGGGCATGATTATACGATATGCATCACACAATCTCAGAAACATCTATTCAACCAACACATAGAACTTCAAAGAGTGCCCCAAAGTTTCTACCGGAAAGTCAAGACGAAAACGTGTGCCAACCCCTATGCATAGATTCCCAAGGTCACGAAACCCGCAAGTTGATCACCAAAACATACATCAAGTGGATCACGTGATATCCCATTGTCACCACAGATAAGCACATGCAAGACATACATCAAGTGTTCTCAAATCCTTAAAGACTCAATCCGATAAGATAACTTCAAAGGGAAAACTCAATTCATTATAAGAGAGAGAGGGAGAGGGAGAGAGAGAGAGAGAGATGAAGCATCATAAGATCCAACTAAAATAGCAAAGCTCGCGATATATCAAGATCGTGCCATCTCAAGAACACGAGAGAGAGAGAGAGAGAGAGAGAGAGAGATCAAACACATAGCTACTGATACATACCCTCAGCCCCGAGGGTGGACTACTCCCTCCTCGTCATGGAGAGCGCCGGGATGATGAAGATAGCCACCGGAGAGGGATTCCCCCCTCCGGCAGGGTGCTGGAACAGGGTCTAGATTGGTTTTTGGTGGCACCAGAGGCTTTTGGCGGCGGAACTCCCGATCTAGGTTAATTTCTGGAGGTTTCAGTATATATAGGAGGTGTTGGAGTCGAGGCCAAGCAAAGGTGGTCTACGGGCTGTCCACGAGGCAGGGGGCGCCCCCCCCCCCCACCCTCGTGGGCAGCCGGTGGGTCTTCTCGTCCCCCTTCGGCACTTCGTGGGCTTCTTTTGGTCCAAAAACAGCCTCCGTTGATTTTTCGGTCAATTGGGCTCCGTTTGATATTCCTTTTCTGCGAAACCCTAAAACAGGAGAAAAACAGAAACTGGCACTGGGCTCTGGGTTAATAGGTTAGTCCCAAAAATAATATAAAAGTGTATATAAAATCCCATAAAACATCCTAGAAGGATAATATAATAGCATGGAACAATCAAAAATTATAGATACGTTGGAGATGTATCAAGCATCCCCAAGCTTAATTCCTGCTCGTCCTCGAGTAGGTAAATGATAAAAATAGAATTTTTGATGTGCAATGCTAACCAACATAGTTTTCAATGTAATTCTCTTAATTGTGGCATGAATGTTCAGATCTGAAAGATTCAAGACAAAAGTCTATATTGAAATAAGAAATAATAATACTTCAACCATAGTAACAAAGCAATCATGTCTTCTCAAAATATTATGGCTAAAGAAAGTTATCCCTACAAAATCATATAGTTTGGTTATGCTCCCTCGTTATCACACAAAATATTCATATCATGCACAACCCCGGTTTCAGCCAAGCACTTGTTTTCATACTCTATTCTTTCAAACTTTCCAACTTTCACGCAATACATGAGCGTGAGCCATGGACATAACACTATGTGGAATAGAGAGGTGGTTGTGGAGAAGATAAAAAGGAGGGAGATAGTCTCACATCGACTAGGCGTGTCAACGGGCAATGGAGATGCCCATCAATAGATATCAATGTGAGTGAGTAGGGATTGCCATGCAACGGATGTACTAGAGCTAAAAATGTATGAAAGCTCAACAAAAGAAACTAAGTGGGTGTGCATCCAACTTGCTTGCTCATGAAGACCTAGGGCATTTGAGGAAGCCCATCGTTGGAATATACAAGCCAAGTTCTATAATGAAAATTCCCACTAGTATATGAAAGTGACTAAACATTAGACTCTCTACCATGAAGAACATGGTGCTACTTTGAAGCACAAGTGTGGAAAAAGATAGTAGCAATTGTCCCTTTTTTCTTTTCTTTTCTTTTTTTCTTTTTTTTTTGGGCCTTTCTTTTTTTTTCTTTGGCCTTTCTTTTCTTTTCTTTTTTCTTTTTGTTTGGAGGGGCTTTCTTTATTTAGCCTTTCCTCGCATGGGACAATGCTCTAATAATGATGATCATCACACTTTCATTGAATTACAACTCAATATTACAACTCGATACTAGAACAAAATATGACTCTATATGAATGCCTCCGGCGGTGTACTGGGATGTGCAATGAATCAAGAGTGACATGTATGAAAAATTATGCATGGTGGCTTTGCCACAAATACGATGTCAACTACATGATCATGCATGGCAATATGAAAATATGAGGCGTGTCATATGAACGGAACGATGGAAAGTTGCATGGCAATATATCTCGGAATGGCTATGGAAATGCCATGGTAGGTAGGTATGGTGGCTGTTTTGAGGAAGATATATGGTGACTGTTTTGAGGAAGGTATAAAGTGGGTGTATGGTACCAGCAAAAGTTGCGCAGTACAAGAGAGGCTAGCAATGGTGGAAAGGTGAGAGTGCGTATAATCCATGGACTCAACATTAGTCAAAAGAACTCATATACTTATTGCAAAAATTTATGAGTCATCAAAACAAAGCAATCAACGCATGCTCCTAGGGGGAAGGTTGGTACGAGTTAACCATCGCGCGCCCCCGACCTCCACACAAAGGTTGACACTTTAAAAATACCTCATGCTCTAACTTCGTCACATAGCGGTTCACCATACGTGCATGCTACGGGAATCACTAACCTTAACACAAGTATTTCTCAATTTCATAATAACTCCACTAGCATGACTCTAATATCACTATCCTCATATCTCAAAACAACTATCAAGCATCCAACTTCTCATCCTATTCAATGCACTTAGTGTGAAAGTTTTTACTACATTGATCTTGGATGCCTATCATGTGAAGGCTAGTTTTATAGCCAATGCACATTACCATGTTGTTCTAATAGACTCTCAAAGGGATATAAGTGAAGCATGAGAGTTCATCTATTTCTTCAAAATAAAACCACCGCCGTGCTCTAAAAGGTATAAGTGAAGCACTAGAGCAAAAGACAAACTACTCCAAAAGATATAAGTGAAGATCAATGAGTAGTTGAATAAATATGTAACTATGTGAAGACTCTCTAACATTTAATAATTTCAGATCTCTGGATATTATTTGAATAGCAAGCAAAACAAACTAAAATAAATTTACGCTCCAAGCAAAACACATATCATGTGCTGAATAAAAAAATAGCTCCGAGTATAGTTACCGATAGATGAAGACGAAAGAGGGGATGCCTTCCCGGGGCATCCCCAAGCTTAGGCTTTTGGTTGTCCTTGAATTTTACCTTGGGGTGCCTTGGGCATCCCCAAGCTTAGGCTCTTGCCACTCTTTGTTCCATAGTCCATCAAAGCAATACTCAAAACTTGAAAACTTCACAACACAAAACTTAGACTAAAATCTCGTGAGCTCCGTTAGTACAAGAAAACAAACCACTACTCAAAGGTACTGCAATGAATTCATTTTTATTTATATTGGTGTTAAACCTACTGTATTCCAACTTCTCTATGATTCATACTTCCCAATACTACTCATAGATGCATTGAAATAAGCAAACAACACACGAAAAACAGAATCTGTCAAAAACAGAACAATCTGTAGTAATCTGCAGTTTTCGCATACTTCTGTAACTCCAAAAAAATTGAAATAAATTATTAAACGTGAGTAAATTGTCTATTAATCATCTTCAAAAAGAATCAACTAAATAGCACACTCCAGCAAAATCTGGTGACCATTCTAGCAAGCGCTAACGATTCTATTTATTACAGCAAGATCATATAAACTTCACACAAGTCTTCCCAAAGTTTCTACTTGGCACAAACACTAATTAAAACACAAAACCACATCTAAATAGAAGCTAGATGCAATATTTATTCCTAAACAGAAGCAAAAGCAAAAAAAATGGGTTGCCTCCCAATAAGCGCTATCGTTTTACGCCCCTAGCTAGGCATAATGATGCTCACATAAAAGATAAGAATTGAAACATAAAGGGAGCATCATGAAGAATATAACTAGCACATTTAAGTCTAACCCATTTCCTATGCATAGGGATTTTGTGAGCAAACAACCTATGGGAATGATAATCAACTAGCATAGGAAGGCAAAACAAGCATAGCTTCAAGATTTTAAGCACATAAAGAGGAAACTTGATATTATTGCAATTCCTACAAGCATATGTTTCTCCCTCATAATAATTTTCAGTAGCATCATGAATGAATTCAACAATATAACTATCACATAAACCATTCTTTTCATGATCCCCAAGCATATAAATTTTATTACCCTCCAGATGAGTGAATTTATTCTCATCAATAGTAGTGGGAGCAAACTCAACAAAATAATTATCATGTGAAGCAAAATCCAATTGCAAACTAAAATCATGATGACAAGTTTCATAGTTATCATTATTCTTAATAGCATACAAGTCATCACAATAATCATCATAGATAGCAACTTTGTTCTCATAATCAATTGGAACCTCTTCCAAAATAATAGACTCATCACTAAATAAAGTCATGACCTCTCCAAATCCACTTTCGTCAATATAATCATCATAAATAGGAGGCGTGTTTTCATCATTATAAATTTGCTCATCAAAACTTGGGGGACTAAACATATCATCTTCATCAAACGTAGCATCCCAAGCTTGTGGCTTTGCATATCATTAGCATCATGGGTATTCAAAGAATTCATACTAACAACATTGCAATCATGCTCATCATTCACATATTTTATGCCAAGCATTCTATGTAATTCTTCTTCTAGTACTTGAGCACAGTTTTCCTTCCCATCATTTTCACGAAAGATATTAAAAAGATGAAGCATATGAGGTAACCTTAATTCCATTTTTTTGTAGTTTTCTTTTATAAACTAAACTAGTGATAAAACAAGAAACTAAAAGATTCGATTGCAAGATATAAAGATATACCTTCAAGCACTAACCTCCCCGGCAACGGCGCCAGAAAAGAGCTTGATGTCTACTACACAATCTTCTTCTTGTAGACGTTGTTGGGCCTCCAAGTGCAGAGGTTTGTAGGACAGTAGCAAATTTCCCTCAACTGGATGACCTAAGGTTTATCAATCCGCGAGAGGCATAGGATGAAGATGGTCTCTCTCAAACAACCCTACAACCAAATAACAAAGAAGCTCTTGTGTCCCCAACACACACAATACAATGGTAAATTGTATAGGTGCACTAGTTCGGTGAAGAGATGGTGATACAAGTGCAATATGGATGGTAGATATAGGTTTTTGTAATAAGAAAATATAAAAACAGCAAGGTAACTAAAGATAAAAGTGAGCATAAACGGTGTTGCAATGATAGAAGACAAGGCCTAGGGTTCATACTTTCACTAGTGCAAGTTCTCTCAACAAGGATAACATAATTGGATCATATTACTAGCCCTCAACGTGCAACAAAGAGTCACTCCAAAGTAACTAATAGCGGAGAACAAACGAAGAGATTATGGTAGGATACGAAACCACCTCAAAGTTATTCTTTCTGATCAATCTATTCAAGAGTCCATAGTAACGTTCATTCTATCATTGAGTTCATACTAGAATAACACCTTAAGACACAAATCAACCAAAACCCTAATGTCACCTAGATACTCCATTGTCACCTCAAGTATCCGTGGGCATGATTATACGATATGCATCACACAATATCAGAAACATCTATTCAACCAACACATAGAACTTCAAAGAGTGCCCCAAAGTTTCTACCGGAAAGTCAAGACGAAAACGTGTGCCAACCCCTATGCATAGATTCCCAAGGTCACGGAACCCGCAAGTTGATCACCAAAACATACATCAAGTGGATCACGTGATATCCCATTGTCACCACAGATAAGCACATGCAAGACATACATCAAGTGTTCTCAAATCCTTAAAGACTCAATCCGATAAGATAACTTCAAAGGGAAAACTCAATTCATTACAAGAGAGTAGAGGGGGAGAAGCATCATAAGATCCAACTAAAATAGCAAAGCTTGCGATACATCAAGATCGTGCCATCTCAAGAACACGAGACAGAGAGAGAGATCAAACACATAGCTACTGATACATACCCTCAGCCCCGAGGGTGGACTACTCCCTACTCGTCATGGAGAGCGCCGGGATGACGAAGATAGCCACCGGAGAGGGATTCCTCCCTCCGGAAGGGTGCCAGAATAGGGTCTGGATTTGTTTTTGGTGGCACCAGAGGCTTTCGGCGGCGAAACTCCCGATCTAGGTTAATTTCCTGAGGTTTTAGTATATATAGGAGGTGTTGGAGTCGGGGCCAAGCAAAGGGGGGCTACGGGCTGTCCATGAGGCAGGGGGGCACGCCCCCCACCCTCATGGGCAGCCTGTGGGTCTTCTCGTCCCCCTCCGGCACTTCATGGGCTTCTTCTGGTCCGAAAACAGCCTCCGTTGATTTTCAGGTCAATTGGGCTCCGTTTGATATTCCTTTTCTGCGAAAACCTAAAACAGGAGAAAAATTGAAACTGGCACTGGGATCTGGGTTAATAGGTTAGTCCCAAAAATAATATAAAAGTGTATATAAAAGCCCATAAAGCATCCTAGAAGGATAATATAATAGCATGGAACAATCAAAAATTATAGATACGTTGGAGACGTATCATGGCTCCCCTTGAACACGACGACGATGTTTCTCCGTTCTGACCCAGCCATGTACACGAGCCCTGACCGTACGTATGTGCGAGTAGGCGTTCGAGACCCTACCCGTATGTACGTACGTGGCCGTATTTTCTTTCTTGCACACTGGCCGTTGTACGTACGTGTACATGCTACGTGTGCGGCTCTACTATGACACGTGCGTGCCTCTACATCGACCAGTAGGTACGTACACGTTCGCGACCAGAATGACAACGCTACGTACGCTTCGACAACGTGGGTCCCGACTGTCACGCACTTCCTTGCGTGCGAAGATGTAGCTGGTGGGTCCCATCAGTCAGGTGGGCGAATCGTTTTTTTTTTGCCCGGACGCACTTCCTTGCGTGTGAAGATGTAGCTGGTGGGTCCCACCAGTCAGGGGGAAACGTATTTTTCGCGAAATATGGTGGCCCGTCCGGTGGGTCCCCGCTGTCAGGTGGAGGAATAATTATTTTACGCGTAATAAGGAGGCACTTCCTTGCTGCGGCCGTGGACCCAGCTGTCAGCCTCTCCACGTACAGTACTCTTCTGATGGAAGCCGTTCCTTGACCACCTTGACCACGCCGCGCCGAGAGCACCAGGGCGGTGAACGACGGCGAGGCCTAGGAAGGAGATGACGCGGAGCCGAGGAAGACGCGGCAGTGGAAGCCCGCGCAGAGAGGAGTTTGAGGGTTCGCTAGTTCAGCTGCGGTGTGAGGCTACCGTCGCCACAGAATAACAGGGGGTGTGGGTGAGTGGAGGGATGGCCTGGCCAGCGATGGGAGTAGTAGGGGCGGTGAGGCCTCTGCGGCAACACAGCCGGCCACGGGAGGCAGGAGTACGAGGCACGACCGGCGCTGGTTTGCTAGCTGGTTTGGGCGGCTGGAGCAAGAAGACCTTAGGTTGAAGAAGCACTACGGCCGTTGGATGGACATCATACGGTCACTAGAGCTAGAATCGTGCATATTGACTAAGTTGACAAAGCCCTCCGTCCCCGTCAACTTAGTAGGCCCACAAGTCAGCCTGCCACTATACTGGCTCCAGCTAATAGGGGGACTATTCATTTTTTTTGCGTAATAAGGAGGCACTTCCTTGCGTGCGAAGATATAGCTGGTGGGTCCGAGCTGTTAGCGGCGGTAACATTTTTTTCGTGAAATACAGAGGCCCTTTCGGTTGGTCCCAGATGTCAGGTGGAGGAATCATTATTTTGCGCGTAATAAGGAGGCATTTCCTTGCGTGCGGCTGTGGACCCAGCTTTCAGCCTCTCCATGTACAGTCCACTTCAGATGCATGTCGGTCGTTGACCAGGTTGACCAGGCCGCGCCGAGAGCACCAGGGAGGTGGATGACGATGAGGCCTAGGAAGGGAACGACATGGAGCCACGGAAGACTCGGCAGTTGTTTCCCACGCGGAGGAGTACGAGGGTGTACTGGTTCGTCTGTCGTCCCCGGAGAAAACAACAGGTGTGGGTGAGTACAGGGATGGCTAGGCCAGCGATGAGAGTACAGTGGGGCGGTGAGGCCTGCGCGGCAGCACAGCCGGCCGCGGGGAGGAGAGAGCAGGCAGTCCCGCCGGCGCTTGTTTGAGCGGCTTGAGCAGGAAGAGCATAGATTGAAGAAGCACGACGGCCGTTGGATGGACATCCAACAGCCAGTGCTTGTGCGTCAACCCTTTTTTAGGAAAGCCTCAAATCTGTGGAAAACATCATACAGCCAACCTCCCATTATTAATAATAATTTACAGCCCATTTGCTAATTCTTAAGGTTTTTTTTGGAGCCCCTTTTTTTTTTGTTAGCGTTACAGGCATATTGTGGCCACAGTTCAAAAATTATACGAAATTTTGCATATTTCGGTAAGGTCTGAACTGTTTTTAATCCCGAAATTTTGAGTCACATTCAAACAGATTTTAATAATGAATGTATATCAATATAAAACCCAACAAATTTTCCACGCATGAAAATCAATGCAATTTAAAATCTCGAAATGAAAAAAAGAAATTTGCAACTAATTGCCGGTTTGATGTGTTTTAAAAATGTACAGCCCATTTCTCATTATTGTAGGCCATTTTCTCGGCCAGCCCAATGAAGCTCTCCTCGTCTTGAAAGATTTGCAGCCCAACAGGCCTGATAAAGCGACTTTCTTGGCAAATCACAAAAAAAACTAGGCTGTGGCCATGGACCCAGCTGCGGCCGTGGACCCAGCTGTCATCCTCTCCACGTACAATACTCTTCCGATGAAAGTCGGTCGTTGACCACATTGACCACGCCGCACCGAGAGCACCAAGGCGGTGGACGATGGCGAGGCCTAGGAATGGGACGACGCGGAGCCGGGGAAGACGCGACAGTGGATGCCCACGCGGAAAGGAGTACGAGGGTTCACTGGTTCGGCTGCGATGTGAGGCTGTCATCGCCACAGAATAACAGGGGTGTGGGTGAGTGGAGGGAGGGCCTGGCCAGTGGTCGGAGTAGTATGGGGCGGTGAGGCCTCCGGGGCAGCACAGTCGGCCACGGGAAATTGAAGAAGCACTATGGTCGTTGGATGGACATCGTACGGTCACTGGAGCTAGAATCGTTCATATTGACTAACTTGACAAAGCCCTCTGTCCCCGTCAACTTAGTAGGCCCACAAGTCAGCCACCCACTATGGTGGGTCCCAACTAGCAGGGGGGTATTCATTTTTTTGTGCGTCATAAGGAGGCACTTCCTTGCGTGCAAAGATATAGCTGGCGGGTCCGACCTGTCAGCGGGGGGGACGTTTTTTTCGTGAAATACAAAAGCCCTTCATGCGGGTCTTAGCTGTCAGGTGGAGGAATCATTATTTTGCGCGTAATAAGGAGGCATTTCCTTGCGTGCGGCCATGGACCCAGCTGTCAGCCTCTCCACGTACAGTCCACTTCCGATGGATGTCGTTCATTGACCATGTTGACCAGGCCGCGCCGAGAGCACCAGGGCGGTGGACGACGGCGAGGCCTAGGAAGGGAAGGACACGGAGCTAGGGAAGACTCTGCAGTTGTTTCCCACGCGGAGGAGTACGAGGGTTTATTGGTTCGTCTGCCGTCCCCGGAGAAAACAGCAGGTGTGGGCGAGTAGAGCGATGGCTAGGCCAGCGATGGGAGTACGGTGGGGTGGTGAGGCATGCGCGGCAGCATAGCCGACCGCGGGGAGGAGAGAGTAGGCAGTCTCGCCGGCGCTTGTTTGAGCGGCTGGAGCAGGAAGAGCAGAGATTGAAGAAGCACGACGGCCGTTGGATGGACATCCAACAGTCACTGCTTGTGCGTCAACCTTTTTTTAGGAAAGCCTCAAATCTATGGAAAACATCATACAGCCCATCTGTCATTATTTCTAATAATTTACAGCCCATTTGCTAATTCTTAAGGGTTTTTTTGGCGCCCATATTCTTTTTGTTAGCATTACAGCCCATATTGTGGCCACGGTAAAAAAAATACGAAATTTTGCATATTTCGGTGCGGTCCGAACTGTTTTTAATCCCGAAATTTCGAGTCACATTCAAACTGATTTAAAAAATAAATGTATATCTTTACCTGGTAATAAAAGAGCGATCGCTTCTTCCCACCGTAATTTCGTCCGCTCCTTCGTCCGTCTCAAAACTTCGTACATCGCTTTCCTTTCTCTGTCTCAAACCCGTCCGTTCGTTCGCCCGTCTCAAAACTTTCTATGTAGCTTTCCTTTCTCTGTCTCAAAACCAACCTCAACGTGCTTAAACAAACAACACGAGCTACGTCGTGCTGCAGCCGGTGATCCATCCCACCTATCCTGATGTCAATTTACTTTTTAAATAGTCCCACATCGGCTCCTTACATCCAATGCATCTAATTTATATATGTCTTAGATTTTTCTGCGTGTTAAGAAGCTATCTACGAATAAGAGAATCCATCTAGCAATAAGAAATAAGAGGCTATAAGGAAGAAAAAGAGGCCAAAGGGAACGGAATAAAGGATGAATGAACTCCAAAGTGGGAAAGGTGCGTGACTGGAATGGAACGAAGGTTGCTGTGGCGCGTGGTCACCGGAGAAGGTTGTTGTGGCGGTCTCAACCGGAGAGAGCCTAGCGAACTTTAGAGGCCCCAAGTAAGAAAGGCCAGGAGTAGGAGCAGAGAATGGAATGGAACTTGTTGTGCCCCCAAGCAAAAAGGTTGGGACTCAGAGCAGAGGATCACGGCGTGCACTTCGACGGAGACCGCCATCGCGGCGCTGTCCCTTCGCTTGACGGACCAGCGATTCACCGAAGAGCGAGACGAGGCTCGATCTCAGTGTGGCCCACCCCCTTCCCTTCTCCCGCACAGCCCAGCTGTCATGTACACCGGCCCGAGCAAAGATAAGGGAGCTCTCTCCGTGGGGGATTCTTGGTCTATTGCTTTTTTTAATGGTTGCACCGATTAGAAGCTGCTGGAAGTGTGCCACCTATTGAAAAAATAAATCAGAATGAGTACCAATTATAAGAGTGTTTCACATACGACGGATCTCTAACGATTTTTGTACGATGCAGTATAGGCAGTGTCAACCGCATATGTAAAAAGCATCATCACCATCCACTGTCACGTCGGACGGAAATCGTACTAGATTATATCGCACGTGAAGTAATTTCGCCGATTATAGTTACTTGATTTTTTTGCGGGTAAGTACTTGATGTTTGTTGTTACTGTCGTCAGATACAGTAACTAAAAGTGAGTGAAATATTGGAACTAGATGTTTCTCAAAGGGAGAAGGTATTTGGAGCTCACTTAGACTTGCTGACAATTAAGATATTCCTTAACACTGAATGTCACCGATGCCGTTAGTGAGATAGGGAGGGGAGAAGCAGGAATGAAGAGTAGAGAGAATGCGACAACACTCCATCTTACTCACGTTATGTTTCGCCCCCGCACGCCAACCTGGATAGAGGAGCACTCCCCACCGTTTTAACATCTCTCCCGCAGGTCTGTGTGCCCTAATCATGATCCCCAATGAGGCCAGATGATAATGTCCAGGGAAGAAGTGGATATGTTTGAATGGGGGTGTGCTCCTACTGCTGGCGGCAATGTGTCAACAGAAGAGCACCAAGCATTGTAAAACTCTTTACCTTTTGGACATCATATTTTTTTTTGAAATGCCAAAGTATAAATACAAATTAATGTTAATAGGGATGTGGGATTTGTGAGCCGCTAAATTGATGCGAGAGTGTGTGACCCGACGAACATGCACGATGTGGCAGTTTGGCCGGCGCTGGCCATCGGCCGACCACATAGTGCAGCAGCTCGGCGACGAGGCGGACCAACATAGAGGAGCGGTCTACGTGGCGGTGACCATACACCATGGCGGCTTGGCTCCGACGGCGAGTGTTGTCCACCAGCCGGCGACGAGGAGCTACAACTTTTTTCAAGAACACCTCGAGAGGGGCATAATCTACAACTTCAGAAGGACCTGCAACCTCATGCATATGCTAATTAGACTTAGCACATGTGCTTGCGATCAGGTATATATGGTCTTTCTGATCAAATATCCATATTTTTGTCATCTTGTGATCTCATGGGCAGTCGTGCGTGCATGCTTGCCAACCCTCAATTTTGTTGCTTGCTAGAGCCTCTTGTGAAGGTTCGTCAGACTTAATTTACCTTCCTGCCTCCTCAGAACGGGAGATGAAGCATCTGTTATATTAGTCAAAGGAGGTCACCGCAAAGATGCAATGACTTAAGTGGCAAGACGAGCGTCTAAATGCAAATTATTCATGTTTCGATGTTGTGCTTTCTATTCGACCGGAAAGCTGAGGGAGGACAAATACATGTATACACGAAGTATCCCGGATGCATAGGGTGTTGGGAAACGTGGTATTTTAAAATTTTCCTTCTATCACGCAAGATCTATCTACCAGATGCATAGAAACGAGGGGGAGAGTGTGTCTACGTACCCTCGTAGACCGAAAGCGGAAGCGTCTAGTGACGCGGTTGATGTAGTCGAACTTCTTCGCAATCCAACCGATCAAGCACCGAACGTACGGAGCCTCCGCGTTAAGCACACGTTCAGCTTGATGACGTCCCACGAGATCTTGATCCAGTAGAACATCGCGGGAGAGTTTCGTCAGCAAGACGGCATGGTGACGGAGATGATGAAGTTACCGGCGCAGGGCTTCGCCTAAGCACTACAACGGTATGACCGAGGTGTGTTTCTGTGGAGGGGGGCACCGCACACGGCTGGAAAGATCAACTTGTGTGTCTAGAGGTGCCCCCCTGCCCCCGTATATAAAGGAGCAAGGGGGAGAGGCCGGCCAGCCCCCTATGGCATGCCTAGAGAGGCAATCCTACTAGGAATAGGATTCCAATCCTATTCCTAGTAGGAATCCACCAAGAGGGAGAGAAGGGGAAGGAAGGAGAGGGAGAGGGAGAAGGAAAGGGGCGCCACCCCCCCCCCTCCTTTCCTTGTCCAATTCGGACCAAGGGGGAGGGGCGCGTGGCCCAGCCTTGGCCGGCCCTCTCTCTTTCCACTAAAGCCCATTAGGGCCCATAGCTTCCTCGGGGGATTCCGGTAACCCCTCCGGCACTCCGGTTTATTCCGAAACTTTTTGGAACACTTCTGGTGTCCGAATATAGTCGTCCAATATATCAATCTTTACGTCTCGGAGATTCCGAGACTCCTCGTCATGTCCGTGATCTCATCCGGGACTCCGAACTACCATCGGTACATCAAAACTCATAAACTCATAATACCGATCGTCATCAAACGTTAAGCGTGCGGACCCTACGGGTTCGAGAACTATGTAGACATGACCGAGACTCATCTCCGGTCAATAACCAATAGCAGAACCGGGATGCTCATATTGGCTCCTACATATTCTACGAAGATATTTATCGGTCAAACCGCATAACAACATACGTTGTTCCTTTTGTCATCGGTATGTTACTTGCCCGAGATTCGATCGTCGGTATCTCAATACCTAGTTCAATCTTGTTACCGGCAAGTCTCTTTACTCGCTCCGTAATACATCATCTTGTGACTAACTCATTAGTCATTTGCTTGCAAGACTTATTATGATGTGTATTACCGAGAGGGCCCAGAGATACCTCTCCGACACTTGGAGTGACAAATCCTATTCTTGATCTATGCCAACACCACGAACACCTTCGGAGACACCTGTAGAGCATCTTTATAATCACCCAGTTATGTTGTGACGTTTGATAGCACACAAGGTGTTCCTCTGGTATACGGGAGTTGCATAATCTCATAGTCATAGGAACATGCATAAGTCATGAAGAAAGCAATAGCAGTAAAAATAAACGATCATAGTGCTAAGCTAACGGATGGGTCTTGTCCATCACATCATTCTCCTAATGATGTGATCTCGTTGATCAAATGACAACTCATGTCTATGGCTAGGAAACATAACCATCTTTGATCAATGAGCTAGTCTAGTAGAGGCATACTAGGGACATACTGTTTTGTCTATGTATTCACACATGTACTAAGTTTCCGGTTAATACAATTCTAGCATGAATAAAATACATTTATCATGATATAAGGAAATACAAATAACATCTTTATTATTGCCTCTAGGGCATATTTCCTTCAGTGTCCCACTTGAACTGGAGTCAATAATCTAGATTACAAAGTAATGATTCTAACACCCATGGAGTCTTGGTGCCGACCATGTTTTGCCCATGGAAGAGGCTTAGTCAATGGGTGTGCAACATTCAGATCCATATGTATCTTGCAAATCTCTATGTCTCCCTCCTTGACTAGATCAAGGATGGAATTGAAGCGTTTTTTGATGTGCTTTGTTCTCTTGTGAAACATGGATTCCTTCGCCAAGGCTATTGCTCCAGTGTTGTCACAAAAGATTTTCATTGGATCCGATGCACTAGGTATTACACCTAGATCGGATATGAACTCCTTCATCCCGACTCATTCATTTGCTGCTTCCGAAGCAGCTATGTATTCTGCTCCACGCGTAGATCCCGCCACGACGCTCTGCTTGGAACTGCACCAACTGACAGCTCCACCGTTTAATAAAAATACATATCCGGTTTGTGACTTAGAGTCATCTGGATCAGTGTCAAAGCTTGAATCGACGTAACCGTTTACGACGAGCTCTTTGTCACCTCCAAACACGAGAAACATATCCTTTGTCCTTTTCAGGTACTTCAGGATGTTCTTGAACGCTATCCAGTGGTCCACTTCTGGACTACTTTGGTACCTCCCTGCTAGACTTATAGCAAGGCACACATCAGGTCTGGTACACAGCATTGCATACATGATAGATCCTATGGCTGAGGCATAGGGAATGACTTTCATTTTCTCTCTATCTTCTATAGTGGTCGGGCATCGAGTCTTACTCAACTTCACACCTTGTAGCACAGGCAAGAACCCTTTCTTTGACTGATCCATTTTGAACTTCTTCAAAACTTTATCAAGGAATGTGCTTTGTGAAAGTCCAATTAAGCGTCTTGATCTATCTCTATAGATCTTGATGCCTAATATGTAAGCAGCTTCACCGAGGTCTTTCATTGAAAAATTCTTATTCAAGTATCCTTTTATGCTATCCAGAAATTCTATATCATTTCCAATCAACAATATGTCATCCACATATAATATAAGAAATGCTACAGAGCTCCCACTCACTTTCTTGTAAATAAAGGCTTCTCCAAAAGTCTGTAAAAAACCATATGCTTTGATCACCTCTTCAAAGCGTATATTCCAACTCTGAGATGCTTGCACCAGTCCATAGATGGACCGCTGGAGCTTGCACACTTTGTTAGCACTTTTCGGATCGACAAAACCATCTGTTGCATCATATACAACTCTTCTTTGAGATATCCATTCAGAAATGCAGTTTTGACATCCATTTTCCAGATTTCATAATCATAAAATGCGGCAATTGCTAACATGATTCGGACAGACTTAAGCATCGCTGCGGGTGAGAAAGTCGCATCGTAGTCAACTCCTTGAACTTGTCGAAAACCTTTCGCAACAAGTCGAGCTTTGTAAACAGTAGCATTACCGTCAGCGTCGGTCTTCTTCTTGAAGATCCATTTATTTTCGATGGCTTGACGATCATCGGGCAGGTCAACCAAAGTCCATACTTTGTTCTCATACATGGATCCCATCTCAGATTTCATGGCCTCAAGCCATTTTGCGGAATCTGGGCTCATCATCGCTTCCTCATAGTTCGTAGGTTCATCATGTTCTACTAACATGACTTCCAGAACTGGGTTGCCGTACCACCTTGGTGCGGAACGTACTCTGGTTGATCTATGAAATTCAGTAGAAACTTGATCTGAAGTTTCATGATCATCATCATTAGCTTCCTCACTAATTGGTGTAGGAATCACTGGAACTAGTTTCTGTGATGTACTACTTTCCAATTCGGGAGAAGCTAGAATTACGTCATCAAGTTCCACTTTCCTCCCACTCACTTCTTTCGAGAGAAACTCCTTCTGTAGAAAGGATGCATTCTTAGCAACGAATGTCTTGCCTTCGGATCTGTGTTAGAAGGTGTACCCAACAGTCTCTTTTGGGAATCCTATTAAGACACATTTCTCCGACTTGGGTTCGAGCTTATCAGTTTGAAGCTTTTTCACATAAGCATTGCAACCCCAAACTTTAAGAAACGACAACTTTGGTTTCTTGCCAAACCATAGTTCATAAGGCGTCGTCTCAACGGATTTAGATGGTGCCCTATTTAACGTGAATGCAGTTGTCTCTAAAGCATAACCCCAAAACGATAGTGCTAAATCGGTAAGAGACATCATAGACCACACCATATCTAATAAAGTACGGTTACGACGTTCGGACACACCATTACGCTGTGGTGTTCCGGGTGGCGTGAGTTGTGAAACTATTTCACATTGTTTCAAATGAAGACCAAACTCGTAACTCAAATATTCACCTCCACGATCAGATCGTAGGAATTTTATTTTCTTGTTACGATTATTCTCTACTTCACTTTGAAATTCTTTGAACTTTTCAAATGTTTCAGACTTGTGTTTCATTAAGTAGATATACCCATATCTGCTCAAATCATCAGTGAAGGTCAGAAAATAACGATACCCGCCGCGAGCTTCAACACTCATTGGTCCACATACATCAGTATGTATGATTTCCAACAAATCTGTTGCTCGCTCCATTGTTCCGAAGAATGGAGTTTTAGTCATCTTGCCCATGAGGCATGGTTCGCAAGCACCAAGTGATTCATAATCAAGTGATTCCAAAAGTCCATCACTATGGAGTTTCTTCATGCGCTTTACACCAATATGACCTAAATGGCAGTGCCACAAATAAGTTGCACTATCATTATTAACCTTGCATCTTTTGGCTTCAATATTATGAATATGTGTATCACTACAATTGAGATCCAAAAAGAATAGACCACTATTCAAGGGTGCATGACCATAAAAGATATTATTCATAAAAATAGAACAACCATTATTCTCATATTTAAATGAATAACCGCCTCGCAACAAACAAGATCCAGATATAATGTTCATGCTTAACGCTGGCACCAAATAACAATTATTCAGGTCGAAAACTAATCACGAAGGTAGATGTAGATGTAGCGTGCCGACGGTGATCACATCGACTTTGGAACCATTTCCCACGCGCATCGTCACCTCGTCCTTAGACAATCTTCGTTTAATCCATAGTCCCTGTTTCGAGTTACAAATATTAGCAACCGAACCGGTACCAAATACCCAGGTACTACTATGAGCATTAGTAAGGTACACATCAATAACATGTATATCACATATACCTTTGTTCACCTTGCCATCCTTCTTATCCGCCAAATACTTGGGGCAGTTCCTCTTCCAGTGTCCAGTCCCTTTGCAGTAGAAGCACTCAGTTTCAGGCTTGGCTCCAGACTTGGGTTTCTTCGCGGGAGTAGCAACTGTCTTGCTATTCTTCTTGAAGTTCCCCTTCTTTCCCTTGCCCTTTTTCTTGAAACTAGTGGTCTTGTTAACCATCAACACTTAATGCTCCTTTTTGATTTCTACCTCCGCAGCCTTGAGCATAGCGAAGAGTTCGGGAATTATCTTTTGCATCCCTTGCATATTATAGTTCATCACGAAGCCTTTATAGCTTGGTGGCAGTGATGTAAGAACTCTATCAATAACACTATCCTCGTCAACTTTGCAACCAAGTTCAGTCATATGATTGTAGTACCCAGACATTCTGAGCAAGTGTTCACTAATAGAACTATTCTCCTCCATCTTGCAGCTATAGAACTTATTGGAAATTTCATATTTCTCAATCCGGGCATTTGCTTGAAATATTAACTTCAACTCCTGGAACATCTCATATGCTCCATGACGTTCAAAACGTCGTTGAAGTCCCGGTTCTAAGCCGTAGAGCATGGCACACTGAACTATCGTGTAGTCATCAGACCGCGTCTGCCTGACGTTCAAAACGTCTACATTAGCGGGAGGGGCTTGTCACCTAGCGGTGCTTCAAGGACATAATTCTTCTGTGCAGCAATGAGGATAATCCTCAAGTTACGGACCCAGTCCGTGTAATTGCTACCATCATCTTTCAACTTAGCTTTCTCTAGGAATGCATTAAAATTCAAAGGAACGGTAGCACGGGCCATTGATCTACAACAACATAGATATGCAAAAACTATCAGGACTAAGTTCATGATAAATTAAAGTTCAATTAATCATATAACTTAAAGAACTCCCACTTAGATAGACATCCCTCTAGTAATATAAATGATCACGTGATCCAAATCAACTAAATCATGTCCGATCATCACGTGAGATGGAGTAGTTTTCAATGGTGAACATCTTATGTTGATCATATCTACTATATGATTCACGCTCAACCTTTCGGTCTCCAGCGTTCCGAGGCCATATCTGCATATGCTAGGCTCGTCAAGTTTAACCCGAGTATTCTGCGTGTACAAAACTGGCTTACACCCGTTGTATGTGAATTTAGAGCTTATCACACCCGATCATCACGTGGTGTCTCGGCACGATGAACTTTCGCAACGGTGCATACTCAGAGAGAACACTTATACCTTGAAATTTTGTAAGGGATCATCTTATAATGCTACCGCCATACTAAGAAAAATAAGAAGCATAATAAGATAAACATCACATGCAATCAAAATATGTGACATGATATGGCCATCATCATCTTGTGCTTTTGATCTCCATCTCCAAAGCACCGTCATGATCACCTTTGTCACCGCCGCGACACCTTGATCTCCATCGTAGCATCGTCGTCGTCTCACCAACTATTGCTTCCACGACTATCGCTACCGCTTAGTGATAAAGTAAAGCAATTACATGGCGACTGTATTTCATACAATAAAACGACAACATATGGCTCCTGCCAGTTGCCGATAAATTTACAAAACATGATCATCTCATACAATAACGTATAACTCATCATGTCTTGACCATATCACATCACAACATGCCCTGCAAAAACAAGTTAGACGTCCTCTACTTTGTTGTTGCAAGTTTTACGTGGCTGCTACGGGCTTAGCAAGAACCGTTCTTACCTACGCATACAAAACCACAACGATTTTTCGTCAAGTATGTGATGTTTTAACCTTCACAAGGACCGGGCGTAGCCACACTTGATTCAGCTAAAGTGATAGAGATAGACACCCGCCAGTCACTTTTAAGCAACGAGGGATCATAACGGTGAAACCAGTCTCACGTAAGCGTACGTGTAATGTCGCTTCGGGCCGCTTCATCTCACAATACCGCCAAACCAAAGTATGACATGTTGGTAAGCAGTATGACTAGTATCGTCCACAACTCACTTGTATTCTACTAGTGCATATCATCTACGCATATACCTGGCTCATGATGCCACTGTTGGGGAACGTAGTATTTTAAAATTTTCCTACGATCACGCAAGATCTACCTACCAGATGCATAGTAACGAGGGGGAGAGTGTGTCTACGTACTCTCGTAGACCGAAAGCGGAAGCGTCTAGTGACGCAGTTGATGTAGTCGAACTTCTTCGTGAACCAACCGATCAAGCACCGAACGTACGGAGCCTCCGCGTTCAGCACACGTTCTGCTTGATGACATCCCACGAGCTCTTGATCCAGTAGAACCTCGCGGGAGAGTTTCGTCAGCACGACGGCATGGTGACGGAGATGATGAACTTACCGGTGCAGGGCTTCGCCTAAGCACTTCAACGGTATGACCGAGGTGTGTTTGTGTAGAGGGGGGCACCGCACACGGCTGGAGAGATCAACTTGTGTGTCTAGAGGTGCCCCCTGCCCCCATATATAAAGGAGCAAGGGGGAGGCCGGCCGGCCCCCTATGGTGCACCTAGAGAGGCAATCCTACTAGGAATAGGATTCCAATCCTATTTCTAGTAGGAATCCACCAAGAGGGAGAGAAGGGGAAGGAAAGAGAGGGAGAGGGAGAAGGAAAGGGGTGCCCCCCCTCCTTCCCTTGTCCAATTCGGACAAGGGGGAGGGGCACGCGTCCCAGCCCTGGCCGGCCCTCTCTCTTTCCACTAAACCCCATTAGGGCCCATAGCTTCCCCGGGGGGGTTCCGGTAACCCCTCCGGCACTTCGGTTTATTCCGAAACTTTCCGGAACACTTCCGGTGTCCGAATATAGTCGTCCAATATATCAATCTTTACACCTCGGACATTCCGAGACTCCTCGTCATGTCCGTGATCTCATCCGGCACTCCGAACTATCTTCGGTACATCAAAACTCATAAACTCATAATAGCGATCGTCATCAAACGTTAAGTGTGCGGACCCTACGGGTTCCAGAACTATGTAGACATGACCGAGACTCATCTCCGGTAAATAACCAATAGCAGAACCTGGATGCTCATATTGGCTCCTACATATTCTACGAAGATCTTTATCGGTCAAACCCCATAACAACATACGTTGTTTCTTTTCTCATCGGTATGTTACTTGCCCGAGATTCGATCGTTGGTATCTCAATACCTAGTTCAATCTCGTTACCGACAAGTCTCTTTACTCATTCCATAATACATCATCTCATGACTAACTCATTAGTCATTTGCTTGCAAGGCTTATTATGATGTGTATTACCAAGAGGGCCCAGAGATACCTCTCCGACACTTGGAGTGACAAATCCTATTCTTGATCTATGACAACACCACGAACACCTTCGGAGACACCTGTAGAGCATCTTTATAATCACCCAATTACGTTCTGACGTTTGATAGCACACAAGGTGTTCCTCCGATATACGGGAGTTGCATAATCTCATAGTCATAGGAACATGCATAAGTCATGAAGAAAGCAATAGCAGTAAAACTAAACGATCATAGTGCTAAGCTAACGGATGGGTCTTGTTCATCACATCATTCTCCTAATGATGTGATCTCGTTGATCAAATGACAACTCATGTCTGTGGCTAGGAAACATAACCATCTTTGATCAATGAGCTAGTCTAGTAGAGGCATACTAGGGACATACTGTTTTGTCTATGTATTCACACATGTACTAAGTTTCCGGCTAATACAATTCTAGAATGAATAAAAGACATTTATCATGATATAAGGAAATACAAATAACATCTTTATTATTGCCTCTAGGGCATATTTCCTTCATAGGGTATGTCCCACTACGTTCCCTCCTTTAATCAGTTCTGTGCATGATCACTCATATACCATTTTTATTATCAGCACCTCGTTATTTTTCTAGAATTTTTTTGTGCTTCGATATACAGGTAACAATTTGTCCCTCCGTTCACTATTATAAGATGTTCTAAAAATGAATTGAATATATATAAACACATTTTGATGTGTTTGTTCACTCATTTAGTCCATATGTATTCTATATTAAAATATTCAAAACGTCTTATTGAAGGAAATATGCCCTAGAGGCAGTAATAAAGATGTTATTTGTATTTCCTTATATCATGATAAATGTCTTTTATTCATGCTAGAATTGTATTAACAGGAAACTCAGTACATGTGTGAATGCATAGACAAAACATTATGTCCCTAGTCAATATAAAATCCAACAAATTATCCACGCATAAAAATTAATGCAATTTAAAATCTCGAAATGGAAAAAATAAATTTGAAACTAATTGCCGGTTTGATGTGTTTACTAATAGGCCATTTTCTCGTCCAGCCAAATGAAGCTCTCCTCGTCTTGAAAGATTGTAGCCCAACAGGCCTGACAAAGCGACTTACTTGGCAAATCACAAAAAAAACTAGGCTAGCCATTTTCAAAAAGAAAATAAAACTACTGGGCTGGTCTGTGGTAAACATAAAAGAGATGGCTGTCTAGACAGGCTAGAGTGCCCCGCACAGCCTAGTTGACACCCTGCTTCCATCTCAAAAAAATAGATAAATGTCACTCCAATTATGGTGATTCATAAAAATGCCACTTCAATTTCAAAACTTTGAAAAATGACACTGCACTTTTTGCAAACTTTGGAAAACGCCATTGCAATTTGCAAACTTTGAAAAACGCCACTTCAGACTTTGAAAAATGCCACTGGAAATGGCATGAAATGGCATTTTTCAAAGTTTCGAAATTGCAGTTGCATTTCTCAGAAACACCAGATTTGGAGTGGCATTTATCAAATTAACCCAAAACAAAAATAACTGGGCTAGCTGCTGGGTCCCTGCTGTCAGCCGCTCGTTGTGCAATTCTCTCGTTTATTGACTACGTTGACAATGTTATGGGACCGAGATGTCAGAAATCAATTAGGAGGAGACATTTTTTATTGGCTTGAAATAAGGAGGCACTTGCTTGTGTACTGCCATGACCATGGCGGGTTCCTGCTGTCATCCTCTCCATGTACAATCATCTCCTGATTGTGTACGCATCAACTTGTTAGGCCCACAAGTCAGCCTCTAAACCCGTGGAGGACAAATACAACCCATTTAAAAAAATAACAGCCCATTCCATACATTCAAACGGAAAGTTCAACATTCAGAGCAAGGTAGCAGGACTGATCCACATATAGAGTACTGAACTTCCACGTTGACAACCATCATAGCCAAGTTAACTATCTACTCCTACTAATACTCTAGTAGCGTATAAGTACTAACTTACTCTTAGCTAACCAGACGATGCCGGCCACCATCTGTGGTACACGCTAAACGCCGGCACCGGCGTCCTCCACCTCGCCTCGGACTTGCCAGAGGTGCGATAGGGCGCATTGCTCGCGCGCGTTGGCCCTTTCCATGCCGGGGTGGTCCACCGAAGCTTCGGCTTCTAAGAGGGAAACCCACTTGACGAGCTGGTAGTAAAAATCGGCGTCGCGAACGTGTGCGTACCCGACAGCCTCCAGGGCTATTTGCCGGACGCCGGCCTCCACGTAGTCGACCCAGTTGCCGGCGCTCTGCTCACTACTCAGAGCGTCGATGCACTGCTGCTCCATGTCCCGCTGGCGGCGCAAATCGGCGATATGGTGCTCCTCCGCCAAGCGGTCGCGCTCCAACCACTCCTGCTCCTCCGCCAGGCGGTCACGCTCCAACAAGACCTCGATCTCCGCATTGCCATCTAAAGACCGATAGAATGCCTCCTCCCTCCGTCTGCCTTCCGGTGAAAAACCGAACACTAGTTCCGGCGGTGACCGCCTCTGGCCTCGCATTTCGCGGACGGCGGGGACATGGCGGACGTGGCGAGAGCGAGGATAAGTGGAGAGCGACGTCGGGCCAATGGGGGCTTACGAGGATAGGGCGAGTTGGGTCACAGTGCCACCATAGATGGCCGGGAAACAGTACTTATAGGCGGAAGGTAGTGCGACGGTCATCGGAATTCAATGCATAATTAAGCAGCCATGGCTTAGCGCGCCAGCTTGCCGTGGAAAACTAGAGATACTGAAATTCTGACTATGTCGTCCTGTCCCATTTGTGCTGGGTTGCACGCCGGCATGACGGTCAAACGAGTGCACTCAAATCATCTCCCTCCTTGTCAATAATGATTCCACGGATTTAAATGGTCTGCAACAATAAAGCGCATCTTTTTCGCATTAGTTAGCTGCCTTAATTACGGTCGGCTTCATGTAGGCACTCAAAATCGCTCGCACCCAGTACGCGGAGCAGCATGCAACGAGTTGCAGCCGAGGGCATTAGTTGATGAACTTTAGCTGGGAGATAAGGCATTTGCGAACTCGAATCATCCAGATGAGGTACTCCCACCTTGTCAAAAATCATTCCACCACTCATCATCTACCTTGGTTGGTGAGATTTTTGAATTAAGCCCTGCAAACCAAAAAGGACGTAGTACGTGCGTGATCCGCTATTTATTTGTGTAGGATCGAGTAGGTCATTTTTTGAATTGAGCCCTGCAAACCGGAAAGGGGGTAGTACGTGCGTGATCCGCTATTTATCCGTGTAGGATCAAGTAGGTCGGATGGTGTACGTGTACGATCGCATTAACTGATGAACATTCACTGGGAGATAAGGCATTTGCGAACGTTTTTGCTGGAAGTTTCTTCAGATTAGCATGGCATTTTCTTCAGAGCAGCTTGTCAGTTTCTTCAGAGGTAGGCATTTTTATTCAAAAAACTGCCACTTCGGATCTTGCATCGCAACTAAAACTGCCAGGAGCGCATTAGTAGGCTAGCTAGTGATCGATCAATAACGTGTAAACACTGAGCGAACAGATATAAGGAACTATTAATGCATATCAATGATTCACAGATCATATACAAATATGTAGCTCTAAAAGCAAAAATCAGACACAACTAAAACCAACTAGTACGATTCCCATACATAAGATCAACATGTTAATGCATCTCAATGATTCACATATCATATACAAATATGTAGCTCCAAAAGAAAAGATCTAGAAAAAACATATGTTCTTCCTACTAACATGGATGCTTATCTTGGCCAACATTCAGTACAGACTGAAAGACAAATTTGTTTGTGAAGTCTACAATTCCTCTTGCAAACATAAGTGGTTTCACCAACAGTTGGAACCATCAGAATGAACCACACATGATGGAGGAACATCCACTGCAATATGATTTGGTCTTCTCTCGATCACACGGCGAGACTATTTTCGGAATACAAACTTTAACTTAGGCAAAACGATGCCCATTGTATAATAATACCAAAGCAATGAAGCTCCTAGTGTTGGCCAATAAATAGTACAATACTACTTTTCTGCAGTCCATGAAGTGACTATCCAATCTTTTTGAGTCTATTTTCAAATGGCACTGCATGCAGTGACTATACCATTCTCTTGAGCAGTTCAACCAAAATTGCGGTCACTTTGTGTGTTTGCCAAATAGCAACGGGCAGACATCTCTGTATGCACAAATATCAAGCAGCTAGTAAACATATACCCCACCTTGTATTTTTGGTTTAAACATGTCTCTTCCACTTAGCATCTGTCATGTTTTGCACTTGACAATTTGATACAGTCATGTTTTGC
The DNA here is from genome assembly GCA_902687465.1 of Secale cereale. Taxonomy (NCBI): domain Eukaryota; kingdom Viridiplantae; phylum Streptophyta; class Magnoliopsida; order Poales; family Poaceae; genus Secale; species Secale cereale. The sequence goes on from LR738713.1 coordinate 75,345,231, forward strand.
CCTGGAAAATTTCATACTGAATTGATTTGCTTGTTCAGAGCAGAAATATAGCGCCTATTCTTCATCAGACCAAGGATATCCATGTTCGCAGTGATGGAAGAGGTGAAATCGATACAACCGAAATTGAGCATCCAATCATTGAATCATGTCCTGCACCTCCAATGTAGGTCCACCCTGCCAATAAATTCACATGCAAACCACTAGTATTACTATCTAATGACAGTATAAAAAGAGTAGCAAGATAGTAGCAAACCATGTACCTTCTTAATGAGCAACTCATAGTGCCACCAATTTGATATAAAGGTTTGGAAGAAAACATGCTCCTAATGTTGAACCAGTTGGACAGCTCCACTAAAATCGAGCATCCCTGTTTTCATAGATATTGAAAGTGTGATTACTATAAAGTGGCACTAGTTGAAGTATAGACTCACAAATATAAGCATTCCAATTTCTTAATGGGAAAAGGTTTCTATAAGCTCTAGCACTGGAAGATTTCCATAAGCTCTAGCACTGGAAGATTTCTATAAGAATTAACAATACAAAATGTAAAGGTAACAAGTTTCAGCATTGGTATACTAGCTGTTGATACGTCCAAAACGTATCTATAATTTCTGCTTGCTCCATGCTTCTTTTGTGTGATATTGCTATGATATTGATGCACTTCCATACACTTTTGATCATATTTGGACTAACCTATTAACTCAGTGCACCACAGTGCCAGTTCCTGTTTTCTGCTGTTTTTCTATTTCAGGTTTCCCCCATATTAAAAGTGCTCCAAAAATTCTAGGAAAAATATAGTAAAAAACAGCGTACAGGAAGCTTCGCGAAGAACCAAAGATGGGCCAGAGGGGAGCAAGGGGAGGCCCAGGCGGCCACCTTGCGCGGCCCCACCCCTGGCCGCGCCAGGGGGGCGCCTGGGGCCCCTGCTCCGCCTCTGGCTGCCCCCCTTCGCATATATATCCCTCTCGTCCCGAAACCCTCGAGGACAGAACCCTTTTTCGCGATCTCGCCTCTGTTCCGCCGCCGCAGCGCTTCCAAGATCGGGAGCATCAGGAGAACTCTTCCCGGCACCCTGCCGGAGGGGAGAACCACCACCGGGAGCTTCTCCACCACCATGGACGCTTCCCGGATGAGTTGTGAGTAGTCCACCTTGGACCATGGGTCCATGATCAGTAGCTATGTGATGTTCTCCTCCCCTCTTTGCTCTTCATGGTTTAGACCTCGTGAGCTGCCCTACATGATCAAGGCACATATGTAATCTTTCTGTTGTTGCTTTGCTGAGTTTGCTGGGATCTGATGGATTATGAGACTATGTTCAGATTGTGTTTGAGTAATATATTTGATTCACCTCTTTTATATCTTTGTTCTTGAGTAATTCTTGCATGTTCTCCGTTGCTGTTTATTGCTTTGGCCAAGTAGTAGGTAGTAACTCCAAGAGGGAGCGTTATGCTTGATTGTGGGTTCATGCCCCCTGATGACTAGCTTGAGTGACAGAAACATGAGTCTAGGGGATGTGTTGTTGCCACAAGGGAGAAAACAACAGTGCTTGTACTTGCGGGTGCAAGGATTGTTTACTTTACGCAAAGTTCTTTTAATGCAGTTGTCTGTTGCTTTGAGTTTACACTTTGGGTGGGATTCGCAACTTAATACCAGCGAGATGTTCTGGATAGATATCTCAAGGTGGATGATTAGTAGTAGATGCAGATGGATTTCGGTCTACTTGCCTTGGCGTACCGCCCATGCTTTTGAGCCTCTACCTTTCTTTGCAGCATAGTTAGCATTGGTTTGCGCACATAATCCTGTCAATTGCCCAGCTGTAATTTGTTTACCTCTCTTTGCTGTTTTATCGTCTTCTGTGAGAGAGACATCACTAGTGAACATCATGGGACCTCGGTCCATATTACCACCGCTGATCACACCTTCTATTTACTTCCTGTTTTTATTTCCTAGTTGCAGTCATAGCTATTATTATTATCTCTTGTGTTTGATCCTTTGTAAACAACAAGGCCGGAGGGATTGACAACCTCTCTGTACTCGTTGGGAGCAAAGTTATCTGTATCTGTGTGCAGGTCCCGTCAACCACTAAGTTTCTAGCGCCGTTGACACCTACTTGTCGACCCTCGGAGTCTCACGGGATTCGATCCTTGGTACCTTTGCCAAGGGAAATTTGCCGCTACGCTACATCTCAACCTTCCACTTGGGGTAACCAACGAGGGGCCAGAAGCCATCAAGCAAGTTTCTGGCGCCGTTGCCGGGGACTCCACTCTTCAAGATAGGGGAGTTGCACGCTATCTTTTATCTTTGCTTTTTAGTCTTGTTAGTTTACCTTTCAGTTTTTGCTTTAGTGTCCCTTACCAAAAATCACAAAAATAGTTATCTTGCTTGCTGCTGCTATGGATTCCACCGAGAACACCAAGTTGTGTGACTTCACTAGTCATAACAACAATGACTTTATCTGCACGCCTATTGCTACACCTGCCACTTCAGCACCTTCTTATGAGATTAAACCTGCTTTACTGAACCTAGTTATGAAAGATCAATTCTCCGGTGCTGGAGATGATGCTGCTTTGCACTTAAATAATTTTGTTGAGCTCTGTGATATGCAAAAGTACAAAGAAGTAGATGGTGATATTGTTATGCTTAAGCTTTTTCCTTTCTCCTTGAGAGGAGGAGCTAAAATCTGGTCTCAATCCTTGCCTAGGAATAGTATAGATTCTTGGGACAAGTGGAAGGATGCCTTTATTGGGAAGTACTATCCCCCTGCTAAAATTATCCAAATAAGGAGTAACATAATGAATTTTAAACAATTGGATAATGAACACGTTGCCCAAGCTTGGGAACGCATGAAATCTCTTGTCAAGAACTGCCCTACTCATGGTTTGACTACTTGGATGGTTATCCAAACTTTTTATGCAGGCTTGAATTTTACCTCGCGGAACTTGTTAGATTCGGCCGCGGGAGGAACCTTTATGTCAACTACACTTGGCGCTGCCACGAAGCTTCTCGACGAGATGATGACCAATTATTCCCAATGGCACACCGAACGCGCTCCAACAGGTAGGAAGGTAAACTCTGTCGAGGAGATTTCCTCCCTAAATGAAAAAGTTGACTTGATCATGTCTCTACTTTCCAAGCAATCTTCTATTGATCCTCATGATGTTCCTTTAAATTCTTTGATTGCTCAAGATCAAGTAGATGTGAACTTTATCTCTAGAAACAATTTCAATAACAATGCTTATACGAGTAATTTTGGTAGCAACCCTAGACCGTTCCCCTCTAATTCCTATGGGAACAACAATACTTATTCTAGCACCAAGAACTCCACTTCTGAGCTAGAGATTATACTTAAAGACTTCATCACTACCCAAAAGGCCTTCAATAAGAGTGTAGAAGAAAAACTAGACAAACTAGATAATCTCTCTTCGAAGGTAGACAATTTAGCCCATGAGGTAGAGTTGCTTAAAATTAGAACTTCTCCTCTTGAGGAGAGGAAGACCACTCCTATGAATGCTATTCAAGGGCAAATTAATGAAAACATTAGGATGATGGCTAAACTTAAAGATAGATGGGCTAGAGAAAAGGAGGAAGAAGATGGAATTAAGAGCCTTCCTACCCACCACACTGTTGCTACTATCCAAGTTGTTGAGGATATCCAAACTCTTAGCACCCAATGCACTCCTAGTCCCATTGGACCTATTAATGGTGATGCTATGACCTCAACCGTAGAAGAAGAAACTCCTATGACCATAGAAGATACCAAACAAGTGAGCCTAAAGGACACCACTACCACTTTAATTGATAGTAGTGACTTTGATTTTGATAATTGCACCCTTTCTGAAGTTATTGGTTTTCTTCACAGAATGGCTAAAGACCCCCACACTAGCACACTTAATCTTGCCTTCATGGAGCATATCACTAATGCTCTTATCAAAGCTAGGGAGGAGAAGCTTAGGGTAGAAGCCTCCATACCTAGAAAGCTAGAAGATAGTTGGGATCCTATGATTAAAATTAAGTTGAATAACTTCTCTTGCTATGCTTTATGTGATGTTGGAGCTAGTACCTCCGTTATGCCCAAAAGAATGTATGATGTGTTTGAATTAAAACCTTTTGATCCTTGTTCTTTTGGTGTTCGCCTTGTTGATTCTTCCGTAAAGAAACCTTTGGGGAAGATCGACGATGTTCTTATCATTGTCAGTGACAATTATGTTCTCGTTGATTTTACTATTATGGATATTGAATGTGAACATTCATGTCCAATTATTTTGGGACGTCCTTTTCTTCGCACCGTTGGTGCTATCATTGACATGAAAGAGGGGAATATAAAATTCCAATTCCCTCTCAATAAAGGGATGGAACACTTCCCTAGAAATAAGATTAAGTTGCATTTTGAGTCTGTTACACGGGCTAGCTATTCTCTTACTCTTGATAAAACTTGATCTTCTCTTTTTGCATCATGCCTAGCTTAAAGGCATAAAAGAAAGCGCTTTTGGGAGGCAGCCCACAACGAATTAGGTCTTATTTTGCTTTTGTTGTGTCTTGATGTTTGTTACTACAGTAGCATCATCATTGTATCTTCTCTTTTCAGCTTTGTGCCAAGTTTAGCCTCCGATTGCAAGAAAGTTCAAAAGTTGCGACGTGCTGTCCAGAAAACAGATTCTGTCCTTGGACAGAAAAATTCGAATAAAATCACCAGATCATCTTTTTGATCTGAATTTTTTTGACAGCGTGCTCTATACAATTGGCTTTCGAGCGTCTGTTCTGAGTTTTTTGATTTGAGTTGCAGAAGTGCTCCGAAAAAATTATTTACTACCTGCTGGTCTGTTTTTCACAGATTCTGTCCTGTTTTGCCTTTTCTTCGTTTTGCGAACCTTGAGCTTGCTTTTTCTTTGCAAAAACCTTTTGGCAATCTTGAGAAACAGTAGCTGTTCAAGATTATCTTTATTTCCAGTAGGGAAAAATTGTTTTATTGTGGGTACTAACCTTGCTAATCAGATTATGATGAGTTATGTATGAAGGGAGTTTTCAAGTGTGCGAGGGAAGATGATAAAAGAAGATTCAGGAGGGTCAAACGCTCAAGCTTGGGGATGCCCCCGTGCACCCCCAAGAAATATTCAAGAATACTCAAGCGTCTAAGCTTGGGGATGCCCCCATGCATCCCCTTCTCCATCAACAATTATCAGTTCGTCTTTCGTTCCACTATATTTTTATTACTTCTGGCGTTATGTGCTATGCTTGGAGCGTCTTGCTCTTAGTTTCCTTTTTTTAGTTTTCTTTAGCTTTGCTTGTTGTTCATAACAAGTTAGAACCCAACTTTCTTTGTGTGGGAGAGAAACACGCTCCACTTCAACCTAGAACACAACATAGGATTTTCATGCTTATCTTTGATGTGTGTGTTCTTTGTCTTTCCATAGCTGCTGTCATGTTTAGCTCTTAGTTTTCATGCTTTTCTTTTTAAAGAGCTTTTGTTTAGTTGGTTGCTGAACTCTCTTGAGTTTTCATGTTTATCTTGTTAAGAGAGTTTGCCTGTTGCACTGAGTTGTGTGTCTTAACTTAAAGTAGGTAATTGAGGTTGCTATTTAATTTTAGTAGTAACTTGCAATAGTTTTGAGGTATTGCCATGAGTAATGTCTGAACTTTTGGTGTCAAGAGCTTTAGCCTATTAGTGATAGATGTCGTATTTTGGGAAATCCGTGTTTATTTTCGAAAACCTACAAAATAGTTGAGAACTTTATCTACTAGATGGATCACTAATCTTTGGAGGGATCGAATATTGGAGTACACTCACGTACCATGAGTCGAGGATGCGCAAGGATAACCAAACCCCCATACACTCCTCCTCGGGGTACTTGTCTCTTTGTGAACCTCCTAATTAGATTGAGAGTTACCGATAATAAGTGCATGAGTTCTTCGGACTAATGTGAGTATTCGAAAGTTGACACTTCCACCTAGCCATATTTTTCTAGCCTCTTCGGTACCGTGCATTGCCCTTTCTCACCTCGAGAGTTGGCGCATACTTCGCCGGTGCATCCAAATCCTTGGCACGATACGCTCTGTCATCATAAGCCTCATTATATCCTTCCTCAAAACAGCCACCATACCTACCTATCAAGGCATTTCCATAGCCTTTCCGAGATACATTGCCATGCGACATCCATCTTCTCATGACTTGATCTTCATGTCATACATGCTTTTTGCTTGATCGATGAGCCGCATGCTAGTTGCGCCTTACCCTAATCATTGCTACATGACGCGCTAGTATCATTGCATATCCTGCTACACTGGCACAGGCATACATTTGCATACATCATGATAGTTTCATCTTCTTTATGTTGAGTACTCTTGTAAAGTGTGAAATATCTTCTATACTTCTTGTAATTTGTAGAGTGTTGCCCCTAAAGTGAGGAAAAGATCCCAAAGAGGACAAATCAAAAGATCCCAAAGAGGACAAATGAGAGTTAAATAGAAAGAGCCATTGAGGCCACAAAAAAATAAAAAATAAAAAAAAAAGAAATAAAAAGAGAGAAGGGGGCACACTACTATTCCTTTTGAGAGATCCACACTCGTACTCCATCTTATACCTTGTACTCCATAGAGATTATCATTCATGCATATAGCTATGTGGGGACCTTCACACTATAGAACTTGGCTTGTATATTCTAATGATGAGCCTCCTCAAAAGAGCTCTAGGTCTTCTTGAGCGAGCAAGTTGGATGCACCCCCACTAGTTCCATTGGAGAGCTTACCTTAGCTCATATGTGCATCCGTTGCATGGCAATCCCTACTCCTCACATCATATCTATCATTTGGCTTTCTCTCGCCTATGATTGTCCTCATTGATGTGAGCCTTTCACACCTTTTTTGTCTTCCCCCTTCATCATTTTTCTCTCTTTGCCATCCTAAGTGTCAACTTTCTTGCTTACGCTCATCCATTGCATGAGTGCTCAAAATATCGAAAGGGAGTGGATCATTTTGATTTGTACCTGGCTAGTGGTCTGGGGATGAGTCAAGATAAGATTCCAAAGAAGACCAAGTGTGAAACTTTAGTAGATTAAGTTCTCAACAATACAAAAACTGTGTTTTACTCTCTCGTATATCCCTATCCCCTTTCTTGCACGCAAACACCATTTGGAGACATTCGAGTCACGGACAGCGAGAGCTCTTGCATCTTTATGTTCTTATGTTGCTTGTTACAATGCTAATATAGACTCTTGCTTGTTATGACTTGAATTGAATTACATGCCTTGATTGCTTTACTTAAAAAGTTCTTATATGGTTGGTAGCATGTCACCACAGAAATTATGCTTGTTATCATTTACCTACTCGAGGAAGAGCAGGAATTAAGCTTGGGGATGTTGATACGTCCAAAACGTATCTATAATTTCTGCTTGCTCCATGCTTCTTTTGTGTGATATTGCTATGATATTGATGCACTTCCATACACTTTTGATCATATTTGGACTAACCTATTAACTCAGTGCACCACAGTGCCAGTTCCTGTTTTCTGCTGTTTTTCTATTTCAGGTTTCCCCCATATTAAAAGTGCTCCAAAAATTCCAGGAAAAATCAGCGTACAGGAAGCTTCGCGAAGAACCAAAGATGGGCCAAAGGGGAGCTAGGGGAGGCCCAGGCGGCCACCTGGCGTGGCCCCACCCCTGGCCGCGCCAGGGGGGCGCCTGGGGCCCCTGCTCCGCCTCTGGCTGCCCCCCTTCGCATATATATCCCTCTCGTCCCGAAACCCTCGAGGACAGAACCCTTTTTCGCGATCTCGCCTCTGTTCCGCCGTCGCAGCGCTTCCAAGATCGGGAGCATCAGGAGAACTCTTCCCGGCACCCTGCCGGAGGGGAGAACCACCACCGGGAGCTTCTCCACCACCATGGACGCTTCCCGGATGAGTTGTGAGTAGTCCACCTTGGACCATGGGTCCATGATCAGTAGCTATGTGATGTTCTCCTCCCCTCTTTGCTCTTCATGGTTTATACCTCGTGAGCTGCCCTACATGATCGAGGCACATATGTAATCTTTCTGTTGTTGCTTTGCTGAGTTTGCTGGGATCTGATGGATTATGAGACTATGTTCAGATTGTGTTTGAGTAATATATTTGATTCACCTCTTTTATATCTTTGTTCTTGAGTAATTCTTGCATGTTCTCCGTTGCTGTTTATTGCTTTGGCCAAGTAGTAGGTAGTAACTCCAAGAGGGAGCGTTATGCTTGATTGTGGGTTCATGCCCCCTGATGACTAGCTTGAGTGACAGAAACATGAGTCTAGGGGATGTGCTGTTGCCACAAGGGAGAAAACAACGGTGCTTGTACTTGCGGGTGCAAGGATTGTTTACTTTACGCAAAGTTCTTTTAATGCACTTGTCTGTTGCTTTGAGTTTACACTTTGGGTGGGATTCGCAACTTAATACCAGGGAGATGTTCTGGATAGATATCTCAAGGTGGATGATTAGTAGTAGATGCAGATGGATTTCGGTCGACTTGCCTTGGCGTACCGCCCATGCTTTTGAGCCTCTACCTTTCTTTGCAGCATAGTTAGCATTGGTTTGCGCACATAATCCTGTCAATTGCCCAGCTGTAATTTGTTTACCTCGCTTTGCTGTTTTATCATCTTTTGGGAGAGAGACATCACTAGTGAACATCATGGGACCCCGGTCCATATTACCACCGCTGATCACACCTTCTATTTACTTCCTGTTTTTATTTCCTAGTTGCAGTCATAGCTATTATTATTATCTCTTGTGTTTGATCCTTTGTAAACAACAAGTCCGGAGGGATTGACAACCTCTCTGTACTCGTTAAGAGCAAAGTTATCTGTATCTGTGTGCAGGTCCCGTCAACCGCTAAGTTTCTGGCGCCGTTGACACCTACTTGTCGACCCTCGGAGTCTCACGGGATTCGATCCTTGGTACCTTTGCCAAGGGAAATTTGCCGCTACGCTACATCTCAACCTTCCACTTGGGGTAACCAACGAGGGGCGAGAAGCCATCAGCTGTGCAAGAGCATTAAACCAAATACAAAAGTCTGAAGGTAACTAGCATTATTAACTAATGACAGTATTAAAAAATTGCAAACCATGTACCTTCAAGGTAAATATCATTTCGAACTCGGGTGAACATGAAAAATTGCTATCTCAATCTTAACAAAGGTGTGGCTAGCTTTATTGGCAGTATTTGAGTGAACTCTACACCCTCTGTACCAATGCTGAAACTTGTTGCATAGCTAGTATACCAATGTTGAAACTTGTTGCTCTGGGAAAGCTTGCCACACCTTATATATGTCGATACGCTAATGCAACACCATTCAAATAGTACATATATACACTAATCCACTTGCTAGTGGAACAGTGGAGTAATTTTTTTATTATGGGCTAGAGTATAATGGTTTTACTGAACTGATCTCCATAAGCTAGCACTTGAAGATTTCTATAAGCACTAACAATACAAAATGTAAAGGTAACAAGTTTCAGCATTGGTATACTAGCTGGCAACAACATTAAACCAAATACAAAAGTCTGAAGGTAACTAGCATTATGAACTAATGATAGTATAATTTTTTTTGCAAACCATGTACCTTGAAGGTATATATCATTTCGAACTCTAGAGGACCTGAAAATTGATATCCCAATCTTGATAGTCGATTAAACATAAAACTTGACCAACCGAATCAAAGAAAACAGCCGGATAAGGAGGTGCCCACTCTTGACCTTTCCTCTTGTCTTCATAATTTTTTGTGCAGTTTAACCAAAATAAAATGACATCAGCGCCTTGTCATTTTGGTGACATTGTACAAAAAAATTGACTTATCTCATGAAAGTGAGGTATGTAATCTATAAGCATTAACAGTGTAAAAATCTGAAGGTAGTAACAAGTTTTACCGTTGGTATACTGGCTGTGCAACAAAATTAGAATGCCTTAGCTGAAAAATCTTTAATACATCCACAATCAACAGCTAACCCTGAAATAATCCAGAGACATTAAATGGCATTGCTTAAATTTATCGGTGGCATTAGACTGAGTGCGGCATTAGTTAAATGTGGCATCAATTTAGCAGTAGCACTGGTTGACTTTACCGATGGCGTTATACTAACAGCAAAAAAGTGGCAATAAGAGCATGGGAGACCCATTCGGACAGTGGGCGCATCAGTACGATGTACCTCCACGGACTCATAGGGTACTGAGGGAGGTATGGTTGCCCAGAGCAACAAATATCCAGACAACATATGTGGATTACGTACCATTTTTGTTATGTTCAGCCACCTTTTTCCTATGTGAGGACAACAAACTGATCGAACTGGTCATTCTCTATTGCGTTGTCATGCCTTTCTACCCTTCTTCAACCACGAGACACGAGACTCGTTCCTTAGCTACTGATTTTTTTTCACTTTTCAACCTAGATGCGGGTTCGACGCCTACTCTCTTGGACAGTATAGTCTCGCTTCCTTTCCTTATTCAACCCAGACATGGATTAGTCTGCATGAAGTAGGGTTTCCTTTAATAGTGCAAATTAAGGTTTTCGTATGCGTGACCAGCAGAGCCGAGGATAGCAAATTGGGAAGATGGTGGAGTGGAGAAAGATCCACATGCAGCGACGTGGCAGATGGGGCATTAGAACAAGGGTATGGTTCGAAAAGAGGTAGCATACCTGAGGGTCGTCGTCCTCCGCACGCACTATGGTAGCGAGCTTGGGGACGGAGGCCATCCCGCGCGGGCGCTACGTCTGAGAGGACGGCCTTGTCGTCAGTGCGTGACCTCGCTCGCCGACGACGAGTGCGTCAACGCTGCACGTCCTTTTCTTCCCGGCGGATCTGTGACCACCGGTGAGGAGGGAGAGAGAGAGAGAGGCCGTCTTTTTTAGATCTGGAGAGAGGGTGATAGTGTGAGAAGCAAGTGGGCAGCCCTTAGCAAGAAAGGTCTGAAGCTCCAGCCTATATATCTTTTTTATACTACTAGTACTAGAGGTGGAGTAGTGGTAGAGTACTTTATATATTTTCTCTGCAAACAGCACCAGTTAGTCATGCTTCAAAACTGAATGGCACGCCATTAAAAAAATAAAGGTTGATAACTAATGCGGCACCTCGGGCCAACGCGGCCAGATCGCATTTTGCACGAGAAATTACACACCATGTTTCGTTGACATGTGGTCCTGTGTACCAGATGAATGACTCCAAGTTCTACCACTGTAATGCTAGGTGCGAGCCGAGGAACACTGTTGGAGAGACCCCCCCCCTCATAATTTTCCTACATTGGTCATTTGATTCATAGGATAGAATGCTATAGGATTTTTTTCTATGTAATCATGTTTTAATTGACAATCTAGCATCCGCTCCAACTTTTGTTTCACTTCCTTTGATCGTACGAAGAGAGTACTTGCTCTAAATGATCTGTCGCAGCAAGAGCCGCCTATATTAATTAACCATGCCCTAAAAAGGTCGACCAGCTTTGGCTATAGTAGTACAGTAGGTTTTTTTTTGCGGGTGTACTAGTACTGTAGGTTAGTAGGTGACCTTGAGCTTGGCTCTTCTCCTCTTCCGGAAGTCGAACAATAATGATGGTACTACTTCTGGCAATATGACACCAAATGAACTGCTGCACGTCCACCGCTTGTAAGCAAAAGTTTATCCTCGTGCTGCGAGCCACCGTGCACGCGTTGGCGAGGGAGAAGGCGTAGTAAGCAAGCTTCTCGTCGTACTGCGAGTTGACGGGACGCATCAAAGTTACATACTCTATCATTAGTACTCTATTCAAATATATTTTTATTAGTACTCTCTTCAAAAAGAGCCGACCATGTCCATGGCTACCATCTGTTATCTGTCACTGAGTACATGTACTATTCACGTACCATCGAGGAGAAAAAATATTGCGTGGTACTAGGTGCCAACGAAGTGCACGACTCACTTACGCACTGCATATCTCCATTTTCTTGCATGACATGCCACCTTGATGCTAGATGTCCCGCGTGTCATGGAGGCATATAGTATGATTTTGGAAAATGGAGGCATATAGATGTCCCGCGTGCCGGCAACAGGATTAACAAAGCTCGTGTCTTAAATGAAAGAGTGGAAGAACATAGATTCCCGACGACCGAGAAGGACCTACAAACCTCGGGGTGGAGCGTCTGCACTCATAATATTTTATATTATTCAGCGATAACTAATGCGGCACCTCGGGCCAACGCGGCCAGATCGTATTTTGCACGAGAAATTACACACCATGTTTCGTTGACATGTGGTCCCATGTACCAGATGAATGACTCCAAGTTTTACCACTTTGATGGTAGGTGCGAGCCGAGGAACACTGTTGGAGAGACCCCCCCCCCCCTCATAATTTTCCTACATTGGTCGTTTGATTCATAGGATAGAATGCTATAGGATTTATTTTTCTACGTAATCATGTTTTAATTGACAATCTAGCATCCGCTCCAACTTTTGTTTCACTTCCTTTGATCCTACGAAGAGAGTACTTGCTCTAAATGATGTGTCGCAGCAAGAGCCGCCTATATTAATTAACCATGCCCTAAAAAGGTGGACCAGCTTTGGCTATTGTAGTACAGTAGGTTTTTTTTGCGGGTGTACTAGTACTGTAGGTTAGTAGGTGACCTTGCGCTTGGCTCTTCTCCTCTTCCGGAAGTCGAACAATAATGATGGTACTACTTCTGGCAATCTGACACCAAATGAACTGCTGGACGTCCACTGCTTGTAAGCAAAAGTTTCTCCTCGCGCTACGAGCCACCGTGCACGCGTTGGCGAGGGAGAAGGCATAGTAAGAAAGCTTCTCGTCGTACTGCGAGTTGACGGGACGCATCAAAGTTATGTACTCTATCATTAGTACTCTATTCAAATATATTTTTATTAGTACTCTCTTCAAAAAGAGCCGACCATGTCCATGGCTACCATCTGTTCTCTGTCACTGAGTACGTGTACTATTCACGTACCATCGAGGAGAAAAAATATTGCGTGGTACTAGGTGCCATCGAAGTGCACGACTCACTTACGCACTGCATATCTCCATTTTCTTGCATGACATGCCACCTTGATGCTAGATGTCCCGCGTGTCATGGAGGCATATAGTATGATTTTGGAAAATGGAGGCATATAGATGTCCCGCGTGCCGGCAACAGGATTAACAAAGCTCGTGTCTTAAACGAAAGAGTGGAAGAACATAGATTCCCGACGACCGAGAAGGAGCTACAAACCTCGGGGTGGAGCGTCTGCACTCATAATATTTTATATTATTCAGCGATAACTAATGCGGCACCTCGGGCCAACGCGGCCAGATCGCATTTTGCACGAGAAATTACACACCATGTTTCGTTGACATGTGGTCCCGTTCCAACATGTCAATGAGACGACGGTGAGTCCTTTTGTACAATTTCCGGTAGGCCGGGGCGCCTCTTTGTGTACCATGGCAAACTGGCAACCGTCCACCGACTCTTCGCCTTTCCCTCTCGATTTGGAACTGCTGTCGCACGCTCTTCCTCCCTCCTCCATTTGCCTTCACCCTTCCTTCTGCCATTGTTCCATCATCTTCTCCATGGAGGGAACAAGCCAGAAATGACCCCATTATTCTTGCCCCGATCTGAATGATGACGCGGTGGGGGAACTCATTGATCGATGCGATGTCATCACCTCGGCTAGCATGGCAGGTTCGTTCAAGAACATTCTCGACTCAACTAATAACATCATTACAAGGAACCCAAGGGTCCATGAGCGGTTTGATCTCTCCTATCTTCTTCGCCGTGACCCTGCTGACCGGCGCGGGGACGAGGGAAGCCTCTCCTTGTGCAAGTTGATGCCGCTTGATATTGATACGTATGATGTTAAGATGCCATCGCTTGAGGGCAAGCGTTGGGCAGGCGCAAATGGAGATTGGCTTGTTTATATTGGGTACAATTGCGAGTGGGAACTTGTGAATGTGTACACTCGTCAGCGGATTCCACTTCCAAAAATCTCTGAGTGCCCTGAGGTTGAGCACACAGATGATCGACGTACGTTTAAATATGATCATGGTGACTATCGTCTACAGAAGATAGCAATTTCTCAAGTTCCGAGCCACTCTTGGAGTTACAAGAACTATAAAGTTGTTTCTATCTTCGGCAAGTTTGTTGCTGTCCTTCATGGTTCGACTGGATGGATATTGCTCAAAAATCAGTTTCTATACAAGGATGTGTACTGTGATGCAATTGAATACGAGAGGCTTGTGTTTGCTGCCACCACTGGTGGCACTGTTTTTGCATGGGATCCTTATTGTTTTGGTACGTTTGTTTTCCACCGTAATTATAATTGTTTCATCCACATGCATGCGAGTTAGCAAGTTTCCCTTCTCTACTAATTAACCTTCTTCTTGTGTTTCCAAGGTCCTGTGAACATTCCACCACCTATACTTGAAAGTTTTTATAACCGAGGGGGGATGACAATGGTGATGATCACGAGCATGAGGACGAGCAGGGCCCATATGCTCACTGGCGGCTGGCAACTAACCCCGATGGGTCACCACTTCTTGTCTATATACAACCCACTGCTGATGTTACTACTGAGGGAGCAGGTGTTGTCTCCCATGGTCGCACTGTCCGGACCTATTCCAACACCTGTTGCATGGTATTCGGGATGGATACTAGTGTGCTAGCACCAACACCTTATCCCTGGTACAGTATTGATAGTCTTGGAGCAAACTCGCTCTTCCTTGGACAAAACTATCCAATGATGGTGAAAGGCGATCCAACTGCCGTTGACACAACGTTACTACCATTTATGAGAAGCAAATGTATCTATACGTTGGACATTGTGGTGGCTCCCTACCCTGGTCGTGATATAGTAGGCCGCTTCAGCCTGGATGATCAGTCATGCGTTGGTCTCGAGATTGACACTATATGGCCCTTCCCAGAGAATAACTTGTGGTTCAAAGCAAGCGTTTCCGACGCCGAGGATTGGTTGAGTTGAAGTTCATTTCATTGCTTGTTACTTGTTGTGTGATGAAAACTTTAGTATTTATAATGTATCCTCGTTGTTGTTGTGGGTTGATGACCTGTTGTAGGTAATAAAATGATATGCCTGTGATAAACTTACTAAATTTATGAATGGCTTTCGAGTCGCTTCTCTGAGTGGGTGCTGCGACGAGGAAAAAATATATTTTCCGAATACATAATTGTACGTGGATTGCAACAGGTTATTGGATGAGGCCAATCAACAATAGTACACTATTTGTACTAGCTTCACATGCTGCACTATCTCTACGTCTACGTACGTAATACAACAAGTTTTAAACTTGAGACCAGCCACCCATCCTCACAAAGAACACTTTTTAACCTAGCACAGACTCCAGGAAATTTGGCCATAGTGTGAGGCGGGCCATATGTTAATGTGTTCGCTGTACGTAACCAGCACCTCGAATCCTCGATACTACTACTATAAGTAGTAGGAGTAGTAGGGTGGCATGGGCCAGAACAAGCATTCACGTCCAGGAGTACGGCACACGCCACCAGCACCACTTCCATCTGACACCATATTTGTTGGAGTCCGTGCTACAGTAATCTCTTCAACCTCGTCGTTTCACTAACTCAGCCATCGCGCGGCGGGCGAGGTGGGGGTTTGCCGATAGTCGGTTTCCTCAACTACGGTCCCACTTGTAAGGCCAACTCCAACGCATGACCCCAAACGGACCTCCGTTTTGCCGTGCGCCGAACGCGCGGACGAATCCCAACCGCATACATTTTTCTTTGCAAACACATATCTTTTTTCATCATTGATTTTTTGGTACATGGAAATACATCATCAAAATTTTGACTAGAAAAACAAGGACCACAAGAATACATTTTAGAAGATATCCAACTTTCATAACTGCTCATGTAAGTTGGATTAGTGCCTTTTTGATACATTCATTGTTGATATGCGGAGGCTCGATCCTGCGTGCTTCTTTCTTCTTCGAGTGTAAAGAAGTGGACGTGTCTAGCCTCTATTCTATCAGCAAGTGCACTAGTCTCATCTCTAGCCTCTATGCTAGCTAAAAGTGCTAGAACATCTACTAAATTGCGCTCTATCAATATATCTTTGTACTCTTCTTCCCAATACCAAAACTTGCATCCATTCTACACAATAAAATTTTAAGTTAGCACAACTAGTCTAATCCGAGAGCACAACCGAAGATTTGGTCGAGTTCCTCCTCCTTTTGCCGACACGTGGGACATCCAGCATCCAGGTCGTGTCATGCAAGAAAATAGAGTGGTAGTTGAACCCATGTGATGTGCATCTTGGGTTAAACTATAAATAGAATCTTACTACTCTTGAGTAACTCCAAAAGCGGCCACGAAGATCTTTATTGGATTTGTTTTTCATCACCAGCACGTCGAGGTGAAAGATGTGCAGGTTCAGTGGATCCTCTTGCATTTTCACTAACATGTGGGACCGCATATGAGCAAACAGACGATGGGCTCCGCGCGTCTGCTGGCTGGCTGAGAAGAGAGATAGAGGAGGGTTGAGAATGGACTCTAGGAAATTTGTTCTACGTAACCAGCACCTCGATATAGTGGGATGGCATTGGCCATAACTAGCATTCATGTCTAGCAGTACGGCACACGCCACCCACACGAGTCCCATCCGACACAAATTTTCTGGGAGTCCGTGCTACAGCCATCTCTTCTCCCTCCTGTTTTCTCAGCCATCGCGGGGTGGGGGTTTGTCGATAGTCGGTTTGCTCAACCGCGGTCCCACTTGTAAGTGAAAATGCAACACAGCACGCATTCCCCCTTGAGCGGCGTGCCAGACCAACCGTGTGGGGGTGTGACGCGAACACGGCATGCTTTTCCTTTTGAACTTGTAACTTGTAAAATTTGGTTCTGCTCCATGGCGCGACCGATAGATAGAAATAACGATTTTCCCTAGAGTAATGAGAAGTTTGGTTCTGGCGTGGTTCATGCATGGAGTACGTAGGAAAATTATGAAGTTGATGCGAAAGGTAAGATAATTACTAGTAGTACCATATACTACTACATGGATTTGACGGAAAGATAAAGATACATACGGATCCATCAATGACATCCTCACACCCTAGTTCACCGGGTCACCAACCGACGTGTGAGGAGCAGCGGCGTTGGCGGCAAGCTCAACGTGCTTCTGAACAATGCCGTCCAAGGTTGCCCTGCGGTTCAAGAAGGCCAGCGTCCTATCGTCCTCCTCTTGCATATAGTAGTCCTTGTGTACGATTTGCGCGTAGACGTGGGTGATTATGTCGATGGTGTCTTGCTGTGCCAGGCGCTGCGCGGCGAGCGCGACCTCGAGGTGGACATTCTCCGGCGCGATGGCGTGCAGTCGCAGGGCCACCACTGCGTCGAAGAGGTTGTCACCATAGAGGCCGTTGAGGGTGGCAGGCATCACAGAGCCTGGCCGCGTGGGCTGGAGGCGTACGTCAAGGTCGTCCGCGAGCTTCTTAACGACGGTGAACTTGTCGAGGAAGCCTACGAGGACCTCGTCGAACAAGGAGACAAAGCTGTCGTCCAAGTGGCCCCTCGCCCTGGCGGCCTCAAGCACTACCTGGTGACGTTCCTCGGTGCCGGGCCGCAGGCCGACGTCGTGGACCATCTGGCACAGCCGGCTGATGCTCGCGCTCATCGCCTCCATGGGTCTAGCTTCTAGTCAACTGATCTTTTGATTGGAGTGATCACTCTTGCCCTTGGGTGCGTAGGTGCGTAGGATTTCGTAGATTGGACTGGTGGGAGCCTCTATATGAGAAGTGCAGACTGCATTGAATTCACGTGCGTGTTGGCAATCTACTCCTCGTCCCTCTACTGCACCTGCCTTTGGTTGTATGACAGGTTGGCCAGCCACCCGTTGGGCCCACGTGTCATACACCCAAAGGCAGGTGCAGCAAGTCAGTGAAGCTGCGTCCCCCTCCATGCCCGTGCATGCTTTCAATAACTTGAGACTACCAAACATCACATGCAGTGGTTAGTTAATTGCATGTAATCCTATTAAGTAGCAAAAAGACATTAAGTTATATCGCCGATAGGAATAAAACAATACACCAGGTATTTATTTACAGAGGGAGTAGTACATTTTTTGTGACATGCATTACTAGATATTGCTAGTCAAATACTAAATCCAGATGGACGTGGTAGTACTACTAAATCCAGACGGTGGTGCTAGTACTAGTAGTAGTACTACTACTACCAATGTAGTAGCATTGTACTACCCGTTGATCAAATTATTACGTACTGCTCCTCACAGTGAAGTGACAAGACCGTACGTCGGAGATGACACCTGAGTATAGGCGCCGTGTTTGGCATACCATAGTCAGCCTAACCGTCTGCAGTCACTATCATCATGGCTGTAGACCTGGCCTGCTTACAACTAGCCGTGTTCGACATAATTTCCCATGCGTAGATGCCCGTGCATTGCACGGAACACCAAGATTGGGGGGTGGACGGCGCCGACAGCGGCCATCGCGCTAGATTTTTCCATGGCCTTGTAGATGTGGTGGGGAGGAGATAAGGCTGATTGTGAGAGACAAGGAGTTGTTTGTAAATAGCGAACAAGTGTGGTCATCTTTTTGCAAAACTGGAGAAGTTTGGTTTGTATGCGTCAGATCTAGATCCGACGGCTATTGGTGAAAGATGGCAGGCATAACATCATCACCAACTCAGGACCTGTTTTATTCACAGGAATTTTAAAACGTAGGAATAGGACACGGCAATATTACAAGTTTCAAACTGATATTACAAATGTTAGGAGTAATGCTGCACCTACGAAGAGGGAATTACTAGGAAGTTTACGTAAGAACTTTCGTTACTTTAGGTGGATGCAGCATTATCGTACAAACTAAAATCCACCGCCCTGACAAGTCACTAATGGGCAAATAACTTTTCGAGTCTCTGGCCATTTGATGTTTCAAAAACAAATTCAGCTTCTGCGGAGACTTTGTCATTTAGGCTTAGACGCTTGCGGTGATCAGCACGCCATTCATTGTTGCGCCAGAGAATGCCAAACCTCATTACCTTGAGCACACTTGCCTCCAGAACAAAGAACCTAGCCAATTTAATCTCAGATGTGTTGCCTCGATAGTCGATCAAATCAAGTTTTGTAAGATGGAGATCAAGGCATTCGATGAGATTGTTATAGTGCAGCACATTTTTCACTTTCGGGTCTTTTTTTATTTGCAAAAGAAGAGAACATATTAGAGCTGCCGGATGTATAAGATTGTCGTGTCATCAAGAGGTACCAATATCATTCGCTCATTTTTTCACTCTCTCTCTCTCTCTCTTTCCTCTCATTTACCTAGGAGTACGTCAAGAGCTTGGGCATTTTTTGCCTTCCACTATGTGACCGATGCCATATTTCGCAAAAATATGCCACATAATACGCATCGATGTCAAATCAAGAGATTTTGGCATCGCTCTCGTGATGTGAGAGAGTTGGCACCGCTGTGCACACAGACCCACATGTATAAACAAATCAATCAAACCAACTACACCAGCCTCTCACTCTCCCAAACAAGTGTTTTTTTATTGCCTCAGTCCTCAATGCGCCCTCAATTTACTAGCGTGCAGGGTGCTACCCCGAGTGGTTTCAACTTTGCTTACTTCACCGCGTGTCAGATGGGCCTCTAGTTTACTTATTTTCACCCACTGCCACATGGGCCAGCACACGAAGATACAGAACACGAGCTACAAGGCAACATGTGGACTGGTTGATCGGTCAACTAAACAATATACGGAGCTATACGCTGACACAATGAGCGTATAATCCGTCGGTATAGAGTGTTCGTGTGAGAGGGGAGGCCCATGAGAGATAGCACAGAGAGAGAAAGAGTTACTCCCCCCGTTCGATAATGTAGTTCCAACATTTTTTTTTTAAGTCTAACTTTTGAAACTTTGACCAAGTTTATAAAGAAATTACTTATATCTACAATACCAAAGGTAAATGATAGTATGAAGTAAGTACATGTTGTGATGAATCTAATGATCTTTCCAGATGTAAATGTTTTTCTCCACATATACCTGGTCAAACTTTTCAGAGGTTTGACTTTTCAAAACATCCATATGCTTATGGACGTGAGAGAGTCCTTAACTAGAGAGAGAGAGAGAGAGAGAGAGAGAGAGAGTGAAATAGAAAGAGTGAGTGAAAAGTGTGTGTGCGTGTGTGAAAGAGACATGGACAACACTCGATAAAAGTCGAGAAAAAGCGTGTGTGTCTTATGCAAACATATCACACATGCATCTTCGACAACAGAAGCAAGGTGAGGAGATAGTGTGTGCTTGTT
>LR738713.1:75376403-75425954 GCA_902687465.1 Secale cereale
CCCCCCCCCCCCCCATCAGCATAGGCAAGGGCTTTATAGAGCCTACCTTCACCAATAATGTAAGTGTGTCCTTCTCAAGCCTTCAAACTTTGTTGTGTATATTTGGTTAGGCATGACTGCAACAGTTGTTTATTTTTTGGTGTTTGCATTAAATTGCATGTTTAAAGTTTATTAGGTAGTTCATAAACAAAAGTTTGTCCTTCTCAATTTAAGTTTTCAGTTGTACAATCAAGTTCCTTCTTCATACCATGTAAATTAAACTATACATAGCAAGTGATCTTCTTTTGCACTGCATGTATGCTTCTGTTCTTGATCCGTAATCCAGTGGTGTGGTGAACCTACCCACTACAGCACAATGTCATATTCTGCAATGTCTTAACTATGAACAATGTCATATCATTCTACTATTATTTAAACCGTCTCCTTATTTGCCAATCTGAAATGGGATAAATTGACAGCACACTAACCATTTATACTTATGAGTTCTTGATCTGTAATCGAGTGGTGTCGTGAAGCTGCCAACTCCTTCACAATGTCATTTCCTGCCATGTCTTGACCTTAACAATACCATATTGTGTTAATGCAATTTTAAACTGTGTCACTTTATTCGTCAGTAAGAAATGTGATGAATTGTCAGCACTGATACTTTTATGTGCAAAACCTGACATATGTCTACTTGTTTATCTTTCAGAGTGAGGAGGATATAAGTGTTAAACAAGCGCAGTCTCATCAGCTTGCTCAGTTGCTTGCGCTGCAGCTCCCCAGCAGGGCTAACCTTTCTTGAACTCTATTGAAGTGTTGTCGGTTTTGTATATTATTTTGTCGGCGTGTTTAGTTGCACCGGTGGCGATCTTTGATGCCCCGTGTATGTAATCTGTTGTCTGCTTGTGCTTTATTATCATAGTGGCGAACTTCGATGCCCAGTGGATGTAATATATCGTAATTTCTTTATTGTATAGTCTAGGTTTGTTCTTATTCACGATGCTGCAGTTGTTTTACTGTATATATATCATGTCTTCGTAGTAAACCGGTCAAACCATAAAATTACGGTACATAATCGGGCCGTCATGCAATCATGATGTATGATGCGCATCATGGGCCCCGTCATCTTGGTCCGTTAGAAGGCCTAAATATAAACTGGTGTAATGCCCCAGATGTAACACTTTCCATTATGGCAATATATATAAACTTGGCTTCATCAATTCCTTTTCGGGATCTTCTTCATTTCAGGTTTCTTCGTTTTGTCGTGTGCGTGTGTGCATTTCATCCATGTCATGTTGTCATGTGCATTGCATTGCATTTGTGTTGTCTCTTGCATCCGGTCCCACTCGTCTCTTCCCGTTGTCAGTTTCGAGTTCCGACGCTCACACACGTGCCCGTGGCATCCCCGAGTCCTTCTGTCGTGTGTGGCAGTGTAACGTTCTCGTAATGATGTGAGACTTGTCGTGCGATGTTGTTTTGGTACGTGTAGGCCGCCTGTCAAGTTTCGTCGCGTTTGGAGTTCGTTTGGTACTCCAACGGTTAACCTAGTGGGCTAAAAGAACCTATTCTTTAAGGCCCAAGACCCCCTCCACAACAGCCCACTAACCCAGCACAACCCTTCCCATCATCTCGGTCATCGAATCATGATCGCATGGCCGAAAACCGCTCCTCATTTGGAGTCTCCTAGCTCCCTATGCCTATAAAAACGTCCACACCCCTCCATTTTTCGCACATGAAACCCTAAATTTTCTCTTCCCGCAGCCACCGGACGTGTCCGTACGTCGCCAGACGCGTCCAGCCGACCTCTGCACCAGTCAGCGACTGCCACGTGGCCCATCCGCCTCCTCCCGCCGCTGCGGCCCGCAGGGCCCGAATCGGGCCCGCGCGAGCCCAAACGCCGTCGCCTCGTCTGCTTCGCCACCGGCCTCCCCGCCGCCGTCGTCCCGCTCCCCAACGCCGGATCCGCCCGCCGCCGGCCGTTCTCCGCCCGCCGCCGCCCGGTTCCTCGCCGTCCCGCGCTGCCCGGTCGTTCTCCGCCGTGCCGCGCCTCCTCGCCGCCGGTCGGTGCCCTCCCCGGCCACCACCGCCCCAATCGCTCCCGCAGCCGGCCGGCCCCGCCGCCTCTCCGCCTCCGATCGATCCGGCCGGGCCGACCCCTAACGGGTCGGGTCCGACCCGACCCGATCCGCCCCGCCGCGCCCGATCCACCTGGGAGGTTGTTATTTTTTCTCTAAGTCATTTTTTAACTTGTTGTCTGGTGGCATCTTTGCATGGCTGTATCTTTTATTGTGCTTGTCCAATTTGTGCATATGATATATCAAAATGATCGTGGTGATATGCTCTACGTTTTGTTCCATTGTATCATGCTTGTTTGAGTTCATCTAGAGGTCTTAATCTTCGTGATAAGAGTGCTACTTGTTATAAACTATTGTAACTTGTTTTTTTCATGCCATGTTTGAGATGTGATAACTTGGTGCATGTTTATCCAAATGAAGCAAATGATATGTCAAAATGTTCATCGTGAGATGCTCTACATGATGGTTGCTATAGCTTTCATGTTAGGTTTCATATTGTCATGTTAATCTCTATTGCAAAAGTGCATGTGGCTGTTAAGTTATGAAACATGTTATGAGATGCTGATTTGAAGTGCTCGTTGCTATTGATGTGTTTGTCCCCATGTCACATGTCAATATGTTTTAGAATCTTCATCATATGGTATTTGCTGTGGTGCAAACCATTTTCCATGATATGCCTTGAGGTGACTTAAACATGCCATGCCAACATAACTGTTTTATACTTAATGAAATTTCTGCTAAGTCTGGAATCTGTCTTATCCTGATGCTATGTTTGCTTGATGCCCTAGGCAAATCCATGCTAGTTTTGGAGTGGCCAATGAGCATTCCTCTTTGTCCATGTTATTTTCTATCCATACATGCCCTCACTTGCACTTTTGGATTGATGTAGCTTATTTAATTCTTGCTCCCAAGTTGCTATAAATTATAACTGTCAGGTTTTTAACGTCATGATCAATTTGGCATAGCTTGTTGCTATTGATCCATGCCTCCTATGGAGTTGCTCCAATGGAGTTGTTTGCTGTAGGATATGTCTAATTCATGACCATGCTTATTGTC
This sequence comes from Secale cereale, assembly GCA_902687465.1. Lineage (NCBI taxonomy): Eukaryota > Viridiplantae > Streptophyta > Magnoliopsida > Poales > Poaceae > Secale > Secale cereale. Next base: position 75,379,517 of record LR738713.1, read on the forward strand.
ACCATGTTTGAGTGCTGTAGAGTATATATTTCTTGCTCCAAAGTTGCTATGTGGCTGTTAACTTCAGCTTTGCATTGTATCTTGTTTCGTGTGTATGTGTTGAACCGTTGCTCCGTTTTGAGCGTGCCCTATATGAAACTTGTGTGTTTTTGCATGTAGACTCATAATATCATGTTGTTAACATGTTTGGAGTGTGTTAGCTTGATGTTTGAGTGCATCTTGCACCGTTGCCATGCTTGTCTTGTTTTGCTCATATCTTCTAGACCGTAGCTCCGACTTAAACAAACTTTATATGAAACTTGACTAGAATTTCGTGTAGATCATCATGGTGCATGTTAACTTTCTGTTTAACAACTTTAACTTAAGGTTTGTTCAGATATGGACCAATTTCATAATATTCATATGAGGACTTACCGGATTAGCTATATGTGGATTCCGGCCTCATTTAAACTTGTTGTCTTGAGTTGTTCTTGTGTGCTTCATCCCTTGACATGTATTACATCATATATGCATCATACTTGCATCATGTTAATTGTGCATTGCACCTTGTTTGGTTTGTGCCTCGTTGTGTTCTTGTGTTGAGTAGAGCCGGGAGCCGAGACCGAGAACGAGAACGAGGTTACTACCGACGTTGAGTACGAGGAGCCGTCTTACGATCCCATCGACGACTTGACAGGCAAGATGACCTGACCCAGATATCATTACTATCTTTGCCTATTGCTAGATGTCTCGCTCTTTAGCTCATTGCCTCGATGCCCATGTTTGTTTGTCAGCCTCCTATTGTAACCATGAATCTGTTTAACCACCCAACCTAGCAAACCTTTGTTTGGCTACGTAAGCTTCGCTCGGCCCCTCTTATAGCATTGCTAGTTGCAGGAGAAGATTTGAAGATTCTTGCTTCAGGTTGAAGCTATTGTTGGGATATCACACTACATAAACTCTTAAACTAAATCATCTATATATTGATAATGGGTGGAAGGCTAAGCCTCTTGCTTGGTGATTTGTTCCACTCATGCCGCCCTAGGAACCGTATAAACCGGTGTTATGTTCCTTGATTATGCGTCCCTAACACGGTTGGGGTTTATGGGCCCCCCTTGATAACCCGCTTAGCGCTAAAACTTTTCCAGCAAGTCCCAACATTGGTACTACATTTGCCTAACAACTAAAACTTGCATAGGGAGTTATAAACCCTCTTCTTAATCAACAACCCGGGCCAGTGCTCCACATGAGTGTTGGTCCAAAGTGAGCAGACTGCGGGGCCACCTCAAGGAAACTCGAGGGCTGGTAAAAACCTGTAGGATGACTTATCCGGTCGTGGCCTGAGACGAGATACGCGCGGCTACTATTAGGGTGTCGGCATGCGTGGAGGATTTGCTGGATTAGTTTTACCTATGTCGGTATATCTTGAGCATGGGATTCCGAGAATACTCGGGTCTTCCCACCTTGGAGTAGCGACTCCGAAGATCGTGAGCTTGTCATGGGCTAAGTTGGGACACCCCTGCAGGGTTTTGAACTTTCGAAAGCCGTGCCCGCGGTTATGTGGTAGATGGGAATTTGTTAATATCCGGTTGTAGAAAACTTGACACCATGTTCAGAACACACTACTAGCATGAGTAACCGTGACGGTCATTTTCTGAAAGGGGTTCGGGAAGTGAACACGGTGGGGTTATGATTGACGTGCATAGATAGGATCACTTCGTGATCACTTTGACGCTCGTGGCACTTCTCTTCTCGCTCTAAGCACGTAAGCTAGTGCTAGTGCAGCTGCAACCTTTATCTTTCTTCAGCCTTGTTCCACACCCAAGGCTTAGATAGTTTTGCTACCCGGGAACGGGATTGCTGAGTCCTCCGTGGCTCAAAGATTCTACACAACACCAGATGCAGGTACTATGGTGGACTAGACAGGTGACGGCACCGAGCTGTACTGGGAGTTCGATGAAGAACGTAGTCGATACTATGTGCACTATCCCGATGATCAGTAGTGGCTTCTACTAGGGGCGATTCGGACCTTGTGGCTTAATGTATTTGGTATCTTTCATTTGGATCTTCGTCCGTAGTCGGACTGTGATGTTATTTGGATGATGATTTGCTTATGTAATGTATTGTGTGACGTGGCGAGTGTAAGCCAACTATCCTTTTGCAATTTCATCCCTATTTTTAGATGAGTCGTGCAAAGATACCATACTTGAGATCATTCTAGTATGGGCCTATACCTTTAAGTTGTGCCTCGACACGTAGGAGGTATAACCCCATACTGGGCATTACAAGTTGGTATTCAGAGCCTTCTCCGACCTAGAAGCCCCCACTGATTGATTGAATCGTTGACGGTTGAGTCTAGGCACACACTTGAAAATGTTTTGAGTCCTATATATATATATATATATATATATATATCGGAGAGTAGGATTTCTTTTGCTCCTCATCTCTTTTCACTCTGGTGAGGACTCCTGACGATTACTCTTGTCTCTTCTACTCTCAAAATTCACCAAAAACAATTAGGATCACGCGAGTATTGTTTGGATTGTTCCGATGTCTTTGTGATAAGAACATTCTTCTCGATGCCTCCTGTCATTTAGGGGTTGTGGCAGTGTCCCGGGGAGTTGAGCTCCGAGGTGTTGTCGTGACAAATATATCGCAGCAGTTCTGGAATACTTAAGACGTCCGACATCGAAAACTCTCCTATGCGGTTAGTGGCAAGATAACCCCGACATCACCCAGTACTGGGGAGGTAGTTTGGGAGTATTGCCATAGCTTGTATAGCAGATGTGTTTCGAAGGTCTGAGGTAAACGGTTTCCGGAAATAACTGGTTATGTGTTGAAGGATGGATACAGCTGGATGTAGGATTAGAGTTGAGTGCGCGATGCTTCCCCTGTATCCCCAACACCTGATTGCATAACTGGAAACTTTCGGAAATTAATAGGTGGGTTCATCTAGTAGTTCGTATGCATTCTTCCAACGAATGCATGATATGGAGTTCGGGGTTCTACATTGAGTGAAGTAGTTTTATGGGCGTTGTTCCGATTGGGAGTTGCATCTTAAAGGGTCCTTAGCTATGCTGATCCGGGGATTGCAAAACCCTTTTGTAACATGTTCCATAAGCTTTCAGCACGAATATGTCGAACGAAGCTTCTACCTTGTATTTGTTCTATCTGCTCCTTGTTGTTTTTATTTACCTTTTGTTCTCCCAAGTGGCTTCTCGTGAAGATTGTTGTATCATTAAATTGTGGATTACATTTGTTCATATTGTTCGAATGTTCTTGTGAAGACTTATGTTGCAATTTCTAGCCGTTGATTCAGCTTATATATTTTCTCAATCAATGGCTAATAGTGGTCATCTCATTCAGGATAACTCCTAAAAGGGTTCCCAATGCTAACCCAGAGGGTGAGGAGGTTCCTGATCGTCCTCCTTCCCCTCCTCCTTCGTCTGAGGCCTGGAGAGCAATTATGCAAGCGATGAACCAGAACACCCAGATGCTTTTGCAAATGATGCAGAACATTCAAGCAAATCAAGCAAATCAAGGTGGTCATGGGAACCAAGGCCAAGGCAATTTGTTCAACCAACCTCACTTTGCTACACTCAACCAGTTCCTGGCAAACCAACCAAAGGCATTCAGTTACTGTGTGGACCCTCTAGATGCTGAAGACTGGATAACAGATATCAAGAAGCATTTCGAGTGCAGTAACGTGAGACCTGAGGACTATGTGAAGTTTGCCGCCTTCCAACTCAAGGACCAAGCCGTTGATTGGTGGCAGCAGTACAAAGACTCCAGAGAAGGGTGTGAAATCTCGTGGACTGACTTCTGCAAGGATTTTCGCTCCCACCACATTCCAACAAGTGTCATCGAAGGTATGCGTGAGCAATTCCGCAACCTGAAGCAAGGCTCAATGACTGTTTATCAATACAATGTCAAGTTCCAGAACCTTGCCCGCTATGCCAAGAAAGACATCCCAGATACCAAGAGCAAGATTTATCAGTTCCGTGGTGGTCTGAAGGATGAACTCCAACTAGCTCTCACCTTGTTCAAGTCTGATGAGTTTGATCAATTCTATAACATGGCACTTAAGTAAGAGGCAGCCCAGCTCAAGATGGAAGCTTCCAAAAAGAGAATCAGAGACATTGTTCACTCCTCCTCTTCTTCCCAAGTGGTTGCAAAGCAGCAGAAGTTTTGGCTTCCACCTTCTCCAGCGATCCGACCTCCCAACAACAACAACAAGCATTCTGGTGGCCGTGGTTTCTCCCACCCACCCAACCCAAGCAATCAATCAAAGAATCATTTTCAAGCTTCGAAGTCAAGTGCTCCTTGTCACCGTCCTCTCTCAGAAGTGGTTTGCAACAAGTGCACTCAGAAGGGTCATTATGCTAACAAGTGCCCCAACCCAAGGCGCCTTCCGCCTCCTCCACTTGTCAGCACTGCTATTGTCAAGCACAACCCCAAGCAAGCAAGAGTGAATCTGATGAATGCAACTCAAGCAGAGAATTCTTTAGATGTGATACTTGGTAACCTCTCAGTTAACTCTATTCCTGCAAAGTATTGTTTGATTCTGGTGCATCTCTCAGTTTCATATCAAGGCCATTCTTTACCAAGCATAATTTCACTTCGGCATTTCTGGATAAGAAGTTGCAAATTATTTCTCCGGGAAAGTGCATGACTTCAAAATTGATGGCTCTGAATGTATCTATTCGTATGGGTGATTACCGCTTTCTGGCTTCTCCGGTTGTTCTCGGCAACTTCGACATTGATCTTATTCTCGGGATGGATTGGCTTTCCCAGCATGATGCTCACATTGATTGTGCAAATAAGGAAGTCAAGCTTACTCATTCCGACGAAGACGTGATTATCTTCGCCTCTCGAGATAACACAATCAGGCTATTCTCTCTCAATGACAAGGGCGAGATTAATGCCATCTCTCAAATTCCGGTGGTCAATGAATATGAAGATGTTTTCCCTAAAGAGCTTCCAGGAATGCCTCTGCACCGTCAAGTTGAATTCGTTATTGAACTCGAGCTCGGTACCGAGCCAGCATGCCGGCGTCCGTACAAGCTTTCCCCTGAAGAGTTGAAGGAGCTGAAGAGACAACTCGATGAGCAAGAGCGTATGGGTCTAATCAGGCCTAGCACTTCTCCTTGGGGTTGTGGTGTTCTATTTGTCAAGAAGAAGGATGGCACAGAGCGCCTTTGCGTTGATTACCGGACATTCAACAAGAAGACAATAAAGAACAACTATCCGCTTCCCAACATCAATGAATTGTTCGAGCAACTTAAAGGAGCAAAAGTGTTCTCAAAGATCGATCTCCGGATGGGTTATCACCAGATCCGTATCCGTGAAGAAGATATTCACAAGACTGCATTCAGAACAAGCTACGGCTCCTATGAATACATAGTCATGTCTTTTGGCCTTGCAAATTCTCCACCCACCTTCTCGAGGATGATGCACTACATATTCAACCCCTACACCAACGAATTTGTGCTCGTCTATCTGGATGACATCTTGGTATTCTCCAAGAATGAAGAGGATCATGCCAAGCACCTCCGTTTGGTTCTCGACAGACTCCGTGAACATAAGTTCTATGCCAAGTTCTCTAAATGCGAATTCTGGCTCGATAAAGTCTTATATCTGGGCCATATCATCTCTGCTGACGGTATTGCTGTCAACCCCGAGAAAGTTGAAGCGATTGTCAACTGGGAACCCCCTCAGAACGTCAAGCAACTCCGAAGCTTCCTTGGTCTCGCTAGCTATTGCAGAAGGTTCGTTGAGAACTTCTCCAAGATTGCCAAGCCTCTCTCCAACTTGCTGCAGAAGAATGTCAAGTACAACTGGTCTCCGGATTGTGATGTGGCATTCAAAACTCTCAAAGAAAAGCTCATCTCTGCTCAGGTTCTTACTCCTCCAGATGAGTCCAAGCCCTACGAAGTATTCTGTGATGCTTCTCTTCAAGGACTTGGTGGTGTTCTAATGCAAGACAAGAAAATTGTGGCATACACTTCTCATCAATTGAAGCCAAATGAGAAGAACTACCCCACACATGGTCTCGAGCTAGCAGCAGTGGTACACGCCTTGATCACGTGGAGACACCTTCTGTTGGGTAGAAAAGTGGACATCTTCACCGATCACAAGAGCTTGAAGTACATCTTCACACAGCCGAACCTGAACCTTCGCCAGACTCGTTGGGTTGAGATGATGCAAGAGTATGATCCAAGCATCGAATACACACCTGGCAAGGCCAATGTCATTGCAGATGCCTTGAGCAGAAAGGCATATTGCAACAGTTTCCTTATCAAGCCGTTTTAGCCTGAGCTTTGTGAAGCATTCAGGAAGCTCAACCTCCAAGTTGTTCCGCAAGGCTTTCTTGCAAATCTTCAAGTTGCTCCTACCTTGGAAGATCAGATCCGTGAGGCCCAGCTCAGTGATGCTATGGTGCAGAAAGTGAAACATGGTATTGCAAAGGGTACTCCCAAATACAAGTGTTGTCGCATTGATGAGAAAGACACCTTGTTCTTTGATGACAGACTTGTGGTTCCCAAGGGTGATCTCAGGAAGCTCATAATGAACGAAGCACATGACTCCCTCCTCTCGATTCATCCTGGAAGTTCCAAGATGTACCAAGACCTCAAGCAATCTTACTCGTGGACTCGCATGAAAAGGGAGATTGCCCAATTCGTGAATGAATGTGATGTCTGCAGAAGAGTGAAGGCAAAGCATCAACGTCCAGCCGGTCTCCTCCAACCTCTTCCTATTCCCGAGTGGAAATTCGAACACATTGAAATGGATTTCTTCAATTGGTTTCCCAAGTCCAAGAAGGGGAACGATGCTATCTTTGTGGTGATTGACAAGCTAACCAAAGTAGCTCACTTCCTTCCAGTCAAAGAATTCATCAATGCAGCTCAGCTGGCAGAGTTGTACACTTCCAGAATTGTGTCGTTACATGGTATTCCTCAGGTTATCTCCTCAGACCATGGAAGTTTGTTCACATCCAAGTTCTGGGACTCCTTCCAGTCAGCCATGGGCACTAAGATCCATTTCAGCACTGCGTTTCACCCTCAGACTAGTGGTCAAGTCGAAAGAGTGAACCAGATCCTCGAAGACATGCTCAGAGCTTGTGTCATCTCTTTTGGCATGAAGTGGGAAGATTGTCTTCCGTTTGCCGAGTTCTCTTACAACAACAGTTTCCAAGCAAGTGCCGGCAAAGCTCCTTTTGAAATCCTCTATGGCAGAAAGTGCCGTACCCCTCTCAACTGGTCCAAGACTGGTGAACGTCAACTTCTTGGCAATTACTTGATCTCAGAAGGCGAAGAAATGTGCAAAGTCATACGTGAGAATCTCAAGGCCGCTCAGTCGCGTCAAAAGAGCTACTATGATGGCAAGCATCGTCATTTGGCCTTCAACATTGGGGATCATGTCTATCTCCATGTTTCTCCTATGAAAGGCACCCAAAGATACGGTATCAAAGGAAAGCTTGCTCCTAGATACGTGGGCCCTTTCAAGATCCTTGGCAAAAGAGGCGATCTAGCCTATCAACTTGAGCTTCCATCCAACTTTGCAAATGTTCATGATGTGTTTCACATGTCTCAACTCCGCAAGTGCTTCAAGACACCTGAACGCACTATTCCGTTTGAGGAGATTGATCTTCAACAAGACTTGTCTTACCGTGAGCACCCCATTGCTATTCTTGAAAAAACCGAGCGCAAGACCCGCAACAAGTCAGTCAAGTTCTTGAAAGTCAAGTGGTCACACCATACCGACCGAGAAGCTACGTGGGAACGGGAGGATCACCTTCGTTCCGAGTATCCTTCTTTCTTCCAGTCCTAGATCTCGGGACGAGATCTTTTCGTAGTAGAGGAGAGTTTGTAATGCCCCAGATGTAAGACTTTCCATTATGGCAATATATATAAAGTTTGGCTTCATCAATTCCTTCCCGGGCTCTTCTTCATTTCGGGTTTCTTCGTTTTGTCGTGTGCGTGTGTGCATTTCATCCATGTCATGTTGTCATGTGCATTGCATTGCATTTGTGTTGTCTCTTGCATCCGGTCCCACTCGTCTCTTCCCGTTGTCAGTTTCGAGTTCCGACGCTCACACACGTGCCCGCGGCATCCCCGGGTCCTTCTGTCGTGTGTGGCCGTGTAACGTTCCCGGAATGACGTGAGACTTGTCGTGCGATGTTGTTTTGGTACGTGTAGGCCGCCTGTCAAGTTTCGTCGTGTTTGGAGTTCGTTTGGTACTCCAACGATTAACCTAGTGGGCTAAAAGAACATTTTCTTTAAGGCCCAAGACCCCCTCCACAACAGCCCACTAACCCATCACAACCCTTCCCATCATCTCGGTCGTCGAATCGTGATCGCGTGGCCGAAAACCGTTCCTCATTTGGAGTCTCCTAGCTTCCTATGCATATAAAAACGTCCACACCCCTCCATTTTTCGCAGATGAAACCCTAAATTTTCTCCTCCCGCAGCCACCGGACGTGTCCGTACGTCGCCGGACGCGGCCAGCCGACCTCCGCACTAATCAGCGACTGCCACGTGGCCCGTCCGCCTCCTCCCGCCGCCGCGGCCCGCGGGGCCCGAATCGGTCCCGCACGAGCCCAGCCGCCGCCGCCTCGTCTGCCTCGCCTCCGGCCTCCCCGTCACCGTCGTCCCGCTCCACGACGCCGGATCCGCCCGCCGCCGGCCGTTCTCCGCCCGCTGCCGCCCGGTTCCCCGCCGTCCCGCGTCGCCCGACCGTTCTCCGCCGCGCCGCGCCTCCTCGCCGCCGGCCGGTGCCCGCTCCGGCCACCGCCGCCCCGGTCGCTCCCGCAGCCGGCCGACCCCGCCGCCTCTCCGCCCCGGCCACCTAGCCGCCGGCCGCTCCGGCCGCCGGGCCTCCCGCGCGCCAGATCCGATCGATCCGGCCGGGCCGAACCCTAACGGGTCGAGTCCGACCCAACCCGATCCGCCCCGCCGCGCCCGATCCACCTGGGAGGTTGTTATTTTTTCTCCAAGTCATTTTTTAACTTGTTGTCTGGTAGCACCTTTGCATGGTTGTATCTTTTATTGTGCTTGTCCAATTTGTACATATGATATATCAAAATGATCGTAGTGATGTGCTCTACGTTTTGTTCCATTGTGTCATGCTTGTTTGAGTTCATCTAGAGGTCTTAATCTTCGTGACAAGAGTGCTACTTCTTATAAACTGCTGTAACTTGTTTTTTTCATGCCATATTTGAGATGTGATAACTTGGTGCATGTTTATCCAAATGAAGCAAATGATATGTCAAAATGTTCATCATGAGATTCTCTACATGATGGTTGTTGTAGCTTTCATGTTAGGTTTCATATTGCCATGTTAATCTCTGTTGCAAAAGTGCATGTGGCTGTTAAGTTGTGAAACATGTTATGAGATGCTGATTTGAAGTGCTCGTTGCTATTGTTGTGTTTGTCCCCATGTCACATGTCAATATGTTTTAGAATCTCCATCATATGGTCTTTGTTGTGGTGCAAACCATTTTCCATGATATGCCTTGAGGTGACTTAAACATGCCATGCCAACATAACTGTTTTATACTTAATGAAATTTTTGCTAAGTCTGGAATATGTCTTATCCTGATGCTATGTTTTCATGATGCCCTAGGCAAATCCATGCTAGTTTTGGAGTGGCCAATGATCATTCCTTGTTTTCCATGTTATTGTCTATCCATCCATGCCCTCACTTGCACTTTTGGCTTGTTGTAGCTTATTTAAGTCTTGCTCCCAAGTTGCTATAAATTATAACTGTCAGGTTTTTAATGTCAGGATCAATTTGGCGTAGCTTGTTGCTATTGATCCATGCCTCCTATGGAGTTGCTCCAATGGAGTTGTTTGCTGTAGGATATGTATACTTCATGTCCATGCTTATTGTCACCATATGAAACTTGACTAGAATTTCGTGTAGATCATCATGGTGCATGTTAACTTTCTGTTTAACAACTTTAACTTAAGGTTTGTTCAGATATGGACCAATTTCATAATATGCATATGAGGACTTACCGGATTAGCTATATGTGGATTCCGGCCTCATTTAAACTTGTTGTCTTGAGTTGTTCTTGTGTGCTTCATCCCTTGACATGTATTGCATCATATATGCATCATACTTGCATCATGTTGATTGTGCATTTCACCTTGTTTGGTTTGTGCCTCGTTGTGTTCTTGTGTTGAGTAGAGCCGGGAGCCGAGACCGAGAACGAGAACGAGGTTACTACCGACGTTGAGTACGAGGAGCTGTCTTACGATCCCATCGACGACTCAACAGGCAAGATGACCTGACCCAGATATCATTACTATCTTTGTCTATTGCTAGATGTCTCGCTCTTTAGCTCATTGCCTCGATGTCCATGTTTGTTTGTCAGCCTCCTATTGTAACCATGAATCTGTCTAACCACCCAACCTAGCAAACCTTTGTTTGGCTACATAAGCTTCGCTCAGCCCCTCTTATAGAATTGCTAGTTGCAGGAGAAGATTTGAAGATTCTTGCTTCAGGTTGAAGCTATTGTTGGGATATCACACTACATAAACTCTTAAACTAAATCATCTATATATTGGTAATGGGTGGAAGGCTAAGCCTCTTGCTTGGTGATTTGTTCCACTCATGCCGCCCTAGGAACCGTATAAACCGGTGTTATGTTCCTTGATTATGCGTCCCTAACATGGTTGGGGTTTATGGGCCCCCCTTGATAACCCGCTTAGCCCTAAAACTTTTCCAGCAAGTCCCAACATTGGTACTACATTTTCCTAACAACTAAAACTTGCATAGGGAGTTATAAACCCTCTTCTTAATCAATAACCCGGGACAGTGCTCCACATGAGTGTTGGTCCAAACTGAGCAGACTGCGGGGCCACCTCAAGGAAACTCGAGGGCTGGTAAAAACCTGTAGGATGACTTATCCGGTCATGGCCTGAGACAAGATACACGCGGCTACTATCAGGGTGTCGGCACGCCGGGAGGATTTGCTGGATTAGTTTTACCTATGTCGGTATATCTTGAGCACGGGATTCCGAGAATACTCGGGTCTTCCCACCTTGGAGTTGCGACTTCGCAGATCGTGAGCTTCTCATGGGCTAAGTTGGGACACCCCTGCAGGGTTTTGAACTTTCGAAAGTCGTGTCCGTAGTTATGTGGCAGATGGGAATTTGTTAATATCTGGTTATAGAAAACTTGACACCATGTTCAGAACACACTACCAGCGTGAGTAACCGTGACGGTCATTTTCTGAAAGGGGTTCAGGAAGTGAACACGGTGGGGTTATGATTGACGTGCATAGATAGGATCACTTTGTGATCACTTTGACGCTCGTGGCACTTCTCTTCTCGCTCTAAGCACGTAAGCTAGTGCTAGTGCAGCTGCATCCTTTATCTTTCTTCAGCCTTGTTCCACACCCAAGGCTTAGATTGTTTTGCTACCCGGGAACGGGATTGCTGAGTCCTCCGTGGCTCACAGATTCTACACAACACCAGATGCAGGTACTATGGTGGACTACACAGGTGACGGCACCGAGCTGTATTGGGAGTTCGATGAAGAACGTAGTCGATACTATGTGGACTATCCCGATGGTCAGTAGTGGCTTCTACTAGGGGCGATTCGGACCTTGTGGCTTAATGTATTTGGTATCTTTCATTTGGATCTTTGTCCGTAGTCGGACTGCGATGTTATTTGGATGATGATTTGCTTATGTAATGTATTGTGTGACGTGGCGAGTGTAAGCCAACTATCCTTTTGCAATTTCATCCATATTTTTACATGAGTCGTGCAAAGATACCATACTTGAGATCATTCTAGTATGGGCTTATACCTTTAAGTCGTGCCTTGACACGTAGGAGGTATAACCCCATACTAGGCATTACAACTGGCCCACTAGTAGAGTCGGGCCTTTAATATGCCGAGTAAACCGCCGGCCCTCTTTTCGCAAGAAAACTCAATGGGCTTTTAGGAGGCTGAGAAATAGGTTGGGCCTGAAACGTGTTGAACAGCTCACGGGCCGGCAGAAGCCCGAAGTGGACCCCGGCCCATGATTGTGCCAATCAAATCACGAGCTTTTCATAGGCCAAAATTGTCTCGGTCCTTGTTTGGCCCAATCAGATTATCGGCTGCGAGCAGGCCGGATGCAAACCGGGCCGTAGTTAGGCCCAACTATATGACGGGCTTTTACCAGGCCGAAATTAATATAGGGCCGAAATGTTAAATGGGCCCTTAACATGCCGAAACTAATATCAGGCTGAATTACTAAATGGGCCTTTAGCAAGTGGGCCCAAAAGAATAGCGTCCAGTTGACGGGCCGAATCTGATATGGGCCATAATTTAGCCCAAAGCCTCTTAAAGGGCCGGACCTGATCTAGGCCGTAATTTGGCCCAGAACGTGGTAGGCGTTTAACGGGCCGGATCACATATGGGCCATTGTTAGGCCTGGAACGTGGCAGGCCATTAATGGACCGGATCAAATATAGGGTGGCATTTGGCCCAAAACATGGCAGCCAGTTAATGGGCCGGCCTACTAGGGTCCTCAAAATCTTGTGGGCCTATAGCTGGGCCAGCCCATTAATGTCGGCGAAATCTCGTGGGCCTTTAGCTAGGCCGACCCATTATGGTCCACAAAAATCTTGTGGGCCTTCACCTGGGCCGGCCCATTATGGCCCGCAAAAATCTTGTGGGCCTTTACGTGGGCCGGCCCATTATGGCCCGCAAAATCTTGTGGGCCTTTAGCTGGGCCAGCCCATTATGGTCCGCAAAATCTCGTGGGCCTTTAGCTGGGCCGGCCCAATATGGTCCGCAAAATCTTGCGGGCCTTTAGTTGGGCCGGCCCATTTAAACTTTATGGGCCAATTTTGGGCCGGTCCACGTGTGATACGTCCAAAACGTATCTATAATTTATGCTTGCTCCATGCCACTTTTGGGTGATATTGCTATGATATTCATACACTTCCATACACTTTTGATCATATTTGGACTAACTTACTAATCCAGTGCACCCCAGTGCCAGTTTCTGTTTTCGGCTGTTTTTGTATTTCGGATTTTCACGTTTCGAGAACTGCCCAGAAAAATCCAGAAAAATTATATAAAAAATCAGCGAACCGGAAACAACACTGCGTCCGAAGGGCAACCTGGGGGGGGCACAGGGACTCCAGGCGCCTTGTGGGCGCCCCCCCCCCTGGGCCGCGCCGGGGGGGCGCCTCGGCCCCCCGAGAGTCCCCGGTGCCCTACTTTGGCATATATTTAAAGGACTCTCCGAAACCCTCGAAACAGGACTTCTTTTCGCGATCCCATCTCTGTTCCGCCGCCGCCACCGCTTCCAAGATCGGGAGCACCAGGAGAACTCTTCCCGGCACCCTGCCGGAGGGGAGGATCACCACCGGGAGCTTCTCCACCACCATGGACGCCTCCCGGATGACTCGTGAGTAGTCTCCCTTGGACCATGAGTCCATGACCAGTAGCTATGTGATGTTCTCATCCCGTTCTTGTGCTTCACTAATTAGTCCTCGTGAGCTGCCCTACATGATCGAGGCACCTATGTAATCCTTATGTTGTTGCTATGTTGAGTTTGCTGGGATCCGATGGATTATGAGATTATGTTCAGATTGATCTTGAGTAATATATTTGATTCACCTCTTTTATATTTTAGTTCATAAGTAATTCTTGCATGTTCTCCGTTGTTATTTATTGCTTTGGCCGAGTAATAGGTAGTGACTCCAAGAGGGAACGTTATGCTCGATTGTGGGTTCATGCCCCTCGATGACTGGCTTGAGTGACAGAAACATGAGTCTAGGGGATGTGATGTTGCCACAAGGGGGAAAACAACGGTGCTTGTGCCCGCGGGTGCAAGGATTGTTTACTTTACGCAAAGTTCTTTTAATGCAGTTGTATGTTGCATTGAGTTTACACTATGGGTGGGACTCGCAACTTATTACCAGCGAGATGTTCTGGATAGATATCTCAAGGTGGATGATTAGTAGTAGATGCAGATGGATTTCGGTCTACTTACTTTGGCGTACTGCCCATGCTTTGAACCTCAACCTTTATTGCAATGTAGTCAGCATTGGTTTGCGTCCGTGGTCCTGTCAATTGCCCAGCTGTAATTTGTTTACCTCACATAGCTGTTTTATCGTCTTTTGGGAGAGAGACATCACTAGTGAACATCATGAGACTCCGGTCCATATTACCACCATTGATCACATCCACTATTTACTTTCCGTTACTATTTACTATTGCAAAAAAAAACTATATATCACTACTATCACTGCTTTTAACCCTTTGTGAACTACAAGGCCGGAGAGATTGACAACCTCTCTGTACTCGTTGGGAGCAAAGTTATTTGTATCTGTGTGCAGGTCCACGTTGGTTGCTACTAATCTGGCGCCGTAGCAATTGACACCTACTTGTTGAACCTAGGAGTCTCTGGGGATTCGATCCTTGGCATCTTTGCTAGGGGAAAACACTTCTACTTACTGCATCTTACACCTTCCACTTGGGGTAACCAACGAGGGGTTCGAGGCCCATCAAGGAGTATTTTCTGGCGCCGTTGCCGGGGACTCCACTCTTCAGGATAGGGGAGTTGCATGCTATCTTTTACCTTTGCTTTTTAGTCTTGTTAGTTTACCTTTCATATTTGCTTTAGTTCCTTTTTATCGAAAATCACAAAAATAGTTATCTTGCTTGCTTGCTACTATGGGTTCCACCGAGAACACCAAGTTGTGTGACTTCACTAGTCACAACAACGATGACTTTATCAGCACACATATCACTACACCTGCCACTTCAGCACCTTCATATGAAATTAAACCTGCATTACTAAACTTAGTCATGAAAGAACAATTCTCCGGTGCTGGAGATGATGCTGCTTTACACTTGAACAACTTTGTAGAACTTTGTGATATGCAAAAGTACCAAGAAATAGATGGTAATATTGTTAAGCTTAAGATTTTTCCTTTCTCTTTGAGAGGAGGAGCAAAAATTTGGTTTCAGACTTTGCCTAGAAATAGCATAGATTCATGGGACAAGTGCAAAGATGCTTTTATTGGAAAATACTATCCACCTGCTAAAATTATCCAACTTAGAAGTAACATCATGAATTTTAAACAATTGGATAATGAACACGTTGCCCAAGCTTGGGAACGTATGAAATCTCTTATCAAGAACTGCCCTACTCACGGTTTGACTACTTGGATGGTTATCCAAACTTTTTATGCAGGCTTGAACTTTACCTCGTGGAACTTGTTAGATTCGGCCGCAGGAGGAACTTTTATGTCAACTACACTTGGTGCTGCCACAAAGCTTCTCGATGAGATGATGACCAACTATTCCCAATGGCACACCGAACGCGCTCCAACAGGTAGGAAGGTAAACTCTGTCGAGGAGATTTCCTCCCTCAATGAAAAAGTTGACTTGATTATGTCTCTACTTTCGAAGCAATCTACTGTTGATCCTCGTGATGTTCCTTTAAATTCTTTGATTGCTCAAGAACAAGTAGATGTTAACTTTATCTCTAGAAACAATTTCAACAACAATGCTTATAGGAGTAACTTTGGTAACAATTCTAGACCGTTCCCCTCTAACTCTTATGGGAACAACAATGCTTATCCTACTACCAAGAACTCCAATACTGAACTAGAGACTATGCTTAGAGATTTCATCACTACCCAAAAAGCTTTTAATAAGAATGTAGAAGAGAAACTACATAAACTAGATGATATTTCTTTTAAGGTAGACCACTTAGCCAATGAGTTAAAATTGCTAAAAATTGAAACTTCTCCTCTTAAGGAGAGGGAAGGCATCCCTATTAATGCTACTCAAGTACAAATTAATGAAAACATTAGGATGATGGCTAAGCTTAAAGAAAGATGGGCTAGAGAAAGGGAGGAAGAGGAAAGAATTAAGAGCCTTCCTACCCACCACACTGTTGCTACTATCCAAGTTATTGAGGATGTTCATACTCTTAGCACCCAATGTACTCCTGGTCCCAATGGACCTATTAATGGTGATGCTATAGAAACTACCAAACAGGTGAACCTTAAGGACACCACTACTACCTTACTTGATGCTCGTGACCTTGATTTTGATAATTGTACTCTTACAGAAGTTATTGATTTCCTTCACAAAATGTCTAGAGATCCCCGCACTAGCACGATTAACCTTGCCTTCACAGAGCATATCACTAAAGCTCTCATCAAAGCTAGGGAGGAGAAACTTAGAGTAGAAGCCTCCATACCTAGAAAGCTAGAAGATGGTTGGGATCCTATGATAAAAATTTATTTGAATGACTTCTCTTGTTATGCATTATGTGATGTTGGTGCTAGTACCTCTGTTATGCCCAAAAGGATATATGATATGCTTAAATTGAAACCTTATGATTCTTGTTCTTTTGGTGTTCGTCTCATTGATTCTTCCATAAAGAAACCTTTGGGGAGGATTGACGATGTTCTTATTGTTGTCAATGATAATTATGTGTCCGTTGATTTTACTATCATGGATATTGAATGTGATCCTTCATGTCCAATTATTTTGGGACGTCCCTTTTTGCGCACCGTTGGTGCTGTCATTGACATGAAAGAGGGTAATATAAAATTTCAGTTTCCTCTCAAGAAAGGGATGGAACACTTCCCTCGTAAGAAGGTCAAGTTACCTTTTGAGTCCGTTGTACGGGCTAGTTATTCTTTTACTCTTGACAAAACTTGATCTATGCATTATGCCTAGCTTAAAGGCATAAAAGAAAGCGCTTTTGGGAGGCAGCCCACATGAATAAATTTTTGCTTTTGTTGTGTCTTGATGTTGTTTACTGCTGTAGCATCATCATTGTATCTTTACTTTTCATATTTGTGCCAAGTATAGCCTCTGATTGCTAGAAAGTTCAAAAGTTGTGAGGTGCTGTCCAGGAAACAGATTCTGTCCTTTGATAGAAAAATTCGTATAAAATCACCAGATCATCTTTTTGGTCTGAATTTTTTCGACAGAGTTCTCTATATAATTTTATTTCGTGCGTCAGTTCTGAGTTTTTTGATTTGAGTTGCAGAAGTATCCCGAACAGGTCAATTACTGCCTGCTGTTCTGTTTTTCACAGATTCTGTCCTGTTTTGCCTTACCTTCACTTTGCAAATTGAGAACTTGCTTTTTCTTGCAAAAACCTTTTGGCAATCTTGAGAAACAGTAGAACTTCAATAATATCCTTATTTCCAGCAAGGTATAATTATTTTATTAAGGGTACTAACCTCGCTAATCAGATTATGATGAGTTGTGTATGAAGGGAGTTTTCAAGTGTGCGAGGGAAGATGATAAAAAGATTCAGGAGTGTCAAGCGCTCAAGCTTGGGGATGCCCCGTGCACCCCCAAGAAATATTCAAGGAGACTCAAGCGTCTAAGCTTGGGGATGCCCCCCGTGCATCCCCTTCTCCATCAACATTATCAGTTCGTCTTTCGTTCCGCTATATTTTTATCACTTCATGTGTTATGTGCTATGCTTGGAGCGTCTTGCTTTTAGTTTTCTTTTTAGTTTTTCATAACGAGTCGGAACCCAGCATTCCTTTATGTGGGAGAGAAACACGCTCCACTTCTACCTAGAACATTACATAGAATTTTCATGTCTATCTATGCTGTGTGTGTTCTTTGTCTTTTAATAGCTACTATCGTACTTTGCTCTTAGTATTCATGCTTATCTTTTCAAAGAGCTTTTATTTAGTTGGTTGCTTGAACTCTCTTTAATTACCATGCTCACCTTATTAAAAGAGTTTGCTTCCGTTGCATTGGTTAATGTGTCTATGATAAAGATGCTACTTTCATGATGGTGCTTAATAGTTCAGGTTTTCTTTTGGTTAATCTCAAATAGCTGGGGGGGTTCCCAATGTGTTATTGGAGTACCAACTTGGTTTGTTTGCCTATGATGTGGTATGGTTTAGTAATATCTTCCTTCGAGAATTTATTTTGATTGACTTGGTGTATGCTCACGCATATTCAAGACTGTAAAGAAAGTCTGTCAAGCCTTGATGATCTTTTGTTTCTGATTAGCGATAAAACTACCATGCCCGATTCAATATTGCTTTGTCGCTTTGCATGATTATGACCGTCATGGCTCTCTTAGTTGGTCGCTCCCAGTCTTTTGCTAACCTCCACCTGCACTAAGCAAATAAACCATGCAATACATAGCTCATGGGAAAGTAGCCTAAAAACTATTGTGGTAAAGAATATGTTGCCTATATATCTTATTTCTTATGAGTTGCTTGCTGAGCGGTAACCATGTTTCTGGGGACGCCATCAACTGTCACACTTTTGTTGAATATCATGTGAGTTGCTATGCATGTTCGTCTCGTCTGAAATAAGGGTGATTTACCGTGGGTTGAATTAATATGCATATTGTTAGAGAAGAACATTGGGCCGCCAACCAAAGCCATGCATCATGGTGGAAGTTTTAGCTTGGACCTTAATCCTCAATCTCTCATGAGAATATGCTTATGCATTAAAGAGGAGTCCATCATCTATTTTCTATGTTGTCCCGGTATGGATGTCCTCAAGTTGAGATCTATCAAAAACGAGAAATCAAATGCGATCTATCTCCTTGGACCTTTGTACAGGTGGCATAGAGGTACCCCTTTGTGACACTTGGTTAAAACATATGCAATGCAATGATAACCCATGGGGGTCCGAGCTAATTAGGACAAGGAGCGAGCACTATTGGTATTCGATGCATGAGGCTTGCAACTTATAAGATGTTTTATGCATGACACATATGAAGTACTACTACCGTTGACACAATTGCTTCCATGTTTCAAAATAAAAAGCTCTAGCACTTCAAGCACCAACTACTGAGAGCATGATTGTCATTCTGAGTATAATGTGCATTGTCCCAAAGTAGCATTGTCTTTTGCATGATTGTGATATCGTTTATTCTAAAATGATTGTATCTAGTCATCACTTAAACCTTGAAGGTGCCCCTGCACTTATGTTTTGCATCACTAAAGGGGGCAAGCTAGATATCACTTTGTCATATTTGCACATCATGTTCATAGCAAATCTTTTTGATGTTTCAGTTTCATGTTGTAAAACTTTCAGTCATTTGTGATTTTCTCTTGAGGCAACTTAATTACTTTAGAATCATTGTCTCAGTAAGCTTTTTTCATATGACTATGAGAAAGTCCTATGTGGTTAATAGCATGTCACCACAGAAATTATTCTTGTTATCATTTACCTACTCGAGGACGAGCAGGAATTAAGCTTGGGGATGTTGATACGTCCAAAACGTATCTATAATTTCTGCTTGCTCCATGCCACTTTTGGGTGATACTGCTATGATATTCATACACTTCCATACACTTTTGATCATATTTGGACTAACTTACTAATCCAGTGCACCCCTGTGCCAGTTTCTGTTTTCGGCTGTTTTTGTATTTCAGGTTTTCACGTTTCGAGAACTGCCCAGAAAAATCCAGAAAAATTATATAAAAAATCAGCGAACCGGAAACAACACTGCGTCCGAAGGGCAACCTGGGGGGGCCACAGGGGCTCCAGGCGCCCTGTGGGCGCCCACCCCCCCCTGGGCCGCGCCGGGGGGGCGCCTCGGCCCCCCGAGAGTCCCCCGGTGCCCTACTTTGGCATATATTTAAAGGACTCTCCGAAACCCTCGAAACAGGACTTCTTTTCGCGATCCCATCTCTGTTCCGCCGCCGCCGCCGCTTCCAAGATCGGGAGCACCAGGAGAACTCTTCCCGGCACCCTGCCGGAGGGGAGGATCACCACCGGGAGCTTCTCCACCACCATGGACGCCTCCCAGATGACTCGTGAGTAGTCTCCCTTGGACCATGAGTCCATGACCAGTAGCTATGTGATGTTCTCCTCCCGTTCTTGTGCTTCACTAATTAGTCCTCGTGAGCTGCCCTACATGATCGAGGCACCTATGTAATCCTTATGCTGTTGCTATGTTGAGTTTGCTGGGATCCGATGGATTATGAGATTATGTTCAGATTGATCTTGAGTAATATATTTGATTCACCTCTTTTATATTTTAGTTCATAAGTAATTCTTGCATGTTCTCCGTTGTTATTTATTGCTTTGGCCGAGTAATAGGTAGTGACTCCAAGAGGGAACGTTATGCTCGATTGTGGGTTCATGCCCCTCGATGACTGGCTTGAGTGACAGAAACATGAGTCTAGGGGATGTGCTGTTGCCACAAGGGGGAAAACAACGGTGCTTGTGCCCGCGGGTGCAAGGATTGTTTACTTTACGCAAAGTTCTTTTAATGCAGTTGTCTGTTGCATTGAGTTTACACTATGGGTGGGACTCGTAACTTAATACCAGCGAGATGTTCTGGATAGATATCTCAAGGTGGATGATTAGTAGTAGATGCAGATGGACTTCGGTCTACTTACTTTGGCGTACCGCCCATGCTTTGAACCTCAACCTTTCTTGCAATGTAGTCAGCATTGGTTTGCGTTCGTGGTCCTGTCAATTGCCCAGCTGTAATTGGTTTACCTCACATAGTTGTTTTATCGTCTTTTGGGAGAGAGACATCACTAGTGAACATCATGAGACTCCGGTCCATATTACCATCATTGATCACATCCACTATTTACTTTCCGTTACTATTTACTATTGCAAAAAAACTATCTATCACTACTATCACTGCTTTTAACCCTTTGTGAACTACAAGGCCAGAGAGATTGACAACCTCTCTGTACTCGTTGGGAGCAAAGTTATTTGTATCTGTGTGCAGGTCCACGTTGGTTGCTACTAATCTGGCGCCGTAGCAATTGACACCTACTTGTTGAACCTAGGAGTCTCTGGGGATTCGATCCTTAGCATCTCTGCTAGGGGAAAACACTTCTACTTACTGCATCTTACACCTTCCACTTGGGGTAACCAACGAGGGGTTCGAGGCCCATCAACGTGTCAACATATCATAGGCGCATCTCGCCCATTGGATGAGTAACACCTGTGCCAACGCGGAGCTGACACATGTTTCCGTCAGCCAATCAGAATTTTACACGTGAAAAATCCCCATTGGTCCGGGCTGTTAACGGGTTATCGGATCCAAAACCGGACCCGATAGCTTAACGGCGTTCCGTTACGGTGGATGCCACGTGTAGGTCACCCTTGACGAAAGCACTTCTGTGACGCGCGATTTATCGTCATGGAAGTGGACACTTCCATGATGATAATTTTGGTAATGTCATGGAACACTTCTACGACAGCACAGGTATGACTATCTTGATTCTGTCATAAAATTGTCATGAATGTACATGCATGACAAAAAACGTGACCTACTGTGACAAACACGTATCATCACGGAAGTGTATTTTTTTGTAGTGGAGGAGGAGATGTCCCTCCCCATTGCGTTGGAGCGGTCCAACATGGAGACCAGCGGTAGCTCCGGATCTGGAGCGTCGCCGCAGCTCCCTCGTCGCCACAGCGCGGACGCCGAAGCTGGATCCTCCCGGCCCGAGCGCAGCGATGCCAGGACAGCGCAGTCTGCACCGCGCTCGCACCACATCCTTCCCCCGCCGGCCGCTCCTCCACGAGGGAAGCGGTGGGTGCTAGTGCCTGCGCCGTCAGCCCACACGCGCACTCTAGAGTCGGAGGCGCACGCCGCGCATCGCGAGAGGCAGCGTGCACCGGAGAGGGGTGTGGCGGAGCCCGCGGGATGGATGCGGACCCAACGAGGATGCACGGCTCCTCGCATGGGTTTACCGCCGCTCCCTCACGACAGAGGAGATGGATGCTCGCAGCCTCTGGCGACAGAACACCAAGGCGCTCTGGCTTGCTATTGAGCAGTCTGAGCGCGAGGCGAAGGACGCAATGGCGGAAAACGCTCGGTTCGCTAGGTTGAAGCGG
The DNA here is from genome assembly GCA_902687465.1 of Secale cereale. Taxonomy (NCBI): domain Eukaryota; kingdom Viridiplantae; phylum Streptophyta; class Magnoliopsida; order Poales; family Poaceae; genus Secale; species Secale cereale. The sequence continues at coordinate 75,401,327 of LR738713.1, forward strand.
GAGCAAGACAGGGTTGTTTGTCGTATGAAGGGGCCAATCGTCCTCTCCGACGACGGCGATAGTTGCACCTCCTCCTCGAACGACCAAGACCCTCCACCAACCGCGGAAGCCAACAGCTACGCCGGTGACCGGAAAGACAAAGGCCCGGCGAGGAAGTGGTGATCCCCCCTCCCCTCCCCCTCAATGTTTATGTTGTTTTTGTTGGGGAACGTAGTATTTTAAAAATTTCCTACGATCACGCAAGATCTATCTACCAGATGCATAGCAACGAGAGGGGAGAGTGTGTCTACGTACCCTCGTAGACCGGGAGCGGAAGCGTCAAGTGACGCGGTTGATGTTGTCGAAATTCTTCGCGATCCAACCGATCAAGCACCGAACGTATGGCACCTCCGCGTTCAGCACACGTTCAGCTTGATGACGTCCCACGAGCTCTTGATCCAGTTGAGCTTCACGGGAGAGTTTCGTCAGCACGACGGCGTGGTGACGGATATGATGTGTTCACCGGCGCAGGGCTTCGCCTAAGCTCCGCGACGGTGTGACCGAGGTGTGATTCTGTGGAGGGGGGCACCGCACACGGCTAAAACAATTCAACTTGTGTGTCTTTGGGTGCCCCCCTGCCCCCGTATATAAAGGAGCAAGGGAGGAGGGCCGGCCAACCTCCTATGGTGCGGCTAGGGAAGGAATCCTACTAGGAATAGGATTGCAATCCTATTCCTAGTAGGAATCACCAAAGAAGGAAGAGATGGAGTAGGAAAAGGAAGAGGTGGCGCCTCCCACCAATCCTAGTCCAACTAGGAACTAGGTGGGGCGCCGGCCAGCCCTATGGGATGCCTCTCTCCTTTCCACAAGGCCCACTACGGACCATCCCCCTTCGTAGGAGGTTCCGGTAACCCCCTTCGGCAATCCCGATAAATCCGAAACTTTTCCGGTATACTTCCGGTGTCCGAATATAGCCGTCCAATATATCAATCTTTATGTCTCGGACATTCCGAGACTCCTCGTCATGTCCGTGATCTCATCCGGGACTCCAACCTACCTTCGGTACATCAATACTCATAAACTCATAATACCGATCGTCATCAAACGTTAAGCGTGCGGACCCTACGGGCTCGAGAACTATGTAGACATGACCGAGACTCATCTCCGGTCAATAACCAATAGCGGAACCTGGATGTTCATATTGGCTCCTACATATTCTACGAAGATCTTTTATCGGTCAGAACCGCATAACTACATACGTTGTTCCTTTTGTCAAACGGTATGTTACTTGCCCGAGATTCGTTCGTCGGTATCTCTATACCTAGTTCAATCTCGTTACCTTCAAGTCTCTTTACTCGTTCTGTAACACATCATCTCGTGACTAACTCATTAGTCTTTTGCTTGCAAGGCTTATTGTGATGTGTGTTACCGAGAGGGCCCAGAGATACCTCTCCGACACTCGGAGTGACAAATCCTAATCTTGATCTATGCCAACACCACGAATACTTTCGGAGACACCTGTAGAGCATCTTTATGATCACCCAGTTACGTTGTGACGTTTGATAGCACACAAGGTGTTCCTACGGTATTCGGGAGTTGCATAATCTCATAGTCATAGGAACATGTATAAGTCATGAAGAAAGCAATAGCAGTTAAACTAAACGATCATAGTGCTATGCTAACGGATGGGTCTTATCCATCACATCATTCTCCTAATGATGTGATCCCGTTGATCAAATGACAACTCATGTCTATGGCTAGGAAACATAACCATCTTTGATCAATGAGCTAGTCTAGTAGAGGCATACTAGGGACATACTGTTTTGTCTATGTATCCACACATGTACTAAGTTTCCGGTTAATACAATTCTAGCATGAATAAAAGACATTTATCATGATATAAGGAAATACAAATAACATCTTTATTATTGCCTCTAGGGCATATTTCCTTCAGTCTCCCACTTGAACTAGAGTCAATAATCTAGATTACAAAGTGATGATCCTTACACCCATGGAGTCTTGGTGCTGATCATGTTTTGCCCGTGGAAGAGGCTTAGTCAACGGGTCTGCAACATTCAGATCCGTATGTATTTTGCAAATCTCTATGTCTCCCTCCTTGACTAGATCGCGGATGGAATTGAAGCATCTTTTGATGTGCTTTGTTCTCTTGTGAAACCTGGATTCCTTCGCCAAGGCTATGGCTCCAGTGTTGTCACAAAAGATTTTCATTGGACCCGATGCACTAGGTACTACACCTAGATCGGATATGAACTCCTTCATCCAGACTCCTTCATTTGCTGCTTCCGAAGCTGCTATGTATTCCGCTTCACACGTAGATCCTGCCACGACGCTCTGCTTGGAACTGCACCAGCTGACAGCTCCACCGTTAAATAAAAATACATATCCGGTTTGTGACTTTGAGTCATCCGGATCAGTGTCAAAGCTAGAATCGACGTAACCGTTTACGACGAGCTCTTTGTCACCTCCATATACGAGAAACATATCCTTTGTTCTTTTCAGATACTTTAGGATGTTTTTGACCGCTGTCCAGTGATCCACTCCTGGTTACTTTGGTACCTCCCTGCTAGACTTATAGCAAGGCACACATCAGGTCTGGTACACAGCATTGCATACATGATAGATCCTATGGCTGAGGCATAGGGAATGACTTTCATTTTCTCTCTATCTTCTGCAGTGGTCGGGCATTGAGTCTTACTCAACTTCATACCTTGTAAAACAGGCAAGAACCCTTTCTTTGACTGATCCATTTTGAACTTCTTCAAAATCTTATCAAGGTATGTGCTTTGTGAAAGTCCAATTAAGCGTCTTGATCTATCTCTATAGATCTTGATACCTAATATATAAGCAGCTTCACCGAGGTCTTTCATTGAAAAACTTTTATTCAAGTATCCTTTTATGCTATCCAGAAATTCTATATCATTTCCAATCAACAATATGTCATCTACATATAATATTAGAAATGCTACAGAGCTTCCACTCACTTTCTTGTAAATACAGGCTTCTCCAAAAGTCTGTATAAAACCATATGCTTTGATCACCTCATCAAAGCGTATATTCCAACTCCGAGATGCTTGCACCAGTCCATAGATGGATCGCTGGAGCTTGCATACTTTGTTAGCACCTTTTGGATCGACAAAACCTTCTGGTTGCATCATATACAACTCTTCTTTGAGATATCCATTTAGGAATGCAGTTTTGACATCCATTTGCCAGATTTCATAATCATAAAATGCGGCAATCGCTAACATGATTCGGACAGACTTAAGCATCGCTACAGGTGAGAAAGTCTCATCGTAGTCAACTCCTTGAACTTGTCGAAAACCTTTCGCAACAAGTCAAGCTTTGTAAACAGTAATATTACCGTCTGCGTCGGTCTTCCTCTTGAAGATCCATTTATTTTCGATGGCTTGCCGATCATCGGGCAAGTCAACCAAAGTCCATACTTTGTTCTCATACATGGATCCCATCTCAGATTTCATGGCTTCAAGCCATTTTGCGGAATCTGGGCTCATCATCGCTTCCTCATAGTTCGTAGGTTCATCATGGTCTAGTAACATGATTTCCAGAACTGGGTTGCCGTACCACTCTGGTGCGGAACGTACTCTGGTTGATCTACGACGTTCAGTAGAAACTTGATCCAAAGTTTCATGATCATTATCATTAACTTCCTCACTAATTGGTGTAGGAATCACTGGAACAATTTCCTGTGATGTACTATTTTCCAATCCGGGAGAAGGTACAATTACCTCATCAAGTTCTACTTTCCTCCCACTCACTTCTTTCGAGAGAAACTCTTTTTCTAGAAAGGATCCGTTCTTAGCAACGAATATTTTTGCCTTCGGATCTGTGATAGAAGGTGTACCCAACAGTCTCTTTTGGGTATCCTATGAAGACACATTTTTCCGACTTGGGATCGAGCTTATTAGGTTGAAGTGTTTTCACATAAGCATCGCAGCCCCAAATTTTAAGAAACGACAACTTTGGTTTCTTGCCAAACCATAGTTCATAAGGTGTCGTATCAACGGATTTAGATGGTGCCCTATTTAACGTGAATGCAGCTGTCTCTAAAGCATAACCCCAAAACGATAGTGGTAAATCAGTAAGAGACATCATAGATCGCACCATATCCAATAAAGTACGGTTACGACGTTCGGACACACCATTACGCTGTGGTGTTCCAGGTGGCGTGAGTTGTGAAACTATTCCACATTGTTTCAAATGAAGACCAAACTCGTAACTCAAATATTCTCCTCCACGATCAGATCGTAGGAACTTTATTTTCTTGTTACGATGATTCTCTACTTCACTCTGAAATTCTTTGAACTTTTCAAATGTTTCAGACTTGTGTTTCATTAAGTAGATATACCCATATCTGCTCAAATCATCAGTGAAGGTCAGAAAATAACGATACCCGCCGCGAGCATCAACACTCATTGGTCCACATACATCAGTATGTATGATTTCCAACAAATCTGTTGCTCGCTCCATGGTTCCAGAGAATGGAGTTTTAGTCATCTTGCCCATGAGGCATGGTTCGCAAGCACCAAGTGATTCATAATCAAGTGATTCCAAAAGTCCATCTTTATGGAGTTTCTTCATGCGTTTTACACCAATATGACCTAAACGGCAGTGCCACAAATAAGTTGCACTATCATTATTAACCTTGCATCTTTTGGTTTCAATATTATGAATATGTGTATCACTACAATCGAGATCCAATAAGAATAGACCACTCTTCAAGGGTGCATGACCATAAAAGATATTATTCATAAAAATGGAACAACCATTATTCTCTGATTTAAATGAATAACCGTCTCGCAATAAACAAGATCCAGATATAATGTTCATGCTTAACGCTGGCACCAAATAACAATTATTTAGGTCTAAAACTAATCCCGAAGGTAGATGTAGAGGTACCGTGCCGACGGCGATCACATCGACTTTGGAACCGTTTCCCACGCGCATCGTCACCTCGTCCTTAGCTAATCTTCGTTTAATCCGTAGTCCCTGTTTCGAGTTACAAATATTAGCAACCGAACCGGTATCAAATACCTAGGTACTACTACGAGCATTAGTAAGGTACACATCAATAACATGTATATCACATATACCTTTGTTCATCTTGCCATCCTTCTTATCCGCCAAATACTTGGGGCAGTTCCGCTTCCAGTGTCCAGTCCCCTTGCAGTAGAAGCACTCAGTTTCAGGCTTGGCTCCAGATTTGGGTTTCTTCGTTGAAGTAGCAACTGACTTTCTATTCTTTTTGAAGTTCCCTTTCTTTCCCTTGCCCTTTTTCTTGAAACTAGTGGTCTTGTTAACCATCAACACTTGATGCTCCTTTTTGATTTCTACCTGCGCAGCTTTGAGCATAGCGAAGAGCTCGGGAATTGTCTTTTGCATCCCTTGCATGTTATAGTTCATCATGAAGCCTTTATAGCTTGGTGGCAGTGATTGAAGAACTCTATCAATAACATTATCCTCATCAACTTTGCAACCAAGTTGAGTCATATGATTGTAGTACCCAGACATTCTGAGCAAGTGTTCACTGATAGAACTATTCTCCTCCATTTTGCAGCTGTAGAACTTATTGGAAATCTCATATTTCTCAATTCGGGCATTTGCTTGAAATATTAACTTCAACTCCTGGAAAATCTCATATGCTCCATGACGTTCAAAACGTCGTTGAAGTCCCGGTTCTAAGCCGTAAAGCATGGCACACTGAACTATCGTGTAGTCATCAGACCGCGACTGCTAGACGTTCAAAGCGTCTGCATCAGCGGAAGGGGGCTTGTCACCTAGCGGTGCTTCAAGGACATAATTCTTCTGTGCAGCAATGAGGATAATCCTCAGGTTACGGACCCAGTCCGTGTAATTGCTACCATCATCTTTCAACTTAGCTTTCTCTAGGAATGCATTAAAATTCAAAGGAACGGTAGCACGGGCCATTGATCTACAACGACATAGATATGCAAAACTATCAGGACTAAGTTCATGATAAATTAAAGTTCAATTTAATCATATTAATTTAAAGAACTCCCACTTAGATAGACATCCCTCTGGTCATCTAAATGATCACGTGATCCAAATCAACTAAACCATGTCCGATCATCACGTGAGATGGAGTAGTTTTCAATGGTGAACATCTTATGTTGATCATATCTACTATATGATTCACGCTCGACCTTTCGGTCTCCAGTGTTCCGAGGCCATATCTGTATATGCTAGGCTCGTCAAGTTTAACCCGAGTATTCTGCGTGTGCAAAACTGGCTTACACCCGTTGTATTTGAACGTAGAGCTTATCACACCCGATCATCACGTGGTGTCTCGGCACGACGAACTTTCGCAACGGTGCATACTCAGGGAGAAAACTTATACCTTGAAATTTAGTAAGGGATCATCTTATAATGCTACCGTCGTCCTAAGCAAAATAAGAAGCATAATAAGATAAACATCACATGCAATCAAAATATGTGACATGATATGGCCATCATCATCTTGTGCTTTTGATTTCCATCTTCAAAGAACCGTCATGATCACCTTCGTCACCGGCTTGACACCTTGATCTTCATCGTAGCATCGTTGTTGTCTCGCCAACTATTGCTTCCACGACTATCGCTACCGCTTAGTGATAAAGTAAAGCAATTACATGGCGATTGCATTTCATACAATAAAGCGACAACCATATGGCTCCTGCCAGTTGCCGATAACTTTACAAAACATGATCATCTCATACAAAATCGTATAACTCATCATGTCTTGACCATATCACATCACAACATGCCCTGCAAAAACAAGTTAGACGTCATCTACTTTGTTTGTTACAAGTTTTACGTGGCTGCTACGGGCTTAGCAAGAACCGTTCTTACCTACGCATACAAAACCACAACGATGTTTCGTCAAGTATGTGCTGTTTTAACCTTCACAAGGACCGGGCGTAGCCACACTTGATTCAGCTAAAGTGAGAGAGACAGACACCCGCCAGTCACCTTTAAGTAACGAGTGCTCGTAACGGTGAAACCAGTCTCGCGTAAGCGTACGCGTAATGTCGGTCCGGGCCGCTTCATCTCACAATACCGCCGAAGCAAAGTATGACATGCTGGTAAGCAGTATGACTAGTATCGTCCACAATCTCATTGTGTTCTACTCGTGCATATCATCTACGCATAGACCTGGATCTGATGCCACTGTTGGGGAACGTAGTATTTTAAAAATTTCCTACGATCACGCAAGATCTATCTACCAGATGCATAGCAACGAGAGGGGAGAGTGTGTCTACGTACCCTCGTAGACCGGGAGCGGAAGCGTCAAGTGACGCGGTTGATGTTGTCGAACTTCTTCGCGATCCAACCGATCAAGCACCGAACGTACGGCACCTCCGCGTTCAGCACACGTTCAGCTTGATGACGTCCCACGAGCTCTTGATCCAGTTGAGCTTCACGGGAGAGTTTCGTCAGCACGACGGCGTGGTGACGGATATGATGTGTTCACCGGCGCAGGGCTTCGCCTAAGCTCCGCGACGGTATGACCGAGGTGTGATTCTGTGGAGGGGGGCACCGCACACGGCTAAAACAATTCAACTTGTGTGTCTTTGGGTGCCCCCCTGCCCCCGTATATAAAGGAGCAAGGGAGGAGGGCCGGCCAACCTCCTATGGTGCGGCTAGGGAAGGAATCCTACTAGGAATAGGATTGCAATCCTATTCCTAGTAGGAATCACCAAAGAAGGAAGAGATGGAGTAGGAAAAGGAAGAGGTGGCGCCTCCCACCAATCCTAGTCCAAGTAGGAACTAGGTGGGGCGCCGGCCAGCCCTATGGGCTGCCTCTCTCCTTTCCACAAGGCCCACTATGGACCATCCCCCTTCGTAGGAGGTTCCGGTAACCCCCTTCGGCAATCCCGATAAATCCGAAACTTTTCCGGTATACTTCCGGTGTCCGAATATAGCCGTCCAATATATCAATCTTTATGTCTCGGACATTCCGAGACTCCTCGTCATGTCCATGATCTCATCCGGGACTCCGAACTACCTTCGGTACATCAATACTCATAAACTCATAATACCAATCGTCATCAAACGTTAAGCGTGCGGACCCTACGGGTTCGAGAACTATGTAGACATGACCGAGACTCATCTCCGGTCAATAACCAATAGCGGAACCTGGATGTTCATATTGGCTCCTACATATTCTACGAAGATCTTTTATCGGTCAGAACCGCATAACTACATACGTTGTTCCTTCTGTCAAACGGTATGTTACTTGCCCGAGATTCGATCGTCGGTATCTCTATACCTAGTTCAATCTCGTTACCGGCAAGTCTCTTTACTCGTTCTGTAACACATCATCTCGTGACTAACTCATTAGTCTTTTGCTTGCATGGCTTATTGTGATGTGTGTTACCGAGAGGGCCCAGAGATACCTCTCCGACACTCGGAGTGACAAATCCTAATCTTGATCTATGCCAACACCACGAATACTTTCGGAGACACCTGTAGAGCATCTTTATGATCACCCAGTTACGTTGTGACGTTTGATAGCACACAAGGTGTTCCTACGGTATTCGCGAGTTGCATAATCTCATAGTCATAGGAACATGTATAAGTCATGAAGAAAGCAATAGCAGTTAAACTAAACGATCATAGTGCTATGCTAACGGATGGGTCTTATCCATCACATCATTCTCCTAATGATGTGATCCCGTTGATCAAATGACAACTCATGTCTATGGCTAGGAAACATAACCATCTTTGATCAATGAGCTAGTCTAGTAGAGGCATACTAGGGACATACTGTTTTGTCTATGTATCCACACATGTACTAAGTTTCCGGTTAATACAATTCTAGCATGAATAAAAGACATTTATCATGATATAAGGAAATACAAATAACATCTTTATTATTGCCTCTAGGGCATATTTCCTTCAGTTTTTAGTTGTAGAAATTTAAGAACTTGTCGAGTGACGAACTATGATCTTCTAGTTGCTAATCAGGCCTCTCCAAGCCGTAGTTGCCAAGCTCTAGTGGCCGGGGCGGACTTGTACCTACAATAGCCTAGCTATTGGCTACATGTACATTTTTTTAACAAGGCAAGGCACCAACAGGCACCCAATTTCATTTCAGCTCATAAGTTAAGTACAAAAGTGAATAAAGTGGCAAGAAGGTAGACAACAAGGAGAACTACAGCTAGAGGGGTAGAGCTGAAAGAAAAAGCAAAGATAGATTGAGGAAACACTCAACCAAATGAACAACAGCTAATTTAGAAATCACAGAGGAAAAACATTTCATCAGTCAAAAAAATAGTGTAATAGGCCATCTGAGTCCAGAGTAGAATGTGAAGAAATGCTGATGTTCTGAAGAGAAGCAGAAGATGGGTATTCCTGATCCATAGTGGCAAATGCAAGAGACCAGCCCATAGATTGATTGGTGCTTCCAGTTGTTGGTATTTAACAGAGTTAGATCGCACCATTAGTAAAATAGTTTGTCATCAAACTTCTTAAACCTGCATTTCACGCCCTTGTGTCATAGCTCATCTTGTACAGAATGCAAGCCTGCAAGGAACATTGAAAGGGGAAGAGGCTAGCACTTTCTCCAAAAGATAAAGAGAAAAACCTGCCCATAGACGCATGTGAGCTAATAACAGTGAATAGTATGTAGATTTATGCTTTAAATCTGAAAGTGAGAAATAAGAGAAACCATGGAGCAAAACTGATGGGAATGAGCATGAGCAAAGCAAGAGATTCAAGAGCTAACATTAGATCTAAAAACCTGTTGAGCAAGATTGTGAGCAATGACATTTATTCCCCTGAAAATGTGGAACACCTAGGCATTCAAATTAGAGGTGTCTTTGAAGAAATGAGAAAGATTATTCCTAATATTCCAAGGATGTCCGGAATAGTTCTTAAGGCAACAAAAGAGGCTAAAGAGAGACAATCCATGAGGAAAGTAGAGTCAGCAAGATTAAGCCTCAAGCTAGTTGTGCAGCACAGGAGAGAGCCACAACTTCAGCATGCAAAGTATAGGTAGGAGGGGCCGAAGCATGCACCTGAACATTGAGCTCGCCCTGATCCGAAAGTATGGAAATAAAACACCTATTGTGACGCCCGAAGACCGACGTCCCAGAAGATTCCAGAATATTCCAGATGTTCCGGGTTTCCCGTGTGTTTTTTGTGCTTGCTTTATTTATTTTTGCATTGCATCATAGCATCATGTCTTCATGACTTTAATTTTGCATCTCAACTTAAATAAATCGTGTGGACCTTCGGTCCATTTAAATCGAGGGAAGGATGACTTCTCTTTATAACATATATGTATCCTCCTAATATTTAGGGAGCTATATTATAAAATATTCCATTTGTTTAGAATTAACCCAACACACTTGCATAATTTTCCCCATGCCTTTTCTACTTCAAGTTTCACCTTTAAAACCTTCCCAGTACTTCTTTTCCCGTTTATCGAGCTCCACCAAAAATTCTCATCATTTATGGGCACTTAAAATTCGGGGCTTTGTTCAAACCTTTTTAATTAAATTCAAAGGATTTTGAATTTAATTCTTCTTTCATGATCACCTTATTTTTCTTGGGCCGCCCTCATTTTTGCGAGTCCAAGAGAATTGCCCTCATGCCCAAACTCTACCCCTAACCCCCTCTTTCTTTTCCTTTATTTTCTTCTCTATTTTTATTTTTCTTCTTCTTTTCTCTCTTTTTATTAGGAGAGTGATAGACCAGCTGGGCTCCCTCCCAGCCGTCTCCCGCAGTCCCGCACCACCTTGGCCCATCAGGCCTCCCTCCCAGCCGGCCCATCTGGCCAGGCCCAAACCTCCCTCTCCCGATCCCTAACCCTAGCCCGAGCCATCTCACCCGATCCCCTCGTCCATCTCCCCTCGCAGTCCCCAGCGCCGCCAGGACCGCTCCTCCCATCGCTCCCCGACCCCATATCCCTTCGATCATTCTCTCCCTCTCCCTAGCGACCAGGCCCCCTCGCTCTCTCCTCTTCTCCAGCACCAGCCTGCTCCGCTCCTCCCGACGTTCAGGTGACCGCGCCGCCACGGCCTTGCCTGGCCCGAGCAGCTCCCCGCCGCCGTCGTTCCCTCAGGGTCGCCCGCGTCGCGCAGGCCTCCTCCTCGAGGTCCCTGCCTCGCCAAGCGCCGGCGCCCGCGGCCTCCCTCCTCCGCGCTGGGCGCCTTGTCCCCTCGACCACATCCAGCGCCAAGAGGCCGCACCCGTGCCTGATCTCCATCACCTCGCCCTTCAAGCCGCGCACGACCTCCTCCCTGCTCGCACGCCCACGCCAGGAGCCCCTCGGGCAGCCTCGTTCCAGAGCCGCCGTCGCCGTCCAAGCCTTGCGGCGTCGCCCCTCCAGCAAGGCATTGTGCTCGAGTCCTTCGTCTCCGAGCTCCGCGCCTTTTCTGCTCAGCGCCGAGGCCCCGTGTGCCTCATGCTGGCCAAGTACCTCGTCGCCGCCCGGGCCATGGCCTCTGCTCCGGCCACCGGCGCCGCCAAGACCTTGCTGCCCCCCTTTTGTTTTTGCCAAGTTCATAAAAACGAGGGACCCCAAGACTGCCAAGTTCCTCTTCTAGAGACCTCAAGTGCACGAGGACCACAAGTACGACTACACCACCATCGGCGCCTACGAATTCGCCAAGTCCCGAGACCGACAAGTACCTCGACGCCCGATGTCAAGTTCGACTACAAGGATAAACGCCAAGTACCACTACCGTTGACCTCGGAGACCCTCGACGTCAAGTTCATCTTCGAAACGAGTACACCTACACGGCGACACGTCAAGTACCACTACCGTCGCGAGAACCGAGTCCGGCAAGTCCGAAGACCCTCAAGTACCATCTACGGAATGTGTACATCTACGAACGTGAACAACTACCGTCGCCGAGACCGCAAGTACCACTACATAAACGTGTACCCCTACGTCCCTCGACGACTCGAACCCCTCCGAGAACGAACGCTTTGAAGGTATAACCCCGAGACGATGACCCGTGGACGAATGCTTGTGTTGTATGAGATGTTTTCCCTTGTGTGCTCCGTGCCCGAATCGTTATTTGTCATGCTCCTCGGTTGCCTCATCGCCGACCCGTGGGAACCCGGAAGCCGGGATTACCCCAGCATCTTGTTCGACTCGTTCACGCCATCTTTTCTTTTGCACCGGACTCTCAACGAGTAACCGGAACCGAGATGTTGCCGTTGCATCATTTTCGGATCATTGCCGTGGCACCTTTTCTTTCCACCACGGTGACAAATACTCCTTATCATCTTCTTATCTCTTCATGTTAACCTTTAATTAATAAATTGCATAAAACTTGATCATGTCATCCGCATCATGTTAACAACATTAAAATGTGTGAATTGTTGTTGCTTAAAATTGCTAAACATGCATATGGGGATTTTTCCCGGAATTGTTGTTTGTCATTCCGGCCTCATTTAAAATGCCTAAATAGGTAGTTTGTTTTTGCTTCACCTCTTGCCATGTTAACAAACATTTAATATTGTCTTGTAAATAAACGAGAGTCAACTAAATAAATAAATGTGGTGTTTCGTCAATATGCAACTCGTTGCATATTGAGCTGCACTTAACTTGTAGTACTTGTTTGTGCACTTTGCCATGCCATGCATAATTAAACCCGACATGCATCATACTTGTATGTGCATCGTATGCCATGTTTATGCTTGTGTGTTTACCGTGTTGTTTGCTTTTTTCGGTTGCTTCTCTTGTTAGCTTCGGTTCCGTTCCGGAGTTGTGAGGATCCGTTCGACTACTTCATGGACTTGTTCTTCTTCCTTGCGGAATCTCAGGCAAGATGACCATACCCTTGGATACCTTTACTATCATTGCCTTTGCTTAGTTGTCTCGATGCTATCGTTACATGTCGCGCTACCCATCTTATTGTCAGCCTCTCCTTGTTGCCATGAAACCTCTAACCTTTGAAACCTTCCTAGCAAAACCACTGTTTGGCTATGTTACCCGCTTGCTCAGCCCCTCTTATAGCGTTGTTAGTTGCAGGTGAAGATGAAGTTCGTTCCAGGAGGGAACTTGTTGTTGGAATATCACAATATCTATTATTATTATTAACACACCTATATATTGGGCATGGGTGGAAGGCTTGGCCTTTTGCTCGGTGTTTTGTTCCACTCATGCCACCTTAGGCGTCGATAAATCGGCACTATGTTCCTTGATTTTTGCATTCCTTACACGATGGGTGGATGGGGACCCCTTGACAGTTCGTCTTTGAATAAAACTCCTCCAGCAAGGCCCAACATTGGTTTTAATTTGCTCATAATAACAACTTAATTAATTAATTAAATTGCATAGGGAGTTAGCGCTACCCGAGGATTCTTTCTACATAGCAGGGGGGCCAGTGCTGATGGTGTTGGTCCCAAACGGGGAGTATGCGGGGCCACCACGGGGAAACTCGAGGTTTGGTTTTACTCGTATAATCGCCCATCCGGTCGTGGCCTGAGACGAGATACGCGCGGCTACTATCAGGGTGTCGACACACCGGGAGGTCTTGCTGGACCTGTTTTACCATTGTTGAAATGTCTTGTGCACCGGGATGCCGAGCCTGATCGGATTGTCCCTAAGATAAGGGGTAATATTATTATTACTTCTGCTGATCATGAGAGCTTATGATGGGCTAAGTTGGGACACCCCTGTAGGGTTATGATCTTTCGAAAGCCGTGCCCGCGGTTATGTGGCAGATTGGAATTTGTTAATGTCCGGTTGTAGAAAACTTGACAGAGGATCCAAAGTAAAACACACAACTGTGTGAGTAACCATGACTGTCTCTTTTCACTTTGAGAAGAGAACACGGTGGGGTTATGTTTGACTCGTATGTAGTTCAGGATCTTTAGCGATCACTACTTTTGCGACTGTTTGCGTAGATGCTCATCTTATTCTTGTACTCGTAAGTTAGCCACCATATTTGCTTAGTCGCTGCTGCAACCTCACCACTTTACCTCTTCCTACCCATAAAGCTTTGCTAGTCTTGATACCCATGGTTATGGGATTGCTGAGTCCTCGTGGCTCACAGATACTACAACACCAGATGCAGGTTCAGCCGAGATTGATGCAGGAGATGGATCAGAACTTCCGGGAGTTCCATGAAGAGCGTGGTTGTATGCTTGTGACGTTTTTCGACGATCAGTAGTGGTTTCTACTAGGGGGCGTTTCCGACCTGTGGCTTTATGTTTTGGTATCTTTCTTTTGGATCTTCGCCCGTAGTCGGGTTGTGATGTTTTGAATGATGTCTTCCTTATGTAATGTTTTGTGTGAAGTGGCGAGTGTAAGCCAACTATCTCCTTTTGCAATTTAATCCCTCTTTTACATGAGTCGTGCAAAGATACCAAACTTGAGATCATTCCAAAATGGGCTTATACCTTTAAGTCGTGCCTCGACACGTAGGAGGTATAGTCCCATCCTGGGCATTACACCTATTCCTGTTCACACTTGCCCTAGAGCGAGACCTGGGATTTTTTACGACCTAAAAGATGCATTAGAGAAGATTTTAGTCCCAGGAACTAGCAAGTCAGACTTAAGCATTTTTCCCTCCAAAGGAAGAACATGAGTTTCATGAACATCATTAGATTGAGGTTGCTTAGTAGGGGGACAAGAAGGATCAGCCAGTGGCTCGTAGTCTAGAGTTGCAGCGGCAATATTAACCTGATAAGGAAGATGCTTTTTCCTATCAAAAAGAAAATTATTTCGAGCTTTCCAAAGGCACCACAAAAAAATTTAAATCATTTTTAATGGAAGCATGAGGATGGCCCATTCGAGTAAGCGCAATGAGGATGGAATGCATAGTAGGCTGCCCTTGGTTGAGAACGTCCGAGTTAAGAAACCAAGGCGAAGAAAACCAAGCTGCTCTCGCAAAGTCACAAAGGAAAAAAGAAGGAATTCATCTTCATGGCCACATCTACAACAAGTCTGAGAAATATGAATAGAAAAACGGCCAGCCCTCCTACCCGTGGGCAAAGATCTTCGAAGAAGTCTCCAAGAAAAAATTTAAACTCGAGGAAGCAAAAAAAATTCAAATGAACTTAAGAAAATCTTTCAAGTCCAAAGGAATATCCAGAGGTGGCTCCATGTACGTATGCAGGCCATTTATGCCTACACGCTTAATAGAACGGAGGGTCGCAGATATGTATACATCTGGTACATCAGCAAGTGTGTATTAGCTCAATTTGTATATATAACCCTGTTGTTCATGACCAGATGATTGGTTAAACTCGTGGCAATTTCATCTCTGAATCGTCGTGATCCATCGGCGCCTTTTTTTCTCGGGCATATAGAACCCTCACGTGCTTTTCCGTTTTTCAGCTCCATTTATTCCATGCGAGAACCTGCAGCCACGCGCGCATGTGTGTCACCTATGGCTTGGCAGCTGCGTTGCTATCGATAAGATTACACTGGCGCAGCACCTACCAAAAATTGTCAACAAAATCCCTATTAAGTGACTAGATCAATCTTTCTTTGCAGTTGGCAAACAAAAGATGCCACGTAACTGTGTTCAGCATAAGCTAATACTTTTGTTCTTAATCATATCATGTTATTCAGTCAATACATATATTTGTTTGGCATGACTAAAATCATAGTTACTAAGAGCATCTACAGTCGGGCACCTCAAACCCGCCTCATACGCCCAGCGGGACTCCCGGTCACTGGCCAGTCATGATTTTTTGACCCAAGGAGGCATCTTAAACGGGCCTCAAATGTCCGGGCTGATTGACACCCATCATATCCAGCCCAAATATGGGGTGGATATAGGGGCGCCCGGTCACACCCACCATGTCGGACCCGACAGCCCGACCCCATCGCAAATTGCATCGAATCCACCCAAACCCTTCCTCCTCCTTCCACCGCCCTCCAACCTTTCCCACGCCCGGACCCTTGCCGTCCTCCACCCCTACTCCCAATCCTCACATAAGGGCCCGATCCACCACCAGAGATGTCGTCCAGCCCGACCCAGACCGCTGTGACGGAGACGCAGTCCGCCTCGTCCATCAGCGTCCCTTCGTCGGTTGCGACTTGCAAGACAAAGAACGTTGCCCAGAAGTTGTGGCGACGCCGGAGCGAGACAGGAAGGCGGCAGCGGCGGCGTCGCGGGGAGGTTCGGACATGGTGGAGTTGCGGTCTCCTCCGTTGTGACCAGATCCCCACACCCCTTCCATCTGAACAAAAAGAGTATGTGGAGACGCATCCTATCATGACCACCCGTAATGTGGCATCTCTCCAACGTCGTTAGCGGGTCATTCAAGGGGAAGTGAGAAAGTATGTTGGCTACTACTCACAAGTAACCAAATGCCCTCAAAGTGGGATGGGAGTGGCAACTCACATAAGCTCAGTTGCTTCGTCACGTGCTCATAATATGTTGTTTGCTAGACGGCGGTGGCGGCAACTTTGTTTCATGAGGTGGAGAAGAAGTCGTTTCCTTTTAGAAATTGTTGGATCATATTGAAAGGCAAGCCGAAGTGGAACCCGGATGCAGGCGGAGCAGGACGAGCAAGATGCATTCCGCTCGGAGCAGGCACCCGGCCAGTGATCTGAGGCCATCCATCACGGTCGGACATTGATTTCATTTTGGCATATCCGGTTTATTGAACTATGATTTGCTTTACCTTGTTTTGAACTTTTGATCGAACAATTTGTATCGTATGATCAACGTGCATGGATTTCATGGATTTGAGGATCGGAATTTGAGGTATGTGGGTGTAGGGCGCAACATACGAGGGGCCGGCGGACGCGGTCCGCAGACGCACCCGCAGGCATATAGGGGGTCGGATTTGCCAAGTCCGGCTGTAGATGCTCATTCGGGCCCCTATACACCCGCGGATGTGCCCGGGCACGCCTGCGGACGCATTCGGGCTAGCCCTCATATTTCACTTCTGGCATGCACATCTCTCATATCTGGACTCTCAAATCCATGTGTGTCGATCATACAAGCCAATGTTGCACTTATATAATTAATGTAGGCCGGTACCTAGCATAAATAGTGTTTACATAAAATTTATGGGTCCACGTGTGCTCTTTGGTTTCCATTGTAGGTCTACACATGCCTCACAAGATCATTGAGTAGCTGCGTGTGCACCTAATGATCTCAAATATTCTGACGCATCTGCAGAAAGCTCATAAGCTAAGCTGCATCGTGATCTTCCGGAATTTTAAGTTATCCTCCAAGTGATTCAAAATCATTGGTTTTGGCTACACCATCACCCTCATCCTCGACAATCATATTGTGCAAAGTAGTTTTTTGTACAGTACCTTTGCTCTGGACTCCCTGTCCCGGTTTATCACTCTTCTCCTTTTGATTGAGCCCTTGAAGTTGAGAAGATGCTCCACTTACCGGTCCATTTCGCGTTGCATGCTCATTACCATGATCATGTCCACTTCTTCGGCCGATTCTTGGGAATCGAAGAACTCGTCTTGAATAATTTGATCAAGATCGATCCGTCCTTACTCCTCGTCCGCCGAAGCATCGAAATCCATCATTTTCCCTAATAAAAAAAATCTGGTCAGACAATGTGTCGAACACATCAAGCGCAAGGCGGACGTAGAGAGTTGTCGGACGTACCGCGGTGGCGTCCAGGCCGGCGCGACCTTGCCGGCGACGAGGATGGGAAATAGGACCGATCTGCAGGAGCTGGCGGCACAGAGGCTAGGAACGGCTACGGAGTGAGCGCGGTGGTGGAGCTGCGAGACAGACGGCGGGGAGGAGGAAGAAGAGATGAGATAGCAAATGGATCGGGCAGGTGTGTGGGTCGATTTGGTGCAATTTGTGGTGGAGTCGGGTTGTCGGGTCCGACATGGCGAGCGTACCCGGGCGCCACATATCCGTCCTGTATTTGGCATGGATACGAGGGGTGCCGGTCAGCCCGGGCGTTTGAGGCACGTCTGAGGTGCATGTCTGGGTCTGATTTTCGTGATCGGTCAATGACCGGATGTGTCGCCCGAGCATACGAGGAGGGTTTGGGTCGCCCGGTTGTAGATGCTCTAAGAGTATGGCTAATAGTGTATCCTGGCTATATGAAACTAAGATGTCGCTATAGTTGAAATCTATAGTAACCCATAGTTATGACACTTCTTTTTGGTACAACTCCCCTAAGCACATCAACGAACGATATATGTCTATACCCCTTTGTAATAAAAGTTGGGATTGTCTTTTTAGAAAACTACTCCCTCTGTCCCATAATATAAGAACGTTTTTGACATTAGTGTAATGCCAAAAATGTTCTTATATTATGGGACAGATGGAGTAGATGATATCACGCGCGTTGCTGCCGAAAGGGTCTATCTGAAACTGTAGAAATGAAATTTGCTTTGAACGTAAAAGGATTCTAGTTCCTTCTGTGATTCTGCATAGATCACGCGCTTTACTTAACTCTTTATCTATATTGCAGAAAAATCAGAAAAGACAAAGGGGACTGACATGAGGGGTAAAGTTGCTCGAACAAGTTCCAAGTGAAGTTTTCAACGCAGCTAGAGGTTGGCGCCCCGGAGTTCTAAAGATTACACGTGACTGATGAACAGGAAGATTTTCTAGGGATCCTATCTTTGATGCCATTCGATGTTAGATAATAACGAGAATAAACGAGACACGAGAGACACGGATTTAACGTGGAAACCCTTGCGGGAGAAAACCACGGACGCACGAATGCGCAATCACTATGAGGAGGAGTATTACAAGCACGAGACGACAGGTCGTCTTAGGTGCGACTACATGGGGTATATATTGAGGGCAATACATAAGAGTCCTTGGAGGACAAGTAAACGAGTTGTACTCGTACACGTCGACGTCAACGGAAAGGCCCACACCTGTTGTACTACGTCTAGTCCAACATGGTATAATTTTGGATCATAATTTAACAATCTCCACCTTGATCCAAATTCCCTCCAGTAGTCGAAGAAAGTGAATAACTCCATCCAAATCAGCATAAACACCTTGTGTGTCAAAGTCCATAGGACTAGTGAGAAATACCAACTAAGCCTGAGCAAAGCTCAAACTTATTGGTCGGAACTGGCTTTGTCATCATATCAGCAGGATTATCATGAGTACTTATATTGCATACCTTCAAATTGCCTTCAGCAACAACATCTTGAATATAATGAAATCTGACATCAATGTGCTTTGTCCTCTCATGATACATTGGATTCTTTGTAAGATATATAGCACTTTGACTGTCACTAAATACGGTAGGGCAAGATGAATCTCCACAAAGCTCAGTGTACAAACCTCTTAACCAGATAGCTTCTTTGCATGCCGCAGAAATAGCCATATACTCGGCATCAGTAGTGGAACAAGCCACAATAGACTGCGAAGTTGCTCTCCAACTCACAGCACAACCACCAATGGTGAAAGCATAACCTGTGAGTGATCTTCTCTTATCCAAATCACCAGCAAAATCAGAATCGACAAAACCAACAAGTCCATCTCCAGTTTTCCCAAACTATAAATAAGCATTAGAAGTACCTCGCAGGTATCTGAAAATCCACTGAACTGCTTTCCAATGCTCTTTTCCAGGATTAGCCATGTATCTACTGACAACACTCAATGCATATGATAAATCCGGACGAGAACAGACCATGGCATACATAAGTCAACCAACTGCACTCGAATAAGGAACTCTAGACATGTACTCAATATCTGCATCTGACTTAGGACATAAAGCTGATGATAATTTGAAATGTGCAGCTAACGGAGTACTTACTGGCTTGGCATTATGCATATTAAAATGACGAAGAACTTTATCAATATATCCCTTCTGACTTAGATATACCTTTCCAGACGGCCTATCTCTCGATATTTCCATGCCAAGAATTTTCTTTGCCGCACCCAAATCCTTCATCTCAAATTCATTACTCAATTGCTTCTTTAGTTCATTAATATCTGACATACTCTTTGCAGCAATTAGCATATCATCAACATAAAGGAGCAAATAAATAGTTGAACCTTTGACGGTTTTCAAATAAACACAACTATCATAATTAGACCTTTTGAAACCTTGAGAGAGCATAAAAGTGTCAAATCTCTTGTACCACTGTCTAGGGGATTGCTTCAATCCATAAAGAGATTTATTTAACTTGCAGACAAGCTTTTCTTTTCCAGGAATAACAAAACCTTCAGGTTGTTCCATATAAATATCCTCTTCTAATTCTCCATGTAAGAATGCAGTTTTAACATCCAATTGTTCAAGCTCAAAATCATTCATGGCAACAATACTAAGTAAAGTGCGAATAGAGCTATGCTTCACAACAGGAGAAAAGACTTCGTTATAGTCAATAACTGGAATCTGGCTATAACCTTTAGCAACTAACCTTGCTTTATATCTTGTCTCATCATTAGGAGAAACACCTTCTTTCCTCTTGAAAACCCACTTGCAACGAATAGGTTTCTTCTCTCTAGGTAATCTTACTAAATCCCAAGTGCCATTCTTTTCAAGTGATTCCATCTCATCATGCATAGCGGTCATCCACTTATTACTATCACGAGAAATAATAGCCTCGGAATATGAAGAAGGCTCAGCATTACCTTCAATTTCCTCTGCAACAGATAAAGCAAAAGAAACAATATTGCACTCTTCAATTAGCCTTTTAGGTTTATCAATACCCCGCCTAACTCTGTCATGTGCAAGATTCCAACCGGGTGGAACAATAGGCTGATGTGGAGTGGGAGTGACATGTTCATCATCAAAAACGGGTTCATCATGTGCATAAAAAATTTCATTACCAGATGTATCACCTGAATCAATAGCATGCTCCACCTGAACAGTAGGATGCTGAATAGTAGCCTGCTGTTCACTCTCAACAGGAACATTAGTAGATGAAACATCACGTAACATAGCAGATTCATTAAAGATAACGTTTCTGCTAATAACAACCTTCTGGGTTTCAGGATTCCACAATTTAAAACCTTTAACACCAGACTTATAACCAAGAAAGATGCACTTAACAGCCCTAGGCTCCAATTTTCCATTATCAACATGAGCATAAGCAGTGCAACCAAAAACTCTCAACTGTGAATAATCAGCAGGTGAACCAGACCATACCTCAATTGGAGTTTTTTTTTTAAGAGCAATAGATGGTGAACGGTTAATGAGATAACAAGCAGTGGAAGCGGCCTCAGCCCAAAAACGCTTATGCAAACTTGCATTGGACAACATGCAACGGGCTCTGGAAATAATGGTCCTGTTCATATGCTCAGCAACACCGTTTTGTTGAGGAGTATAAGGAACGGTGTAGTGTCTGACAATGCCTTCAGACTTGCAATAATTCTTAAATTGCTTAGAGCAGAATTCCATCCCATTATCAGTGCGAAGTATTTTTACCTTCTTTTCAGTTTGTCTCTCAATCATAATCTTCCACTCCTTAAATGCTGAGAATGCTTGCCATTTATGCTTCAAGAAATAAGGCCAAACTTTTCTTGAATAATCGTCAATTATGGTCAGCATGTAACTAGCACCACCTAGTGACTTCTTGCGAGATGGTCCCCATAAATCAGAATGCACATAATCAAGAATACCTTCAGTTGTATGAGTCGAAGTATTGAACTTCACCCTCTTGTGCTTGCCGAAGATACAATGCTCACAAAATTTCAATTTACCAGTTTCGTATCCTTTCAGAAGACCTCTCTTATTCAACTCTGCCAAACCAAGTTCACTCATATGTCCAAGACGCATATGCCAAAGGTTAGCAGCATCACAATCAGAATTCTTTGAAATAACTGGAGTAGCGTTACCTGAAACGTAGAACCTCGAAGGTAATAAATACCATTGGTCGAACCTAAGTCACCTTTCATCACAATAAGGGAACCTCTGGTGACCTTCAAAACACTATCTCCACCTGAATACTTGTAGCCCTTTGCATCAAGGGCACTCACAGAGATAAGATTTCTCTTCATCTTCGGAATATACCGAACATCTGTCAAAGTTCTGATTGTGCCATCAAACATCTTGATTCGAACGGAACCTATGCCTTCAATCTTGCATGGTGAATTATCAAAACCCAAAACGGAACCAGTAGCAGTAGTGGAATCAAAAGTAGTAAACCAATCTCTATGCGGGCACATATGAAAAGTACATGCAGTGTCAAGTACCCACTCATCATTGGTCTCAGCACATCCAGCAGTAACGACAAGAGCATCATCGGAACTATCATCACGAGCAACGTTAGTAGAATTTTCACCTTGTTTGTTACCTTTTCTCTTTTCCTTGTTCTGCAACTTGAAACACTCGGAGATGTCATGCCCGTCTCTCTTGCGGTATCTGCAATACTTCTTGTCTCTGGATTGTGACCGGCCCCTGTGGCCGTTCTTACTTATGCCTCTGTTTCCATTATTGGAGTTCTTCTCCTTTGTCCTGCCACGAACAGATAATCCCTCGGCTTGGGATGAACTAGAACCATCATGAGGCACCATTAATTTCATCTTCTCCTTAGAGTTCAAAGCTTCATAAACTTCATTAAGTGTGAGAGTATCACGACTGTATAATATGGTGTCTCTAAAATTGGCATAAGAACTTGGGAGTGAACAAAGTAACATTAAAGCAGTATCTTCCTCTTCATACTTAACCTCCATTGCAGCTAGATCGGATATGATCTCTTTAAATTCTGAAATATGATTCAAAACATTACCTGCCTCGGGTAACCTATGCAGGAATAATTTTTCCTTCAGATGCATCTTGTTGGTAAGATTTTTTGTCATGCAAATGCTTTTCAGCTTTAACCATAGAGCGGCGGTAGTTTTCTCGCTCAGAACTTCCTGCAAAATATTATTATGCAAATGGAGTTGAATTTGTGACAAAGCCTTACGATCCCTTCTTTTCTCATCATCGGTCCAATCCTGAATCCTTTGTTTCCCAAAACTATCCAGTGCTTCATCATAGT
The DNA here is from genome assembly GCA_902687465.1 of Secale cereale. NCBI lineage: Eukaryota > Viridiplantae > Streptophyta > Magnoliopsida > Poales > Poaceae > Secale > Secale cereale. Next base: position 75,424,203 of record LR738713.1, read on the forward strand.
CGGACTGTGCCAACAACGCCCGCATCTTGACTTGCCATAGGGTAAACCTTGTGTCACGGTCCAACAGCGGAAGATCATACTTCATGGATGCCATGAGTCGATAAATCTGTGTTCACAAAGTAGTAAAAGTCCAAAGAAATAATCCTCGCAAAATTAATTTGCAGTGCAGACGAAAAAGTATTGAGTAAATAGCACCTGGTAAGCCTTTGGTAGACGTAGCAATTGGAGGTGAACTAGTAGAGATAAACTAGTACTAGTAGCCTTCACGTCATGTAGTACTAGTGGAAGTAGCCTCGGGGATTGAAGCTTGTACGCAGGAGCAGCACACTGAGCGCTGCGTACGTAGCAGCGGCAACTCGGCGATTTGTTTCCTTGTGGAACAACGTAGAAGCAGCGGCAGATCAGGCACTGCAAATTAAATTCCTGTCAGTCCGAACAGATGTTGGACTCCAGCGGATCTCTGCGGCGGCACGGAGCGGAAATCAATTCTGTGTCGGACGGATTCGACGGGTCGCGGAAGACGGCTGCGGCGGACCGACCGCAATCCGCAACCCTAAGGCTGGTCACAATGGGCAGGAACATAAGGTAGTAACATACACACTTATCTAGACTATGTTACTACCTCCACAATGGGTAGGAACATGTAGGTAGTATCATGCAACGATGCATTTATTAGCTTATAGACTCATTGTTTCTTGAAGTGTGTGATGTTTCGGTAACTTAGCTAGTTACCACAAGCACCTCACTCTTCATTAAATATGTGCCACATAAGCAACGTTGTATTAAAATATGTGATGTTACTCCTAAGTTCCACCCCATTGGGACCAGCCTTATATCTCGTCTCCAATCTCAATCTCGTATCTGCAACCTCAGCTCTGTATACCACTTGTTAGATAATAACGAGAATAAACGAGACACGAGAGACACGGATTTAACGTGGAAACCCTTGCGGGAGAAAACCACGGACGCACGAATGCGCAATCACTACGAGGAGGAGTATTACAAGCACAAGACGACAGGTCGTCTTAGGTGCGACTACATGGGGTATATATTAAGGGCAATACATAAGAGTCCTTGGAGGACAAGTTAACGAGTTGTACTCGTACACGTCGACGTCAACGGAAAGGTCCACACCTGTTGTACTACATCTAGTCCAACATGGTATAATTTTGGATCATAATTTAACATTCGAGCTGCCAAAAAAATGAGGATCTGCATCTTTGTTATTTTCTTAAAGCAAATTTATCTTTGGTCCAGTCCTGTTCCTCATTTTCTTTTGGTGCCACCTGCAGTTTGGTTGTTGCTACTCGTTCCATATATATGATGTAAGACCGTAAGAGCATCTACATTCGGCCGCCCCAAGCAGCCTCAAATGCATGGGTGATCCGCTCGGTCACTGATCGCTCATGATTTATTGATCCAGATGCCTTCCTCAAACGGGCCTCAAACACCCGAGCTGACTGGCACCCCGCATATTTAGCTTAAATATGGGGCAAATATGGGGACGCTTACGCGCGTCCGGGCGCGTCCGCCACAAAGGACTGACGAAGGGGTCCCAGCCGGAAATGCCTAGAAACCTGACGGTCCGAAACTCATCTCCTATGTCGGACCGGTGACGCCGTGTGGCGCGGATCCGATGGGCTGCGTAGTGCCTAGTCCGGCTATTTAAGTCGACCGGCGACACCGAAACCCTACCATCCATCCACATTTTCCTCCACCTGTTCATCGCGACCACCACTTTTCACCCCCCCC
>LR738713.1:75426013-75438026 GCA_902687465.1 Secale cereale
TCCACCTAGTAGCCATGCCCCCACGTCACCGGGTGAGGAGCGACCATTTCTGACGCTGGAGCGCCGACTCGAGCTCCTTGAGCAGATCCGGGCTAGGCGCAAAGCCCGGATCGCCTCGGGGGTACCTTCGGATGAAGTGGATTCGTAGGAGAAGTTGGGGGGGCGATGGGGTGGAAAGGGAGGACAATGAGGAGGAGGATGAGCCGGGCGAGGAGGATGTTGGGGACGCTGGCGATGTGGATCTGCAGGTGGAGAAGCAAGCCATCCTCGATTCCCTACGGTCGGAGCCGGCTGTGTAGGCCAGACGCCATCGCTGGTAGGAGATGGAGGCGCAGCAGGCCGCGGAGGAGGCGGGGATGCTCGATTACATGGATGAGGTCAAGCAGGAGGAGGATGAGTCGGAGCCCTCCTACCCGCCCGTCCAGCCGGCGCCCGACATCGTCATCATGGACATCTCCGACAACGAAGATAGGGTAGTACGTAATATGTAGTACTCCCTTCATTCCCTTATACAAGGCCACAAACTCAAATTACAGGTACCAAGGTAAAATTTAATCACATCTTTGCAAGCCAACTTTTCTTTTCTTAATCGGGATCATTTATATGCTCGTGTGCATGCAAGGAAGAAATGTGAAGGAAATACATAGTGTTATTATGATTACATGCATGCAAGTATTAAATAAGTTGGTAGTACGAGGGAACGACATTAATTTTTACCTCGATTACTGTTAGTGACCTTGTATGGATGCAAAATCTATTTTTCATAGTGACCTTGTTTAAGGAAATAGAGGGAGTACGTAGGATTGTTTTTTTTATGCTTTGTATGAATCTAGAAATTGAAATATGAGATGTGGATGCAGAGTGACTAATTTGAAGCGTGAGCGGTCACTGTCCGTGGTCGCATCCGCGAGCGTTTGAGAGACTAGATTTGCAATGTCCGGCTATAGATGTTATAAGTGTAATTACTTAGAAGTTGAATAAAAGTGGTGAAATGATATTTGTTTGGGGTGTGACTGGAGAGGGGTTGCGTCTTCACTCTTCAGAAGATTTCTGTAGTTTTTGTTTCCAGTTAGTCTTGAATGATTTAGGTGGTAAGTAGGTTTACTTTGGCTGTATTTAAAAGTAGGGCATTCTGGAGGATGAGCTTCATGGAGCTCGTCTTTTGGAAAACATAATCACATTTTTAAGTTTCATAAAATTCTGAAAAACATTCTACAACAACACGTTCATATGTATAAAGTCAGACGATGAAATACATTAGGTTGAGAGGTACACAAAAAGGACAAATTCGTGCATTTTATAATAGTGAACGCTGTGTGTACTATTCACCATTTTCAGAATCATGATTTTGTCTTTTTAGCGTAGTTCTCTTTTATAATTTATGTCATTTTCAAAATTTACAAACATGTACTCCCTCTGTTCCATAACATAAGAGCATTTTTGTACACTAGTGTCGTGCACAAAACGCTCTTATATTATGGAATGGAGGGAATATTATACATCCATATTGTGATTTTCCCCCGGATTTTTGAAACTTCAAAATGTCATTTTTCGTTTTTTGTAAAAGCTCGACGTACCTTGCTCTCCATTTAGCATTTCCGTGTATTGAACTACTATTAATGGAAATTAGGGATACCTATTTTGCTAAGGAAAAAGCTAGTGGCCGACCGACCGATCTTTTCTCTCACATCCACCACATTTTAGTCTTAGATGGGCGAGCGCACTGCTTCTTTCCTTCATCCCTATCTCTAATGAAATGGCCGCATATTTTATCTCTCATATCCAGGCGCTCCGTACTGCAGTTCTTGCAACCGAGCATCTGTTTCGAAAAGGCATACCACAACAAATGGGATAATGTAGAGACCACTGGGTGCTCTCTCTGCTGCAGCCGTTCACGTTCTTGCAAGTTTTCGCAACAATAGTCTTCTTGCAGAAATACGTAGAAGAAGCTAGAGGTGTTGACTCCTATTGCAATGGAGGTTTTGCAACAAAAGTCTTGTTACAGAAAAATATTTTTTTTGCATCAAGGGTCTTGTTGCTGAAAAATAAAGATGAAAAAGTTTTGCAACTGCAGTAAAAGAAAGAAGAGAATTTTTTACAACAGGGGTCATGTTGCAGAAACTTAGAGAAGAAGAGATTTTTGTAACATGGCTCTTGTTGCAGAAAGTTAGAGAAAAAGAGATTCCGTAACAAGGTCCTTGTTGCAGAAAGTTAAAGAAGAAGAGATTTCGCAACAAGATCATTGTTGCAGGAAATTACAAAACAAGAACGGACGGCTCGCCTCGTATAATCGGGCGGCTTGCGAGCCGGCGGATCTTTTTAAGAGATCCACCGGCCGACGCGTAGCATCGCCCTTTTGCTAAAAATAAAGAAAATGCTCAATCGATCCTAGATAGTATAGACGACAATTCCGCAAAGAAATAAAAATAGTAGACGACAAGCTCAGCCAGTATAAAGAAAAGGTAGAATTTGGCAAGAATGTGTAAGGCTGCGTGGATCACCTAGCCGGCGCACGCCAGCCGCACGCGCCTCCTCCGGCTGGTCTGCATTCCCTCGCACGTACGGTACTCATTTGGATCGGCCCCTCTTCCACGACGACGGAGGCGCCAACGATAGCCGCATCTCCTTTGTCAGTTTCGGCGTCACATGGTACTCATCTAGTGGCAGCAGCAGTCCGTTGCATGTCACGGCTGACAAATGAACACGACCTTCCTTTTTACGGTCTGGGCCACGAAAAGTACGTGCATCCGGCCGGCAAACTACAATGACAGACACATCTTCGTTGATGATCTGCATGAAGCAACCGGGAATTAATTCATCTGAATCGAAGGCATCGCTGTCTTGACATTTGAAAGTTTTATTTACAGGCACCGTTTTCTACGGCGGTGGTAGGCCTGCCGTCCGCGGCAAAGAAATGATCCAAAGCGGAACCCACATCTTCCTTCTTCAATTTCCCTTCTCGCACAAGCAAATCCTGTATAGACGGACCTAATTTGAACAGGCTTGGCTTGCAATACAAACACGAAACGAAGCGCACGGAAAACGCCGTTCACATCTCCGAAAGTCCCAACTATAAAGAACCAATTCATTTGCTTAGTCGAGAGTGTACAAATCGACCTCTCAGCCTCACCGGTCCCCCGGCCCCACCGGCCGGTCAGACCACCGACCAAATCACCACCACACATTACTCATCCCGTCAACATCTCACCGGAAAAAAATTATATGAGACCAGGTCTCATATAATGCACGTGAGACCCACTCTGATGGATAACACGTGGCATTCACAAATCACAAAGCATCTAATCTCTCCCCCCCCCCTGATTTCAGATGGGGGTGGGGGAGGTGCTTTGTGATTTGTAAATGTCACGTGTCATCCATCAGAGTGGGTCTCACCTGGTAATCTATGAGACCTGGTCTCATAGAATTTTTTTCCCATCTCACCCGTCCATTTCAGGGACACCAAAATGGACAAACGAACAAACAAACAAATAACAAATCAGCATACGCAACACCGTATACGTACCTACATACGGTGTATGCATGATTCTACGATGCACGTACGCGTATCTACAGCCTAGGCTCTCGCACGGCGACACGGTTTACACGTGCGTGCTCTACATTGCACGCGGCGAGGCCTTGTTCAGCTCCGCTCCGGCGCCCGGTACGGCGTCCACGCGCCCAGCGGCGACGGCGTGCCCTTCCACACGTGCGCCGGCGTCCGCGCCGTCATCGCGCCGGGCGCGTCGGACACGCGCCACACCTTGACGGACCCATCGAGGCTGCCGCTGTACACCACCCACCGCCGGTGGCCGTCCGCGTCGACGGACTCCTCCTCGTCCATGGCCACGCACTTGACCGGCCCCGTGTGCCCGCTCAGCACGGCGAGGCGGGAGTGGTCGGCGCCCTCGTCGCGCCGCCACACGGAGATCGACCGGTCGGCGGACCCGCTCACGACCACGCGCCCGGCCACCGCGAGGGACAGCACGGCCATCTTATGCCCGCGGAGCGCTCCGCCGTTCCTCGGCAAGCTCTCCCGGTCGGCTCCGCGCCGCCACTGCCAGTGGGTCACGGCCCCGTCCGAGGACGCCACGTACACCACGCGCGCCTCCGCCGCCACGGCGATGGCGGTCACCGCGCTCTCGCCCTTGCGCAGCACCCGCTCCATGACGTGCTTCGTCGCGCCGCCCTTGCCGTCCTCCCGCCGCCACACCTTGACCGTGCCGTCCGCGGAGCCGGTGAACGCCAGCGCGTCGAATCCGGCCGCGGCCACCGTGTTGACGGCGTCGTCGTGGGCGCGCACCGACTCGAGGCACCGCGAGTCGGACACACGCCACACCTTGAAGGTCCTGTCCCACGACCCGGAGTAGAGCAGCCCGGCGTCAACGTCCAGGCTGAGGCACGACACGGCGTCGAAGTGCCGCAGCCAGACGGAGCTGTGCCGGCGGCGCGTCTCGATGTAGTGCGACGGCCTGACGGAGCTCCTCAGAAAGTCCCCGAGCTTCGGGAGCGAGCCGACGCGCTTGTGCACGGCGGGGTCATCCGCGGACGCGCGCCACACGCGGATCTTGCCGTCCTGGTGGCCGGTGTAAATCCTCCCGTCCCCAGCGACGACGATGGCCTTGACGAGCCCGCTGCCGCACTGGAACCCGGCGAACTCGCGCCGATCCCGCCACACCCGCACGTTCTTGGAGTCCGTGCCGGTGTACAGAAGGTCCCCGGCCGCGGCGAGCGAGTACACGTGCCCGTCCTCCTTGACGAACGAGCCCAGGAGCCCCGTCTCGTCCGCCGCGCCGGCCGTCAGCGCCGCCCCGGCGCCGAGCCCGGGGAGGTTCACCCACGGCGACGCGACGTACGGCGACGGGGAGGCCGTGGCGGACGTGCTCGCGCTCCCGCTGGTCGTGGGCGAAGGCAGCGGGGAGCACCCGTCGTCGCTGGCCGCCGCCACCGCCGGGTCCGGCCGGAGAAACTGCAGCAACTTCTTGTGGTTCCTCATGGCACTACGAAGAACGTACACACAAACGCAACACCAGCTAATACCGACTGTTCAGCCAAGTCTCGAGTCTTTGCGACCTTGGAGCGATCGAACCGGCTGCCAAAATTACTCGGTGAGAAATCGAGGAAGAGGAAGGGAGAAGGAACCGAGGGCCGTCGAGAGTGACACTTTCTTTGGCGGTTCGGCGAAGATGAAAGATTTTCAGCTGGGATGGCGCTGGTGCGCGGGGTATATATAGCGGCGGGCCGGCGGGGGGCGGGCGCGCCAGGTGGACGGCCGAGGTTTTGGGGAAGAGACGTTGCTTCGGCCTTTGCCGGGAGCACGTGGTCCGATGGGCCGGGCGGGACACGCGGCGGGCCGTGGACGGGGTGCGGTACAATGATTCGCATAGCGGCGCAGGTTGGGTGAGTGGTGCAGTGTTGGTGGTGTTGGTGTGTCCCCGCAAATCGCACTGAGCCACACGATCGATCGTACGGCGGGAAATGTCAACTTGGCGTCGGGATTTGAATGCAGTTCTCATGTAAAAGTTGGCGTGTCACGCTGCTACCTCATAATTAAGCTTAGGCTGCTGATGCATAGTGTGTGGATACGTTGAGTACTCACGCAAAAGTCAAACCCAAATCGCTACTGGTAGGATCTACTACTGTAGTACGTAGATGGAAACGGATCGATTGGGCAGCGAAATCTCCAGGTTGCAAGGAAATCGTATCGGTAGCAACGCAGCGCTCATTTGACTTGACCTGCAACCACAGCCACACGACAGGCCGGGTCTAATATACTAATCCCGTACACTAATTATGGACGCGGCACTTTGCCCTTTGACAAAGTCTGGGATCACGTGAAAGCTATACACTACTACTAGTACGTTAAATGAACTTGGAGCGCATTAGTCCATGTTGATTCGGCTGCTTGGGACGTGTTTATAACTCGATCCTTCCTCGCCGTGTGGTGTGGAATCGACCTGACGTGTCGACCTGGACGACAGAGACGCTAAGTTAGCAGCTGGTACGTGCGTTGGTGAGTTATTACCGGGTTGAAAAACGGAAAACATGTGAGTGACAGTCTATCCGTGAGAAAAAATGGCGAGGAAGGATCGCGACAATGTGGTGAAAGTCAAGCGTGGCCGAGTGATTGATTCTGGATTAGGGTACGTACGTACTCGTGATGTCACGTAGTACGAGCTAACTTGGAAGCGAGATTCCGATGAGAACAATCAAGTACTACGTACTAGTAGAAATCCCCGCAAAAAAAGTACTAGTAGTACTTCCTTCGGTCATTTTTACTTTGCATATAAAATTTGTCTTAAATCAAACCTCGTAAACTTTAATCAAGTTTATAGAAAAAATACACACATGGCGATGTAAAATCAACAACATCAGATGCGTGATGACTTTAGGCCTCCTTTGATTCATAGGGTAGGGAAATCATAGAAAAAGAAAAATCATATGAATTGAGATGACATGCATCTATATGACGTATACAAAGACACATCTATAATCTATAATAACTAAATAGATGATCCCCACTAACCTATTTATCTACACATGCAAGCTATACAAATAAGCTAGCTTTTGATTGGTCCACATCATGCGACCATGCCTCGTCATCATGCTTTTTCCAATCTAATTACCTTCCCTCGACGGCATTTTCTCGGCTTCCTATCCCAAGCACCACCGTCTATTCATCTCCTCCATTATTCCTATTCCTCTTGGACCCCTCCACTATCTGTGGGTAAATTCCTTTCCTCTTCGTCTCCTTCACACTGCAGTAACTGATGGAAAAATAACAACACCTTTTCTGCCCTTAAAAATGTGTACCTGTGTTGTCCCCGGCTCCCCGCCGTCTCCATCGTAGCTGGGAAGCAATACCCCTGCTCTGACCTGAATCCCTACCACTGATCCATACCAGGCTGGTGTTGATTAACTCGGTTTTGACGAGTTTCCCAATGTTCCTCCTTTTCTTTCTTTGAGGTACCGATAGGGGTACGGAAAAGATTGGACTTATACAGATCCCGTTTCTTCTGGCAAAGTGACGAGTCCAAGAAGAAATATAGACTAGCTAGATGGGATATTATGTGTAGACCCAAAGACCAGGACGGGTTAGGGATCAAGAATTTAGAAGTAAAGAATAGATGTTTGCTTAGCAAATGGTTATACAGATTATCGATGGAGACCGGCGGCATGTGGGTACAAATATTGCGGAATAAATACCTGCATACTAAGACTTTGGCTCAGGTGAATGCAAGACCATCAGACTCACCCTTTTGGAAAGGGTTAATGAAGACAAAAGTAACTTTCTTCCAACGGGTGAAGTTCCTAGTTGGTAATGGTACTTCTACTAGGTTCTAGGAGGACATTTGGCTAGGGGAGATGCCCCTAGCCTTACAATATCCTTCTTTTTATAATATTGTGCAACGTAAGGAAGATTATGTCGTCACAGTATTAAACTCAGTACCTCTTAATATCCAATTTAGGAGATCTCTTATAGGGGAACGTTGGAATGCTTGGTTACACCTGGTACGTAGGTCGATGGATGTTCAACTTTCAGATCAGGCGGATACAATTAGTTGGAAGTTAACCACGAATGGATTATTCTCTGTCAAATTCATGTATTTGGACTTAATTGATTCTGGTCCATTATCGAGGTCTTTGCACATATGGAAGATTAAAGTTCCACTCCGCATCAAGATCTTTATGTGGTTTGTCCATAAAGGAGTCATCTTGACCAAAGATAATCTGTTGAAAAGGAATTGGGTAGGTCAATCTAGATGTTGTTTTTGTGATCAAAACGAGACAATCAAACACCTCTTTCTCGAATGTCCACTTGCAAAATTGTTATGACGATCCATTCATATAGCTTTTAACGTTAATCCTCCAAGGAGTATAAGCATGTTATTTGAGACGTGGCTTAATGGAGTAAACATGTGCATAGCTAAACATATCCGGATTGGGATATGTGCATTATTATGGGCTATATGGAACACTCGAAATGATATGATTTTTAATGGGATAAAATTCACTAATTTTTTGCAGGTTATCTACAGAGCTACTGCCTGGATCCGTATGTGGTCGTTACTCACTCATGCGGACTATAGGGAGCCTATGGTTACTGGGTGCAGCCGATGGGAGACGGTTACGCGGGCTATCTTCAGCCGATTTGGATGGCAAGCTAATAATAGGCTAGGTGTGTAGGCACCGTAGCCTGTTTTTTATTGCCGGATGTGGCGCTTTCTTGCCGGGTGTGGCGTCTTACAAATTTGTTTATCTTTCTTGCTCAGATTTTGAGCTTCCGTGGAACTTAAGACCTTGTTTTGATTTTAATAATATGGTTGCATGCATCGATTGATGCAGAGGCCGGAGGTGAGCCTCCTTTTCCAAAAAAAAAACCTCCACCATTGGAAGCCAGGTAGGCAGTGCTCTTGCTCCGTTCTGAATCCCCTACCCATTCTACGAAATCTTGATGAGTTTCTCTCTGTTTCTGAATTAGCAGGTTTTTGCTCAACGGGACAGATTTGTTGGCATGTGACCTCCACGCTCATCGCCGGGTGGTACCCGTGTGCTGGATGGAACTAATCTAGAGCCCTTGCCGGCACTGATGGCTCGCCAAGTAAGGTCACTATAGATTTCCCCCTAATGCATGTCATCGTGTACCTGTGTGATTCTTTATGTTATGTCAATATTCAGTATGTTGATTTTGTTATAGTTGTCTTCTAATGCCACAATTCGATCTCTGAATTCACTCAAATTTGTAGCAACGACACACGAGACAGATTCTCATGTAGACACCAAGAAGCGAAGTCTGTGCAAGAAAAATAAATCGAGACCAACACCACTCAGACTTACCAGCAACAAAACAAATGGCTGGACAGGACTGATCGCTAACATCACATATTGGAGGCACTTCAAGGAAATCAAGGCATGTAAAACGCCACAATTGAAAATTAGTCGTGGGACATTAGATTACTCCTGTTATCTGTATATAAATTCAAGTTAAGGCAGTGGAAAGTCTGCTCAGGACATTAGAGTATGCGGATTGTTGTGTCTTTGCTACCACTGATTTGCTTGCAGGACATATATATCGGGTATAGGTTGCAATCAAGAGATATTAACATGTGTGTCCTGAGAAGTGTACGCAAGAAACTAATGTTGGAGTAGAGTTTTTCTATCTTCTACTAATTCGTTGCTACCACTAATGTTGGAGTAGGAGTTTAGTCGTGGGACATTAGATTACTCCTGCTCGCCCCCTTTTTGCGTTGTGATGCGCTCTGACACAGAGATACAAGCGGGCCAGACAACCCAGATGAGTTCCCCTTCAATTGTTACATTTTTCGTGCTTCCATGTTACGAGCGTTCCTTTCCTTCCTTATTTGTTTTAATTAAATTTGCTCTCATGTTTGGTTGTTGGCACTTGCTGAATCAACCGAAGTTTCTCTTGAGAAGAGCTTATAGTACTCACCAATATGCATGCATGATCACCTTTATTTTTGTTAACGGCATGTGGTTGAGACAAAGGAATGGCACAAGGAACTTTAGCAATTTAAAATATGGAAGGTGAAGCACTGCAACAAAAAAAGGAGCAATCAAGTTCCAATACCTATTTAAGGAATGCCACTGAATTCTTAAAAAAATCAACAATATTTGGAGTGTGTTGGAGCTATGTCAGTAATTGTAGTGTACTGTCAACAATAGGTTTGATGTCCTCTAATCAGTTTTTGTTGTTTCGATATGCCATGGAGAATATCTCATTCAGGGTAGTTCTTCAAGTCAGACAGTCAAAAAAATTATATGTGTGCTTGCTACTCATTATCAAGCTATGAGGCAGCCAAAACAACTATATGTATCCTAGCTAGCTTCTCCAAAGTGTTGCAGCGGCAAGTCAGGCCACAGAAAATGTTTGTATGCTTGATGCATCTTATCGATAATGATTGTCTGTGAAATTCGGGGCGCTGAGCACAATGTGACCAACTGACCATCTCTGTGGGTGGAGAGGAGCGTCGAGGATTTAAGGCAAGTTTGGGTTGATTTAATTTGTATCTATCCAGCGCATCCGGGTTTGTTAGTACTCCCTCCGTCCGGAAATACTTGTCATCAAAATGAATAAAAAGAGATGTATCTAGATGTATTTTAGTTCTAGATACATCCATTTTATCCATTTTGATGACAAGTATTTTCGGACGGGGGGAGTACTTGGTATCTGATTTTTTTTCCAATGCTCTAAGAAATTGGAATATTTTGAGGTACCTTTTATTATAATTATAGTAATATGTAGTTCCATTTTCAGGTTGTGGAGATGTTCCTTTTCTACCTTTGACCTGCAAGGAATTTTAACTTGCTTTACCTATGGGATTCTTAATTTATTCTCAATACTTTATCATAGATCATTTTTCTTTAATTTGTGTACTTCTGCCATAGCCACAAAGCATATATGGAATTAATATTTCTATGAGCGAAAGTTCAATGTATTAACCAGGGGACTCTTGCATTGCAATGGATTAGGATCAACTTCGGCTCAAATTGTTTCAACAATATTACATATTTTCACTCTCGTCATCTCATGGCACAATAACTCATTCCGTGATTCCCACTTATAATATCTATATTTTTATCCCCTATCTATGAAAATAAGAACACGTCATGCCTTCCCGCAGCAACGCGCGGGGTATCTTCTAGTAGTTATATACACACTCTCTATTTATTTCATTGGACCTTGTTTTTTTCTTAGTAAGGCTCATATCTATTTCAGCCCAAGCCTAAGCATACTGTTGTCTTCCTCCTCTGTTCCTTCAAACTGAACACGCACCATGGCACCCTGTACCTCTTCCTCTTCCCCTAGCATTTGATTCCTTCACCCTTTCGACTTTTCATCAACATGAAAATTAAAGAGGAATGCAGGAAGAATCCATTCAGGTAATTAAAACCCAACATAGCTGCTTCAATTAGACGAAGGGAACCGTGAAACGTACATGCATAACAGCCATTAATGGCCATATTGAGCTTGCTTGATCCGCTCGTTCTGGCCTCTCCTGACCCTCTATAAAATATACACACGGGTCGGTGGGCAGAGTTAGTTTGGCTTCTAGAAGCTCCTTTTGTCTCGCGAGAAAGGCTAGCAGCGAGCCCGTACGTGCAACAAGGGTCCACGTGAATGCATGCAATACATAGCTAGTGCCGCACTGCCGCCACAAAGCAGCACGCACGCACGGTGGGTGGCCATACCTACGCAGTGTTGGGTGATGCAAACCCGACCAGGCGGCTGCTCCGCCCCGGCACTTTTCTGCTCCAAATATCTCCTTTCCGAGCTCCGTGATCTATCAACCGCTGGCCCGGCGCCACGTGCCCCGGCAGCAGCACACCAAACCTCCATCGCCATGTGCCACGCCCAGCAAAAGTAGATTCGCTCGCTCGCTCGCCATGGCCATCAGCCCACCATCATATCATATCAGATCGGATGGCCCGCGCACACTGTTGCTGCACGCAAAGCTAATAGCCTAGGCCCGCCACTGGGCGCCCACTGGATGGACGGATGGATACGCGGCTCCGCCGATGCGAAACGACGACGGGTCGATCGATCGACCCAGCACCAAAAGTAACCAACCACCACGCAGCCCACAGATCCAACCAACAGCCGATCGCGCGCGCAGCTCGGCGAGGCGACACGTCGCCGGGGGCTGGCCGGGGGCGCCGCGACGACAGCGACCGCGCCTGACGTGACGGGCCGGCGAACCACGCGCGTCGATGTTTTTTTTCCAGTTTTCGGCCTCAGGGTCTCGGGCGGGCGCGCGGGGCTTTTCCTTCCGGCTCGTCGAACTCACCGATCCGGCGATCCCCCCTGGCGTGCCGTGCGGCCGCGGTCAGTCGGCCGATGGGCTGGACGGGTGTGCAAGCTTTCACCGGCGGCATGCGCGCCGAGTCGAGCCAAGGGCGCGCGCCTTGGAGGCGAGGCCATCTACTGCGATCGCATGTTTCGAGCGGACGACAACGGTCGATCGAGTGGATAACGATGTCGATCGCATGTCTTTCC
>LR738713.1:75438127-75463403 GCA_902687465.1 Secale cereale
ACGTCCATGTATACGCTTTGCCTTGTCTACAATTAACTCCCACCGTGTGAATACGTACAGCTGACAACATATGTGGATCAGTTGCATCAGCTGCGAGTCTAAGTGAGATGGTATGATACATATGTAATCTACTCCCTCCGTCCGGTGAAAAGTGTGCATCTAGAGATTTTAGGACAAATTATGGAATCAAGTAAAAAATGCATTGGAAAGGTGCAAGCCATCATCTCTCTCCTATTTAATTACCTAACCCCCAATGAGCTAAGTGCATGTAAAAATTAAGAAGACCATGTGTAGAGTGTTATTGGTCTTGATTACCGTGTGATGAGAGAAAAATACTTTAATGTGCATTGGGAAGTTAGAAGTACACTCTTTTGTGAACAAATTTTGAAGCTAAACGTACACTTTTCACCGGACGGAGGGAGTAGATCATAATCCCAATGAGATATTGGCACCGCTTTGATACCATCCTTGAGTGGTGGGAGGTCGTCTCTCTTCGCATTGGTAATTCTTCTAAGATCACCGCCTCAATTTTTAGGGTGTGGCTAGATCTCAGTCGACTGCAACTTAAACAAGTCTGAGTCAAATGACACAACATATAAAAAGAAAAAATGCACGAATCTTCACATAAGATCTCACGAATATGGCATCGATCGGGACATTAGTCGATTGAGATTTAGCAATTCTGCAATTTTTATGCTTGTCTCATAGGAATTTTGAAATGAATGCAACTCGACGTGTCTCCATGGTGTCCCTTATCATTTTCTACGACATTAAGAAATAAACATCGCCTTGTCATGTAAATAAACTCTCTTATGCGTAATGAATATGACAAAGCTTTCGCCATTCGTTTGAGAAAGAACACATCCGACAGTTTACTAACCTTTGGGAAATACTAGCAACGGTGGCCCTCGACGACGACATTGAAGACTCAATTATATGGAAGTTCATCAAAGATGGGATATATTCTGCATGCTCGGCTTACAAGGCTCAATTTGAAGGCCTCACCACCCCGAACCTTGTCCATTCAGTGTGGACGATGTGGGCACCCCCTCGGTGCAACTTTTTTGCTTGGCTCGTTCTTCAAGATAGGATTTGGACTTCGGACCGCTGGAGCCGCCGTGGTTGGCCTAATTGCGGTCTTTGCCCTCTTTGCAAGCAAACCCAAGAAACCGCGGCTCATTTGCTCTTCCAGTACCGCTACACCATGCACATTTGGAATGACGGCCTCCCATGGCTCGGCATGCATCACATCACAACGTTTTCTTCGGTGACTAGGGCTTCGGTCAGAGAATGGTGGAATGCTAACCCGCAGATCCATCTTGGCTCGCCCAAGGCGCTTGCCTCCCTCATGATGCTAATCTCTTGGGAGGTTTAGTCGGAGCGCAATGCTAAAGTCTTCCGCAACTCAGCGGCCCCTTCCATGACCATCATCAACAAAATCAAGCAGGAGGTATCGCTTTGGTGGGCTTTGGCTGGAGCGAAACATTTGGGTGTTGTAATGCCGCGAGAGTAGTCCTTTTATTCGCCACTTTGCGGTTTCTATCTAAAACTTTCTCCCTTAATCAATCAAATGGCAAGTCTTTTGCTTTGTTTAAAAAAAAATCTTGCAATCCACGCCACCCTTCTACTTTTGGACACGTCACCAGCGACACGTATGTATACAGACCTAATTCAATAACAATTTACTAGACATCTAGAAGTAGAATCTGGTCAAGGATCAGTAGCGTACCGCTTGATCACCATCTATGTTAATTCTCGGGAGACAGGAAGAAGCATGCCACATGACGATCCTACGCTATCATTTGTACTCCCTCCGTCCACAAATACTTGTCGAAGAATTGAATGTATCTAGACGTATTTTACTTCTAGATACACCCATTTTTATCCATTTTTTCGACAAGTATTTCAGGACGGAGGGAGTATATTTTAGCGGGCACTAAGCTGGCACATTGTGACTACGCTCCGTCGTGCCAAATAAATCTATGCTTTGACTTACTAATATGATACTATTATCAGGAAAATAGATAATTTCCGCAGGCAAGTCGCAACACTGCTACGTGGCAAATTTGATTGTCAACTGCAGAGATCGATCGAGTTTTGTTGTCAGATTTTGGTCGGTGCTCCTTTATACTCCCTTCGTTCCAAAATAGATGACCCAACTTTGTATTAACTTTAGTACAAAAAGTTAGATCATCTATTTTGGAACGGAGGGAGTAATACCTTTGGTTTTCCTAGTGACACACTTGCTTTACGAAAGCATGGCTTGGAACCCTTTTCCTTAACAGAAAATGTCGTTTATATCGTGCAATTAATCTTCTATTTCTTTTTCATATCTTTTTTCTACCTACTTGCGTCGGAGAGAGAGGGAACGCCTGGCATGTACGTATACATGCATTATTTATCTCCTAGGTCATAACTGAAGCGAGAGTCGAGATGATTTCTAGTGCTCGGGCGTGAGTGAGCTCCTTTTTTTTGTTGTTAAAAACAATTGCATCTCAAAGATTCAAAACAAGCATGAAAAAAAAATCCACATTACACATGTATCTATACTGCATTCTGTAAATTCCCATGATGAAATACATTAACAAGCAAGCTACACAAAAAGAGAAAATCTCAATTTTGATAACAGCAAACATTGTATGTACTGCTCAATATAAAAAAGCAACACAATTGTTTTTTTGTGTGTAGCTCTTGTGCACAAAATGTTAAATACATGTAGTATACATTCATATGAACATCTAGATCTTTTTTCAGATTTTTGGAACATTGAAATATGATTAAAAAAATCAAAGAAAAAGCTCCATGGAGCTCGATCACACAAAGTCACAAACACTACATTCAAGTAAGAGTCTTATAAAAATACACTTTTATACGGGAAGCATTATTTTTGTGCAGCATGAGCTCTGCTTATTTTACGAACCAGCCTCCCTTCAGTCCCCTGGGAGGCTAATAGAAGGAAACCTAAATCTACTAGGAACATAAGAGTATTAACCACTGACGACGCGTTTGGTTCAGGTCAGGTAACGTTTTCAGATTTGTAATCAGAATGCAGTGTATTAGGCTACGAATTGGCTGATTATGTCATGTGTTTGGTTCGACGAAGGGTTGGTGTCCCCCAAACCAGAGCGTCATAAAAGAATTGAGCAAAAGGGAGAGGCCCGGCCGGCATGCCTGCTTGCGACGAAGAAGAGGAAAGTCCGGCAAGCATGGCTGCTTGCGACGGGGATGGAGAGATCTCCGCTGTCGGCGTGGCTACTAGCAACGGAGAAGGGAGAGATCCGACCAGAGTTCTTGCTCGCGAGAAGAGGGAGGCCCGGCCGGCGCTGCTGTTCGTGGTAGGGATGGGGAGGTTCGGTCGGCGTCGCTGCTCGTGGCGGAAAGGGGAGGGCCGGCGGGGTTCGGCCGGCGTCGTTGCTCGCGGCCGAGAAGGGAGAGGTCCGGGCGCTGAAGGGAGAGAATCGTGGTGGAGGCGACAGGCGAGGTCGGGGGCGAGCGGAAAACGGAGATCCGACGTTTTCGGTATCCACAAGGTATAGCCCATTTTGGGCTTTACGAAGCAATGTATCGGATTACACGACGATTGAAACCGGCCCAGCCGTACCAAACGCTGGTAATGTCTTCGCTAAGCGGTGTAATCAGGAGACAGTGGAAAACTGCCGAACCAAACGCGTCGTCAGTGTTGAGAGTCACATTTTGTTGGCACAATTACAGAACACAATAATGTGACAGCTTCTATAAACAGTGCATGTGATAGGGATTGTAAGATCAAGCCGGAAGGGCTTCCAGAGCGAAAATATCGGCCAGTGGGAAATCATGAGGCCACAGCCAACGAAATCTAATCAATTTGACTTTGACCTGCAAACTGCAGCCATAGCCAACAGCCAAGCATGATAGAAAATCGGCTTGAGGCGGATCTTTTTTCAAGGGAAGGCTTGAGCCGATCTAATGTATTTGCACTAATTTAACTAAATATCATTTGCATTTGGCCAATTCGGATCATATGTAAACTAGTGATGATCGAACTCGATGTCGTAGTATTGGAGAGAGGTAATGCGAGGTATGCACGGTAACACATTGATGCTGGTAATTCAACCGCTAAGACATGGATGTTAACTCGTTACTATGTGGATCATTGTGACATGTCGATCTGGATGACAGAGACGCGCGCGAGGCTGCAGGTTCTCCCACGGAACAAATGGGGTTGAAAAATGGAAAGCACGTGAGGGTACTATATGCGTGAGAAAAATGGCGCCAAAGGATCGTGACGATTTTATATATGTTGATTAGTTTTGATTTGGATATATGCGTACTGTAG
The DNA here is from genome assembly GCA_902687465.1 of Secale cereale. NCBI lineage: Eukaryota > Viridiplantae > Streptophyta > Magnoliopsida > Poales > Poaceae > Secale > Secale cereale. The sequence continues at coordinate 75,442,443 of LR738713.1, forward strand.
TGGTGATGTCAGGAGGGTGACTTCTTAGCTGAGATTAATTTACTGATGTACTGATGTACACATATCACGATCGCCAATTTATGGTTACTCATCGTGCCATGGGCTATACTGCAAGACGGCAACACCTACTTTATTGTATGTACAAGTAGGGTCTATTATTTTGCAAGACTAATAATTCATGATGTGTAACGTTCGTTTGTACTTGCTCCGTAAAAGAATAGTATAAACGTTTAGATTACTATTTTAGTAATCTAAACGCTCTTATAATTCTTTACAAATAGAGTAACAAACTTCTCTATCTACTCAACTTATAGACTAAGCACGTCTATTTTTCTCCATTTCGAAAAAAATGTACCCATCATCACTTTCGTTTGGCAGCTAGCTTATAGTAGAAGACATGCATATATGGATGCAGCAATGCGAATGGCGATTTGGAGGCCGAGCTCCATAGAGCCCTTTATTTAAATTTTTTTTTAAGTTTAACCTTTTATCTGCAAAAAATTCTGGAAAAAAAATGCGTGTATGTAAGGATGTAACCCACATGCGTGTAAATTTTTTCTTGATGAAATACCTTGCGTTGCGACATGTATAAAAAGACAAATTCATGGCCTGGGAAATGAATAGTATCATAGGTAAAACAGCCTAAGTTTTTTTTCACAACCCTCATTTCAACGTGTTTTACCCTGAAAATTTACGCACATGTATGTTATGCCTTTATGTATATCTGTGTGTTTTTTTCAGAATTTTTTGGAACGTAAAAAATATGAATTTTAAAATTTGAATTTGGAGACCTCGTTGAAGCTCGGTCACCAAACGGGATTTCCGTGCAACAATAGCATACAAATGACACGGTGGGTGGCCGTACGTACGCGTACATGACTGATGCGACCCAACAACGGCTGCCTTGCACTTTTGTGGCTCGAATAGTACTCCTTTCGAAGCCAGGCGTCTAGCTAGGAGCAGGAGATCGAGAAAGAAACCGTTGGGCTGGCGCCACGTGGCCCCGAGAGCCGATCGCACACTGTCGCTGCACGCAAATGCGAGAACAGATCGATACGCAGCGGACGCATCGGCGATTCCGCCTGTGCGAGGCGACGGCGGGTCGATCCCGGCAACCACCAACGAGGACAGAAGCACAACCTACCGCAGCCACGGGACGGGTGGCGGGACGGCAGAATCCAAACGCTAGGCCCGCAGGCGCGACACGACGCCGAAATTTCTTCTTCTTTATCGTTCAAGGTCGCGCGCGCGGCCGGGGCTTTACCTTTCCTTCCTCCCTTCCGTCCGCTAGCTCCAGTTGCGTGGAAATTTAGCATCGGCTCGATGCCGTGCCGTGCGGCCGCGGATAGTCGATCGGTGATCGGCGGCCAGAGCGGATAATTTTCAGCGGCCTCTGTAGCTGCAGTGCGCCTGGCCGCGCGCCGTGTCGAGCCAAGGGCACGAGCCTTCACCTTGGAGGCGAGGCAATCTCCACACATCGCACATTTCAGAGCTTCTCCGAACCGAACAAGAAAGAGATTAGTGGATAACGACTGAGCAATGTGCTCTCACTTTCGCCCTTCACCCAGTTGGCTGGCTAGCTAAGAAATGCTCCGACTATTCCAAGGTATCTCTAGGCTCTAGCTAGCAATTATGTGTCCTATCAGATTAACTTGTTTTTTTAAGGAAAAATACCCCGGGCCTCTACATAAAACGATCCGTAACAGATTAATTTGTTAAGTTTGTAAGATAGGTTGAAAAGCGTTGAACCCTTTATTTCGGGCCGCATTGATATATATATATGGCAATAGCCTTGGCGTATAAGTTGTGATCGAGAGATCGAGAGAGGAAGTTGTTTACAGAAGATAATGAGGAGAATAAGAGATAGAGAAGGATTACAAGATAAACGAGAGACCTATCTCTATACAGTTGTAATTCCAACACCCCCCTCAATTTAAACCTCATGAAGCTTTGCCAAGGTTGAGATTGTATGTAAACTTCTCCAATCCTCTCGTAGTAAGGGGTTTTGTAAACCCATCTGCCAGTTGATCTCCTGTAGGAATAAACTTGATCTCAAGCAACTTCCGAGCTACTCTTTCTCTGACGAAGTGAAAATCAACTTCAATGTGTTTTGTTCGTGCATGAAAAACAGGATTGGCTGAGAGATAGGTTGCACCAATGTTGTCACACCATAGTCTCGCAGCCTGAGGAGCCTTAATTCCAAGCTCATAGAGTAGTGTCTGTATCCACATTACTTCAGCTGTAGCATTTGCCAAGGCTTTATATTCGGCCTCTGTACTCGATCTTGAAACAGTGGCATGTTTTCTTGCGCTCCATGACACAAGGTTTGTTTCTAGAAATACAGCAAAACTACCTGTAGATCTTCTATCATCAGCACACCCTGCCCAGTCTGCATCTGAATATGCGGTTACAAGCAGAGAAGAGGACTTGGTAATTTGAAGTCCAAGACCTTCTGAATATTTAAGATATCTTAGAATTCTCTTAACTGCAGTCCAAGGAGTAGTTCTAGGTGCATGTAAGTATTGGCATACCTTGTTCACTGAATAGAAAATATCAGGACGAGTAAGAGTTAAATACTGTAAAGCACCTACAACACTCCTATAATTTGTTGCATCCTCTGGTGCAAGAGCTTCTCCACTTTCCATTGTGAGACTCTATGAGGTAGAGAATGGTGTACTAACTGGTTTGCACTTCTCCATTCCCACTCTTCTGAGAATATCAGTTGTATAGTACTTTTCTTGTGAGAGAAGTATGCCATCTTTGATTTTCTTTACTTCTATTTCAAGAAAGTAGTGAAGATCACCCAAATCTTTAAGAGCAAATTCTAATTTCAAATACTTAAGCAAACAGGTAGTGGCTTCTGTACTTGAGCTAGCAACAATTATATCATCAACATAAACCAGTACAAAAATAGTAACATTGCCTCTATTAAAGAAGAACAATGAGGTATCTGCCTTGGATGGTATGAACCCAAGGTGTTGCAACTGCATGCTTAATCTGGAATACCAGGCTCGTGGGGCCTGTTTCAAGCCATATAATGCTTTATCCAACTTACATACATACTGTGGTGTGCTGTGATCTTCATAACCTGGTGGTTGCCTCATGAACACTTCTTCCTCAAGAACACCATGAAGAAACGCGTTCTGGACATCTAGCTGTCTTAAGCTCCAACCTCTGGAAATAGCAATAGACAAAACAAGACGAATAGTAGCAGACTTGACAACAGTACTAAAGGTGTCTTCATAATTAATTCCAAACCTTTGTTTAAATCCTTTGGCAACTAACCTAGCCTTGTACCTGTCTATGTTTCCATCAGACTTTCTGTAATGCCCCGGATGTAATACTTTCCCTTTTGGGCATATAATATATCTCCGGCTTCATCAATTCCATTTCGGGTTCTTCGTCTTTTGGGTTTTCGTCGTTTTGTTGTGTGCGTGTGTGGCATTCATTCATATCATGTAGTCATGTGCATCGCATTGCATTTGTGTTGTCGTTTGCATCCGGTTCCACGCGTTCCTTCCCGTTGTCCGTTTCGCGTTCCGGAGCTCCCTCACGTGTCTGTGGCGTCCCGTAGGCCTACTTTGGTGTTTGGCCGTGTAACGTTACCGGTTTAGCGCGAGACTTGTCGTGTGTTGTTGTTTTGGTATGTGTAACCCGCCTGTCAAATCTCGTCGCGTTTGGAGTCCATTTGCTACCCCAACAGTTATTCTCGTGGGCTCAAAGTGCCTCCACTTTGAGGCCCAAGACACCCCTCCATCAGCCCACCAAACCAACCCAAACCCCTCCTCTCATCTAGGCCATCCAATTCTAATCGCGTGGCCGAAAACCACATCCCATTTGGACAACCCTAGCTCCTTGTGCCTATATATTTGTCTACTTCACCCAATTTTTGCCCCAAATCAAGGAAACCCTAGCTCCCCTAGCCCCCATCTTCTTCTTCCTCCAGCCACCGCCACCTCGCCGGAGAGTTCGCCGGATTTTTGCCGAAATCCGCGTCCCTGCCGGAATCTCGCCGGAATACCTCACCGCCACCTCCGCCGCCCTTTTTTCTTCACCACCGCACCACCTCACCGCCGCCGGCCGGCGCCACCACCTCGCCGGCCAGGCGCCCCGCCACTCGCCCCGCTCCCGCCGGTCGCCCGCAGGCAGCGCGACGCCGCCGCCGCCTCCTTTCGATCGGGAGCCAGCCGCTCCCCCGATCGGATCCAGCCGCCAGCCGCGCCTGGGCCAGGTCGCGCCTTCGCGGGCCGAAACCCTAGGCCGGCGCCAGGCCCAGCCGCCAGGCTTTCCCCGCCTCGGCCCGAAGCCAGATCCGTCCCAGCGCCACCGCCTCTTGCCACGGGCCGCGCCAGCTGGGCCGGCCCGGTCGTCCTCCGCCTCGCCCCCCTGGGCGTTGACCGCACCACCTCGCCCGGGCCATCGCCACCCCGCGTCGGGAGCAGAGGCTCCAGATCCGGCCCGCCGAGCCAGGCTCCAGATCCGGCCCACTAGCCGCCAACTCCGCCCGGATCCGAGCCGCGCGCCCGATCCGCCAGGACCCCGGCCCGATCCGCGAAGCCGCGCCCGATCCGCTCCGTTTCCAGCCCGGTTGACTTTTCCAGATCTGGAGGTTGCCTCTTATTTCCACTAAGTCCTGTAGATTTTTATCTGTCTAATGCTATATTCAAATGGTGATAACTTTGTGTGTGATGCTCCGATTTGAGTGAATGAGATGTCCAGATGTTCGTGGAGACATATACTATATTTCATTCCATTATGCCATACATGTTTGAGTTCATCTAGGTGCTTAAAATTCTGTTGCAAGAGTGCATCGTGATAAAAACTGCTGTTAGTGTTGCTTTCATGCCATCTTTGCATAGTGATAACTTGGTGCTCGTTTATCCGAATGATGCAAATGACATGTCCACGTGTTCGTCTTGTCATGCTCTACATGTTAAATGCTTTAGGTTGCATGATAGATTTAATCTTGCCATGTTTATCTTCGTTGCAAAGTGCTATGTGGCTGTTTAGTAGTTAAACTTGTTAAGAAATGCCAACTTGAGGAGCTCATTGCTATCGTTGTGTTTATCTCCATGATGCATGCTTAGGTGTTTTGGAATCACCATCATGTGTACTTTGTTGTGGTGCTTACCGCCTGCCATGTTTAGTTTTGAGGTGACTTAAACTTGCTCTCAAAGATGCCATGATGAAACTGCTGATGACCCTCAACCGTAAGGGATCTGTTGCAGCGTTTTCGATAAGTAAGAGTGTCGAACCCAACGAGGAGCAGAAGGTATTGATAAGCGATTCTGAGCAAGAAATTACTGCAAGCACTGAAAGATAACTTTTAGGGGTTTTTCTCGATATAAGCAACAGGAATGTAAAGACAAGTAATATGAAAGATACTGAGAGTAACAAGTGGCCCAATCCTTTCTTAGCAAAGGAGAGGCCTAGCAACTGAACTAATAAAGACTAAAGTGTTCTTGAGGTCACACGGGAGAGGTAGTCATGTGCTTTCGCCATATTCCGTATCGATACTATGTTATGTGTTGATAAGTGTTGGTGGGTGGATCTATGCTAGTGCACTCTCTAGACCAAGATGAATGCACTCTTATGATTAAACACCTTGCAAGCGTCCGCAAATACAAGATAGAATTTAAGGCAAAAGCCTAACCATAGCAATACGATCGAGGATCCATTATTCCCTTATGCAAAAGCGTGCGAACTGTGGTTCAGGTTTCTGTCACTCCGGCAACCCACCATAAGCATTCTTTATACACAATGTATTCTCCTAGGTCCTTAATAAGGCGAAGTGTTGGGTGTTCGACTCACACAACACCACTAGTAGAATGACAACACAACTTAAGTATCAAACAACACATATTACTTCAACAGCATATGACTACTAACAACAAGACTTTCCCCATGTCCTCAAGAACTAAGGTAACTACTCACAAGACATAAAAGAGATCATGATCAGAGGGGATAAATATGTGATAAACAATCTGGACATAATAATATTTCTCCAACAAAACTCAATAGCATTCACCACGAAGTAGTAATCAACACCGATAGAGTAGAGAGGATAGGTAGTACAAGTTACAACACGAGTTGCGATGGAAAGATGAGATTTGGATGAAGATGGAGATGGTGCTGGTGTTGTGGATGATGTTGATGATGATCTCGATGATGCCCGTGATGATGGTGATGACGATGGCGACGATCTCCCCTTCCGGGAGGTGATCTCCCCGGCAGAATCTGCCCGCCGGAGATGCCCTTTTCTTCTCTGTAGGTTTCCGCCTCGAAGCGGCGGCGGAACTCCGTAAAAAGTCCCGTGCCTAGGGTTTTCGGAGGACGGGGAACATATATGCAAAAGGGGGTGACCAGAGGTGGGCCAGGGGCTCCAGGCGCCCCCCGGCGCGGCCAGGGGGGGCGCCCCCAGGCCGCCTGGGCACCCTGTGGCCCCCCTCTGACTCCCCTTTTGCGTGTCTTCGTTATTCTTCTGAAAAACACGTCCCGTCAATTTTCAGGTAATTTGGAGGTGTTCTTCTTCAACAACTCAGTATCCACTTTTTCCCGCTGAATCCTGCGTCTGCTGTTTCGGCATCGGAAAGTTGCAAACTGTGTAAAATAGACCAAAACAACATAAGAACATCATCATAACGTGAAATATATCAATGAATAAGGATAAATTATAATACAAAATAGTGATGCATTTTGGACGTATCAACACCCCCAAGCTTAGACCTCGCTTGTCCCCAAGCGAATATGAACTCGGTAAACCTGTCCACAAGTTTAGAGAGTGAAGTGTCGATAAATAGAATACGGACAAGAAGCATCATAGTCTCTTCACCAACTCAAATATCCTCGACAGCAATCTTCAACTCATAAGGCTCTCATGAAAGAGTGTTAACACTTATATTTGAAAGTAGGACCAATGGAAACTCATTATATCATGGCAAACATGTCCTTTGGTCAAAGAACAACAAATAATTTTAGCTTTTGCTCTTATGTTTGATGGGATTAATTGAAGCTTTTTGGAATAACATGTTAATAAGCAAGAAGTGAAAGTGTTAACACAAAGGAAGATATTTGTCTTAGCTGGGCATGACAAACAACTTACTTATCAAATGATAATGTCAACAAGGATATGATATGACAAATCTTAATGCAGCTTTATATGAATGAATCCTTATCAACATCAAACGTCTGCTCTCTTTAAGAAATAGAGGGAAGTAGAAATAACTGACTCAACTTAAAACTAAAAGATAGGCCCTGCTCTAGGGTAGTAGGGAAAACTCATGTGCTATCCTCAAATCAAACAGAATGAAAACAAATTTTGAGAGGTGCATGATTCGTCAACGAATGCTAATAGATAACTCAATTACTTCTTGGACTGGACAAGTTTTGAGGAACGGCTCCCGTATGAGGACGATAACATCCTCTTATTCTCCTTTGTTTATCACTGCCAAGGTTTTCTGATTTCTCATGAACAAAGCGTGAAGGAGGGTTTGTTTGTTATATTATTTCTAAGCCGGGCGCACTCAATGCCAGTTCCTTTTCGTATTATGGGTTTGCACATTATACATGCAATCCCGGGGTGAAGCTTGTCCAACTCAAAAAGGTCATGAATTAGCTACTACTTCCTCATGAGCTAAAGCAGAGGCACAAAAATAAAAGATTTTGAACATTTAAGGATAACACATAAATTATATACTTTAGGAGGTGGTAGTGGAGTACCACGAGTAGGTAGGTATGGTGGACTCATATGGAGGGTATTGGCTTAAGGGTATGGACGCACAAGCAGAATTCCGCTTAGTACAGAGTTAGGCTAGCAAAGGTTTTGAAAGAGCAGACAACTGATGATGACTAAGATGCAAAGCAATATAAAGCATGAACATTAAAATAAGCATAACACATCAAGTTGTCTTCCTTGTCAACATAACACTTCAAGTATAATAACATAAAGGTTTTGGCTATGTTGATACTTTAAGAGAATCATGTTTGTTGTTATGACCAAAGCTATGTTTGCCGAGATTAAATAAAGTTTCATAGCCATACCTGACATAAGGTCAATACTCCCCATAAGAATCATCATATAAGGTCGATTGCGTGAAGAGAATACCGAGTGCAGCAAAAAGGAACCGATAAACTTCTCATTAATATTCCATCATAGACGACTCCACACACACGGATACAATTCTTCACCAAGGGGGCGATAGACCTCAATGCACACACCTATCTCATATAATAACCTCCCTAGACATGATACGACTCTTCTTGACTTCTAAAAGACAAAAGGTAAAAGATAAAGATACCGGGCACTCCCCCAAGCTTGGAACAAGCCAAGGGAATGCCATTACCCATGGAGATTTCACTCATCATCCTTGTTGGCGTTGATCAAGTAGTTTTTGGCGAAGCTCTTCCATGGAAGGGGTTCTCCGGTCTCATATGAGAAGCTCGTCTCCTGGATCCTGCATTCAGCACCCAAACCCATGCGTAGAAACCTTAGTTCATACTCACAGTTCTGGTTATGTAGATTATTAATTTGCCCTTGGAGTTCTATGATTCTGTCTTCAGAAGCGGCGATTCTTTCCCACATCTCCTTCATCTCCTTCAGAAGGTAGTTCTTCAGCTCGTTGGTGATGTCAAAGTTAGCTTCGACACCACGCTCGATCATCTTCTTGTACTTGAAGACTTCCTGCTCCACTTCTTCCAGCCTGGCCTGGACGCTCCCCTCCTTGATAGGTCCCTTCAGATCTTCTTGATGAAGGACGCCTTCCTTCATCTGAACCACCTGAGGGTGCTTCTTCACCTCAGCGAGGTAAGGGTTGATGACGTTGACGACGAACGTGTCCTTGGGGGAACTTGGAGAAGCCATGGCACCTAAATTTAGCTGAAAGATTTCCTGGCAGAAACAGATCGAAGAGAAAACACGCGAAATCGCAAGATACGTTGCCGGAACAATCCGGGCAAATATATAGGAAAAATTTATGCACAGAAAGGAAGGTAACGGACCAAAGCGGGGTCGGAGACGGGCACCAGGGTGTCCAGGCGGCCTGCCGGCGCGGCCCAGGGGGGGCGCGCCAGGGGGGCGCCTGGACTCCCTGGTGGTCGTCTCCGGCTCCACTTCGACTCGGAATTTTACTAATTTTTCAAAAACTCGTAATACGGAACTTTTATGATGTTTTGTGGTGTTTTCTTATCGTACTACATACCTTTTCTTTATTCTGCTTCTGCTGGCGTCTGAAACAGGGCTGCAACATGTTCTTCGTGGGTTGTTGTGTATATTATATTCACATCAACATCGACAGGGTCTCCTGCTATGTAATGTTTAAGTCTTTGCCCATTCACAACTTGAGGTTTGGTGCCTTCAAAATTATTAATCTTAATTGCACCAGACCGATAAACTTCTTCAATATGAAATGGTCCTTCCCACCTGGAAAGTAGTTTACCTGGAGAAAACCTGAAACGAGATCTAAACAACAAAACTTTATCACCAACATTAAATTCACGCTTCAGAATCTTCCTATCATGCCACCTTTTTACCTTTTCTTTGAACATTTTAGCGCTCTCGTAAGCTTCACTCCTCCATTCATCTAGAGAAGTCAAGTTCATGAGACGCTTCTCACCAGCTAGTTTTGGGTCAGCGTTAAGCTCTCTAACAACCCAGAAAGCTTTGTGCTCTAGCTCTAATGGCAAATGGCAGGCCTTGCCATACACCATCTTATAGGGAGACATGCCCATGGGGTTTTTGTAAGCAGTTCTATATGCCCACAAAGCATCTCCCAATTTATTTGACCAATCCTTCCTATTTCTATTTACTGTTTTCTGCAAGATCAACTTAATCTCTCTATTGGTGAGCTCAACTTGCCCACTAGTTTGAGGATGATAAGGTGAAGCAATTCTATGATTAACATCATATTTAGCCAAAGCTTTTCTAAAAGCTCCGTGCGTGAAGTGTGATCCTCCATCGGTCATGAGATACCTTGGTACACCAAACCTAGGAAATATTACATCCTTAAGCATTTTCAAGGATGTTTTGTGATCAGCACTTTCAGTGGGGATTGCTTCAACCCACTTGGTCACATAATCAACAGCTACTAAAATGTGAGTGTACTTGTGCGAAGAAGGAAAAGGACCCATAAAATCGAAGCCCCAACAATCGAAAGGTTCAATCACTAGTGAGTAATTCATAGGCATCTCATTCCTTCTACTAATGTTACCAACTCTCTGACATTTATCACAAGCTAAAACATAATTTCTAGCATCTTTAAAGAGAGTGGGCCAATAAAAACCTGATTGAAGAACCTTATGTGCAGTCCTTTCACCGGCATGATGTCCTCCATAGGGACTATCATGACACCGTCGGAGAACGTCCTTCTGCTCATGTTCCGGAATGCATCTTCTCACGATCCCATCGGGGCCTTCTTTGAAAAGATGTGGGTCATCCCAAAAGTAGTGCCTCAAATCATGAAAGAACTTCTTCCTTTGCTGAAACGTTAGACCTGGAGGCAAATACTTTGCAACAATAAAATTAGCATAATCTGCATACCAAGGATCGGAGAGAGGTTGTACTTTTACAACGGCAAGTTGCTCGTCTGGAAAACTATCGTTAACTGGGATGGGGTCATGCGGTATATCTTCCATTCTTGAAAGATTGTCCGCTACCGGATTGTCTTCCCCTTTCCTATCAACAATCTGCAAATCAAATTCTTGGAGAAGGAGTACCCATCTGATAAGCCTTGGTTTGGCATCCTTCTTTGTCATAAGATATTTAATGGCAGCATGATCAGTATGAATAATAACTTTAGAATCAACAATATACTGCCTAAACTTGTCACAAGCAAAAACTACAACTAAGAATTCCTTCTTAGTAGTAGCATAATTTCTTTGAGCACTATCAAGGGTTTTACTTGCATAATGTATAACATTCAATTTCTTATCAACCCTTTGTCCTAAAACAGCTCCAACAGCAAAATCACTTGCATCACACATAATTTCAAAAGGTAAGTTCCAGTCAGGTGGTTGTACTATAGGAGCAGTTATTAAAGCTTTCTTAAGGATTTCAAAAGCTTCCTTACAATTTTCATCAAACACAAAAGGAACATCCTTCTGGAGAAGATTAGTGAGGGGTCTCGAGGTTTTAGAAAAGTCTTTAATAAATCTTCTATAAAAACCTGCATGACCGAGAAAACTGCGAATACCTTTGATGTCCCTTGGATAGGGCATCCTTTCAATAGCTTCGATCTTGGCTTTGTCCACTTCAATTCCCCTTTCGGAAATCTTGTGACCAAGAACAATTCCTTCATTAACCATAAAGTGGCACTTCTCCCAGTTGAGTACCAAATTTGTCTCCTCGCATCTCTGCAAAACTTTATTAAGGTTGTGAAGACAATGGTCAAATGAAGTTCCATAGACGGAGAAATCGTCCATGAAGACTTCCATAATATCCCCGCAGAAACCATGAAAGATAGCAGACATACACCTTTGAAAAGTAGCAGGGGCATTACATAAACCAAAAGGCATACGTCTGTAAGCATAAGTACCAAAAGGACAAGTAAAAGTGGTCGTCTCTTGATCGACAGTGTTAACATGAATTTGAGAGAAGCCAGAATAACCATCGAGATAACAAAAGTGGGTGTTTTTGGATAACCTTTCAAGCATTTGGTCGATGAACGGCAACGGGTAGTGATCCTTCCTGGTGGCCTTGTTCAACTTCCTGTAATCAATACACATTCTATATCCAATAATAATTCTCTGAGGTATTAGTTCATTTTTATCATTAGGAACCACAGTTGTACCTCCTTTCTTAGGAACACAATGTACCGGACTTACCCACTTACTATCAGCTATAGGGTAGATAATACCTGCGGCTAGAAGCTTGAGAATCTCAGTTCTCATGACATCCATCATCTTTGGGTTCAACCGTCGTTGATGATCAACAACTGGTTTAGCATCAGGCTCAAGGTTGATAGTATGTTGACAGATAGATGGACTAATCCCCTTAAGGTCATCAAGGGTGTAGCCAATTGCGCCTCGGTGTTTACGAAGTACTTCCAATAATCGCTCTTCTTCATATCCTGAAAGGTTAGAATTGATAATAACAGGATATACTTTCTTTTCATCTAAATAAGCATACTTGAGCGTATCGGGAAGAGGTTTAAGATCGAACACCGGGTCTTCTTTCGGTTTTGATAAAATTCCCAAAGGTTCAACCGGAAGGTTGTGCTTCAGGATAGCAGGCTGCCTCAAGAATATTTCATCTAGTTCATTTCTTTCCTGCATATGCAAATTATTCTCGTGGTCCTCCATGTATTGCTGCAAAGGATCATCAGGGGGAATAGCAATAGAGGCAATACTTTCAATAATTTTATCATCACTAGGTAAATCAGTACCACGAGGCTGCTTAGAGAACTTAGAAAAATTAAATTCATATGGCTCACCATTGAATTCAACAGAAACTTTACCTTTCTTGCAATCTATTATAGCTCCACAAGTTCTAAGAAAAGGTCTACCAAAAATGATGGGACAAAAATTGTCCCTGGCTGAACCAAGTACCAAAAAGTCGGTAGGGTATTTTACCTTTCCACATAGGACTTCAACGTCCCTCACAATTCCGATAGGAGAGATAGTTGATCTATTTGCAAGATGAATAGTAACATCAACTTCTTCAAGTTCACAAGGGGAAATCTCACCGATGATTTCTTCATAGAGTGAATAAGGAATAGCACTTGCACTCGATCCCAAATCGCATAGCCCATAATAATTGTGATCTCCTATTTTAACAGATAACACCGGAGTACCTGAAATTGGGCCTTTGTTCTTGGCTGTGACAAGGTTAGTGGAAACAGCACAAAAAGTTATATTGGAATCCAAAACATCATCAGTAACAAGGTCTTTAATTAATGCAACTCGAGGATCGACCCTGATCTGGTCCTTAGGTTCATCAACTTTTCTCTCACTTTTATTTATTATGCCTGTCACAAGAGAGTGCTCCTTTATCCTCGTGGGAAAAGGAGGCTGTTCATATATAACTGCAGGCAAAATAGGCTCAGCAACATAAATATCAATAGGTTTTTCTTTAAAAGGTGCATGGTGCTGGTCTCTATTCTTTTTAAAAGAATCAACGTGAGAGGCAAAGTTCTTACATAAATCAATCACTAGATGGGAATCAAGACCAATCTTAGAGCAAAAGGTATTGAAGTAATCAGTTTCTACATAGCTCTCAATATAATCATGTTCATAATTTATAGCGGGTTCAATACCTTTATCAATTTCCCAATCTTCGGTATTCCTCTGGATTCTTTCAAGGAGATCCCACCTTTCTTCAACACTCTTCTTCTGAAATACCCCACTAGAGGAGGCATCCAGCATCTCCTTATCCTGACGAGAAAGCCTGGCATAAAAATTTGTAAGTACAATTTCCTTGGGAAGCTTATGAAAAGGGCATTTGAGCATTAGAGACTTCAGTCTCCCCCAAGCTTGAGCAATGCTTTCTCCGTCACGAGACCTAAAGTTAAAGATATAATTCCTGTCTCGATGAATTTCATGAAGAGGATAAAATTTAGTATAAAAGAGAGACATAAGCTCCTGCCAGTCCAGCAAATGTGGGTTATCGAGAAGCCCATACCAATCTGAAGCTTTATCTATAAGGGATACGACAAACAATTTCCTCATGACAAACTCCCTCGATACACCTGCAAGCTTAAATAATGAACATAGTCGTGACAAATATAGCAAGTGTTCACCGGGATGTCTGTCTCCTGCATAACGATTAGCCAAAACACAATTGATAATGCCAGCTGGTATTTTATAAGGCACAATTTCAGTAGGGGGAGGATCAACCACCACAGGTGTGGGGTGTCTTCCCGCAAGCAACGCTCCAATAATAGGGTTATCCATAAGGACAGAGAGCAGCAATAACAAAAATAAAAACAGAATTATAAAAAGACTTTCTTACCAGTTTCACTTTACCAATAGCGCTACGCTCCCCGGCAACGGCGCCAGAAAACGGTACTTGATGACCCTCAACCGTAAGGGATCTGTTGCAGCGTTTTCGATAAGTAAGAGTGTCGAACCCAACGAGGAGCAGAAGGTATTGATAAGCGATTCTGAGCAAGAAATTACTGCAAGCACTGAAAGATAACTTTTAGGGGTTTTTCTCGATATAAGCAACAGGAATGTAAAGACAAGTAATATGAAAGATACTGAGAGTAACAAGTGGCCCAATCCTTTCTTAGCAAAGGAGAGGCCTAGCAACTGAACTTATAAAGACTAAAGCGTTCTTGAGGTCACACGGGAGAGGTAGTCATGTGCTTTCGCCATATTCCGTATCGATACTATGTTATGTGTTGATAAGTGTTGGTGGGTGGATCTATGCTAGTGCACTCTCTAGACCAAGATGAATGCACTCTTATGATTAAACACCTTGCAAGCGTCCGCAAATACAAGATAGAATTTAAGGCAAAAGCCTAACCATAGCAATACGATCGAGGATCCATTATTCCCTTATGCAAAAGCGTGCGAACTGGGGTTCAGGTTTCTGTCACTCCGGCAACCCACCATAAGCATTCTTTATACACAATGTATTCTCCTAGGTCCTTAATAAGGCGAAGTGTTGGGTGTTCGACTCACACAACACCACTAGTAGAATGACAACACAACTTAAGTATCAAACAACACATATTACTTCAACAGCATATGACTACTAACAACAAGACTTTCCCCATGTCCTCAAGAACTAAGGTAACTACTCACAAGACATAAAAGAGATCATGATCAGAGGGGATAAATATGTGATAAACAATCTGGATATAATAATATTTCTCCAACAAAACTCAATAGCATTCACCACGAAGTAGTAATCAACACCGATAGAGTAGAGAGGATAGGTAGTACAAGTTACAACACGAGTTGCGATGGAAAGATGAGATTTGGATGAAGATGGAGATGGTGCTGGTGTTGTGGATGATGTTGATGATGATCTCGATGATGCCCGTGATGATGGTGAGGACGATGGCGACGATCTCCCCTTCCGAGAGGTGATCTCCCCGGCGGAATCTGCCCGCCGGAGATGCCCTTTGATTCTCTGTAGGTTTCCGCCTCGAAGCGGCGGCGGAACTCCGTAAAAAGTCCCGTGCCTAGGGTTTTCGGAGGACGGGGAACATATATGCAAAAGGGGGTGACCAGAGGTGGGCCAGGGGCTCCAGGCACCCCCCCCGGCGCGGCCAGGGGGGGCGCGCCCCCAGGCCGCCTGGGTACCCTGTGGCCCCCCCTCTGACTCCCCTTTTGCGTGTCTTCGTTATTCTTCTGAAAAACACGTCCCGTCAATTTTCAGGTAATTTGGAGGTGTTCTTCCTCAGCAACTCAGTATCCACTTTTTCCTGCTGAATCCTGCGTCTGCTGTTTCGGCATCGGAAAGTTGCAAACTGTGTACCAAAACAACATAAGAACATCATCATAACGTGAAATATATCAATGAATAAGGATAAATTATAATACAAAATAGTGATGCATTTTGGACGTATCAACTGCTGTTTTAACACTTAGTGAAATTTCACTAAGTCTGGAATCTGTAATTTCCAGATGCCATGTTTGCTTGTTGTTCTTGGCCAATCCATGATAGTTTTGGGGTGACTCTTGATGATTCCTTGCTATACATATTGTTGGCTATCCATTCGTGCTCTCACATGCTTATTTGAGTGGCTGTAGCATATTTAACTTTTGCTCCCAAGTTGCAATAAAATACTGCTGTCAGGATTTTGTTGTCAAGTTCAATATGTCCAAGCTTGTTGCTATTGATCCGTGACTCCTTTGGGGGTGCTCCAATGGACTTATTTGCTGTAGGATGTATCTAGTTTATGTTCATGCTCTTTGCCATGATGTTTGAGTGCTGTAGCTTATTTATCTAGTGCTCCGAAGTGGCTATGTTGCTGTAATTTTCAGCTTTCGCATGTTTATTGTTTTATGTGTAATTTTTAGCCCGTAGCACCGATTGGAGAGAGTTTTATATGAAACTTGATTGATTTTTCGTGTAGATTCATAATATCCTATTGTTATCATGTTTTGAAGCATTTTGCTTGAGTGCAATTTTCCATGCTCCTTGTGCTCCCATAGTGCATCAGTCATGCATCCTGCATATTTTTCGTGTGTGCATTGCATCTTGTTGATTCGTGCCTTGTGTGGTTGTGTTGATTAGAGCCGGAAGCTGAGACCGAGTACGAGTACGAGCACGAGGTTACTACCAAGGTTGAGCACGAGGACCCCTCTTACGATCCGAACGACAACTCTTCAGGCAAGATGACCGAACCCCGATAACATTACTATCTTTGCCTATTGCTAGAGTATCGCTCTATAGTTTTGCCTCGATGCCCATGTCTTTCCTGTCAGCCTCCTATTTGTAACCATGATCATGTTTAACCACCCTACCTATGCAAACCGTTGAATGGCTAAGTACGCATCGCTCAGCCCCTCTTATAGCATTGTTAGTTGCAGGTGAAGATTGAAGATGCTTGCTTCATGTTGAAGTTTGTTGGGTTATATCACACTATATAAATGCTTAAATGAAATCATCTATATATTGGCAATGGGTGCAAGGCTAAGCCTTTTGCTTGGTGTTTTGTTTCACTCATGCCGCTAGGAACCGTATAAACCGGTGTTATGTTCCTTGATTATGCGTTCCTCACACGGTTGGGGTTATGGGACCCCCTCGATAAACCGCTAAGTGCTAAGTCTTTTTCAGCAAGTCCCAACATTGGTACTCTTCGCCTAATAACTAATAAAACTTGCATAGGGACTAGCTATCCCTTTTATTTTAATCAACAACCCCGGGCCAGTGCTCCTCATGAGTGTTGGTCCGAACCGGGAGTTCTGTGGGGCTGCCTTGGGGAAACCCGAGGTATCTGGTATACACCTGTAGAATCGCCCATCCGGTCGTGGCCTGAGACTAGATACGCGCGGCTACTGTCAGGGTGTCGGCACGCCGGGAGGATTTGCTGGATTAGCCTTACCTTAGTTCGGAGTATCTTGAGCACGGGATTCCTGGAATACTCGGGTCTTCCCACCTTTGGAGTTGCGACTCCGCGGATCGTGGGCTTGTCATGGGCCAAGTTGGAACACCCGTGCAGGGTTATGAACTTTCAAAAGCCGTGCCCGCGGTTATGTGGCAGATGGGAGCTTGTTAATATCCGGTTGTAGAAAACTTGACACCATGTTCCAATACACAACCAGCGTGAGTACCGTGACTGTCATTTTCCGAAAGGGGTTTCAGGAGATGAACACGGTGGGGTTATGTTTGACTTGATTAGTTTAGGATCACTTAGTGATCATCTCTCGACCGAGGCGCCTTCTCTTCTCGCTCTCTTTACGTAAGCTAGTGCTAGTTGCTGCTGCAAACACTTGTTCTTTTCTTCAGCCTTACCCTCACCCAAGGCTTAAATAGTCATGTTACCCGGGAACGGGATTGCTGAGTCTTCTGTGGCTCACAGTTACTTCACCACACCAGATGCAGGTCCGATGGTTAGCTATCCAGGTGATGGCACCGAGCTAGACTGGGAGTACGACGAGGAGCGTAGCCGTTACTATGTTCGTTATCCCGATGATCAGTAGTGGTACTTCTACTAGGATTCGATCCGACCTGTGGATTTAAATTATCTTTGGTATCTTGACATTTGGATTTTACCCTTAGATGGGCTGTGTTGTTCATTTGTATGATGATTGAAACTTGTAACGAATTTGTGTGACGTGGCGAGTGTAAGCCAACTATTTTTATGTTTTCCATCCCCATTTTTACATGAGTTGTGCGAAGATACCAAACTTGCGATCATTCCAGCATGGGATTGTAAGGGCATATTTCTCCCTAAGTAGTTTTGGTGATTGATGACAATACATTTGCGGACTGATCGTGTGCTCTAAGCTCATACAGGTATATCTTCCTTAGGCACAAGACGATTGTTTGCCCCTCTGATTCTATGAAGGACGGTGTTTTCTTTTTGCTCCCTATCGGTGGCTTTGAGTAATAGGAAAGCCGTACTATTAAGAGGGGGTCCGCTTCGGAAAGGTTTGGGTAGAATCAACACGTACACTTCCTTCTTCCGCACCACCTTTCCTTGCTTCTCTGGAGGTCCAACCGGTTATTTTTCGTATATGCAAAACTGTGACTTCTTAACTGATCAACTGCCTGCAAGCGGTAGTACCGCTCAACCAAGCGGTAGTACCGCGCAGTTACACGGTAGTACCGCCTGCCAACACGGTAGTACCGCTCCCACGGTAGTACCGCGTCCCCAGAGCGGTAGTACCGTGTATCTGGCCCAGGCACTGAGTCTAAGTACAGAAGTGGATGCGGAAGTAATTTTTTACTTCCGTATACAATGCGGTAGTACCGCTTATCTTAAGCGGTAGTACCGTGTCGCATTTTGCTACTACCGTTTTCCCTGCAGATGTAGCCACGGATGTAATTTATTTCATCCGTGGTTGTCAATCATGTCGCGATCTTTTGCCTAAGCGGTAGTACCGCTCCCGGAGCGGTAGTACCGCTCAGCCAGCGGTAGTACCGCAACTCATGCGCGGTACTACCGCTCTATGCCTGGCTGAAAACACCAATAACGGTTGGATTTGTCCCCCCACTATATATAGGGGGTCTTCTTCTCCAAGAAGACTTACCTCTTCCCCCACTACTCCATTGTTGCTCCAAAAGCTCCATTTCCACCCGATCTCTCTCCCTAGCCAATCAAACTTGTTGATTTGCTCGGGATTGCTTGAGGAGGCATCGATCTACACTTCCACCAAGAGATATTTGATTCTCCCCACTAATCCCTTGCGGATCTTGTTACTCTTGGGTGTTTGAGCACCCTAGACGGTTGAGGTCACCTCGAAGCCATATTCCATTGTGGTGAAGCTTCGTGGTTTGTTGGGAGCCTCCAAGTTGTGGAGATAGCCCCAACCTTGTTTGTAAAGGTTCGGTTGCCGCCTTCAAGGGCACCACTAGTGGAATCACGGCACCTTGCATCGTGTGAGGGCGTGAGGAGAATACGGTGGCCCTAGTGGCTTCTTGGGGAGCATTGTGCCTCCACACCGCTCCAACGGAGACGTACTTCCCCTCAAAGGGAAGGAACTTTGGAAACACATCCTCGTCTCCACCGGTTCCACTTGTGGTTATTTCTTACCTTTACTTTTGCATGCTTTACTTGTTCAACTCCTATAGCATGCATGTGTAGTTGTTGTCCTTCTTTATATTAGTTGTCATCCTAGTAATATATCTAGACAACTTATTTTGTCGCTTAATTTAAAGTGGTTAAGAAAAGCTAAAAATTGTTAGTTGCCTATTCACCCCCCTCTAGTCAACCATATCGATCCTTTCAATTGGTATCAGAGGCTCGTCTCTTTTTAAGGACTTTACCGTCCGAAGAGTATGGTTGACAACATAGTCGAGACGGAGGACCATTCCGGTGGAAATCCGTCCTTGCCTACGTCAGATGGGGGAGCCTCGGTCACTCGTGAGGAGTTCAATGTGGCCTTGACCACATTGAAAGAATCACTAGCGAGCGAGGTCAAAGGCATGTTTAAAGAAATGCTTGAGGGGCTTAAATTATCCACCTCACCGTTGGAAGTGGGTCGTCCCGCTACCAACGTGTCGGAGGCTAATCCCGACAAGGGAGAAGCTAGTAGTGAGCAAGCCCCGGTCACTAAGAATGGGAGTGGGAAATTTGCCCAATCTGCTCCTCCTACTCACTATGGAGGACCCGTTCCCACACCGCATTTAAATTCTGTTGGGCCCCCTCCCAAGTTTGTTAAAAATACTGATTTTGCTACTTGGGTGTTTCATTTCAAACGTCATATTAATCATTGTTCCACTAACCTTTGGAGAATCATTGAGCAAGGTTTTTATCCGTATGATCCCGACAACATGACTCCAAGAGAAACTGCAGATCATCAGTTCAACGAGTCCGCTCTTTGCATTCTTCAAGATTCCATCCCTCCTGAAGACATTGCTCACCTTCGACCCTTCATTGTGGCCAAGGAAGCGTGGGAGCATGTTGGCACTATGTACAAGGGAAGCACAAGTATTCAACGCTCCAACTATAAAGTGGTGCAAGATGAAGCTGATGAGTTTGCTATGATCGAAGATGAAGATCCTCGTGAACTTTATCGAAGATTAACTATTCTTGCAGTGTCTCTTCGAGATCATGGCAGTAAGGATACAGATGACAATTGGATCAAGCGCAAGTTCCTCAAGGCCATGATGCCCTATCATAAGGCCATGTCCTCTGTCATTCGTCAGAGACCGGACTTCTACACTTTATCCTCAAACGAAGTGTTGGATGAATTGTTGCCATGAGGATCCTTGACGTAACCGCCGACAATGCGGTCCTAAGAGCTCAATGATCCAAGAAGCCTAATCTTGCTCTGAAGGCCAAGGCTTGTGTGGAAGAGGAGGAAGTGGAAGATGATGATGAGTGTTGCCCCGAGGACACCAAATATGCCTATCACGAGCACATTGCTCTTGCTTCAAGGCAATTCTGGGGCAAGAAGAACTCAAGGTCCAACTTTAACAGGAACAACTCTAGTGGGAACAAAGGGAAGCAACGAGTAAGGACATGCTTCAACTGTGGAAATGTAAGTCACTTCGTTGTGGATTGCCCATATGAGAAGAGAGAAGACTTTGGAGGCAAGCTTATTCGGAAGGACAAGTCAAAGTCCTATCCCAACAAGAACAACTTCATCAAGAAGACTCCTCCGAAAGTGTTGGTGGCTCAAGAAGAATATGTGGAGGATGATGACAATGATGAAGACGATGAGGTGACCACTATGGCCACAATTGCAATTGCTACCACTACGCACTCATCTCTCTTCAACTCACCAAACGAGAACATCACCGCCAAGTGTCTCATGGCCAAGGCCACCAACAAGGTAACCCCAAACATCAATACTACTATCTCTTCTAATCCTTCATTGACTAATTGTATTGATGAGGGTGAGGGT
>LR738713.1:75466613-75507005 GCA_902687465.1 Secale cereale
GTGGATTGCCCATATGAGAAGAGAGAAGACTTTGGAGGCAAGCTTATTCGGAAGGACAAGTCAAAGTCCTATCCCAACAAGAACAACTTCATCAAGAAGACTCCTCCGAAAGTGTTGGTGGCTCAAGAAGAATATGTGGAGGATGATGACAATGATGAAGACGATGAGGTGACCACTATGGCCACAATTGCAATTGCTACCACTACGCACTCATCTCTCTTCAACTCACCAAACGAGAACATCACCGCCAAGTGTCTCATGGCCAAGGCCACCAACAAGGTAACCCCAAACATCAATACTACTATCTCTTCTAATCCTTCATTGACTAATTGTATTGATGAGGGTGAGGGTATTAAGGAGGGAGAAAATGAATTTGATTTGTTCATAAAGAATCTCAAGGGCAAACCCAAGAAGCATTTTGTTGCTCTCTTGGAACAACTCGGTGAGGCCAATGACATTCTCGAGGCTCACGAGGAAACCATTACTAAAATGGAAGGGCATAGTCGAGACTATGCCGATGAGATATCGGATCTCTCTAACGCCCTAGAGGAAGAGCGTGGTCTTCGTTTGACTCTTGAGGAGTCACACAATGATGATCATGCTAAATTAAAGAAAGATCTTGATCATGCTGTAGTTGTCTCTCGTGTCCTTAACTCTGAGAAGGCAAAACTTGAGGTTGACCATGCTAAACTCAAAGAGGAGTTTGACATACTTGACAAGGCTCACAAGGCCTTGAAAGGAATGCATGCTACTCTCAAGGAGTCTCATGATCAACTCCAAGTTTCGCTAACCAAGGAAAAGGCTATCTTTCCTCGCATGGTTTTAATTGATAATGCAAATGCTACTAACCCATGTTGTGAGCATGTGCATCTTGTTGAAGAGAATGCCGAATTGAAGAAGCAACTTGAGAAAGGCCTTGTGACTTGCATACAAGGTGAGAAGAACCTCAACGCCCTTTTGAGCAATCAAAAGGAAGTTGTGGCAAAGGAAGGAATTGGGTTTGCTCCTAAGCCCAAGAAGAAGAAGAATGACAAGACAAAGCAACCACCCCCTCTCCGACAATCCTTTGTGAAAGAAGGAGAGGGCACGTCAACCAAGAAGAAAAGTGGTGGTGTCAAGAAAAACTCCACCATACCATCAAACATGGCCGGCGATTTTAATCCTTCATATGTTTTATGATGTGCTAGTGATGGCCATGTGTTTGCTAAATTTGTTGGTTCTTCTTATGAGTACATTGAATGGTCCATTTGGGTTCCTAAGACCCTTGTCACTAACCTCAAAGGACCCATTACCAAATGGGTACCTAAATCCAAGCATTGATCTATTGTAGGGGTTTGCTTCCAGTGGGAGATCATGGTTGCTCGATAGCGGAGCCACAAATCATATGACCGGAAGCAAAGACTTGGTGGTGGACGTGCATCTCGGTTCATCTATGGCCACCAACGTCGAATGGGGTGATGCTTCATCTTCTAAGGTATTGGGACTTGGCAAGGTTGTTGTCTCTCATGATCTCACGATCGAGAAAGTCATGCTTGTTGAGTCCCTTGCATACAATTTACTTTCTGTTCGCCAACTTGCACTCATGGGCTTTGCTACATTCTTTGATATTGATTCTGTGGCCCTCTTGTGGAGCAAGACTCTTAAAGTAGCCTATGTTGGGCATGTCGAGAACGGTCTTTATGTGGTTAACTTCTCGAAGCAACCCACTAAGGTCGCGACATGCCTAATGGCTAAAGTTGATGTGGGATGGCTTTGGCATCGCCGTTTGGCCCACGTTAATATGAGATCTTTGCAAAGTCTTCTCAAGGGGGACCATGTCCGAGGACTAACAAATGTTAGATTTGCCAAAGATCGTGCTTGCAGGGCGTGCATTGAAGGAAAATTACATGAGAAGGCTCACCCTCCCACGACTATCATCTATTCAAAGAGACCTCTAGAGCTCCTCCACATGGATCTCTTTGGGCCTCCCACTTTTGATAGTCTTGGGGGTAGGAAATATTGCTTGGTGATTGTGGATGATTACTCAAGATATACCTGGGTATACTTCTTCAAGAAGAAGAGTGAGACCCAACAAACCATCATCAACTTTGCAAATGAAGCTCAACGACAACATGAAGCAAAGATTTTGATGATCAGAAGTGACAATGGCACCGAGTTCAAGAACTACACCTTGGATGAGTTTCTTGGTGATGAGGGGATCAAACATCAATATGCCGCCCCGTATACCCCTCAGCAAAACGGTGTTGCGGAGAGAAAGAACCGAACCTTAATAGATGCTGCAAGAACCATGATGGTTGAATTCAACTCTCCATACAACTTTTGGGCCGAAGCCATCAACACCGCTTGCCATGCGTCAAATCGTCTCTATCTCCGCAAAGGCTTGAACAAAACTCCGTATGAGATTCTTACCGGTAACAAGCCCAATCTCAAGTACTTCCGGGTGTTCGGGTGTAAGTGTTTCATTCTCAAGAAAGGTGTTCGTTTGTCTAAATTTGAATCTAGAGCTCATGAGGGCATATTTGTTGGTTATGCTACAAACTCTCATGCTTACCGTGTCCTCAACAAGTCCACTGGACTCATAGAGGAGACGAGTAACGTAGAGTTTGATGAAAATAACGGCTCCCAAGTGGAGCAAAGTGGTACTTGTGATGCAGGTGATGAAATTCCTCCTCAAGCCATAAGAAGAATGGGTGTTGGATATATCCTACCCATTGAGGAACCCCTTGTGGCCAAAGGAGAAGGACAATGTTCCACTCAAGTGGAACCATCACCAACCCAAGACCCACACGCTTCCGAAGAACAAAGTGAAGGCCCTCAGCCTGATGAACAAGGCCAAGTGCAAGATCAACCTCAAGTTGGTGAAGAACCACCAATTGATGCACAAGGCCAAGTTCAGTCCCCCGAGCAAGATCAAGGTCAAGAGGAAGCTCAAGATCAAGATCTTGCTCATGATGACGCTCAAGATGATCAACTCAATGCTCCTCAGTTATCACTTGAAGAGCAATTAGAGCGTCGTGCTGCAAAAGTTGCCTCCATGCTTGCTTCCAACGAGCATCACATCGAGAACATTTTAGGAAGCATCAAAAGGGGGGTAAGCACTCGTAGACAATTAGCAAACTATTGTGCTCATCAAGCTTTTGTCTCCTTTGTTGAACCTAAGAAGGTCTATGAGGCGCTCGAAGACCCTGACTGGCTCAATGCCATGCATGAAGAAATCAATAACTTCGAGCGCAACAAAGTGTGGCGTCTGGTGCCAAGACCAAAGGAGAACCATAATGTCATTGGAACCAAATGGATCTTTAAGAACAAGCAAGATGCCCATGGCATTGTCATCCGCAACAAGGCACGTCTGGTGGCTCAAGGCTACTCCCAAGTCGAGGGTATCGACTACGGTGAAACCTTTGCCCCCGTTGCTCGTCTTGAATCCATTCGTTTGTTGCTTGCCTATGCTTCCCATCATAACTTTAAATTGCAACAAATGGATGTGAAAAGTGCATTTCTTAATGGTCCCATTAATGAGTTGGTGTATGTTAAACAACCCCCGGGGTTCGAGGATCCTAAGTTCCCCAATCATGTGTATCAACTTGATAAGGCACTCTATGGCCTTAAACAAGCCCCACGAGCGTGGTATGAGCACCTTACCGAGTTGTTACAAGATCGTGGGTTTGAAATTGGGAAAATCGACCCCACTCTTTTTACTAAGAAGGTCAAAGGGGAGTTGTTTGTATGCCAACTATATGTAGATGATATAATCTTTGGTTCTCCTAACAAAGCTTTCAATGATGAGTTCGCCGCACTCATGACCACACATTTTGAGATGTCCATGATGGGAGAGTTGAAGTACTTCCTTGGATTTGAGATCAAACAACGAAGAGAAGGCATCTTCATCAAACAATCCAAGTATACTCAAGACATGCTCAAGAGGTTCAACCTTAGTGATGTCAAGCCGGCTACTACTCCAATGCCAACCAAATGCCAACTTGACATTGATCCCAATGGTAAAGCGGTGGATCAAAAGGTATATCGCTCTATGATCGGATCCTTGCTTTACCTTTGTGCATCTAGACCGGATATTATGTTGAGTGTGGGAATTTGTGCACGATTTCAAGCCTCACCTAAGGAAAGTCACTTTGTGGCTGTCAAGCGAATCTTTCGATATTTGGCTCATACCCCAAACTTTGGCTTATGGTACCCAAGAGGAGCAAATTTCAACCTTGTTGGTTTCTCTGATTTTGACTGGGCGGGAGACAAAGTGGATAGGAAGTCCACCTCGGGAGGGTGCCAATTTCTTGGTTGCTCTCTTGTTAGTTGGTCTTCCAGAAAGCAAAGTTGTGTATCTCTCTCGTCCACCGAAGCAGAATATGTGGCCGCTGGCAGTTGCTGTGCTCAACTCTTATGGATGAGGCAAACTTTAAAGGATTACGGTGTCACTTGTGACAAAGTGCCTCTTTGGTGTGACAATGAAAGTGCCATCAAGATTTCTCTCAACCCGGTGCTTCACTTCAAGACGAAGCATATTGAGATTCGATATCACTTCATCCGGGATCACATAAGGCAAGGAGAAATCGAGCTTCACTACGTCAACACTCATGATAACCTTGCAGATATCTTCACGAAGCCTCTGGACGAAGCAAGATTTCGCGAGTTAAGGCATGAGCTAAATATCATCGATTTGAGCAATGTGGTTTGAATCTGTGCACACACTCCTCACACTCGACATAGCTATCTTGTCTAGATGTAGGCATGGACTTAGGGGGAGTATTGTTCTCTCAATGAACTATTCCTCCCCTTATTATGCATAAACTAACCAAATCTTCATCATTTGCCATACATAGTTGGCTTAAATGCTTCAAGTCGAGTTTGGATCATGGGCCCAAGGATAATTCTTCGCGGTGCCATATCTATAAAACTCAAACATAGGTGGCCTCGGCCACCGCCCTCTTATGAGGAATTTGTGTTACGTGTTTTGCTTGTGCACATGGTGTTTTTACTCTCTCTGGTGCTGAAAGCCTCATCTTTTCGTGCATTTTCTTGGGAGAGCGGTACCACCGTGATCGGTTACGGTACTACCGCGAAGGATATACGGTACTACCGCACATCCAGCACGGCAGTAATTTTTTACTGCCGCTGGTAGGGCGGTACTACCGCCTGGCGAGCGGTACTACCGCGATGACCGCGGTACTACCGCACATATCCGAACGAGTGGGGGTTATAAGCAGGCAGGGGGAGTTCCATCTCCCCCATACCCATTCACTCCTAACCCCCACGTCGTCCCTGTCTCTCTCTCAAGAACGCCGCCGGAGGACCTCCCCGGATCTCCTCCCTCGGCCACTCCCCTCGCATTCCGACCGGTGGGATCGATCCCCACCACGTCCTCTTGCCATGGATGCAGGTTTCTCCCCTTTTCCCCTCCTCTTATTGCCTTGCATGTGTTTTTAGGGTTAGGGGAGATGCTTAGTGTTCTTGTGTTCTTCGTGATCTCTTCCATGGATGCTTAGGATGTGGGAGAGTGTTTATGCACTAGAAATTCGATTATATTTGTTGCTACGAAGTTACTTTGATCAGCCGTAGTACCGTGAGTCGATCTTCTTGGCCGTTTCTAGATATGCTCTTCTCACATCTGTTCCGTGCGGTACTACCGCTGGAGAACCGCGGTACTACCGCACGATCTAATCCAGATCTGATCTGACCTGCGCGGTACTACCGCTGTCCCCAGCGGTACTACCGCTCGGGCGGAAGTAAAAATCCAGTACTGCTTGCCGAGCGGTAGTACCGCAACCCTATGCGGTACTACCGCTCCGCATGCAGCACTATTTTTTTTACTTCCGCTCCTCTTGCGGAAGTAAAATCTTACTACCGCAACGTATGCGGTACTACCGCATCCTTATGCGGTACTACCGCTTACATTGCGGTACTAATTTTTTAGTTCCGCTTCCTCTGGCGGAAGTAAAACATTACTACCGTAGCGTACGCGGTACTACCGCATCCATCTGCGGTACTACCGCTTACATTGCGGTACTAATTTTTTAGTTCCGCCTCTTCTGGCGGACGTAAAATATTACTACCGCAGCGTATGCGGTACTACTGCATCTGTCATGCGGTACTACCGCTTACCTTGTGGTACTAATTTTTTACTTCCGCGTTGGGTCAGCAGTACTACCGCTTGTATCATATTTTCTTCGTAGCATGATCTCTTTCCTATTTCTCCTGGTTTCTTGTGTTTATGGAGGCTTTGGCATTGATTCTTCTTGTGTTTGTGTTGTTGTGGTCTTGTGTTTGTGTTTTTAGGTGGTGGCTCCGGTTTTGAGTGTCGTCGTACCAACCCTGTCCGCGACACTGGATCCAAACGTCTGCGTACCCCAAGTGATGTGCCAGAGGGCTCCAATCCCCAGCGCCGGTACAAGACTTCAGCCAACAAGCGTAAGGAATCCTCAATATCTATGGAGGAGATGCCTGCTGCTGAGTTCATGTCTCGAAGGAAGATCAACCCATATGGAGAACCCCGTGAGCACTTTCCTGGAGATGATATCTTCTGGACCAAGCAGCAGTTTCGCATCTACCATGAGGTGCTCAGGACCAAGGCCAATCTTTATGTGGATGCTCACTGGGTGGATGTGGAGCACATGAGGAAGGACAAGAACCGGGCATACTTTGCAGAAGCTCTTGATTTGATCGAGCAGTTGGGCCTGGAGCACATCATGACCTTCCAGAACGACTTTGATCCTGAGATTATTGCTCAGTTTTATGCCTCTGTCAATTTCCAAACCAAGGAGGATCGCCCCATGACTTGGATGACCAATGGTCACAAGATGACCTCTACTTGGAAGGAGTTCATGGATCTTCTTCAGCTTCTTGATGAGGGTCTCCATACCCCAATTGGTTTTCGGCCTCACGCCAATCCTGAATCAGCAAACAAAGACAAACTGCTTCCATTTTATGAGGAAAAGACTCTTGCTAGTGGCAAACAGACTTGGGTGTTGGACCCCTTCTTGGACATCATGTATCGGATCTTTCGCAACACTCTGTTCCCTCGTGTTGGCGATAAGGA
Source organism: Secale cereale (assembly GCA_902687465.1). Classification (NCBI taxonomy): domain Eukaryota; kingdom Viridiplantae; phylum Streptophyta; class Magnoliopsida; order Poales; family Poaceae; genus Secale; species Secale cereale. The sequence goes on from LR738713.1 coordinate 75,473,662, forward strand.
CAAGGTCCATGCCTACCTGGTTGACATGCTACTGATGTGTCAAGAGGCTCGCTCAGCCCAGGCTGCACCGCTTGACATTTCCCACATCATGTGGAATGAGCTCCGGTTTGCCATCTACTCTCGCAAGGTACCCATCTATGGTCCATACTTGTTTCTGCTGATCTCCAAGACTTGGGAGAAGTTGTACCCAGAGGAAGAGTTCGAGGCCGACTGCTACCGCCATGATCCCATCCGGCTTCACGTCAAGACTCGATGGGCCAACACCACCACTCGTGCTCAGGCTGCTGCTGCCCAGATGGGCACTGAGGAGGAGCCTGTGGAGGAGACTGCTGATGTGCGCTCTGGCAGATTTGCCCCTTCTTCTTCCTCTGCAGTGGAGAAGCCGTCTTGGGCTAAAAGGCTTTAGCAGAAGATGAAGGCCCTCTTGTGCATGCAGGCCAAGGGGCAATACCGGGCTCATGTGACTGACAAGAAGACTCGCCAGTGTGATAAGAAGATTCTGGCTCTATATGGAGAGGAAGTTTCCAATGGATCCGAGGATAACATCACACCTGAGGCTACCTGGATGGCTCGCCAGGGGTACAAGTGGTCAGAATCTGAGGAGGAGGAGCAGGAGGAGCAGCAGGGGTCCGATGATGAGTATCAGGAGGAGCAGAAGGGGTTTGATGATGAGTATGACGACTGAGCTTCTCCCGGGCTGCCACCCGTCTTAGTGTCCTCTTTTCCCTTTGTGGTGTCTCGATGACAAAGGGGGAGAGTGATTTGCCGTCTTGTGCATGTTCTTGTGTTTTTCGTTGAACTCTGGTTTATTTGCGTGTTTGTGTCGTGTGCGTGAGACTATCATATGGTGTAAGACATATGCCCCGTTATCGTTGAACTTATCATTATGTCTTTAATGTTTATCCAGTGCAGTTAGTTTTTATATAGAGTATCTCGTGTGTAGATTATAGGGGAGCACTGTACCCAGTATGTGTGTTGTGCAGTCCAAAGCACAATCTTGTGAAGGCACACATCCAGGGGGAGCTCACCTATACTCTAGGGCTTGGATTGCATACTCTATTATTTCTTCTCTGTGCAAATCTAGTGTTGTCATCAATACACCAAAAAAGGGGAGATTGTAAGGGCATATTTCTCCCTAAGTAGTTTTGGTGATTGATGACAATACATTTGCGGACTGATCGTGTGCTCTAAGCTCATACAGGTATATCTCCCTTAGGCACAAGACGATTGTTTGCCCCTCTGATTCTATGAAGGACGGTGTTTTCTTTTTGCTCCCTGTCGGTGGCTTTGAGTAATAGGAAAGCCGTACTATTAAGAGGGGGTCCGCGTCGTAAAGGTTTGGGTAGAATCAACACGTACACATCCTTCTTCCGCACCACCTTTCCTTGATTCTCTGGAGGTCCAACCGGTTATTTTTCGTATATGCAAAACTGTGACTTCTTAACTGATCAACTGCCTGGCAAGCGGTAGTACCGCTCAACCAAGCGGTAGTACCGCGCAGTTACACGGTAGTACCGCCTGCCAACACGGTAGTACTGCTCCCATGGTAGTACCGCGTCCCCAGAGCGGTAGTACCGTGTATCTGGCCCAGGCACTGAGTCTAAGTACAGAAGTGGATGCGGAAGTAATTTTTTACTTCCGTATACAATGCGGTAGTACCGCTTATCTTAAGCGGTAGTACCATGTCGCATTTTTCTACTACTGTTTTCCCTGCGGATGTAGCCACGGATGTAATTTATTTCATCCGTGGTTGTCAATCATGTCGCAATCTTTTGCCTAAGCGGTAGTACCGCTCCCGGAGCGGTAGTACCGCTCAGCCAGCGGTAGTACCGCAACTCATGCGCGGTACTATCGCTCTCTGCGGGCTGAAAACACCAATAACGGTTGGATTTGTCCCCCACTATATATAGGGGGTCTTCTTCTCCAAGAAGACTTACCTCTTCCCCCACTACTCCATTGTTGCTCCAAAAGCTCCATTTCCGCCCGATCTCTCTCCCTAGCCAATCAAACTAGTTGATTTGCTCGGGATTGCTTGAGGAGGCATCGATCTACACTTCCACCAAGAGATATTTGATTCTCCCCACTAATCCCTTGCGGATCTTGTTACTCTTGGGTGTTTGAGCACCCTAGACGGTTGAGGTCACCTCGAAGCCATATTCCATTGTGGTGAAGCTTCGTGGTTTGTTGGGAGCCTCCAAGTTGTGGAGATAGCCCCAACCTTGTTTGTAAAGGTTCGGTTGCCGCCTTCAAGGGCACCACTAGTGGAATCACGGCACCTTGCATCGTGTGAGGGCGTGAGGAGAATACGGTGGCCCTAGTGGCTTCTTGGGGAGCATTGTGCCTCCACACCGCTCCAACGGAGACGTACTTCCCCTCAAAGGGAAGGAACTTCGGAAACACACCCTCGTCTCCACCGGTTCCACTTGTGGTTATTTCTTACCTTTACTTTTGCATGCTTTACTTGTTCAACTCCTATAGCATGCATGTGTAGTTGTTGTCCTTCTTTATCTTAGTTGTCATCCTAGTAATATATCTAGACAACTTATTTTGTCGCTTAATTTAAAGTGGTTAAGAAAAGCTAAAAATTGTTAGTTGCCTATTCACCCCCCCCCCCTCTAGTCAACCATATCGATCCTTTCAATGGGGTTATGTCTCTAAGTCGTGCCTTGACACGTAGGAGATATAGTCCCATCCTGGGCATTACAAGTTGGTATCAGAGCCTTCTCCGACCTAGAAGCCCCCACTGATTGATCGAATCATTGACGGTCGAGTCTAGGCACACACTGAAAATATTTTGAGTCCTATATTATATTGGAGAGTAGGATTTCTTTGCTTCTCATCCCCTTACTCTCTGGTGAGGACTCCTGACGTCTACTCTTGCCTCTTCTACTTTCAAAATTGCACCAAATTTTTTTTTGAAATCTCGCGAGTATTGTGGGATTGTTTCGATGTTCTTGTGACGAGAATACTGTTCTTGATGCCTCCTGACATTAGGGATTGTGGCAGTGTCCCGGGGAGTTGAGCTTCTGGGTATTGTCGTCACAAGCATATCGCGGCAGTACTAAATACTTAAGACGGCCGACATCGAAAATCTCTCCTATACGGTTAGTGGCAAGATAACCCCGACATCACCCAGTACTGGGGAGGTAGTTCGGGAGTATTGCCATAGCTTGGTATAGTGGATGCTTTTCGAAGGTCTGAGGTAGACGGTTTCCGAGAAAGACTGGTTATGTGTTGAAGGATGGATACAGCTGGATGTAGGTTTAGATTTGATTGCGCGGTGCTTCCCCTGTATCCCCAACACCTGATTGCATAACTGGAAACTTTCGGAAATTAATAGGTGGGTTAATCCAGTAGATCGTAGGCATTCTTCCAACGAATGCAGGTTAGCGAGTTCGGGGTTCTACATTGAGTGAAGTGGTTTTATGACCGATGTTCCGATCGGGAGTTGCATCTTAAAGGGTCCTTGGCTATGCTGATCCGGGGATTGCAAAACCCTTTCGTAACGCGTTCATAAGCTTACAGCACAAAGATGTTAGAACGAAGCTCCTATCTTGTGTTTGTTTCCGTCTGTACCTTGTGTTTTTTCTTATTTACCTTTTGTTCCCTATGTGGCTTCTCGTGAAGATTGTTGTTATCATTAAACTGAGAATTTCATTCGTTCCTCTTGTTCGAATGATTCTTGTGAAGACTTGTTGCAATTCAATCCGTTGTTTCAGCTTATACCTTCTTTCAATCAAATTGCTGATTCGTGGTCATCTCTTTCAGGATGGCTCCGAAACGGGTTCCCAACGCTAACCCAGAGGGTGAAGAGGTCCCAGACCGTCCTCCTTCCCCTCCTCCTCCGTCTGAGGCTTGGAAAGCGATTATGCAGACTACAAACCAGAACACCCAGATGTTGATGCAGATTATGCAGCAGATGCAAGCTAATCAAGCTAATCAGGGTGCTCCAGGGAACCAAGGCAATTTCTTCAACCAACAGCACCATGCTACTCTCAACCAGTTCTTGGCCAATAATCCAAAAGCTTTCAGTTACTGTGTCGACCCTCTTGATGCTGAAGATTGGATCACCGATATCAAACAGCATTTTGAGTGCAGTAACGTAAGAGAAGAGGACTATGTGAAGTTTGCAGCCTTCCAACTCAAAGACCAAGCAGCTGACTGGTGGCAGCAGTACAAAGACTCCAGGCCAGGTCGTGTGATCTCTTGGGAGGATTTCTGCAAGGACTTTCGCTCTCACCACATTCCAACAAGTGTCATCGAGGGTATGCGTGAGCAATTCCGCAACCTGAAGCAGGGCTCTATGACTGTCTACCAGTATAATGTCAAGTTCCAAAACCTCGCCCGCTATGCTAAGCAAGACATACCAAATGCCAAGAGCAAGATCTATCAGTTCCGCGGAGGTCTGAAAGATGAACTTCAACTTGCTCTCACCTTGTTCGAGCCCGATGAATTCGACAAATTCTATAACATGGCTTTGAAACAAGAGGCAGCCCAGCTCAAGATGGAGGCTTCCAAAAAGAGGATTCGAGATGCCGTTCACTCCTCCTCATCTTCTCAAGTCGTCGCGAAACAACAAAAATTTTGGCTTCCTCCTCCTCCAGTGATTCGAGCTCCTTACAACAACTCCAACAGCAACAAGAACTCTAGTGGCCGTGGTTTCTCCCACCCACCCAACCCGAGCAACCAGTCGAAGAATCAGTTTCAGTCTCAAGGTTCCAAGTCAAGTGGTTCTCATTTCCGTCATCTCTCAGAGGTGGTCTGCAATAAGTGTGGCAAGAAGGGTCACTATGTCAACAAGTGCCCCAACCCGAAGCGCCTTCCACCTCCTCCACCTGTCAGTTCAGCTATTGTCAGGCATGATCCAAAGGCAGCAAGGGTGAATCTGATGAATGCAGCGCAAGCGGAGAATTCTTCTGATGTGATTTTGGGTAACCTTCGAGTGAACTCTTTTCCTGCAAAAGTGTTATTTGATTCTGGTGCTTCACATTCTTTCATGTCATACCCATTTGCATCCAAGCATAGCGTGGTCACAGCAGCTTTACCAAGACAATTGGCAATTTCTTCTCCGGCAAAGCAAATGCATTCCAGTATATATGCTCCGAATGTTTCTATTCGCATGGGTGATTATCGATTTCTGGCCTCTCCGGTGGTTCTTGGTAATTCCGACATTGACCTCATCCTCGGGATGGACTGGCTTTCTCAGCATGATGCTCAAATTGATTGTGCACAGAAGGAAGTCAAGATTACCCATCCTGATGAGGATGTGATTATCTTCGCCTCCAGGGATAACACTATCAGGCTTTTCTCTCTCAATGACAAGGGCGAGATTAATGCCATATCTCAAATTCCGGTGGTAAACGAATACCAAGACGTCTTTCCTGAAGAACTTCCAGGCATGCCTCCACACCGTCAAGTGGAATTCGTCATTGAACTCGAGCCGGGTACTGAGCCAGCATGCCGGCGTCCGTACAAGCTCTCTCCTGGAGAATTGAAGGAGTTGAAGAAGCAGCTTGATGAACAGGAACGTTTGGGTCTGATCAGGCCTAGTACGTCTCCTTGGGGCTGTGGTGTCTTATTTGTCAAGAAGAAGGATGGCACGGAGCGCCTTTGCGTCGATTACCGGCCATTGAACAAGAAGACAATAAAGAACAAGTATTCGCTCCCCAACATCAACGAACTGTTCGAGCAGCTCAAAGGAGCTAAAGTGTTCTCTAAGCTCGATCTTCGATTGGGTTATCACCAAATTCGCATTCGCGAGGAAGATATCCACAAGACTGCCTTCAGAACGAGCTACGGCTCATATGCGTATACAGTCATGTCCTTTGGTCTCGCTAATGCTCCACCTACCTTCTCGAGAATGATGCACTACATCTTCAACCCCTACACCGGCGAGTTTGTGCTTGTGTATCTGGGTGATATTCTGGTATTCTCCAAGAATGAAGAAGATCACGAAAAGCACCTCCGTCTTGTTCTCGACCGACTCCGTGAACATAAGTTCTATGCCAAGTTCTCCTAGTGCGAATTTTGGCTCGATAAGGTTTTGTACCTGGGCCATATCATCTCCGCTGACGGTATTGCGATAAACCCCGAGAAAGTTGAAGCAATTGTCAACTGGGAAGCTCCTCAGAACGTCGAGCAACTCCGAAGCTTTCTTGGTCTTGCCAGCTATTGCAGAAGGTTCGTTGAGAACTTCTCCAGGATTGCCAAGCCTCTTTCCAACTTGCTGCAGAAGAATGTCAAATACTTTTCGTCTCCAGAGTGTGAAGTGGCATTCAAAACTCTCAAAGAAAAGCTCGTCTCTGCTCCAGTTCTTACTCCTCCAGATGAGTCCAAGCCCTACGAAGTATTCTGTGATGCTTCTCTTCAAGTCTTGGTGGTGTGCTTATGCAAGACAAGAGAATTGTGGCTTACACTTCTCGTCAGCTGAAGCCAAGTGAGAAGAACTACCCCACACATGATCTAGAACTAGAAGCTGTGGTACATGCTTTGATTACGTGGAGACATCTGTTGTTGGGCAGAAAAATCGACATCTTCACCGATCACAAGAGCTTGAAGTACATCTTCACACAGCCGAATCTGAACCTCCGCCAGACTCGTTGGGTTGAAATGATCCAAGAGTATGATCCCAGCATTGAATACACTCCTGGCAAGGTAAATGTGATTGCATATGCTTTGAGCAGAAAGGCATATTGCAACAGCCTTCTTATCAAGCCGTTCCTGCCTGAGGTTTGTGAAGCATTCAGGAAGCTCAACCTCCAAGTTGTTCCGCAGGGTTTTCTTGCAAATCTTCAAGTTGCTCCTACCTTGGAAGATCAGGTCCGTCAGGCCCAACTCAGTGATGCCATGGTGCAGAAGGTGAAACATGGTATTGCAAAGGGCACTCCTAAATACAAGTGCTATCGTGTTGATGAGAGAGATACCTTGTTCTTCGAGGACAGACTCGTGGTTCCAAAAGGTGATCTCAGGAAGCTCATAATGGAAGAAGCACATGATTCTCTCCTTTCCATTCATCCTGGCAGTTCCAAGATGTACCAAGACCTCAAGCAATCTTACTGGTGGACTCGCATGAAAAGGGAGATTGCCCAATTCGTGAATGAATGTGATGTCTGCAGAAGAGTGAAGGCAGAGCATCAACGTCCAGCCGGTCTTCTCCAACCTCTTCCTATTCCCGAGTGGAAATTCGACCACATTGAAATGGATTTCATCACTGGCTTTCCTAAGTCCAAGAGAGGGAATGATTCTATCTTTGTGGTGATTGACAAGCTTACCAAAGTCGCTCACTTCCTTCCAGTCAAAGAATCCATCAATGCAGCTCAATTGGCAGAGTTGTACACTTCCAGAATTGTGTCCTTACATGGCATCCCTCAAGTTATCTCCTCAGACCGTGGAAGTTTCTTCACTTCAAAGTTCTGGGACTCCTTTCAGTCCGCCATGGGCACTAAGATCAGGTTCAGCACTGCTTTTCACCCTCAGACTAGTGGTCATGTCGAGCGAGTGAATCAGATTCTAGAAGACATGCTTAGAGCCTGTGTCATATCTTTTGGCATGAAATGGGAAGATTGCCTTCCATTTGCCGAGTTCTCTTACAACAACAGCTTTCAAGCAAGTGCCGGCAAAGCTCCGTTTGAAATCCTCTATGGCAGAAAGTACCGTACCCCTCTCAACTGGTCCGAGACAGGCGAACGTCAACTTCTTGGCAATGACTTGATCTCAGAAGCCGAAGAAATGTGCAAAGTCATACGTGAGAATCTCAAGGCCGCTCAGTCGCGTCAGAAGAGCTACTATGACGGCAAGCATCGTGATTTGGCTTTCAACATTGGTGATCATGTCTATCTCCGTGTTTCTCCTATGAAAGGCACCCAAAGATTCGGTATCAAAGGAAAGCTTGCTCCTAGATACGTCAGGCCTTTCAAGATCCTTGGCAAAAGAGGCGATCTAGCCTATCAACTTGAGCTCCCTTCCAACTTCGCCAATGTTCATGATGTGTTCCATGTGTCTCAACTCCGCAAATGCTTCAAGGCACCTGAACGCATGATTCCGTTTGAAGAGATTGATCTTCAACAAGATTTGTCTTACCGAGAGCATCCTATTGCTATTCTCGAAGAAACCGAGCGCAAGACCTGCAACAAGTCCATCAAATTCTTGAAAGTCAATTGGTCACACCATACCGACCGAGAAGCTACGTGGGAACGAGAAGATCATCTTCGTTCCGAGTACCCTTCCTTTTTCCAGTCCTAGATCTCGGGACGAGATCTTTTTGTAGTGGAGGAGAGTTTGTAATGCCCCGGATGTAATACTTTTCCTTTTGGGCATATAATATATCTCCGGCTTCATCAATTCCATTTCGGGTTCTTCGTCTTTTGGGTTTTTGTCGTTTTGTTGTGTGCGTGTGTGGCATTCATTCATATCATGTAGTCATGTGCATTGCATTGCATTTGTGTTGTCGTTTGCATCCGGTTCCACGCGTTCCTTCCTGTTGTCCGTTTCGCGTTCCGGAGCTCCCTCACGTGTCCGTGGCGTCCCGTAGACCTACTTTGGTGTTTGGCCGTGTAACGTTACCGGTTTAGCGCGAGACTTGTCGTGTGTTGTCGTTTTGGTATGTGTAACCCGCCTGTCAAATCTCGTCGCATTTGGAGTCCGTTTGCTACCCCAACAGTTATTCTCGTGGGCTCAAAGTGCCTCCACTTTGAGGCCCAAGACACCCCTCCATCAGCCCACCAAACCAACCCAAACCCCTCCTCTCATCTAGGCCATCCAATTCTAATCGTGTGGCCGAAAACCACACCCCATTTGGACAACCCTAACTCCTTGTGCCTATATATTTGTCCACTTCCCCCAATTTTTGCCCCAAATCAAGGAAACCCTAGCTCCCCTAGCCCCCATCTTCTTCTTCCTCCAGCCACCGCCACCTCGCCGGAGAGTTCGCCGGATTTTCGCCGGAATCCGCGTCCCCGCCGGAATCTCGCTGGAATACCTCACCGCCACCTCCGCCGCCCTTTTTTCTTCACCACCGCACCACCTCACCGCCGCTCCCGCCGCCGGTCGGCGCCACCACCTCGCCGGCCAGGCGCCCCGCCAATCGCCCCGCTCCCGCCGGCCGCCCGCAGGCAGCGCGAAGCCGCCGCCGCCTCCTTTTGATCGGGAGCCAGCCGCTCCCCCGATCGGATCCAGCCGCCAGCCGCGCCTGGGCCAGGTCGCGCCTTCGCGGGCCGAAACCTTAGGCTGGCGCCAGGCCCAGTTGCCAGGCTTTCCCCGCCTCGGCCCGAAGCCAGATCCGTCCCAGCGCCACCGCCTCCTGCCGCGGGCCGCGCCAGCTGGGCCGGCCCGGTCGTCCTCCGCCTCACCCCCCTGGGTGTTGACCGCACCACCTCGCCCGGGCCATCGCCACCCCGTGTCGGGAGCAGAGGCTCCAGATCCGGCCCGCCGAGCCAGGCTCCAGATCCGGCCCGCTAGCCGCCGACTCCGCTCGGATCCGAGCCGCGCGCCCGATCCGCCAGGACCCCGGCCCGATCCGCGAAGCCGCGCCCGATCCGCTTCGTTTCCAGCCCGGTTGACTTTTCCATATCTGGAGGTTGCCTCTTATTTCCACTAAGTCCTGTAGATTTTTATCTGTCTGATGCTATATTCAAATGGTGATAACTTTGTGTGTGATGCTCCGATTTGAGTGAATGAGATGTCCAGATGTTCGTGGAGACATGTACTACATTTCATTCCATTATGCCATACATGTTTGAGTTCATCTAGGTGCTTAAAATTCTGTTGCAAGAGTGCATCGTGATAAAAACTGCTGTTAGTGTTGTTTTCATGCCATCTTTGCATAGTGATAACTTGGTGCTCGTTTATCCGAATGATGCAAATGACATGTCCACGTGTTCGTCTTGTCATGCTCTACATGTTAAATGCTTTAGGTTGCATGATAGATTTAATCTTGCCATGTTTATCTTCATTGCAAAGTGCTATGTGGCTGTTTAGTAGTTAAACTTGTTATGAAATGCCAACTTGAGGAGCTCATTGCTATCGTTGTGTTTATCTCCATGATGCATGCTTAGGTGTTTTGGAATCACCATCATGTGTACTTTGTTGTGGTGCTTACCACTTGCCATGTTTAGTTTTGAGGTGACTTAAACTTGCTCTCAAAGATGCCATGATGAAACTGTTGTTTTAACACAGTGAAATTTCACTAAATCTGGAATCTGTAATTTCCAGATGCCATGTTTGCTTGTTGTTCTAGGCCAATCCATGATAGTTTTGGGGTGACTCTTGATGATTCCTTGCTGTACATATTGTTGGCTATCCATTCGTGCTCTCACATGCTTATTTGAGTGGATGTAGCATATTTAACTTTTGCTCCCAAGTTGCAATAAAATACTGCTGTCAGGATTTTGTTGTCAAGTTCAATATGTCCAAGCTTGTTGCTATTGATCCGTGGCTCCTTTGGGGGTGCTCCAATGGACTTATTTGCTGTAGGATGTATCTAGTTTATGTTCATGCTCTTTGCCATGATGTTTGAGTGATGTAGCTTATTTATCTAGTGCTCCGAAGTGGCTATGTTGCTGTAATTTTCAGCTTTCGCATGTTTATTGTTTTGTGTGTAACTTTTAGCTCGTAGCTCCGATTGGAGCGAGTTTTATATGAAACTTGATTGATTTTTCGTGTAGATTCATAATATCCTATTGTTATCATGTTTTGAAGCATTTTGCTTGAGTGCAATTTTCCATGCTCCTTGTGCTCCCATAGTGCATCAGTCATGCATCCTGCATATTTTTCGTGTGCGCATTGCATCTTGTTGATTCGTGCCTTGTGTGGTTGTGTTGATTAGAGCCGGAAGCTGAGACCGAGTACATGTACGAGCACGAGGTTACTACCGAGGTTGAGCACGAGGACCCCTCTTACGATCCGAACGACAACTCTTCAGGCAAGATGACCGAACCCCGATAACATTACTATCTTTGCCTATTGCTAGAGTATCGCTCTATAGTTTTCCCTCGATGCCCATGTCTTTCCTGTCAGCCTCCTATTTGTAACCATGATCATGTTTAACCACCCTACCTATGCAAACCGTTGAATGGCTAAGTACGCATCGCTCAGCCCCTCTTATAGCATTGTTAGTTGCAGGTGAAGATTGAAGATGCTTGCTTCATGTTGAAGTTTGTTGGGTTATATCACACTATATAAATGCTTAAATGAAATCATCTATATATTGGCAATGGGTGGAAGGCTAAGCCTTTTGCTTGGTGTTTTGTTTCACTCATGCCGCTAGGAACCGTATAAACCGGTGTTATGTTCCTTGATTATGCATTCCTCACACGGTTGGGGTTATGGGACCCCCTCGATAAACCGCTAAGTGCTAAGTCTTTTTCAGCAAGTCCCAACATTGGTACTCTTCGCCTAATAACTAATAAAACTTGCATAGGGACTAGCTATCCCTTTTATTTTAATCAACAACCCCGGGCCAGTGCTCCTCATGAGTGTTGGTCCGAACCGGGGGTTCTGCGGGGCTGCCTTGGGGAAACCCGAGGTATCTGGTATACACCTGTAGAATCGCCCATCCGGTCGTGGCCTGAGACTAGATACGCGCGGCTACTGTCAGGGTGTCGGCACGCCGGGAGGATTTGCTGGATTAGCCTTACCTTAGTTCGGAGTATCTTGAGCACGGGATTCCGAGAATACTCGGGTCTTCCCACCTTTGGAGTTGCGACTCCGCGGATCGTGGGCTTGTCATGGGCCAAATTGGAACACCCCTGCAGGGTTATGAACTTTCGAAAGCCGTGCCCGCGGTTATGTGGCAGATGGGAGCTTGTTAATATCTGGTTGTAGAAAACTTGACACCATGTTCCAATACACAACCAGCGTGAGTACCGTGACTGTCATTTTCCAAAAGGGGTTTCGGGAGATGAACACGGTGGGGTTATGTTTGACTTGATTAGTTTAGGATCACTTAGTGATCATCTCTCGACCGAGGCTCCTTCTCTTCTCGCTCTCTTTACGTAAGCTAGTGCTAGTTGCTGCTGCAAACACTTGTTCTTTTCTTCAGCCTTACCCTCACCCAAGGCTTAAATAGTCATGTTACCCGGGAACGGGATTGCTGAGTCTTCTGTGGCTCATAGTTACTTCACCACACCAGATGCAGGTCCGATGGTCAGCTATCCAGGTGATGGCACCGAGCTAGACTGGGAGTACGACGAGGGGCGTAGCCGTTACTATGTTCGTTATCCCGATGAGCAGTAGTGGTACTTCTACTAGGATTCGATCCGACCTATGGATTTAAATTATGTTTGGTATCTTGACATTTGGATTTTACCCTTAGATGGGCTGTGTTGTTCATTTGTATGATGATTGAAACTTGTAATGAATTTGTGTGACGTGGCGAGTGTAAGCCAACTATTTTTATGTTTTCCATCCCCATTTTTACATGAGTTGTGCAAAGATACCAAACTTGCGATCATTCCAGCATGGGGTTATGTCTCTAAGTCGTGCCTCGACACGTTGGAGATATAGTCCCATCCTGGGCATTACACTTTCTTTTTATCTTATACACCCATTTACAGTCAATAATATTATCGCCACGTTTTGGTGGTACCAAGTGCCAAGTCTTATTTTTCATAAGTGCATCATATTCATTATCCATAGCTTCCTTCTAATCCTTATTAGCAAGAGCATCATGCAAATGAATTGGTTCACCGGTAGTGGTAAGAAAGGCACATTTGATTTTATCATACCTTATAGTACCATCAGTGTACTGTTTTTCTTTAACGATACCTGATCGGGACCTTGTTTGCCGAATAAACGCTGTAGAAGACACATCAGTAGTCGTTGTGGATGTACACGCGATCCAGGTGGAGCTGTGTCGACCACAGAAGATCCAGCTGGTTCCCTATCCAAGGCAGGGAACAAATCTGTCGGCTCCTGATCCGAGGCGGATTCTAGCGCGCAGCCGCGGTCAGCTGCTGAGGAGGCTCGCGGTGATGTGGCGACATGAGATTCGCCCCTTCCCGCACATGGACTGGCGGGTGCCTCAACGCGAGGAGACGTGGCGCGAGGCGACGCGCCTGGACCAGCGGGCTCCACCCGGGCTGCACGGTCGGCCGCCTGCCCACGTGAGTTCAGGCCCACGGGGTGATCATCCTGGGATCGCGTGCCGACAGCGGGTGCAGGCTGAGCGCGGGGATCCGCCTGGGATCGCGTGCTGTCAGCCAAATCTGCATCGTGCTCCGTGCCTTCCTTGTTTGTTTCCTCACACATAAAATCATAGTTTGGGTTAGTAGAAATTGTAGCAGAATCAAAATTTTCTTGGGATTCTTGCACATGATCAAGCTTAGTTAATTCGCCCCCGTGATCAGAAGAAGCATCAGAATCTGATAGAAGTGCAATTTCAGCACGAAGTAAAGCTCCCGCATTAGGATGAAGTTTGGCAAAAGGAAAGAGTGTCTCGTCAAAAACAACATCACGAGAAATATAGATGCGTCCAGTTGAAATTTCAAGACACTTATACCCTTTATGAAGATTGCTATAACCAAGGAAGACACACTGGGTGGATCGAAATTCAAGCTTATGATGATTGTATGGGCGCAAATTGGGGTAGCAAGCACACCCAAAAATTCTAAGATAATTGTAATCAGGTTTTTGATGATACAAGCGCTCTAGTGGAGTAGAGTTGCCAAACTTTGCTAGGAAGCCTATTGATAAGATAAGTGGCAGCAATAAATGCTTCATCCCAGTATTTGAGGGGCATGGAAGCATGAGGTAGTAGCGAGAGGCCAACTTCAACTATGTGTCGATGTTTGCGCTCGGCAGAGCCATTCTGTTGGTGTGCATGAGGGCACGACACATGATGAGCAATCCCAATGCTCCGGAAGAAGGAGTTGAGTTTCTCATACTCCCCTCCCCAGTCACTTTGGACTGACAGAATTTTTCTATCAAATTGTCTTTCAACAAGTTTTTGAAATTCTTGAAAGATAGAGAAAACTTCAGATTTATACTTGAGTAAATAAATTCAAGTAAACTTGCTGTTGTCATCAATGAAACTCACATAATATTTTTTTATTCCAAAAGAATCTCGGGCATGGCCCCATACATCACTAAAAATAAGCTCTAAAGGAGCATGAGAAACACTATGAGACTTGGGATACGAAAGTTGATGACTCTTGGCACACTGACAAGCATCACAAATAGACTCACTAATGGAATTATGTGACAAAGGAAGGTTGTCTTTATTAACTACTTGTTTTACTATGACTGAAGATGGATGTCCTAATCGTTGATGCCACCTTTCCAAGGAGGGTTTGATGATGGAGTAGACTTGACGGCGCTGGCGACTAAGTGCTCCGGATGTGATGGGGTAGAGACCCCCAATGCATCTACCGTGATGAAGAAGTTCCCTCGTTGCCCGATCCTTGATGAAAAAATGACGAGGGTGAGTTTCAGAGAAGACATTATTATCGGTGGCTAGACGAGACATGGATGCAAGATTTTTATCAGCTTGTGGAACATGAAGGACATCCTTAAGAATAAGATCACGTTTAAGGTTAGGGGAATTAATTGAAGCTTGACCAATGTGGAGAATGTCCATAGCTCCTCCACTTGCAGTGTGGATCTGATCAGCGCCGTTGTACCTCTCGCGAATAGCAAGTTGCTCTAGTTCATTGGTGACATGATCGGTGGCGCCAGAGTCAACATACCAGATGCCCTCTTCTGCTTGTTCGCGCATGGCAGCAGCAACATGGCGAGCATCAGGGACAAAATTTTCATCGAAGCGATGCCAGCAGTCCATGACCTCATGGCCAGACTTCTTGCAGACCTGGCAGCGCGGGCGAGGACGCGGGGCGGTAGGGCGGCGGCTATTGTTGGAGTTGAAGCTGCCGCCGCTGCTGTTGGAGTTGTTCTGGCCGCCTCCGTTGTTGTAGTTGTAGCCCCTGCCAGAGCGAGCGCCCTCGCCCTGGGAAGCACTACGTCCGCGTCCGTCGCCACGGTTCTGCCCCTGGTGACCGCGCCCACGGCCGCGACCACGAGCAGCAGAGTTGACATATGACTGCCAGAGATCGCCGCCATGAAGAAGGGTGAGGCGGGTGTCAAAGCTCAGCAGCTGGTTGTACAGCTCCTGGACGGTAATGGGTTCCACCCGAGCGGCAAGGGCGGATACGACCGGATCGTACTCCATGTCCAAGCCAGCGAGGATCTTGGAGACGATTTCCGGATCAAAGAGAGCCGCGGCGATGCACGCGACTTCATCAGTGAGACTCTTGATCCTACCAAGATATTCAGCCATAGTCATGTTACCTTTTTTTAGGTTAGTGAGCTCGATGCGGGTGTTGATGGTTTGGGCTTGACTCTTGGCGGCAAACATGGCGTGGATGGCGCTCCAGACTTTGGCCGGCGTCTATAACGTCGCGACCTGCGCAAGGATATCGTGGGAGAGAGATCCCATCAGATACCCTTGAAGCTGCTGTTGTTGTGTGTACCAGAGGGATCGGGCATAGTTGAGGATCTGTTCTTCCTTGCCGTCCTTGGTAACGGTGAGGGTGGCCGGCGGTGGCGGGCTTGTCCCGTCGAGGTGGTGTTCCATCTGAGCGCCTTTGATTTGAGGCAGCACAATGGCCTTCCATAGGAGGAAGTTTCCCCTTGTGAGATTCTCCTGTGGTGGCGATCCGAGAGACCCCGCGGTGGTGCTGGATGAGGATGGTGCGGGAGAGAAGGACAGGGTGGTGGTGAGCGTGCCCGAGGTGCCGGACAGCGATGCGGCGGTGGTGGTGGCCATGATCTCGGTCGAGGGAGAAGGCTTGATGCGATCTGTGGGAGGTAGCTAGATGCGATCTATGATCTATGAGGAAGAGGCTCTGACTACCATGTAAGATAGGTTGGAAAGCGTTGAACCCTTTGTCTCGGGCCGCATTGATATATATATATATATATGGCAATAGCCTTGGCGTACAAGTTGTGATCGAGAGATCGAGAGAGGAAGTTGTTTACAGAAGATAAGGAGGAGAATAAGAGATAGAGAAGGATTACAAGATAAACGAGAGACCTATCTCTATACAGTTGTAATTCTAACAAAGTTCCTTTATTTTATTTTCCTGGTAATGCTACGTGTCTTATTCCTACAATAAGTTAAAGTCAAGTTACAAGCGGGGGAGGTAGGGATCTTGGTTGTACTTCCTCTATCACAAAATAAATGTCTCAACTTTGTAACTTTAGAATAAAATTGTACAATAGCCATTTATTTTTGTCAGGTAAAATTGTACTGGAGTCAAGACACTTATTTTAGTACGAAAGAAGCAATTCTTTTGGGTGCCAACAAGCATGTCTTTTTTATCCAATGTCTTCTAAGAGCATATACAGTCGGGCGCCTCAAACCGGCCTCAAACGACCGGGCGGCCCGTCCAGTCACTGACCGGTCATGAAAATCGGACCCAGACATGTGCCTCGAACCGGCCTCAAACGCCCGAGCTGACCGGCACCCCTCATATCCATCCAAATATAAGACAGATAAGGGGTGGCACGGGCACGTCCTAGACTCCCGCCTGCAAGCCCGAAACCCTTGCTCACTCACATTCTCCCCTCTCCCTCCATCCTCTCCTCTCCCTGCAACGATTCCAATCAAATCAGGCGCAATGTCATGCTTCGGCAGCCGCTCCAACTCCGAGCTAATCCAAATTTTGAGTTTGCCCTCCGCATCACCTTGGAGCGGTCCAAGGTGCAGACCGGGTGCAGCTCCAGATCAGCAGCGTCGCCGCAGACGTAGCTCAGACGCCGACGCCGGCCCCTCCCGACCTGCGTGCAGTTCCAATAGGCATGCGCAATTCGCGCGCTCCCCTATGCGGTCCCCTGCACGCCCACGTGGGTAGCGATGGGTGCTTGTGCCCGCCCCGCTGGCCCGGATGCGCACGCCGAAAACATAGGCGTGCGCTGCCCACCGCGAGAGGCATCGGGAAAGGGAGAGGAAGGAGGCGAAGCAGTCCATGCGCTGCCACCGCGGGATGCAGGCGGAGCCCGACGAGGACACGTAGCTCCTCGATTGGGTCTACCGCCGATTGCTTACGACCACGGAGACGGATGTGTGGTGGCTTTGCTGGAAGAACGCCAAGGTGCTCTGGATTTTCATTGAGCAGTCCGAACGCGAGGCGGCTCGGCTAGCGAAGATCAAGCGACATCAGGACAGGGAGGTCCGGCGGTTGAAAGGGCTCATCATCCTCTCCGACAGCTCCTTCGACGACGACGACCACGTCTCCTCGTTCGACGACTTGGACAATCCGCCACCAGCCGCCGACGCCTACAGCTGCGCCGGCAACCGGAAGGGCAAAGAGCTGGCGAGAAGTAGTGAAGCTTGGCCGTCCCCGTCTTCAACTTCAGGTTTTTAGTGATCTAGTTTAAACGTGTCCGTCGTTTATGTGAATTATGTGAACTTTGACGATCTTTTGGACATTCATTGGTGAACTTTTGATGATCGGAATGTGCATTTTTATTTTCGATTCTATGTTTGTTAGATGATCTATGGTGTTTATTTCTACATTGCATGCTTAGTCCGGATATGAGGTATTAAAAAGATACACGATGGATGATAAAATTTGTGGAGTGACCGCTCAGTGTCCGGACGAGTCCGCGGGCGTTTGAAGCCTGAATTTACAGGTTGCGGCTGTAGATGCTGTAAGTGACATTCTCTCTCGTTTGTGAAAACGTTCTTGAAAACGTTTTTGGAAAGAAGAATTTGTTGGATCGACGCGACGCACAAGGACCAGTTCATCGACGAAATCGAAGCGAGATCTCTGGACGCGCACGTCACCTGCTATTTCCAGGACACATCGTCCGCAAGACCTGTACACGAGCCTAGCCAGATGTCCCAACAAACAATATACTACTACTAGCTTGGTTTAATTAGGAGATGATGACTGATCTAGGGTTAGTAGCCCACCGCTTTGTTAACTATGAGGAGACAAGACGTACCATGATGCTAAGCTGGCCATTACTTAATCAAGTAACTACGTCCACGTCGTGCTAAGCAAATCTATGCGTTGACCTAATAATATGACAACTTCTGCTCATATAAGTCGCAACACGTGTCCTTGTTCTGTTTTGTATATATAGGCAGAGCAATCTTGCTAATTATACGGGAGATTGCGCTCGCCAATTTGCTTTCTGCTGATGCACAATTAAGTAGCAAGAAGTGGCATCTACTAAAAGGAAGTTTCAGTTTACACGGTCACTGGATGGGACATGGAGAGGGGACAGGTCCTGACGTATGCATTTCATCAGTTTAAAGTTTTGATTTTTTTGCTTGCGCACGATCGGTCTCAATGTAATCATGCAGCTACCTGTGAAAAACCACAGAAACTGACGCTGACACTGCCGTTCTTGCTGACAAGTAACCACAAAATTGACACCACGGGTTCCTTGTCGATCATTTTCTTGAGAGATACCCCTTGTCTAGAGATGTCATGTCAGTCTCTAATCTCTTAGTCTTCAAGCCTGATCTGAAAGTATATCTGCATATGCAGGTGTGTGTGAGGTCTTTCAATTTCGTCACTGCAAGATAGCTACCGATACCAAGCTCTATCTACCCCTCCACGTCCGTCAATCATCAGTTAATGAGATAGGATTGATTTGATTTGATGGAACTCATCAGCGGCTGGTGGAAAGATATGAGAGAAACTAAGGGCGTCTACATCTGGACTGAATGAATTTTGATCCCTCAAACACCTGCGGACGCTCCCGGTTAGCGTCCGGGCGTGTCCGCTTTGACTCCTTATGTTTCTGTTCACGCAATCATGTTCCTCATTTTTTCCTTATATACGTACGGTCACATGTATGTGATAGATGAAGAAGGAGAGAGAGAAAGAAAGAAAGAAAGAAAGAAAAAATATGCTCTATGAGGGGCCCAATTCTATATGGCGAATGCAGGACTACTGACCGGGTGCCCCTAGACATTTCTCATACTCATCCCATATATGAGATGAATATGAGAGGTGCCGGACAGCCCGGACATTTAAGGAGGCTTTGAGGGGTTCGGTTGGGCCAACTTTCTGCTGCATTTTGCTTCTCTCACTGTCCAGTTAGTGGTCCCCGCGTCTGATCGGTCAATTTGAGGAGTCCGGCCTAGATGCTCTAATACTAGTGTTATTGTTTGCCAAAGAAAGGATCGAGAGGGCTCGCCTGCACTTTGATCTTGCAAGTTACAAAAGTTGTATCCCGCACTAAAATTGTACTAAAACAACGTCAATTAATATAGATCAAAGGGAGTAACTCTTGTTTTCTTTAGACTAATAGCTAATCTTCAAGAACCCGATATTTGCAGCGAAATCAGCCCAGACTGCGTTATGCCAAAAAAAGTTCATTTCTTGGAGAAAAAAAGCAGCCTGTGTTTCGTGAAGTAGCTAGTTCCATACGTATGCGTACATACGCCACTCAATTTATATCGTTTACAACAACTATGGGTTTAGAGAAGATCAACAGTTGCGTCCAAACTTTTCCTTGAAAACCTAAACCTCTCACGGCGGCAGGCGACTAGGGCTTCTAGGGGATCCGTCTTCCGGCAGCTCCCTTCCACCGATGACCTGTAGGTCATTGGTGGTGGTGGTGGTGTGTGTGTGTCTGGGGGGGGGGGTGTCTCCGGAACCTGCATGTACAAATCATGTAGCTTTAGATTTTGGGCCTTAGTGGTTTAGGTATTGTATGTTCGACGCCTGGTTCGGTAAGGGCGACGAGGTGTCGAATAATAGAACTTTAGATTCTTCCTTGACACGACATTTTGCTTCTTGTGAAGGAAATATGCCCTAGAGGCAATAATAAAGTTGTTATTTAATATTTCCTTATATCATGATGAATGTTTAAATGTTTATTATTCATGCTAGAATTGTATTAACCGGAAACTTGATACATGTGTGGATACATAGACAAAATACCAAGTCCCTAGTAAGCCTCTACTAGACTAGCTCGTTAATCAAAGATAGTTAAGTTTCCTAACCATAGACATGTGTTGTCATTTGATGAACGGGATCACATCATTAGGAGAATGATGTGATGGAAAAGACCCATCCGTTAGCTTAGCATAATGATCGTTCACTTTTATTGCTATTGCTTTCTTCATGTCAAATACATGTTTTTCCGACTATGAGATTATGCAATTCCCGGATACCGGAGGAATGCCTTGTGTGCTATCAAACGTCACAACGTAAATGGCTGATTATAAAGATGCTATACAGGTATCTCCGAAGGTGTATGTTGGGTTGGCTTAGTTCAAGATTAGGATTTGTCACTCCGAGTATCGGAGAGGTATCTCTGGGCCCTCTCGGTAATGCACATCATAAGAAGCCTTGCAAGCAATGTGACTAATGAGTTAGTTGTGGGATGATGCATTACGGAACGAGTAAAGAGACTTGCCCGCAATGAGATTGAACTAGCTATGAAGATACCGACAATCGAATCTCGGGGAAGTAAGATACCGATGATAAAGGGAATAACGTATGTTGTCACAACGGTTCGATCGATAAAGATCTTTGTAGAATATGTAGGAACCAATACGAGCATCCTGGTTCCGCTATTAGTTATTGGCCGGAGAAGTGTCTCGGTCATGTCTATATAGTTCTCGAACCCGTAGGGTCCGCACGCTTAACGTTTGATGACGATTTGTATTATGAGTTATGTGATTTGGTGACTGAAGATTGTTCAGAGTCCCGGATGAGATCACAGATATGACAAGGAGTCTCGAAATAATCGAGAGGTAAAGATTGATATATTAGATGATAGTATTCGGACATCGGAAGTGTTCCGAGGGGTTTCGGGTACATATAGGAGCTCCGGGGGGTTACTGGAACCCCCCGGGGGAAGTAATGGGCCACATGGGCCATAGGGGAGAGAGAGGGCATGATGTAGGATGGAACCCTATTCAGCAGATCTTTCACGATTGGAGAATATCCCACGACGAACACTGAGAACACAAGGAGGAAACGGAGGAAAACACGAGGGGAAACACTTAAATCAACACAAATATGATCACACAAGTGCTAGATCCACGATACACATCAAGATACACGATCCATAGTCAAATCACGGTGGTACAAAGGTAGTCTTCTCCCGGAGGAGGTCTTGGATATCCCTTGGGATCTTCCCCGATGTGGAGGTCTTGAATCCGAGGTGGATCTTCTCCGAAGAGGCGCGCGGTCTCATAGGAGAGAATCCACAAAGGTCTGTGATGAGCTATCCAAAAGCTAACCCTAAATGATGTGGGGAAAGGAGTATATATAGTGTACGGAGCGAACGGGTACACGGGCCTCGGCCCAAAGGATGCGCGCAGGCATTTCAGGGGCCGGACGTCCGGGCGACGGGCCGGATGTCCGGGGCTTCGCGGGGCGCCGGATGTCCGGGGCGAGGGGCCGGATGTCCGGGCTGGAGGGGTTGAGTCTCGGGTGCCCTCTGTGGAGTGGCGCCGGATTTCCGGGCCCGAGGCCGGATGTCCGGGCCTTGCTTGGCCGGATGTTCGGGGCCTGGCCGGATGTCCGGGCCCTGTAGCCTCTGCTGCTGGTGGCTTTCTGTAGCTGGTTGTCCAGGGGCCGGATGTTCGGGGCCTGGAGCCTTCTTCTACCCTTCTCGATGCAACACCTCGTCCGTGAACTTGGGGACTTGTCCATCTTCATGCCCTTCTCCAATGTGGTCTTCTTCACACCTGAGCACACAAAGCACATCCGTCTGAGGTAGCAACCATGTCTCGCAAGATTCGTATGGAAGTAGGGCTAGGAGCGACGTCACCTCGGTCTCGAGAGCTCTAGCACGAGCACGTGTCATTGGTCCTTGAGGCACTTGACGAGGTGAAGGAGGGTCTATGGGGATGACCTCGGGATGCTCCGCATCATCTCCCCTCCCTTGGGAAAGATCCGACCTCGGATCGAAATCTTCATCACCATGGAAAGGAGATAGATCCTCGATGTTGAAAGTGTCGCTCACGGAGTACTTGTCGCGTGGAATGTCGATCTTGTAGGCGTTGTTGTTGTAGCGTGCTAGCACCTTGAAAGGTCCGTCGGCGCGAGGTAGTAGTTTGGACTTGCTCTCTTGTGGGAAACGGTCCTTGCGAAGATGTAGCCAAACAAGATCTCCCGGTTGGAACATCATTGGTGCCTTGTTGACGTTGAGCTTGGTGGCGAGACGATGTACTTTTCGCTCGATCATTGCTCTTGTATCTTCGTGCACCTTCTTGAGATAGCTTGCTCGTGCACTTGCGTCCATGTTCGTGCGCTCTTGGAGAGGTAGCGGTTGGATGTCCAATGGGGACAACGGGTTGAAGCCGTAGACGACCTCGAAGGGGGACTTGCCGGTGGTCGAATGTCTTGCGCGGTTCTAGGCGTACTCGATGATGGGCAAGCATTGCTCCCATTCCTTGATGTTCCTCTTGATCAACACGTGAAGAAGCGTCGAAAGCGTGCGGTTCGTCACCTCCGTTTGGCCGTCCTTTTGTGGATGGTACGCCGAAGAGAATAGTAGCTTGATTCCGAGCTTAGCGCATAGTGTTTTCCAAAAGTAGCTCAAGAACTTGACGTCCCGGTCCGACACGATCGTTTTGGGCACGCCATGTAGACGAATGACCTCCCTACAAAAGAGATTTGCAACATGTGAAGCATCGTCTATCTTGTTACAAGGAATGAAATGAGCCATTTTAGAGAATCTATCCACGACAACTAGCACGGAATCTTTGCCATTTTGAGTCCTAGGCAATCCAAGTACAAAATCCATGCTTATGTCTTCCCATGGATGGTATGGAATAGGAAGAGGCATGTAAAGACCATGAGATTGAGCTTTGGACTTAGCTTTGCGGCATGTAGAACATCGGTTGGTGAGGCGTGAGACGTCACGGAGCATCTTGGGCCAAAAATAGTTCTTAGAGAGGGTAGCAAACGTCTTGTCGCGTCCAAAGTGTCCCATGAGTCCTCCTCCATGCGATTCCTGCAAAAGGAGCAAACGAAGCGAAGACTCGGGAATGCAAAGTTTGTTAGCTCTCATAAGATATCCATCCTTGATGTAGTAACGTTCCCAAGAAGTGTGAGTCAAGCACTTAGCGTAAGCATTTGCAAAGAAAGGATCATGCTCATATAAATCTTTTATGTGCTCAAAGCCAATCAGATTCATCTCAAGTTGTGTTACAAGCATGCATTTGCGGGAAAGCGCGTCCGCCACAACATTTTATTTGCCTTTGATGTACTTGATGACATAGGGAAAAGACTCAATGAACTCACTCCATTTAGCATGACGCTTGTTCAACTTAGTTTGACCTTTGAGATACTTGAGAGTCTCATGGTCCGTATGAAGAATGAATTCATGAGGTCGAAGATAATGTTCCCAAACACGTAAAACTCTCACCAAGGCATAAAGCTCTTTATCATAGATGGGATAGTTAAGTTGCGCTCCGGATAGCTTCTCGCTAAAGTACGCAATTGGGCGCTTTTCTTGCATTAGCACGCCACCTATGCCGGTACCACTAGCTTCACAATGAATCTCAAAAGGTTTATCAAAGTTTGGTAGGGCTAGAAGTGGTGCGTGGGTAAGCAAGCTTTTTAGCTCATTGAACGCGGTGTCTTGCGAAGGACCCCAAATGAAGGGTGCGTTCTTCTTGCTCAAAGCGTGTAGAGGCATAGCAATGGTGCTAAAGTCCTTCACAAAACGTCGATAGAAACCGGCTAGACCAAGGAAACTACGCACTTGCATGAGATTCGTTGGTTGAGGCCAAGTTTTAATTGCTTCAATTTTAGTTTCATCAACGTGAACAACGTGTGAAGAAACGACAAATCCTAGGAAGACAACCTTGTCAACGCCAAAAGTGCATTTCTCCATATTAGCATATAAGCGCTCTTTCCGAAGGGTTTGTAAAACCAAACGGATGTGTGTCACATGGTTGTGACGACCCCGGCCCGACCGTGCACTAATCATACACGCAAATGCACACCATCAAGCCTAAGGACTCACGTGAAGGAATCACAGCACAACTCTAAAACATAAATAAATACATACAAGTTATATATTACAAGCCAGGGGCCTCGAGGGCTCGAATACATAACGAGTGTCACACACATAGTCAGCGGAAGCGTTAGGTATCTGGGTACAGATACATCACAGAACAGAAATAGGCCTTTGTCAAGGCGGGGCAAAAGAAAAGCTACGATCGAAAAGGCGCAGGCCTCCTGCCTGGGACCTCCGATCCTACTCCTGGTCGTCGTCCGCCGGCTCCTCGTAGAAGTACTCGCCGACCGGGTAGTAGTAGTAGCCAGCCTCGGGCTGGTAGTAGTAGTCGTCAACGGGGGCTGCAGGCACCATGGCTCCGTCGTCTGGTTTATCATGCGGGTAGGACAAAAGAGGAAGCAAAGCAACCGTGAGTACTCATCCAAAGTACTCAGCAAGACTTACATCAGATCTATACTAAGCAATGCATTATTTTCAAAGGAGGCTTTATGTGGGTGGACTAGACTGCAGAAAGCCAGAGTAGAGAGGGGAAAAGCCTAGTCCTGACGAAGACTAGCATCTTCAGGGTCTTGCAGCAATTAGAAGGGTGCAGATTAGTACATCATAATGTAAAGTGTTTATAGTAATATCAACCTCATATCTCAAGTCACCAGTTCTAGTTGTACCGAAGTGGATACAACTCCGAGTGTCCGTTACCGTAGGACAGGCTATCGATAGATGTTTTCTTCCCTGCAGGGGTGCACCAAGTTACCCACCACGCTCGCTTAACTCCGGCCGGACAAACTTGCTGGGTCCTGCCCGGCCTCGGCTAAACAATACGACGCAACCCGACCGGATACCGCCAGAGAGGATCAAGCACGTCGGACTAAACCTATGCACCCGGGGGTCATGGCCCATAGCCCCGGACGCTCCTGCACGTTACGTGGCCGTTCGGTAGCAGACCTAGCAACCCCTTATACAAGCACGCAGTTGCATCCTAAGTCCAATCCGAACGGGCCGCTCAATCGCTGACGTCGTGACGACTCCGGCTGATGTATACGACGCAGAGCACCCACTCACACCCACGTGGTGGTTAGTGCTATCGGACCCGAAGGCCCCTCGGATCAAATATCCAAATCGCTTAGTGGATTGGGAGCGCGCGGTAACGAGCAGAGCCCACGATACTGTTGGCCCCGTCGTCCCGTCTCGAGGACTTGTGACAAGGACTGAGAATGACCGGCCACGCCTCGTAGTTATCTCGCGGGTACCCTCACTGGTCACCCGACTCCACAGCTCACGCCTCAAAGGCACTCGCGGGTACCTCTCAGGGTCAACCCGTCTCTATCCAACATGTGTAGTAGTAACTGTCAAGTGTCTTCAGACGCACGATACCTCTGGCCGCACGCCTTTGTTCCTGGCGACGTCCGGCCTCGGGGATCGATACGTCTTTAAACACGGTACGGTAAACCAGGGCATCCGTGTGGTTTCCATGCCGATGAGGAATCCGAGGAATCACCCTCGTTGGACTCCTAAACGACAAGTCCCGTTAAGGTGATACCGGAGGAATCACCCTCGGCGGTAATCACCATAGCGGATGCACGACAAAAGCTAAGTCGGAAGTGGGAAGAGGAATCACCCTCGGTAACCCACAACGAGCTAGCTAAACTACAGGGACAACATCGGAAGTGAGTTCGGAGGTATCACCCTCGTCACCCGATGTTAACTCTGCGGAGTCGAGCATATTAGGGGGTGTGCGGTGATGTGAAGAAGGTCAGGGGAAGGGGGGCTCGATCGCTCGATCGAGGCAAGGGTACTATGCGAGGCAACTACGAGAAAGCGGGACCACAGCAGTGCTACCCAACCTATACTAAGCAGTTTATGAATAAAGACAGGTATCAACAGTTTAACAAAAACAGGCTATGCAACAGTAATAGGAGCAGTAGCAGTAGCAGCAATTCTAATGCAAGAATAAGAGAGAATAGACATAGGCGATATCGGAATGATCAAAGGGGGGTTGCTTGCCTGGTTGCTTGGCAAATGAAAAGGAACAACGGCGGTGAAGTAGTCGATCACCAGGGCACCGTCAGCGGTCTCGGGGTCTACCGGGAAGAAAGGGGGAGAGGAAACAATATAAATACACAGTAACGAAAGTAATCACAAAGCATGACGATCTAACGCAGTGCTACCGATAACGAAGAAGGGGAACCCATCCGGGAAAGTATTCCCGGTTCCGGATCTGTGTCGGACAGATTACCAGAGGGGGACGGTTGCAGGTTAGTGGTGTCAGAGTCAAGTGGCAACTGGGGTGCAGTGCCGGGTTGCCTAAAAACATGTCTAAGTTATATTAGTTATTTTTAGGAATTAACTGGAATTATTAACCGATGTATGTGCACTATTCATCTACCGGAAACGGGCTAAAAGTTGCGGGTTCACCTCCGTAGAGGGTCCCGTCACGGAAACAGATAGCACGGTTAGCTTCGTCTCGTCGTTCTGAGCAACTTTCATGTAGAAAGTTTTTCCATCTGAGCTACGGTTTAAAAGTTATGAATTTCCTAAGTTTTTATCAATTTCTGGAATTATTTAAAAACCCAGAAAAGAGTTATTGCGTCAGCAGTGACGTCAGCTCTGCTGACCAGTCAAACTGACAGGTGGGACCCACCTGTCAGCCTCTCTGAGCTTAACAGAGATTTAAACTAAGCTAACAGTGCTAGATAACTAGGTGGGGCCCTTATGTCAGAGACTAATTAGCTCAGTTAGATTAAAGTTTATTTATTAAACAGGTTAATTAGTTAGTTAACAGTGGGGGCCCCACTAGTCAGTGGCAGTGTCAGCCACGTCAGTGTGTTGACTGAGTCAACTGGGCCCGCGGGGCCCAGCGGTCAGTGGCACTGGTGGTGGGGGCCACCGTGCCACGTTGGCGACGCTGAAACGGCGCCGGAGTTGGCTCCGGCGACCAAATCCGCGGCGGAGCTCGCCGGAATGCATCGGAAATCGCCCACAGAGCCCCAAATCGAGCGTTTCCAACGGCGTCTGAACGGCAACTGAACCCCGCATCGATCCCCGGCATCGGAACGGGCGGAGGCGGTCGGAGGTGACGGCTACGGTGACCATCGGGCGGCGGCCGGAGTACGGGCCCGCGCGAAAACTTAGCTAGAGACGGCGGGAAGCAGCGTGTGTGCACGCGTTCGGTTACTGGGAGCGCCAGGAGTTCGGTAGCGAGCTCAGACGCAAGCTGCGGCGACAGAGGCCACGGCGGCGAGGTGAGCGACGGCGGCGAGCTCGGGCACGACGGGGACCGTAGTTAGGGAGCGCCCCGGCTGGCTATAAGAGAGGGGGAGGATGCGTAGCTCACCTAGGGGGCACATGGAGGCCCTGCGAGTGTACGGGAGCGCAGGGGTGCGGCAAATCGACGACGGCGACGGAGGTGCCCGCGGGTTGAAGACGAAGTCGTGGGCGGCGCGACGGCGACTCCGAGCTCCACCCAGTTGGGGTAGTCGACGTAGTCGAGGTCGCGGAGAACGGGGGACACAACGGAGAGGGCCGGCGGTGGCTGTCGCCGTGGCGGAGCGAGTTGGGCGGCGGTGGTGGCGCTCGGGTCAGGAGGGAAGAGAGCGTGCGAGCGCGAGGGGAAGGGAAAGAGTGAGCGAGGAGACCAGGGGGGTTGCAGGGGAGGCCACCCTTATCCTCAGGGCTACCTGCCCCGTCGCCGTGTCGCCGTTCGGCCGGCGCGCACGGGCGCGGCCACGGCCAAATCGACACGGGGAGGAGCAGGTGAGGGAAAGAGGCACTGGGCCGGCTGGGCCGTTGCCTAGGCGACAGGCAGGCTCTCTTCCCGTTCTGATTTTCTCTGTTTTCCCCTTTTATTTATTAAACAGAGGAGAAAAACAATTAATAGGGCACCCATTTCACTTAGGAAAAATATGGGAAAAGGTCCCAATAAATCCATAATGATTTTGGTCAGTGCCACAACAAGTTTGAGCAATTTTGAAAACTGTTTGGATATTTCAAAAATGATTTAGGCATTATTTTCGTGTTGTTAAGACACTGTTTAAATGCTCTAGCCCATTTTGGAGTTGATGGTGGTGTTGTTTTCTTAGCAAATAATTATTTTAGATTATTTGCTAAATGATGAACATTTTCCCAGAATTTTTGGGGCAACTTTATTTTGCAATAAAAGTTTGAATTGATTTAAAAAGAAGATTTGAATTGGGTGCTTATCCACTGTGATCATATTAATCAAAAGAGGATGACATGGCATGATTAAGAGGTGATCACTGTGGTGAGGATCTGGGGGTGTTACAAATCTCCTCCACTACAAGAAATCTCGTCCCGAGATTTAAGTGGGGAAGAGGAGGGTAACTTCGGAAGAACGGACCTCTTACAAGGTCGAGTATCCGGCAGATAATTCAGGGGATGCGGCAGAAAGAATCTCTCGAGTTGAAACTTAGGGAAAGCATCGAGAGCAAAGTTCGAAAGTGCAATAATAAGTTTTCAGCGGACAATCAACCGTACGATGCTTGGAGTAGAGTGTGAAAAGGGTTCAAAGCATTGGGAATGGATCATTACTCGGAGGGTGGCTCGCGATAACATACAAAGCCAAGTGCACAGGATGCTTCGGGAGTCAAGGATGCACAGGAGGGTCAGGTTCCGATCCTGTGGAACTGTGTTGAGGGTCGATCAAAAGTAGAGTGAGCGGTGACATATTACCGGTCATGACAACAAGGTATGTCAGAGGATGACTCGTCAGCTATGTCGGCAACAACATCGGTACCAAGGGCGAGGGATGAAGAGAACCATTTTCCTGCTCGTTAAAACGAGGCGGACCAATAGGCAAAGTTCTCGTCCATCGGTGGTTACCGGAATGTCATCAACAAAAGTAACAGGGTCTAGCTGACAGAGTGGTAGACCAAGATGTTTTCACAAGCAGGGAGTTATTCCTGCTTATGTCATAATGATCTTAGGAAAGGTTAAACAAACCAATGGAAAGGAAAATGTGATTAATTGATTAATCACGCCAATGGAAAGAAATATGTGTTTACACATAAGTTTTTTTTTTTTTAGGGGTATATCATTTCGCAAAAAAGAGCGGAGCATGATATACATGATAGGGCAGCAAGTTCAAAAACATTTGGATAAAGGGACGAGAGAAGAGTCTTGATATTACCCATACGATGTTGTGTGGATAATGGATCAAGAAACATTTTGTCGAGAGATTTCACGAGGATGCCATCGAACAGCGACGGCATCGATAAAAGGAATGATGAAGCGAAAGGTTAATGGAACCATGGATACGGCACAAGCTCGAAATCAAGCTTGTTGTCCGAGTTGAAATGATAAGAGAAGGAAGATCGGCGTAAGCTTAGCTCATCGTCAAAAATTGTGCTCCGGGAAGAAGGACCCGGAAGCACGGTTAAAATTTGGCATGATAATGATATAGCCGATCAGGCTAGGAATGAGGTGATGGAGTGATAGATTTCCCAGTAACAGGTACTAGGGGTAATACCCGGAGGTCAATCAGAGTCGAGGTTGGATGGGTGAAATGATCTGCAGAGGACAAGTATGTTAACTTATCCGGGAAATGGAATCAAGGGGAGAATATAATCGGAACCGTGTTTGCAAAGGATCAATTCAGAGATACAAGATGAACTTGTACCAAGGAAGTAATTATTTCTACGAGCAGCTTCCATGATAAGTTCTACATCGGTTCCATGGGCATGAACACAAAGGTTCAAGGTCGACTCCCACTTATCCAATGCTTAACCTTTCATTCACTTCTCGTCTTCGAAGAAATTGTAGAGTCGAAAATTTATTCGACGGAACGCGAGTGGATATATCTCGCATAGCTTTTGATTCACACAGACTAGAGGAAGCATATGTTCAACCCATCGGGGCAACTTAAGAACATACTCCACAAACTTCAGGGGTAAGTAGCATAAGCTTGAGAAGTAGAGTATGGTTGACAAGACGGGGGATACAATTTACCGAAGGTATTATGTATCAGGGGAAACTATCAAGGTTATGGAACATGGAGGGCAGTGTCGGATATTAATCCAACAAAAGATCAGGTGGTCGGCAAAGGATCTGATGTGAGTATCGGTACTCAACCAGAAGAAGAAGAAATGCAAAGGCATCAGTTTATGGAAATGTCTGAATAAGCCGAAGCTTAAATGTGAAGGGTTTACGATCTCCAATATCGAGGAATCAGAGGCAGAGGCTCTGATAAAAAGATGAGCATGTTGAATAGAATTAGATTGCCCATCAATTAAGGATTGATGTACCGAGAACCAGCTCATGTTCAAAATAACGTCTGAGCCGGACGGATGAGTTAGTAGGAAACAACTGATGATTGCGAATAGTCGCAACATATTGAATCAAGGGACGCAAAATGCTAGCGACAAGGATGTCAACGAAGGTTATATATGATTTACCATGATGCAGACGGACAAAACCTTGAAAGCAATAGATTGCAGAGGATACTCGGGAGAGCGGACGGCAATAAGAAATATTTCAGGGAACATAGGAACAACTGGGGATGAATGGATCCTCGGTGTTGTGAGGAATTATCCGCAGTGCGAAAGAAGCTGCACGGCAGTAGACTCAAAAGATTCTCGGATTACAAGGAGTACTTCGGGGTATCTTATTCAGAAAGGGGTGGCTGGGAACGAAGATTCAAACGGTAAGGATGTGTAGTTGTTCACGGTGATTATCGGTAATAGGGCACTTGCAAAAGCAGTGGGCATAATGGTCTCGATGAACTTCGAGGAGTTCTTCGGAGTCTTCTGCTGATGACACGC
Organism: Secale cereale; assembly: GCA_902687465.1. NCBI lineage: Eukaryota > Viridiplantae > Streptophyta > Magnoliopsida > Poales > Poaceae > Secale > Secale cereale. The sequence goes on from LR738713.1 coordinate 75,504,372, forward strand.
CATCTTCTGGAAAAGGGGACTCTCCGGAAGAAAGTGGTTACGAGACCCTAGTTTCAGAGTTAGTAAAATCGTTTAACCCGAATAGAAGAGAGGTTCAGAGTCCCAGAGTAAAGACGAGGAATAAAAGAAGCTACACCACCCAAGTGGCGACGTGGGGCCATAAGCCACACAGCCAAGTTAGTAAAACAGTTTTGACCTCTAGACTCAACTTCGACCAAGGAGTTGGAAAGGGGTTCCTACAGGCAGTCGGCTCTGATACCAACCTGTGACGACCCCGGCCCGACCGTGCACTAATCATACACGCAAATGCACACGATCAAGCCTAAGGACTCACGTGAAGGAATCACAGCACAACTCTAAAACATAAATAAATACATACAAGTTATATATTACAAGCCAGGGGCCTCGAGGGCTCGAATACATAACGAGTGTCACACACATAGTCAGCGGAAGTGTTAGGTATCTGGGTACAGATACATCACAGAACAGAAATAGGCCTTTGTCAAGGCGGGGCAAAAGAAAAGCTACGATCGAAAAGGCGCAGGCCTCCTGCCTGGGACCTCCGATCCTACTCCTGGTCGTCGTCCGCCGGCTCCTCGTAGAAGTACTCGCCGGCCGGGTAGTAGTAGTAGCCAGCCTCGGGCTGGTAGTAGTAGTCGTCAACGGGGGCTGCAGGCACCATGGCTCCGTCGTCTGGTTTATCATGCGGGTAGGACAAAAGAGGAAGCAAAGCAACCGTGAGTACTCATCCAAAGTACTCAGCAAGACTTACATCAGATCTATACTAAGCAATGCATTATTTTCAAAGGAGGCTTTATGTGGGTGGACTAGACTGCAGAAAGCCAGAGTAGAGAGGGGAAAAGCCTAGTCCTGACGAAGACTAGCATCTTCAGGGTCTTGCAGCAATTAGAAGGGAGCAGAATAGTACATCATAATGTATAGTGTTTATAGCAATATCAACCTCATATCTCAAGTCACCAGTTCTAGTTGTACCGAAGTGGATACAACTCCGAGTGTCCGTTACCGTAGGACAGGCTATCGATAGATGTTTTCTTCCCTGCAGGGGTGCACCAAGTTACCCACCACGCTCGCTTAACTCCGGCCGGACACACCATCAGGTCGTGCCCGCCCTCGGCTAAACAATACGACGCAACCCGACCGGATACCGCCAGAGAGGATCAAGCACGTCGGACTAACCTATGCCCCCAGGGGTCTTGGCCATCGCCCCGGACGCTCCTGCACGTTACGTGGCCGTTCGGTTGCAGACCTAGCAACCCCTTATACAAGCACGCAGTTGCATCCAGGGTCCAATCCGAACGGGCCGCTCAATCGCTGACGTCGTGACGACTCCGGCTGATGTATACGACGCAGAGCACCCACTCACACCCACGTGGTGGTTAGTGCTATCGGACCCGGAGGCCCCTCGGATCAAATATCCAAATCGCTTAGTGGATTGGGAGCGCGCGGTAACGAGCAGAGCCCACGATACTGTTGGCCCCGTCGTCCCGTCTCGAGGACTTGTGACAAGGACTGGGAATGACCGGCCACGCCTCGTAGTTATCTCGCGGGTACCCTCACTGGTCACCCGACTCCACAGCTCACGCCTCAAAGGCACTCGCGGGTACCCCTCTGGGTCAACCCGCCTCCATCCAACATGTGTAGTAGTAACTTCAAAGTGTCTTCAGACGCACGATACCTCTGGCCGCACGCCTTTGTTCCTGGCGACGTCCGGCCTCGGGGATCGATACGTCTTTAAACACGGTACGGTAAACCAGGGCATCCGTGTGGTTTTCATGCCGATGAGGAATCCGAGGAATCACCCTCGTAGGATTCCTAACGACAAGTCCCGTTAAGGTGATACCGGAGGAATCACCCTCGGCGGTAATCACCATAGCGGATGCACGACAAAGCTAAGTCGGAAGTGGGAAGAGGAATCACCCTCGGTAACCCACAACGAGCTAGCTATACTACAGGAACAACATCGGAAGTGAGTTCGGAGGTATCACCCTCGTCACCTGATGTTAACTCTGCGGAGTCGAGCATATTAGGGGGGGTGTGCGGTGGTGTGAAGAAGGTCAGGGGAAGGGGCTCGATCGCTTGATCGAGGCAAGGGTACTATGCGAGGCAACTACGAGAAAGCGGGACCACAGCAGTGCTACCCAACCTATACTAAGCAGTTTATGAATAAAGACAGGTATCAACAGTTTAGCAAAAACAGGCTATGCAATAGTAATAGGAGCAGTAGCAGTAGCAGCAATTCTAATGCAAGAATAAGAGAGAATAGACATAGGCGATATCGGAATGATCAAAAGGGGGGGTTGCTTGCCTGGTTGCTCAGCAAATAAAAGGAATCTCCGACGGTGAAGTAGTCGATCACCAGGGCATCGTCGGCGGTCTCGGGGTCTACCGGGAAGAAAGGGGGAGAGGAAACAATATAAATACACAGTAACGAAAGTAATCACAAAGCATGACGATCTAACGCAGTGCTACCGATAACGGAGAAGGGGAACCCATCCGGGAAAGTATTCCCGGTTCCGGATCTGTGTCGGACAGTTGACCGGAGGGGGAACGGTTGCAGGCCTGCGGTGTTAGAGGCAGGTGACAGCTAGGGTGCAGTGCAGGGTTGCCTAAAAA
>LR738713.1:75510017-75534328 GCA_902687465.1 Secale cereale
CGAGCATATTAGGGGGGGTGTGCGGTGGTGTGAAGAAGGTCAGGGGAAGGGGCTCGATCGCTTGATCGAGGCAAGGGTACTATGCGAGGCAACTACGAGAAAGCGGGACCACAGCAGTGCTACCCAACCTATACTAAGCAGTTTATGAATAAAGACAGGTATCAACAGTTTAGCAAAAACAGGCTATGCAATAGTAATAGGAGCAGTAGCAGTAGCAGCAATTCTAATGCAAGAATAAGAGAGAATAGACATAGGCGATATCGGAATGATCAAAAGGGGGGGTTGCTTGCCTGGTTGCTCAGCAAATAAAAGGAATCTCCGACGGTGAAGTAGTCGATCACCAGGGCATCGTCGGCGGTCTCGGGGTCTACCGGGAAGAAAGGGGGAGAGGAAACAATATAAATACACAGTAACGAAAGTAATCACAAAGCATGACGATCTAACGCAGTGCTACCGATAACGGAGAAGGGGAACCCATCCGGGAAAGTATTCCCGGTTCCGGATCTGTGTCGGACAGTTGACCGGAGGGGGAACGGTTGCAGGCCTGCGGTGTTAGAGGCAGGTGACAGCTAGGGTGCAGTGCAGGGTTGCCTAAAAACATGTCTAAATCGTATTAGTTATTTTTAGGATTTAACTGGGATTATTAACCGGTGTATGTGCACTATTCATCTACCGGAAACAGGCTAAAAGTTGCGGGTTCACCTCCGTAGAGGGTCCCGACACGGAAACAGATAGCACGGTTGGCTTCGTCTCGTCGTTCTGAGCAACTTTCATGTAGAAAGTTTTTCCATCTGAGCTACGGTTTAAAAGTTATGAATTTCCTAAGTTTTTATCAATTTCTGGAATTATTTAAAAACCCAGAAAAGAGTTATTGCGTCAGCAGTGACGTCAGCTCTGCTGACCAGTCAAACTGACAGGTGGGACCCACCTGTCAGCCTCTCTGAGCTTAACAGAGATTTAAACTAAGCTAACAGTGCTAGATAACTAGGTGGGGCCCTTATGTCAGAGACTAATTAGCTCGGTTAGATTAAAGTTTAATTATTAAACAGGTTAATTAGTTAGTTAACAGTGGGGGCCCCACTAGCCAGTGGCAGTGTCAGCCACGTCAGTGTGTTGACTGAGTCAACTGGGCCCGCGGGGCCCAGCGGTCAGTGGCACTGGTGGTGGGGGCCACCGTGCCACGTTGGCGACGCTGAAACGGCGCCGGAGTTGGCTCCGGCGACCAAATCCGCGGCGGAGCTCGCCGGAATGCATCGGAAATCGCCCACAGAGCCCCAAATCGAGCGTTTCCAACGGCGTCTGAACGGCAACTCAACCCCGCATCGATCCCCGGCATCGGAACGGGCGGAGGCGGTCGGAGGTGACGGCTACGGTGACCATCGGGCGGCGGCCGGAGTACGGGCCCGCGCGAAAACTTAGTTAGAGACGGCGGGAAGCAGCGTGTGTGCACGCGTTCGGTTACTGGGAGCGCCAGGAGTTCGGTAGCGAGCTCAGACGCAAGCTGCGGCGACAGAGGCCACGGCGGCGAGGTGAGCGACGGCGGCGAGCTCGGGCATGACGGGGACCGTAGTTAGGGAGCGCCCCGGCTGGCTATAAGAGAGGGGGAGGATGCGTAGCTCACCTAGGGGGCACATGGAGGCCCTGCGAGTGTACGGGAGCGCAGGGGTGCGGCAAATCGACGACGGCGACGGAGGTGCCCGCGGGTTGAAGACGAAGTCGTGGGCAGCGCGACGGCGACTCCGAGCTCCACCCAGTTGGGGTAGTCGACGTAGTCGAGGTCGCGGAGAACGGGGGACACAACGGAGAGGGCCGGCGGTGGCTGTCGCCGTGGCGGAGCGAGTTGGGCGGCGGTGGTGGCGCTCGGGTCAGGAGGGAAGAGAGCGTGCGAGCGCGAGGGGAAGGGAAAGAGTGAGCGAGGAGACCAGGGGGGTTGCAGGGGAGGCCACCCTTATCCTCAGGGCTACCTGCCTCGTCGCCGTGTCGCCGTTCGGCCGGCGCGCACGGGCGCGGCCACGGCCAAATTGACACGGGGAGGAGCAGGTGAGGGAAAGAGGCACTGGGCCGGCTGGGCCGTTGCCTAGGCGACAGGCAGGCTCTCTTCCCGTTCTGATTTTCTCTGTTTTCCCCTTTTATTTATTAAACAGAGGAGAAAAACAATTAATAGGGCACCCATTTCACTTAGGAAAAATATGGGAAAAGGTCCCAATAAATCCATAATGATTTTGGTCAGTGCCACAACAAGTTTGAGCAATTTTGAAAACTGTTTGGATATTTCAAAAATGATTTAGGCATTATTTTCGTGTTGTTAAGACACTGTTTAAATGCTCTAGCCCATTTTGGAGTTGATGGTGGTGTTGTTTTCTTAGCAAATAATTATTTTAGATTATTTGCTAAATGATGAACATTTTCCCAGAATTTTTGGGGCAACTTTATTTTGCAATAAAAGTTTGAATTGATTTAAAAAGAAGATTTGAATTGGGTGCTTATCCATTGTGATCATATTAATCAAAAGAGGATGACATGGCATGATTAAGAGGTGATCACTGTGGTGAGGATCTGGGGGTGTTACAATGGTCCTCTAGCGTCTTGCTAAAAACGAGGATATCATCAAAGTAGACCACTACAAAGACACCTATGTAAGGTCGAAGACAAAAATGCATAAGGCGCATAAATGAACCGGGTGCTTCCGATAAGCCCATTGGCATAACAAGCCACTCATATAACCCAAACTTGGTTTTGAAAGCCGTTTTCCACTCATCACCCTCTTGAATGCGAATTTGGTAGTAACCACTTTTAAGATCAATTTTTGAAAAGATGGTGGCACCACATAATTCATCAAGCATATCGTCTAAGTGTGGTATGGGATAACGATATCTAACGGTGATAGCATTTGTAGGTCGACAATCATGCGAAAACTTCCATCTTTCTTAGGCACGAGAATAACCGGAACGGCACAAGGGCTTAAGCTTTCACGTACATGACCTTTGTCGATGAGTTTTTGCACTTGCCGTTGTATCTCCTTTGTTTCCTCGGGGTTGACGCGGTAGGGAGCCTTGTTTGGAAGTGGTGCATCGGGTATGAGGTCGATGCGGTGTTCGATTCCACGAAGTGGAGGTATACCCGGAGGTAGTTCATTCGGAAAGACGTCCGAGAATTCCTGTAACAAATTAGACAACACTAAAGGTAGAGGTGGTGAAGTGTTAGTAGGTTTGGCTTCCCCTTTGCATAAGAGCACAAGGTGAAAGACACTCGATGGGTTCTCACACACTTCTCTCATCTCACTTTTGGTGGCAAATAGCACTAGTTGCTTCTTGTCGCTCATCGTGGAGTCGCTCATATTTGGCTTGTGGCTCTCACTCTCTTTTTGGTGGCTCACTCTCTCACCAATCTCTCCATGATGGTTGGTAGGTAAAAGCTTGTCGGCGGCTACTTGACTTGGAGTCATTGGTAGGAGCACGAATTCCTTGCCCTTCATCTTGAAGCTATAGTGATTTGTCCGTCCATTGTGTGTGACTCCACGATCATATTGCCATGGACGTCCAAGAATAAGGTGGCACACGGACATGGGGATCACATCGCATTCAAGAGTGTCCTCGTAGGCGCCTATCTTGAAAGAGACTTGCACGGTGTGCTCGACTCGAAGAATTCCGGCGTCGTTGAGCCACTGGACCTTGTAGGGGTGAGGATGCTTCGTCTTGACCAAGTGAAGCTTGTCGCATAGCTCTTCACTTGCCAAGTTGTGACAACTTCCTCCATCGATGATAACTTTGACGGAGCGTCCATTGATGCCGGCCTTCGTATGGAAAATGTGACATCGTTGGTCGTCATCTTGTTCGTGTTGGAGTGTCAAGACCTTAGAGACAACAAGGTTGGGGCTTGAGTCATTGTCGCAAAGCACGTGATGGTCTTCTTCTTCATTCACTTGGCGATGCATAGCGACATTCTCAAGTGCTTCCATCTCATCATCGCTCATGGAGTCATAAGATCCGTCATCGTTGATGATCATGGTGCGAACGGTCTTGCACTCAAATGACTTGTGGCCTCGTCCTTGGCACTTGAAGCATTTGATGGAGCTCGTCTTGTTGTTGTCTTCGGTTGGAGTTGTAGTTGAGGAAGCTCTTGGCTTGAAGTTGTTGGTAGAAGGTGGACGACTCGATGTAGTCGCGCTCTTGTAGCTTGGCTTGTCGCCGAAGTTTGTAGATGGCTTGGTAGAGGTAGGAGGAGTAGCCGAAGTCATTGAAGCTTGGTTGTAGGAGCCGAAGTTCTTGGAGTTGAACTTGGAGTACTTGTAGTCCTCTTGAACTTGTCGCTCCGCTTTGGTTGCTTGATGTACTAGCTCGAGGAGATTGTTGTATGGTTGGAAGTCCGCGATCTTCTTGATAGGATAGTTGAGTCCATTCAAGAATCTTGCCATTGTTTGCTCTTCATCTTCCGTGATGTTTGCTCGTATCATGGCAATCTCCATCTCCTTGTAGTACTCTTCAACGGACTTGGTACCTTGCTTGAGGAGTTGTAGCTTCTTGAATAAGTCACGGTTGTAGTGGGTAGGCACAAAGCGTGCTCGCATGACTTCCTTCATTTGAGCCCAAGTGGTGATAGGAGGTTCGCCTTTTGCTTCTCTTCTCTCTATGATTTGCTCCCACCAAATGAGAACATAGTCTTGGAACTCAAGGGATGCCATGGCGATCTTCTTCTCTTCATCGAAGTTGTGAAGGCGAAAGATCTTGTCAACCTTCAATGCCCATGAGAGATAGTCTTCGGGATCAATGCTTCCGGAAAACTTTGGCATGGTGAATTTGAGCTTGCAATAGCGATGCTCGTCATTGTTTCCTTGCCTATTGGGAGGGCGGTCTTGATTTTGTCGGTTGGCAATATCACGTTGCTCTTGCCGAGCTTGTTGTTCTTGTTGGGGTTGTTGCTCTTGCCGTGATTGAGGAGGATCTTCTCGTTGCATTCTTGCTTGGTGGCGTCTCTCTTGCGCCTCATCACGAAGGAAATCTTCTTCTTGACGAGTGTGTCGAGTGCGGGCTGCCACATTGCGATGTGCATCTTGTAACGCTCGTTGCGCCTCCATAGCTTGAGCTTCTCGACGTTGTTGTGCTTGGCGGTTAGCCTTGGCATCTAGTTCTTCTTGGTGTTGACGTGCTCGCTCTTGTTGTTGTTGGCGTAGTCGTTGCCGTTCTTGTGCTTGCTCAAGTGTAGCTTGGTTTTGACGACGTCGGCTTTCTTGCTCGTCGAATAGCTCTTGTGAACTCTTGTCATGAAGAGGCTGTCGGTTGTCATGTCGAACTTGACGTGCGGCTTGACGAAGAGTGTTAGACGTAGGTGTACTTGAGTCTTGCGTGGAGTCGGAATGTCGACTTGAGCGGCTTCGTCTTTGAGAGGATGTTGAAGAAGAACGTCGGTTGACTATCAATGTCCGGAGCTCGTTGAATTGAGTAGACACGTTGGTGTTGATGATGTCGAATTGTTATTTTGTTCTTGCTTCAAATTGGCGCGCGTCCTCGGCGACTTGACCAATGTACTCGCGCATAGCTTCACTCTCTTGATGTAGAGCTCGTTGGACACCGAAGAGATGTAGTTTGGTGACGTAGTTGTTCGCTTCTTGAGGATCGTCGAAAGGCGGGTTTGTAGATGTACTTGGCCTATCCATCATCACAAGCAAGTATGTGAGTGGGAGAAAGGAGAAGACAATACCAAAGTACCTTAACCGAATTTGAAAATGGATCAATGATCACTCGATAATGTAACCCGGAAATAGCACTATTGGTACCACTTCGTGTCGATTCTCACACCTACACAAGTAAAGCTTTGAGAGGAGCTTGGTTAGGATGGTGGCATAAATTCAATGCAATCGTCAAAGTGACTCAATGATGTTGAAAATGGTTCACAATTTGCTCATGCAACAAGTAGATCACTAGCAAAGTAGCACACGGAACACATGCACAGATAGATAAGTGTGGTTGTGCAACCAAGGGTGAGCGAAAATGTGGAAACCACGGAAAATGCTCGTGTTGCACAACACTAGAGAGACGCTAACCGATTGCTTAATAGGCGGATACGCACTTGTGCACGACCTATAAGAGGCAAAACGTAACGACTATCTATCACAAGTATGCTATGAGTGTATGATGTGCCGATGCTTGAGCACAAGATGATGTTGCTATGATGTATGATATCTTTTGATGCAAGGCGTATGATGCTATTGTCCTTTTGCTTTGGTTGGCTCTTTTGCTTAAAAGCTTGTGAGCTCTTTCTTTGGGCACTTATGCATGCTTCTCGGATCAAGGTAGCTATTGTGTATGCGGGACACTCTTGTGTTACACGGAGATATGATGATATGGTAAGAAATATCTATGACTATCACTAATGTGCACAAGTGTCGTGGCCCGGCAATACTCAAATGGCTAGTCTCAATGGGAAAGCTACGCAAAGATGGTTCATAGGGTGACAATGCAATTGCAACGTAGAATGAACAAAGTGTCGTCGATGTTACCGTCCTTGCCGAAGTTGAGCGGTGGTGTTGTCGAAGTCTTGCCGTTCCAAGGTAGCCTAAACATCCAAGGAAACGGTGAAACCACAACTCAAGTATCCAAGGCAAAGGGAGACAAACTTTTCAAACTCGGAGCGGTTAAGCGATGGTGGTTGCGGAAGTGGTGGTTGTATGTGGAAGGTTGGGTGGGATACCGAACGAAAATGGCGGTGGAAATGCAAGGTGGGGTGGATTGGGGATTTGGTGGCTGCGGGAGGCCGGATGTCCGGGGCACGGGCCGGATGTCCGGGGTGCCCGAGTCCGCGAAGAACTCCTTGCACACGGTGACTTTGGGGCCAAAATTCGTCGGATTTGGCGGAGAAAAATTGGGGAAAAGTGGAGGAAAAGCTAGATCCACTCGTGGCACAGCAAATCCTTGGAACAAATTCAACAAAATCTTGCCAAATCAACAGATCACAAAAAAAAATTGGGGCTCTTTTTGTGGGGAATTTTCGAAATTGGGAAGAACACAACAAAAACAAGCTGGAAAACAGGGTGTGGGGCTCCAAATTCGTGATCAACCTATGCTCATGATACCATAATATGATGTAGGGTGGAACCCTAATCAGCAGATCTTTCACGATTGAAGAATATCCCACGACGAACACGGAGAACACAAGGAGGAAACGAAGGAAAACACGAGGGGAAACACTTAAATCAACACAAATATGATCACACAAGTGCTAGATCCACGATACACATCGAGATACACGATCCATAGTCAAATCACGGTGGTACAAAGGTAGTCTTCTCCCGGAGGAGGTCTTGGATATCCCTTGGGATCTTCCCCGATGTGGAGGTCTTGAATCCGAGGTGGATCTTCTCCGAAGAGGCGCGCGGTCTCGTAGGAGAGAATCCACAAAGGTCTGTGATGAGCTATCCAAAAGCTAACCCTAAACGATGTGGGGAAAGGAGTATATATAGTGTACAGAGCGAAGGGGTACACGGGCCTCGGCCCAAAGGATGCGCGCAGGCATTTCAGGGGCCGGACGTCCGGGCCACGGGCCGGATGTCCGGGGCTTCGCGGGGCGCTGATGGGCCTCGAACCCCTCGTTGGTTACCCCAAGTGGAAGGTGTAAGATGCAGTAAGTAGAAGTGTTTTCCCCTAGCAAAGATGCCAAGGATCGAATCCCCAGAGACTCCTAGGTTCAACAAGTAGGTGTCAACTGCTAACGGCGCAATTAGCAATCAACGTGGACCTGCACACAGATACAAATAACTTTGCTCCCAACGAGTACAGAGAGGTTGTCAATCCCTCCTGCCTTGTAGTTCACAAAGGGTAAAAAGCAATGATAGTAGTGATAGATAGTTTTTGCAATAGTAAGTAAATAGCGAAAAGTAAATAGTGGATGTGATCAATGATGGTAATATGGACCGGAGTCTCATGATGTTCACTAGTGATGTCTCTCTCCCAAAAGACGATAAAACAGCTATGTGAGGTAAAAAATTTACAGCTGGGCAATTGACAGGACCACGAACGCAAACCAATGCTGACTACATTGCAAGAAAGGTTGAGGTTCAAAGCATGGGCGGTACGCCAAAGTAAGTAGACCGAAATCCATCAATATCTACTACTAATCATCCACCTTGAGATATCTATCCAGAACATCTCGCTGATATTAAGTTGCGAGTCCCACCCATAGTGTAAACTCAATGCAACAGACAACTGCATTAAAAGAACTTTGCGTAAAGTAAACAATCCTTGCACCCGCGGGCACAAGCACCATTGTTTTCCCCCTTGTGGCAACAGCACATCCCCTAGACTCATGTTTCTGTCACTCAAGCTAGTCATCGAGGGGCATGAACCCACAATCGAGCATAACGTTCCCTCTTGGAGTCACTACCTACTACTCGGCCAAAGCAATAAATAACAACGGAGAACATGCAAGAATTACTTATGAACTAAAATATAAAAGAGGTGAATCAAATATATTACTCAAGATCAATCTGAACATAATCTCATAATCCATCGGATCCCAGCAAACTCAACATAGCAACAGCATAAGGATTACATAGGTGCCTCGATCAGGTAGGGCAGCTCACGAGGACTAATTAGTGAAGCACAAGAACGGGAGGAGAACATCACATAGCTACTGGTCATGGACTCATGGTCCAAGGGAGACTACTCACGAGTCATCCGGGAGGCGTCCATGGTGGTGGAGAAGCTCCCGGTGGTGATCCTCCCCTCCGGCAGGGTGCCGGGAAGAGTTCTCCTGGTGCTCCCGATCTTGGAAGCGGCGGTGGCGGCGGAACAGAGATGGGATCGCGAAAAGAAGTCATGTTTCAAGGGTTACGGGGGACCCTTTAAATATCTGCCAAAGTAGGGCACCTGGGGGCTCTCGGGGTGCCGAGGCGCCCCCCCGGCGCGGCTCAGGGGGGGCGCGCCCACAGGGCGCCTGGGGCCCCTGTGCCCCCCCAGGCTCCCCTTCGGAAGCAGTGTCATTCCCGATACGCTGATTTTTTATATATTTTTTCTGTATTTTTCTGGACAGTTCTCGAAACGTGAAAACCTGAAATACAAAAACAGCCGAAAACAGAAACTGGCACTGGGGTGCACTGGATTAGTAAGTTAGTCCAAATATGATCAAAAGTGTATGGAAGTGTATGAATATCATAGCAATATCACCCAAAAGTGGCATGGAGCAAGCAGAAATTATAGATACGTTTTGGACGTATCAACATCCCCAAGCTTAATTCCTGCTCGTCCTCGAGTAGGTAAATGATAACAAGAATAATTTCTGTGGTGACATGCTATTAACCATATAGGACTTTCTCATAGTCATATGACAAAATCTTACTGAGACAATGATTCTAAAGTAATTAAGTTGTCTCAAGAGAAAATCACAAATGACTGAAAGTTTTACAACATGAAACTGAAACATCAAAAAGATTTGCAATGAACATGATGTGCAAATATGACAAAGTGATATCTAGCTTGCCCCCTTTAGTGATGCAAAACATAAATGCAAGGGCACCTTCAAGGTTTAAGTGATGACTAGATACAATCATTTCAGAATAAACGATATCACAATCATGCAAAAGACAATGCTACTTTGGGACAATGCACATTACACTTAGAATGACAATCATGCTCTCAGTAGTTGGTGCTTCAACATAAAGGTAAAAGAAAGGTTAAGTGCTAAAGCTTTTTATTTTATTTTGAAAACTTGGAAGCAATTGTGTCAACGGTAGTAGTACTTCATATGTGTCATGCATAAAACATCCTATAAGTTGCAAGCCTCATGCATCGAATACCAATAGTGCTCGCTCCTTGTCCTAATTAGCTCGGATCCCCATGGGTTATCATTGCATTACATATGTTTTAACCAAGTGTCACAAAGGGGTACCTCTATGCCACCTGTACAAAGGTCCAAGGAGATAAATCGCATTTGATTTCTCGTTTTTGATAGATCTCAACTTGAGGACATCCATACCGGGACAACATAGAAAATAGATGATGGACTCCTCTTTAATGCATAAGCATATTCTCATAAGAGATTGAGGATTAAGGTCCAAGCTAAAACTTCCACCATGATGCATGGCTTTGGTTGGCGGCCCAATGTTCTTCTCTAACAATATGCATATTAATTTAACCCACGGTAAATCACCCTTACTTCAGACAAGACGAACATGCATAGCAACTCACATGATATTCAACAAAAGTGTGACAGTTGATGGCGTCCCCAGAAACATGGTTACCGCTCAGCAAGCAACTTATAAGAAATAAGATACATAAGCAACATATTCTTTACCACAATAGTTTTTAGGCTACTTTCCCATGAGCTATGTATTGCATGGTTAGTTTGCTTAGTGCAGGTGGAGGTTAGCAAAAGACTGGGAGCGACCAACTAAGAGAGCAATGACGGTCATAATCATGCAGAGCGACAAAGCAATATTGAATCAGGCATGGTAGTTATATCCCTACTTAGAAACAAAAGATCATCAAGGCTTGACAGACTTTCTTTACAGTCTTGAATATGCGTGAGCATACGCCAAGTCAATCAAAATAAATTCTCGAAGGAAGATATTACTAAACCATACCATATCATAGGCAAACAAACCAAGTTGGTACTCCAATAACACATTGGGAACCTCCCAGCTATTTGAGATTAACCAAAAGAAAACCTGAACTACTAAGCACCATCATGCAAGTAGCATCTTTATCATAGACACATTAACCAATGCAACGGAAGCAAACTCTCTTAATAAGTTGAGCATGGTAATTAAAGAGAGTTCAAGCAACCAACTAAATAAAAGCTCTTGAAAAGATAAGCATGAATACTAAGAGCAGAGTATGATAGTAGCTATTAAAAGACAAAGAACACACACATCATAGATAGACATGAAAATTCTATGTAATGTTCTAGGTAGAGGTGGAGCGTGTTTCTCTCCCACATAAAGGAATGCTGGGTTTCGACTCGTTATGAAAAACTAAAAAGAAAACTAAAAGCAAGACGCTCCAAGCATAGCACATAACACATGAAGTGATAAAAATATAGCGAAACGAAAGACGAACTGATAGTGTTGATGGAGAAGGGGATGCACGGGGGCATCCCCAAGCTTAGACGCTTGAGTCTCCTGGAATATTTCTTGGGGGTGCACGGGGGCATCCCCAAGCTTGAGCGCTTGACACTCCTGAATCTTTTTATCATCTTCCCTCGCACACTTGAAAACTCCCTTCATACACAACTCATCATAATCTGATTAGCGAGGTTAGTACCCTTAATAAAATAATTATACCTTGCTGGAAATAAGGATATTCTTGAAGTTCTACTGTTTCTCAAGATTGCCAAAAGGTTTTTGCAAAGAAAAAGCAAGTTCTTAATTTTCAAAGTGAAGGTAAGGCAAAACAGGACAGAATCTGTGAAAAACAAAACAGCAGGAAGTAATTGACCTGTTCGGGATACTTCTGCAACTCAAATCAAAAAACTCAGAACTGACGCACGAAAGACAATTATATAGAGAACGCTGTCGAAAAAAATCAGACCAAAAAGATGATCTGGTGATTTTATACGAATTTTTCTATCCAAGGACAGAATCTGTTTCCTGGACAGAACCTCACAACTTTTGAACTTTCTAGCAATCAGAGGCTATACTTGGCACAAATATGAAAAGCAAAGATACAATGATGATGCTACAGCAGTAAACAACATCAAGACACAACAAAAGCCAAAAAAAAAAATTTATTCATGTGGGCTGCCTCCCAAAAGCGCTTTCTTTTATGCCTTTAAGCTAGGCATAATGCATAGAGGAATCAATAATCATCATAGTAATCGGAGTTATAAATTGGTTTAAATGATTCCTCAAAAAGTTCATTCTTGTTCCTTCTAGGAAAGGGGTACACACCTTTTGCCTTCCCGCGTAAGCGGATTTGTCCCTTACTTATATCGATGAAGCCTTTAACTGCTCGGAGGAAGTCCCTTCCAAGCACTATATTTCCTTGGTTTGGCTCCACGATGAAGAAATCAATCATTGCAATCCCTTTAAGGAATTTAACTGGCACGTCTTTTATTTTTCCCTGGATTTCAGAAATATCTTCATTAGTATGTTCATCATAAGATGATAATCTATCCATGTTAAATTTTAAAGAATCATGAACAATTTTTGGCATAGTAGAAACCATAGATCCAATATCACAATAAGCAAGGAAGTCTTGATTAGAGATGCTAATCCTAACAAAAGGCTCCCAATCATCGTCTATTTCCAAAATGTCTCTTTTATTGGGTTTAGGTTTCTCTACCTTCATTAAGTCTAAAGCATCCATTCTCTTTTCAATAGTAGCAAGTCTATCTATGACAGTATCAAAATTATGATCATAAACAAAGTAACTAGATAGACCATGTATAATTTCAAGAGCTCTAGCTTCATCACATTCTAGGAAATCTCCCTCGGCTATAATGTCAAGGGAGTGTTTACACCATTTAAAAAGACCATGGTAAAAATTTCTAAGCACAATTTTTATAGGTATCCAAGGCATAATTCTGCTATGTGCATCAGAAATTCTGTCCCATGCCTTCTTCATATTTTCTCCATCCCTTTGATAGAAATCTAGAACTTCTGATTCCCTCAAAGCACCAAATCCTAACATGTTTGGCTAAACAGAAAGGACTACTAATAAAAAGTCAAATAATTTTTTTTTTCGTGATTTTTGATAAAAAGGTACTAAAGCAAAAATGAAAGGTAAACTAACAAGACTAAAAAGCAAAGGTAAAAGATAGCATGCAACTCCCCTATCCTGAAGAGTGGAGTCCCCGGCAACGGCGCCAGAAAATACTTCTTGATGGGCCTCGAACCCCTCGTTGGTTACCCCAAGTGGAAGGTGTAAGATGCAGTAAGTAGAAGTGTTTTCCCCTAGCAAAGATGCCAAGGATCGAATCCCCAGAGACTCCTAGGTTCAACAAGTAGGTGTCAACTGCTAACGGCGCAATTAGCAATCAACGTGGACCTGCACACAGATACAAATAACTTCGCTCCCAACGAGTACAGAGAGGTTGTCAATCCCTCCGGCCTTGTAGTTCACAAAGGGTTAAAAGCAATGATAGTAGTGATAGATAGTTTTTGCAATAGTAAGTAAATAGCGAAAAGTAAATAGTGGATGTGATCAATGATGGTAATATGGACCGGAGTCTCATGATGTTCACTAGTGATTTCTCTCTCCCAAAAGACGATAAAACAGCTATGTGAGGTAAACAAATTACAGCTGGGCAATTGACAGGACCACGAACGCAAACCAATGCTGACTACATTGCAAGAAAGGTTGAGGTTCAAAGCATGGGCGGTACGCCAAAGTAAGTAGACCGAAATCCATCAATATCTACTACTAATCATCCACCTTGAGATATCTATCCAGAACATCTCGCTGGTATTAAGTGCGAGTCCCACCCATAGTGTAAACTCAATGCAACAGACAATTGCATTAAAAGAACTTTGCGTAAAGTAAACAATCCTTGCACCCGCGGGCACAAGCACCGTTGTTTTCCCCCTTGGGGCAACAACACATCCCCTAGACTCATGTTTCTGTCACTCAAGCTAGTCATCGAGGGGCATGAACCCACAATCGAGCATAACGTTCCCTCTTGGAGTCACTACCTACTACTCGGTCAAAGCAATAAATAACAACGGAGAACATGCAAGAATTACTTATGAACTAAAATATAAAAGAGGTGAATCAAATATATTACTCAAGATCAATCTGAACATAATCTCATAATCCATCGGATCCCAGCAAACTCAACATAGCAACAGCATAAGGATTACATAGGTGCCTCGATCATGTAGGGCAGCTAACGAGGACTAATTAGTGAAGCACAAGAACGGGATGAGAACATCACATAGCTACTGGTCATGGACTCATGGTCCAAGGGAGACTACTCACGAGTCATCCGGGAGGCGTCCATGGTGGTGGAGAAGCTCCCGGTGGTGATCCTCCCCTCCGGCAGGGTGCCGGGAAGAGTTCTCCTGGTGCTCCCGATCTTGGAAGCGGCGGCGGCGGAACAGAGATGAGATCGCGAAAAGAGTTCCTGTTCTGAGGGTTTCGGAGGGTCCGTTAAATATATGCCAAAGTAGGGCACCGGGGGAGCCTCAAGGGGCCCAGGCACCCCCCCCCCCGGCGCGGCCCAGGGGGGGGGGCGCCCACAGGGCGCCTGGAGCCCCTGTGGCCCCCCCAGGCTGCCCTTCGGACGCAGTGTTGTTTCCGGAACGCTGATTTTTTATATAATTTTTCTGGATTTTTCTAGGCAGTTCTCGAAACGTGAAAACCTGAAATACAAAAATAGCCGAAAACAGAAACTGGCACTGGGGTGCACTGGATTAGTAAGTTAGTCCAAATATGATCAAAAGTGTATGGAAGTGTATGAATATCATAGCAATATCACCCAAAAGTGGCATGGAGCAAGCAGAAATTATAGATACGTTTTGGACGTATCAGGCACCGGATGTCCGGGGCGAGGGGCCGAATGTCCGGGCTGGAGGGGTTGAGTCTCGGGTGCCCTCTGTGGAGTGGCGCCGGATTTCCGGGCCCGAGGCCGGATGTCCGGGCCTTGCTTGGCCGGATGTCCGGGGCCTGGCCGGATGTCCAGGCCCTGTAGCCTCTGCTGCTGGTGGCTTTCTGTAGCTGGTTGTCCAGGGGCCGGATGTCCGGGGCCTAGAGCCTTCTTCTGCCCTTCTCGATGCAACACCTCGTCCGTGAACTTGGGGACTTGTCCATCTTCACTCCCTTCTCCAATGTGGTCTTCTTCACACCTGAGCACACAAAGCACATCCGTCTGAGGTAGCAACCATGTCTCGCAAGATTTGTATGGAAGTAGGGCTAGGAGCGACGTCACCTCGGTCTCGAGAGCTCTAGCACGAGCACGTGTCATTGGTCCTTGAGGCACTTGACGAGGTGAAGGAGGGTCCATGGGGATGACCTCGGGATGCTCCGCATCAGGGCAGCCCACAAGGAGGTGGCGCCCCCTGATGGCTTCTCGCCCCTCGTTGGTTACCCCAAGTGGAAGGTTTGAGATGTGATGGGCCTCTAACCCCTCGTTGGTTACCCCAAGTGGAAGGTGTAAGATGCAGTGTTGTGGAAGTTTTTTCCCTTAGCAAAGATGCCAAGGATCGAATCCCCCGAGACTCCTAGGTTCAACAAGTAGGTGTCAACTGCTAACGGCGCCAGATATTAGCAATCAACGTGGACCTGCACACAGATACAAATAACTTTGCTCCCAACGAGTACAGAGAGGTTGTCAATCCCTCCGGCCTTGTAGTTCACAAAGGATTAAAAGCAACGATAGTAGTGATAGATAATGTTTGCAATAGTAAGTAAAAGCGAAAAGTAAATAGCGGATGTGATCAATGATGGTAATATGGACAGGAGTCTCATGATGTTCACTAGTGATGTCTCTCTCCCAAAAGACGATAAAACAGCTATGTGAGGTAAACAAATTACAGCTGGGCAATTGACAGGACCACGAACGCAAACCAATGCTGACTACATTGCAAGAAAGGTTGAGGTTCAAAGCATGGGCGGTACGCCAAAGTAAGTAGACCGAAATCCATCAATATCTACTACTAATCATCGACCTTGAGATATCTATCCAGAACATCTCGCTGGTATTAAGTTGCGAGTCCCACCCATAGTGTAAACTCAATGCAACAGACAATTGCATTAAAAGAACTTTGCGTAAAGTAAACAATCCTTGCACCCGCGGGCACAAGCACCGTTGTTTTCCCCCTTGTGGCAACATCACATCCCCTAGACTCATGTTTCTGTCACTCAAGCTAGTCATCGAGGGGCATGAACCCACAATCGAGCATAACGTTCCCTCTTGGAGTCACTACCTACTACTCGGCCAAAGCAATAAATAACAACGGAGAACATGCAAGAATTACTTATGAACATAAATATAAAAGAGGTGAATCAAATATATTACTCAAGATCAATCTGAACATAATCTCATAATCCATCGGATTCCAGCAAACTCAACATAGCAACAGCATAAGGATTACATATGTGCCTCGATCATGTAGGGCAGCTCACGAGGACTAATTACATAGCTACTGGTCATGGACTCATGGTCCAAGGGAGACTACTCGCGAGTCATCCGGGAGGCGTCCATGGTGGTGGAGAAGCTCCCGGTGGTGATCCTCCCCTCCGGCAGGGTGCCGGGAAGAGTTCTCCTGGTGCTCCCGATCTTGGAAGCGGCGGCGGCGGCGGAACAGAGATGGGATCGCGAAAAGAGTTCCTGTTCTGAGGGTTTCGGAGGACGCTTTAAATATATGCCAAAGGGGGGCATCGGGGAAGCTTCGGGAGGCCCAGGCGCCCCCCCGGCGCGGCCCAGGGGGGGGCGCCGCCAGGGCGCCTGGAGCCCTGGTGGCCCCCCCGGCTGTCCTTCGGACGCACGGTAGTTTCCGAAACACTGATTTTTTATATAATTTTTCTGGATTTTTCCTGGCAGTTCTCGTAACGTGAAAACCTGAAATACAAAAACAGCCGAAAACAGAAACTGGCACTGGGGTGCACTGGATTAGTAAGTTAGTCCAAATATGATCAAAAGTGTATGGAAGTGTATGAATATCATAGCAATATCACCCAAAAGTGGCATGGAGCAAGCAGAAATTATAGATACGTTTTGGACGTATCAACATCCCCAAGCTTAATTCCTGCTCGTCCTCGAGTAGGTAAATGATAACAAGAATAATTTATGTGGTGACATGCTATTAACCATATAGGACTTTTTCATAGGCATATGACAAAAGCTTACTGAGACAATGATTCTATAGTAATTAAGTTGCCTCATGAGAAAATCACAAATGACTGAAAGTTTTACAATATGAAACTAAAACATCAAAAAGATTTGCAATGAACATGATGTGCAAATACGATAAAGTGATATCTAGCTTGCCCCCTTTAGTGATGCAAAACATAAATGCAGGGGCACCTTCAAGGTTTAAGTGATGACTAGATACAATGATTTCAAAATAAACGATATCACAATCATGCAAAAGACAATGCTACTTTGGGACAATGCACATTGCACTTAGAATGACAATCATGCTCTCAGTAGTTTGTGCTTTAAAAGAAAGAAGGTGGATTTTTTATTTTAAAAATATAGAAGCAATTTTGTCAACGGTAGTAGTACTTCATATGTGTCATGCATAAGACATCCTATAAGTTGCAAGCCTCATGCATCGAATACCAATAGTGCTCGCACCTTGTCCTAATTAGCTTGGATCTCCATGGGTTATCATTGCATTACATATGTTTCAACCAAGTGTCACAAAGGGGTACCTCTATGCCACCTGTACAAAGGTCCAAGGAGATAAATCGCATTTGATTTCTCGTTTTTGATAGATCTCAACTTGAGGACATCCATACCGGGACAACATAGAAAATAGATGATGGACTCCTCTTCAATGCATAAGCATATTCTCGTAAGAGATTGAGGATTAATGTCCAAGCTAAAACTTCCACCATGATGCATCGCTTTGGTTGGCGGCCCAATGTTCTTCTCTAACAATATGCATATTAATTCAACCCACGGTAAATCACCCTTACTTCAAACAAGACGAACATGCATATCAACTCACATGATATTCAACAAAAGTGTGACAATTGATGGCGTCCCCAGAAACATGGTTACCGCTCAGCAAGCAACTTATAAAAAATAAGATACATAAGCAACATATTCTTTACCACAATAGTTTTTAGGCTACTTTCCCATGAGCTATGTATTGCATGGTTAGTTTGCTTAGTGCAGGTGGAGGTTAGCAAAAGACTGGGAGCGACCAACTAAGAGAGCTATGACGGTCATAATCATGCAGAGCGACAAAGCAATATTGAATCAGGCATGGTAGTTATATCGCTACTTAGAAACAAAAGATCATCAAGGCTTGACAGACTTTCTTTACAGTCTTGAATATGCGTGAGCATACACCAAGTCAATCAAAATAAATTCTCGAAGGAAGATATTACTAAACCATACCACATCATAGGCAAACAAATCAAGTTGGTACTCCAATAACACATTGGGAACCCCCCAGCTATTTGAGATTAACCATAAGAAAACCTGAACTACTAAGCGCCATCTTGCAAGTAGCATCTTTATCATAAACATATTAACCAATGCAACGGAAGCAAACTCTCTTAATAAGGTGAGCATGATAATTAACGAGAGTTCAAGCAACCAACTAAACAAAAGCTCTTTGAAAAGATAAGCATGAATACTAAGAGCAGAGCATGATAGTATCTATTAAAAGACAAAGAACACACACAGCATAGATAGACATGAAAATTCTATATTATGTTCTAGGTAGAGGTGGAGCGTGTTTCTCTCCCACATAAGAACGCTGAGTTCCGACTCGTTATGAAAAACTAAAAAGAAAACTAAAAGCAAGACGCTCCAAGCATAGCACATAACACATGAAGTGATAAAAATATAGTGGAACGAAAGACGAACTGATAATGTTGATGGAGAAGGGGATGCACGGGGGCATCCCCAAGCTTAGACGCTTGAGTCTCCTTGAATATTTCTTGGGGGTGCACGGGGGCATCCCCAAGCTTGAGCGCTTGACACTCCTGAATCTTTTTATCATCTTCCCTCGCACATTTGAAAACTCCCTTCATACATAACTCATCATAATCTGATTAGCGAGGTTAGTACCCTTAATAAAATAATTATACCTTGCTGGAAATAAAGATATTCTTGAAGTTCTACTGTTTCTCAAGATGGCCAAAAGGTTTTTGCAAAGAAAAAGCAAGCTCTTGATTTGCAAAATGAAAGAAAGGCAAAACAGGACAGAATCTGTGAAAAACAGAACAGCAGGTAGTAATTGATCTGTTCGGGATACTTCTGCAACTCAAATCAAAAAACTCAGAACAGAAGCACGAAATACAATTATATAGAGAATGCTGTCGAAAAAATTCAGACCAAAAAGATGATCTGGTGATTTTATACGAATTTTTCTATCCAAGGACAGAATCTGTTTCCTGGACAGCACCTCACAACTTTTGAACTTTCTAGCAATCAGAGGCTATACTTGGCACAAATATGAAAAGCAAAGATACAATGATGATGCTACAGCAGTAAACAACATCAAGACACAACAAAAGCAAAAAAATTATTCATTGGGCTGCCTCCCAAAAGCGCTTTCTTTTATGCCTTTAAGCTAGGCATAATGCATAGATCAAGTTTTATCAAGAGTAAAAGAATAGCTAGCCCGTACGACGGACTCAAAAGGTAACTTGATCTTCTTACGAGGGAAGTGTTCCATCCCTTTCTTGAGGGAAAACTGAAATTTTATATTACCCGCTTTCATGTCAATGATAGCACCAACGGTGCGTAAAAAGGGACGTCCCAAAATTATTGGACATGAAGGATCACATTCAATATCCATAATAGTAAAATCAACGGGAACATAATTATCATTGACAACAATAAGAACAACGTCGATCCTCCCCAAAGGTTTCTTTATGGAAGAATCAACGAGACGAACACCAAAAGAACAAGAATCAAAAGGTTTCAATTTAAGCATATCATATATTCTTTTGGGCATAACAGAAGTACTAGCACCAACATCACATAATGCATAGCAAGAGAAGTCATTCAAATTAATTTTTATCATAGGATCCCAACCATCTTCTAGCTTTCTAGGTATGGAGGCTTCTACTCTAAGTTTCTCCTCCCTAGCTTTGATGAGAGCATTAGTGATATGCTCTGTGAAGGCAAGGTTAAGCGTGCTAGTGCGGGGATCTCTAGACATCTTGTGAAGGAAATCAATAACTTCGGTAAGAGTGCAATTATCAAAATCAAGGTCATTAGCATCAAGTAAGGTGGTAGTGGTGTCCTTTAGGTTCACTTGTTTGGTAGTTTCTATAGTCATAGCATCACCATTAATAGGTCCAATGGGACCAGGAGTACATTGGGTGCTAAGAGTTTGAACATCCTCAACAACTTGGATAGTAGCAACAGTGTGGTGGGTAGGAAGGCTCTTAATTCTGTCTTCTTCCTCCCTTTCTCTAGCCCATCTTTCTTTAAGTTTAGCCATCATCCTAATGTTTTCATTAATTTGCACTTGAATAGCATTTATAGGAGTGACTTCCCTCTCCTCAAGAGGAGAAGTTTTAATTTTTAGCAATTTTACCTCATTGGCTAAGTGGTCTACCTTAAAAGAAAGATCATCTAGTTTATGTAGTTTTTCTTCTACACTCTTATTAAAGGCTTTTTGGGTAGTGATGAAATCTTTAAGCATAATCTCTAGTTCAGTATTGGAGTTCTTGGTACTAGGATAAGCATTATTGTTCCCATAAGAATTAGAGGGGAACGGTCTAGGATTGTTACCAAAATTACTCCTATAAGCATTGTTGTTAAAATTGTTTCTAGAGATAAAGTTCACATCTACTTGTTCTTGAGCAATCAAAGAATTTAAAGGAACATCACGAGGATCAACAGTAGATTGCTTCGAAAGTAGAGACATGATTAAGTTAACTTTTTCATTAAGGGAGGAAATCTCCTCGACAGAGTTTACCTTCCTACCTGTTGGAGCGCGTTCGGTGTGCCATTGGGAATAGTTGGTCATCATCTCATCGAGAAGCCTTGTGGCAGCACCAAGTGTAGTTGACATAAAGGTTCCTCCCGCGGCTGAATCTAACAAGTTCCGCGAGGTAAAGTTCAAGCCTGCATAAAAAGTTTGGATAACCATCCAAGTAGTCAAACCATGAGTAGGGCAGTTCTTGATAAGAGATTTCATACGTTCCCAAGCTTGGGCAACGTGTTCATTATCCAATTGTTTAAAATTCATTATGTTACTTCTGAGTTGGATAATTTTAGCAGGTGGATAGTATTTTCCGATAAAAGCATCTTTGCACTTGTCCCAAGAATCTATGCTATTTCTAGGCAAAGACTGAAACCAAATTTTAGCTTCTCCTCTCAAGGAGAAAGGAAAAAGCTTAAGCTTAACAATATTACCATCTATTTCTTGGTACTTTTGCATATCACAAAGTTCAACAAAGTTGTTCAAGTGTAAAGCAGCATCATCTCCAGCACCGGAGAATTGATCTCTCATAACTAAGTTCAGTAAAGCAGGTTTAATTTCATATGAAGGTGCTGAAGTGGCAGGTGTAGTGATAGGTGTGCTGATAAAGTCATCGTTGTTGTGACTAGTGAAGTCACACAACTTGGTGTTCTCGGTGGAACCCATAGTAGCAAGCAAGCAAGATAACTATTTTTGTGATTTTCGATAAAAGGTACTAAAGCAAAAAATGAAAGGTAAACTAACAAGACTAAAAAGCAAAGGTAAAAGATAGCGTGCAACTCCCCTATCCTGAAGAGTGGAGTCCCCGGCAACGGCGCCAGAAAATACTCCTTGATGGGCCTCTAACCCCTCGTTGGTTACCCCAAGTGGAAGGTGTAAGATGCAGTGTTGTGGAAGTTTTTTTCCCTTAGCAAAGATGCCAAGGATCGAATCCCCAGAGACTCCTAGGTTCAACAAGTAGGTTTCAACTGCTAACGGCGCCAGATATTAGCAATCAACGTGGACCTGCACACAGATACAAATAACTTTGCTCCGAACGAGTACAAAGAGGTTGTCAATCCCTCCGGCCTTGTAGTTCACAAAGGATTAAAAGCAATGATAGTAGTGATAGATAATGTTTGCAATGGTAAGTAAAAGCGAAAAGTAAATAGCGGATGTGATCAATGATGGTAATATGGACCGGAGTCTCATGATGTTCACTAGTGATGTCTCTCTCCCAAAAGACGATAAAACAGCTATGTGAGGTAAACAAATTACAGCTGGGCAATTGACAGGACCATGAACGCAAACCAATGCTGACTACATTGCAAGAAAGGTTGAGGTTCAAAGCATGGGCGGTACGCCAAAGTAAGTAGACCGAAATCCATCAATATCTACTACTAATCATCCACCTTGAGATATCTATCCAGAACATCTCGCTGGTATTAAGTTGCGAGTCCCACCCATAGTGTAAACTCAATGCAACAGACAACTGCATTAAAAGAACTTTGCGTAAAGTAAACAATCCTTGCACCCGCGGGCACAAGCACCGTTGTTTTCCCCCTTGTGGCAACAGCACATCCCCTAGACTCGTGTTTCTGTCACTCAAGCTAGTCATCGAGGGGCATGAACCCACAATCGAGCATAACGTTCCCTCTTGGAGTCACTACCTACTACTCGGCCAAAGCAATAAATAACAACGGAGAACATGCAAGAATTACTTATGAACTAAAATATAAAAGAGGTGAATCAAATATATTACTCAAGATCAATCTGAACATAATCTCATAATCCATCGGATCCCAGCAAACTCAACATAGCAACAGCATAAGGATTACATATGTGCCTCGATCATGTAGGGCAGCTCACGAGGACTAATTAGTGAAGCACAAGAACGGGAGGAGAACATCACATAGCTACTGGTCATGGACTCATGGTCCAAGGGAGACTACTCACGAGTCATCCGGGAGGCGTCCATGGTGGTGGAGAAGCTCCCGGTGGTGATCCTCCCCTCCGGCAGGGTGCCGGGAAGAGTTCTCCTGGTGCTCCCGATCTTGG
The DNA here is from genome assembly GCA_902687465.1 of Secale cereale. Classification (NCBI taxonomy): domain Eukaryota; kingdom Viridiplantae; phylum Streptophyta; class Magnoliopsida; order Poales; family Poaceae; genus Secale; species Secale cereale. The sequence goes on from LR738713.1 coordinate 75,532,600, forward strand.
AAGCGGCGGCGGCGGCGGAACAGAGATGGGATCGCGAAAAGAGTTCCTGTTCTGAGGGTTTCGGAGGACGCTTTAAATATATGTCAAAGGGGGGCATCGGGGAAGCTTCGGGGGGCCCAGGCGCCCCCCCGGCGCGGCCCAGGGGGGGTGCGCTGCCAGGGCGCCTGGAGCCCTGGTGGGCCCCCCTGGCTGTCCTTCGGACGCACGGTACTTTCCGAAACGCTGATTTTTTTAATATAATTTTTCTGGATTTTTCCTGGCAGTTCTCGTAACGTGAAAACCTGAAATACAAAAACAGCCGAAAACAAAAACTGGCACTGGGGTGCACTGGATTAGTAAGTTAGTCCAAATATGATCAAAAGTGTATGTAAGTGTATGAATATCATAGCAATATCACCCAAAAGTGGCATGGAGCAAGCAGAAATTATAGATACGTTTTGGACGTATCAAGATGTAGCGTAACGGCAAGTTTCCCTTGGCAAAGATACCAAGGATCGAATCCCGTGAGACTCCGAGGGTCGACAAGAAGGTGTCAAGGGCGCCAGAACTTTCGCTTGACAGGACCTGCACACAGATACAAATAACTTTGCTCCCAACGAGTACAGAGAGGTTGTCAATCCCTCCGGCCTTGTCGTTTACAAAGGATCAAACGCAAGAGATAATAGTGATAGGTATTACTGCAACTAGGAAATAAGAACAGGAAGTAAATAGCGGGTGTGATCAGTGATGGTAATATGGACCGGGGTCCCATGATGTTCACTAGTGATGTCTCTCTCCCAAAAGACGATAAAACAGCTAAGCGAGGTAAACAAATTACAGCTGGGCAATTGAGAGGATTATGTGCGCAAACCAATGCTAACTATGCTGCAAAGAAAGGTAGAGGCTCAAAAGCATGGGCGGTACGCCAAGGCAAGTAGACCAAAATCCATCTGCATCTACTACTAATCATCCACCTTGAGATATCTATCCAGAACATCTCGCTGGTATTAAGTTGCGAGTCCCACCCAAAGTGTAAACTCAAAGCAACAGACAACTCCATTAAAAGAACTTTGCGTAAAGTAAACAATCCTTGCACCCGCAAGTACAAGCACCGTTGTTTTCCCCCTTGTGGCAACAGCACATCCCCTAGACTCATGTTTCTGTCACTCAAGCTAGTCATCGAGGGGCATGAACCCACAATCAAGCATAACGTTCCCTCTTGGAGTTACTACCTACTACTTGGCCAAAGCAATAAACAGCAACAGAGAACATGCAAGAATTACTCAAGAACATAAATATAAAAGAGGTGAATCAAATATATTACTCACACACAATCTGAACATAATCTCATAATCCATCGGATCCCAGCAAACTCAGCATAGCAACAACATAAAGATTACATATGTGCCTCGATCATGTAGGGTAGCTCACGAGGTCTAATCCATGAAGAACAAGAAGGGGAGGAGAACATCACATAGCTACTGGTCATGGACCCATGGTCCAAGGGAGACTACTCACGGCTCATCAGGGAAGCGTCCATGGTGGTGGAGAAGCTCCCAGTGGTGATCCTCCCCTCCGGCAGGGTGCCGGGAAGAGTTCTCCTGGTGCTCCCGATCTTGGAAGCGCGGCGGTGGCGGAACAGAGATGAGATCGCGAAAAAGGGTTCCGTCCTCGAGGGTTTCGGGACGCGGTGTAAATATATGCCAAAGGGGGGCACCAGAGGCGGAGAGGGGGGCCCAGGCGCCCCCCC
>LR738713.1:75541210-75551501 GCA_902687465.1 Secale cereale
CACGACGACGGAGGCGCCAACGATAGCCGCATCTCCTTTGTCAGTTTCGGCGTCACATGGTACTCATCTAGTGGCAGCAGCAGTCCGTTGCATGTCACGGCTGACAAATGAACACGACCTTCCTTTTTACGGTCTGGGCCACGAAAAGTACGTGCATCCGGCCGGCAAACTACAATGACAGACACATCTTCCTTGATGATCTCCATGAAGCAACCGGAATTAATTCATCTGAATCGTAGGCATCGCTGTCTTGACATTTGAAAGTTTTATTTACAGGCACCGTTTTCTACGGCGGTGGTAGGCCTGCCGTCCGCGGCAAAGAAATGATCCAAAGCGGAACCCACATCTTCCTTCTTCAATTTCCCTTCTCGCACAAGCAAATCCTGTATAGACGGACCTAATTTGAACAGGCTTGGCTTGCAATACAAACACGAAACGAAGCGCACGGAAAACGCCGTTCCCATCTCCGAAAGTCCCAACTAGAAAGAACCAATTCATTTGCTTAGTCGAGAGTGTACAAATCGACCTCTCAGCCTCACCGGTCCCCCGGCCCCACCGGCCGGTCAGACCACCGACCAAATCACCACCACACATTACTCATCCCGTCAACATCTCACCCGTCCATTTCAGGGGACACCAAAATGGACAAACGAACAAACAAACAAATAACAAATCAGCATACGCAACACCGTATACGGTATACGTACCTACATACGGTGTATGCATGATTCTACGATGCACGTACGCGTATCTACAGGCTAGGCTCTCGCACAGCGACACGGTTTACACGTGCGTGCTCTACATTGCACGCGGCGAGGCCTTGTTCAGCTCCGCTCCGGCGCCCGGTACGGCGTCCACGCGCCCAGCGGCGACGGCGTGCCCTTCCACACGTGCGCCGGCGTCCGCGCCGTCATCGCGCCCGGCGCGTCGGACACGCGCCACACCTTCACCGACCCGTCGAGGCTGCCGCTGTACACCACCCACCGCCGGTGCCCGTCCGCGTCGACGGACTCCTCCTCGTCCATGGCCACGCACTTGACCGGCCCCGTGTGCCCGCTCAGCACGGCGAGGCGGGAGTGGTCGGCGCCCTCGTCGCGCCGCCACACGGAGATCGACCGGTCGGCGGACCCGCTCACGACCACGCGCCCGGCCACCGCGAGGGACAGCACGGCCATCTTGTGCCCGCGGAGCGCCCCGCCGTTCCTCGGCAAGCTCTCCCGGTCGGCTCCGCGCCGCCACTGCCAGTGGGTCACGGCCCCGTCCGAGGACGCCACGTACACCACGCGCGCCTCCGCCGCCACGGCGATGGCGGTCACCGCGCTCTCGCCCTTGCGCAGCACCCGCTCCATGACGTGCTTCGTCGCGCCGCCCTTGCCGTCCTCCCGCCGCCACACCTTGACCGTGCCGTCCGCGGAGCCGGTGAACGCCAGCGCGTCGAACCCCGCCGCGGCCACCGTGTTGACGGCGTCGTCGTGGGCGCGCACCGACTCGAGGCACCGCGAGTCGGACACACGCCACACCTTGAAGGTCCTGTCCCACGACCCGGAGTAGAGCAGCCCGGCGTCAACGTCCAGGCTGAGGCACGACACGGCGTCGAAGTGCCGCAGCCAGACGGAGCTGTGCCGGCGGCGCGTCTCGATGTAGTGCGACGGCCTGACGGAGCTCCTCAGAAAGTCCCCGAGCTTCGGGAGCGAGCCGACGCGCTTGTGCACGGCTGGGTCATCCGCGGACGCGCGCCACACCCGGATCTTGCCGTCCTGGTGGCCGGTGTAAATCCTCCCGTCCCCGGCGACGACGATGGCCTTGACGAGCCCGCTGCCGCACTGGAACCCCGCGAACTCGCGCCGGTCCCGCCACACCCGCACGTTCTTGGAGTCCGTGCCGGTGTACAGCAGGTCGCCGGCCGCGGCGAGCGAGTACACGTGCCCGTCCTCCTTGACGAACGACCCCAGGAGCCCCGTCTCGTCCGCCGCGCCGGCCGTCAACGCCGCCCCGGCGCCGAGGCCCGGGAGGTTCACCCACGGCGACGCGACGTAGGGCGACGGGGAGGCTGTGGCCGACGTGCTCGCGCTCCCGCTGGTCGTGGGCGAAGGCAGCGGGGAGCACGCGTCGTCGCTGGCCGCCGCCACCGCCGGGTCCGGCCGGAGAAACTGCAGCAACTTCTTGTGGTTCCTCATGGCGCAACGAAGAACGTACACACAAACGCAACACCAGCGACCAACTGTTCAGCCAAGTCTCGAGTCTCTGCGACCTTGGAGCGATCGAACCGGCTGCCAAAATTACTCGGTGAGAAACCGAGGAAGAGAAAGGGAGAAGGAACCGAGGGCCGTCGAGAGTGACACTTTCTTTGGCGGTTCGGCGAAGATGAAAGATTTTCAGCTGGGATGGCGCTGGTGCGCGGGGTATATATAGCGGCGGGCCGGCGGGGGGCGGGCGCGCCAGGTGGACGGCCGAGGTTTTGGGGAGGAGAGGTTGCTTCGGCCTTTGCCGGGAGCACGTGGTCCGATGGGCCGGCCGGGACACGCGGCGGGCCGTGGACGGGGCGCGGTACAATGATTCCCATGGCGGCGCAGGTTGGGTGAGTGGTGCAGTGTTGGTGACTTGGTGGTGTGCCCCCGCAAATCGCACTGAGCCACACGATCGATCGTACGGCGGGAAATGTCAACTTGGCGTCGGGATTTGAATACAGTTCTCATGTAAAAGTTGGCGTGTCACGCTGCTACCTCATAATTAAGCTTAGGCTGCTGCTGCATAGTGTGTGGATACGTTGAGTACTCAAGCAAAAGTCAAACCCAAATCGCTAGGAGCTGTACTGTACTATAGATGGAAAAAGATCGATTTGGCAGCGAAATCTCCAGGTTGCAAGGAAATCGTATCGGTAGCAACGCAGCGCTCATTTGACTTGACCTGCAACCACAGCCACACGACAGGCCGGGTCTAATATACTAATCCCGTACACTAATTATAGACGCAGCACTTTGCCCTTTGACAAAGTCTGGGATCACGTGAAAGCTATACTACTAGTACGTTAAGGCTGGTCACAATGGGGTGGAACTTAGGAGTAACATCACATATTTCAATACAACGTTGCTTATGTGGCGCATATTTAATGAAGAGTGAGGTGCTTGTGGTAACTAGCTAAGTTACCGAAACATCACACACTTCAAGAAACAATGAGTCTATAAGCTAATAAATGCATCGTTGCATGACACTACCTACATGTTCCTACCCACTATGGAGGTAGTAACATAGTCTAGATAAATGTGTATGTTACTACCTTATGTTCCTGCCCATTGGGACCAGCCTAAATGAACTTGGAGCGCATTAGTCCATGTTGATTCGGCTGCTTGGGACGTGTTATAACTCGATCCTTCCCAGCCGTGTGGTGTGGAATCGACCTGACGTGTCGACCTGGACGACAGAGACGCTAAGTTAGCAGCTGGTACGTGCGTTGATGAGTTATTACCGAGTTGAAAAACGGAAAACATGTGAGTGACAGTCTATCCATGAGAAAAAAATGGCGACGATGGATCGCGACAATGTGGTGAAAGTCAAGCGTGGCCGAGTGATTGATTCCGGATTAGGGTACGTACGTACTCGTGATGTCACGTACTACGAGCTAGTAACTTCGAAGCGGGATTCCGACGAGAACAATCATGTATAGTAGCAGTAGTATTGATGAACATCAAAAAAGGCGACGCTACGCGTCCGCCAGCAAATATTATAAAAAGATCTGCCGCCTCCGTGATCATTGGATGGAGTTGTGGATGCCGTCCGATCTATCTACGTGACAAGTCATCTTTGCAACAAGTGCGTTGTTGCGGTATTTTCTATAGTTGAGGTCTTGTTATGTTTTTTTTTTTTTTTGCAATAGAGGTCTTGCTGAGGTCTTGTTACAGTTTTTTTTTTTCAAGGTCTTGTTGAAAAACGGAAAACATGTGAGTGACAGTCTATCCGTGAGAAAAAATGACGACGAAGGATCGCGACAATGTGGTGAAAGTCAAGCGTGGCCGAGTGATTGATTCTGGATTAGGGTACGTACGCGTTCGTACTCGTGATGTCACCTACGAGTGTAATAAGTAGTACAAAGAGGGATTCCAATGAAGCATGATCTGTATACATCATATGAATATGAATACTCATGCATGTCACCCGAGTTAGTTTGACAGCTTCTAGAAGCTTTTTTTTCCTTTTTCTTATACGCGAGAAGCTTTATCATGCACATGCACCCGTACGTGCAACAAGGGTCCCCGTGAATGCATGCACAACCAATACTAGCTAGCACACAGCTAGTGCCGTGGTGCCGCACTGCCGCCACAAAGCAGCACGCACGCACGGTGGGTGGCCATACCTACGCAGTGTTGGGTGATGCAACCCCGACCAGGCGGCTGCTCCGTCCCGGCACTTTTCTGCTCCAAATATCTCCTTTTCCGAGCTCCGTGATCTATCAACCGCTGGCCCGGCGCCACGTGCCCCGGCAGCAGCACACCAAACCTCCAACGCCATGTGCCGCGCCCAGCAAAAGTAGATTCGCTCGCTCGCTCGCCATGGCCATCAGCCCACCATCATATCATATCAGACGTACAGGTACCGCGCACACTGTTGCTGCACGCAAAGCTAATAGCACGCCTAGGCCCGCCACTGGGCGCGCACTGGATGGATGGATGGATGGATACGCGGCTCCGCCGATGCGAAACGACGACGGGTCGATCGATCGACCCAGCACCAAAAGTAACCAACCACCACGCAGCCCACAGATCCAACCAACAGCAGATCGCGCCCCACGCTCGGAGAGGCGACACGTCGCCGGGGCGCCGCGACGACGGCGACTGCGCCTGACGTGACGGGCCGGCGAACCACGCGCGTCGATGTTTTTCCAGTGTTCGGCCTCAGGGTCTCGGGCGGGCGCGCGGGGCTTTTCCTTCCGGCTCGTCGAACTCACCGATCCGGCGACCCCCCTGCCTGCCGTGCCGTGCGGCCGCGGTCAGTCGGCCGATGGGCTGGACGGGTGTGCAAGCTTTCACCGGCGGCATGCGCGCCGAGTCGAGCCAAGGGCGCGCGCCTTGGAGGCGAGGCCATCTACTGCGATCGCATGTTTCGAGCGGACGACAACGGTCGATCGAGTGGATAACGATGTCGATCGCATGTCTTTCCTTCCCCCAGCTTGGCTAGTTTCTTTTCTTTTTTTTGCATGGCTACAACACGACGTATCGAAAAATGTGAGGATCAACTACGTCCATGTATACGCTTTGCCTTGTCTACAATTAACTCCCACCGTGCGAATACGTACAGCTGACAACATATGTGGATCAGCTGCATCAGCTGCTAGTCTAAGTGAGATGGTATGATACATATGTAATCTAGATCATAATCCCAATGAGATATTGGCACCGCTTTGATACCATCCTTGAGTGGTGGGAGGTCGTCTCTCTTCGCATTGGTAATTCTTCTAAGATCACCGCCTCAATTTTTAGGCTGTGGCTAGATCTCAGTTGACTGCAACTTAAACAAGTCTCAGTCAAATGACACAACATATAAAGAGAAAAAAAATGCACGAATCTTCACATAAGATCTCACGAATATGGCATCGACCGGGACATTAGTCAATTGAGATTTAGCAATCCTGCAATTTTTATGCTTGTCTTGTAGGAATTTTGAAACGAATGCAACTCGACGTGTCTCCATGGTGTCCCTTATCATTTTCTACGACATCAAGAAATAAACATCGCCTTGTCATGTAAATAAACTCTCTTATGCGTAATGAATATGACAAAGCTTTCGCCATTCGTTTGAGAAAGAACACATCCGACAGTTTACTAACCTTTGGGAAATACTAGCAACGGTGGCCCTCGACGACGACGTTGAAGACTCAATTATATGGAAGTTCACCAAAGATGGGATATATTCTGCATGCTCGGCTTACAAGGCTCAATTTGAAGGCCTCACCACCCCGAACCTTGTCCATTTAGTGTGGACGATGTGGGCACCCCCTCGGTGCAACTTTTTTGCTTGGCTCGTTCTTCAAGATAGGATTTGGACTTCGGACCGCTGGAGCCGCCGTGGTTGGCCTAATTGCGGTCTTTGCCCTCTTTGCAAGCAAACCCAAGAAACCGCGGCTCATTTGCTCTTCCAGTACCCGCTACACCATGCACATTTGGAATGACGGCCTCCCATGGCTTGGCATGCATCACATCACAACGTTTTCTTCGATGACTAGGGCTTCAGTTAGAGAATGGTGGAATGCTAACCCGCAGATCCATCTTGGCTCGCCCAAGGCGCTTGCCTCCCTCATGATGCTAATCTCTTGGGAGGTTTAGTCGGAGCGCAATGCTAAAGTCTTCCGCAACTCAGCGGCCCCTTCCATGACCATCATCAACAAAATCAAGCAGGAGGTATCGCTTTGGGCTTTGGCTGGAGCGAAATTTTTGGGTGTTGTAATGCCGCGAGAGTAGTCCTTTTATTCGCCGTTTTACGGTTTCTATCTAAAACTTTCTACCTTAATCATCAAATGGCAAGTCTTTTGCTTTGTTTAAAAAAAAAATCTTGCAATCCACGCCACCCTTCTACTTTTGGACACATCACCAGCGACACGTATGTATACAGACCTAATTCAATAACAATTCACTAGACATCTAGAAGTAGAATCTGGTCAAGGATCAGTAGCGTACCGCTTGATCACCATCTATGTTAATTCTCGGGAGACAGGAAGAAGCATGCCACATGACGATCCTACGCTATCATTTGTACAGTATATTTTAGCGGGCACTAAGCTGGCGCATTGTGACTACGCCCCGTCGTGCCAAATAAATCTATGCTTTGACTTACTAATATGATACTATTATCAGGAAAACAGATAATTTCTGCAGGCAAGTCGCAACACTGCTACGTGGCATATTTATTTGTCAACTGCAGAGATCGATCGAGTTTTGTTGCCAGATTTTGGTCGGTTCTCCTTTGTAATTCCTTCTTTTCCTAGTGACACACTTGCTTTTATGAAAGCTGAGCTCCGAACCGTTTTTCTTAACACAAAATGTCGTTTATATCGTGCAATTAATCTTCTATTCTTTTTAGTATCTTTTTTCTACCTACTTGCGCCGGAGAGAGAGGGAACGTCTGGCATGTACGTATACATGCATTATTTATCTCCTACTCCCTCCATTCTCAAATATTTGTCTTTTTAGACATTTTAAATGGACTACAACATATGATGTATGTAGATATATTTTAGAGTGTAGATTCATTCATTTTGCTCCGTATGTATTCACTTGTTAAAATCTCTAGAAAGACAAATATTTAGAAACGGAGGGAGTAGGTTATAATTGAAGCAAGAGTAGAGATGATTTCTAGTGCTCGGGCACGAGTGAGCTCATTTTCTTTTTGTTAAAAAAATTCCATATCTCAAAGTTTCAAAACAAACGTGAAAAAAATAATCCACATTACACATGTATCTATACTGCATTATGTAAAATTTTCATGATGAAATACAATAACAAGAAAGCTGCACAAAAAGAGAAACATCTTAATTTTGTAAACAACAAGCATGTATGTATTGTTCAATATAAAAAAGCAACACATTTGTTTTTTTGTGTAGCTCTTGAGTTAATGTACACGAAATTTTGGAAACATGTATTATACATTCATATGAATATCTAGATTCTTTTTCCGGATTTTTTGAAACTTTAAAATATGATTTAAAAAAATCAAAGAAAAAGGCTCCATGGAGCTCGATCACGCAAAGTCACAAACACCAGTACACCACACTCAAGTAAGAGTCTTATAAAAATACACTTTTATTGGGGAAACATTATTTTTGCGCAACATGAGCTATGCTTATTTTACGAACTAGCCTCCCTTCGGTCCTCTGGGAGGCTAACCGAAGAAAACCTAAATCTACTAAGAACATAAGAGAATTGACCACTGAGTACTGAGAATCACATTTTGTTGGCACATTTACAGAACATAATAATGTGACGGCTTTTATAAACAATACATGCGATAGGGATTGTAAGGTCAAACCGGAAGGGCTTCGAGAGCGAAAAGATCGGCCAGTGGGAAATCATGAGGCCACAACCAAGGAAATCTAATCAATTTGACTTGACCTGCACACCCCAGCCATAGTCAACAAACCAAGCACGAGGCAAAGAGGCGGATCTTTTTTCGGGGGGAGGCTTGAGCCTATCAAATATATTTGCACTAATTTAACTAAATACCATTTGCATTTGGCCAATTCGGATCATATCATAACTGGTGATGATTGAATTCGACGTCATAGTATTGGAGAGAGGTAATGCGAGGTACGCATGGTAACACGTTGATGCTGGTAATTCAGCCGCTAAGACATGGATGTTAACTCGTTACTGTGTGAATCATTGTGACATGTCGATCTGGATGACAGAGACGCGCGCGAGGCTGCAGGTTCTCCCATAGAACAAATGGGGTTGAAAAATGGAAAGCACGTGAGGGTACTATATGCGTGAGAAAAATGGCGCCAAAGGATCGTGACGGTTTTATATATGTTGATTAGTTTTGATTTGGATATATGCGTACTGTAGTGGTGATGTCAGGAGGGTGACTTCTTAGCTGAGATTAATTTACTGATGTACTGATGTACACATATCACGATCGCCAATTTATGGTTACTCATCGTGCCATGGGCTATACTGCAAGACGGCAACACGTACCTTATTGTATGTACAAGTAGGGTCTATTATTTTGCAAGACTAATAATTCATGATGTGTAACGTTCGTTTGTACTTGCTCTGTAAAAGAATAATATAAACATTTAGTTACCACTTTAGTAATCTAAACGCTCTTATAATTCTTTACAAATAGAGTAACAAACTTCTCTATCTACTCAACTTATAGACTAAGCACATCTTTTTGTCTCCATTTCGAAAAAAAATGTACCCATCATCACTTTCGTTTGGCAGCTAGCTTATAGTAGAAGACATGCATATATGGATGCAGCAATGCGAATGGCGTTTTGGAGGCCGAGCTCCATAGAGTCTTTTATTTTTTGAAAAAAATTAAGTTTAACCTTTTATTAGCAAAAAATTCTAAAAAAAATATGCGTGTATGTAAGGATGTAACCCACATGCGTGTAAATTTTTTCTTGATGAAATACCTTGAGTTGCGACATGTATAAAAAAAAACAAATTCATGGCCTGGGAAATGAATCGTACCGTGGGTTAAACAACCTCAGTTTTTTTTTTCACAACCCTCATTTCAACGTGTTTTGCCCTGAAAATTTACACAGATGTATGTTATGCCTTCATCTATATCTTTGTGTTTTTTTCAGAATTTTTTGGAACGTAAAAATATGAATTTTGAATTTTGAATTTGAAGACCTCATTGAAGCTCGGTCACCAAAAGGGATTTCCGTGCAACAATAGCATACAAATGACACGGTGGGTGGCCGTACGTAGGCGAATATACATGACTGATGCGACCCAACAACGGCTGCCTTGCACTTTTGTGACTCGAATAGTACTCCTTTCGAAGCCAGGCATCTAGCTAGGAGCAGGAGATCGAGAAAGAAACCGTTGGGCTGCTGCCACGCGCCCCCAAGAGCCGATCGCACACTGTCGCTGCACGCAAATGCGACGACAGATCGATACGGAGCGGACGCATAGGCGATTCCGCCTGTGCGAGGCGACGGCGGGTCGATCCCGGCAACCACCAACGAGGACAGAAGCCACGGGACGGGAGAATCCAAACGCTAGGCCCGCAGGCGCGACACGACGCCGAAATTCTTCTTCTCTTTCTTTCAAGGTCGCGCGCGCGGCCGGGGCTTTCCCTTCCTTCCTGCCTTCCGTCCGCTAGCTCTAGTTGCGTGGAAATTTAGCATCGACTCGTCAGTCGATGCCGTGCCGTGCGGCCGAGGATAGTCGATCGATGATCGACGCCCCGATCGGATAATTTTCAGCGGCCTCTGTAGCTGCAGTGTGCCTGGCCGCGCGCCGTGTCGAGCCAAGGGCACGCGCCTTCACCTTGGAGGCGAGGCAATCTCCTCGCATCGCACATTTCAGAGCTTCTCCGAACCGAACAAGAAAGAGATTAGTGGATAACGACTGACCAATCTGCTCTCACTTTCGTCCTTCGCCCAGTTGGCTGGTTAGCTAAGAAACAGTACTCGAACTATTCCAAGGTATACCTAGCTAGCAATTCTGTGTCCTATCAAGTTCAAGTTAATTTGTTTTCTTTTATTTCTAAAACGATGCATGCACATCAGATAATTTTATGATGTTCCTGTAGTTTTCTTAATAGTTTTATCCCTACAATAAGATCAAGT
>LR738713.1:75572131-75596831 GCA_902687465.1 Secale cereale
GATGAGGAATTTTTTTTAAATACCTTTTTTTTAGATGGAGATGAGGATTCACGACAGAGTGCTATGCAAAGTGGCGCTCGCTGGTAGGCCGTGATGGTAATTTTTTATTTTCTTTTTTACTTATTTTTATGATGGAGGTGAGGATTTTTTTTCTGAGATATTTTTTTAGATGGAGGCGAGGACTTCATGTATTTTTTTTAAATGGAAACGTGCGCATAACTTCTTCACAAGCGGCCCCATAGAATGGCACCCCAATCATTAGTGACTATATATATATGCCCCTTCCCCTCTTCCAAATAGAAAAGTTATGATGTGACTTAACTTATGTGCCTCCTCTAAGACCAAAATTAACCTATACTCTAGGAGAAGAACTTTCTTCCATGTTGTTCACTATTTTAGTCTTGGATTGTCTGAGCCAACCGGTTGAGTGGAATTAAGCTTCAATCAAGGGTGCTTGTTGATCAGTCAATTAACTTCTCCCAAGATCATCACATTGGTGTGTGTTGACAAGGTGTGGAAGTTCGCAGCCAACCCGCCAGGTAAGTCTCGGCTTGAGCATTTGATGCTCACAGAGTTTTCTTCTATAAAAAATTGCCAACAGGCTAGTCTAGCCCGGGTTGGTCTCGTTTTTTAAAATATACTTTTAAAAAATCATCGAGGTCTCTGGATCACCAAGCAATCATTGTTGTCGCAGACGCATCACTGTCATCACTTCCATCTCGATCTGGGTTGACCTTGTCGATGACCTCTAAGAAGACTTCGTGCACGCACCCATAAGGACCGGTGCCCTCTTTTAAAAAAAAAAAAAATCTAAGGTCGCTTCTTTAACATTCCCCTTTTCCAAATGATCCTTGAACATTAGAGATTCAGAAATCTCGCAGCAGGTCATCTAGGTCAGCAGTTCACACCACTAATATACCACACATTATTAAGTCAGGTAAACAGCTCTTCCGTTTCATCTTCGTCTTGCCGTGTACGTTGATAGATACAACACGAGCGGCGGTCCAGCAGCATCTGCGTGGCTATCGGCGGCGGCGAAAGCAGCAGCAAGAGAAGGAACACGAAGGAAAGCTAGGGAACTTGCACGAGGGAAGGCTAGGCAACTTAATGGCGCAAGCGCAGGTGCAGCACCTCTTGGGGGCCCTGAACTTGGGCGCCTTGATGGTCCTCCACCAGCCGCACCACCGGCGCCGGCCGCCGTGGGCAGCCTGCTGCTGGTCGTGGCTCTTCTCCGAGTGGACGCGCTTCTTGAGCTCCGCCTTGGTCTTGCGCAGCCGCGCCTCGTACTCCTTCTTCCAGGCGGCGAACTGCCGCCTCAGCATCTTGAGCTCGTCGACCGACATGGTGCCCGGCTTCACCTCGGTCACCGCCCTCGCGGCGTGCTCGAACGCCTGCGTCTCCCGCGCGAACTCGGTCGCGAGGTGGTGCTCCGCGTGGCCCTTCTTGGAGATCGAGCTCAGGACGACGGGGGCGACGGCGACGGTGAGCTCGCCGCCGCGCTGCTGCTGCTGCTGCTGGGGCTTCACGTTCACGGACGCTCCTCGAAACAGGCTCTCGCCCCGCTTCACGGGCGCTTCCTCCGCCCTCGTAGGCAGTGGCGCCGGAGGTTCCTCAGCCTGCGCGACGCCGTCCGATAAGGTTGGCTCCCGGCGGTGGCTCGTGGAACCGGCTGCTGATCTGGCCGCGGCGGCAGCAGCGGCAGCCTGAGACATCTGCAGCGCGGCGGTCTGTCTCTGCAACTCCTCCTCCACGGACCTCATCTTGGCCTCCCACTCGGCGAGCCGGGCCTCGTAGAGCTCCACCTGCTGCCGCAGCCCGGCGATCTCCTCCTCCTTGAGCCTCACGTCGTCGTCCTTCTGCTTGGCCTCCTCCTCCGCCCGCACAGCCCTTCTCTCCAGCTCCAGCTCCACCTCCCGCCTCTGCGCCTCCTTCGCTTCTTCTTCTTCTTCTCCTTCCTGACGTTCGTCCACAGGAGGCCAAACCATCAGTCAGTCGATGGCATCCATGCATGCATAGGCATGGCATCCGCGGGGCACAATGCTAAAATTAATAGAGGTGGTGTATACGATACGTACCGGCGGTGGGGGGAGCGGGGCCAGCGGTGGGCGTTGACTCCACGGGGCGCCGGGGGCGGGCCTGTGGATGGAAGGAGGCCGGCCCCTGACGGTGGGGCGCGTGGGCAGCGCCGGCGGCGGCTCCTCCTTGGGCTTGTCGTCGGGCTTGCCGATCCCTCTCTGCCTGAGCGCGTCCAGCATCACCTCCATCGAGCTCAGCGCCGACGACAGAGTGGACGACGACATCGGTCGCCCCCCACGCACGAATCAATCCCAATCCAATATACACCAAATTGCAGCCGGACCACGCAGCTCTGTCGCACCGTCGTCCAAAATGAGCGTCTCTGAATTCGTACGGAGCGATCGAATTCCCCTCGCTTGTTCAGAAATGAAACGAGGCAGAACCGCCCGCGGGAGCAGATGCAGAGCGGAAGAACTCCGCCGTAATAACCTCGTCGGACCAGGGAGGGGGGGAGGAACCGCGGCCGGAGAGAAGAGCCCGGCCGCGGGGCACTAGCCAATTGCGGGCTCGCGCTGCATGGCTGGGGCGTTGGGTGCTTCTTTTCTCTAACATTTCTGGCTCGGTTTGGTGTCTCCCTGCGTCTGGGCTGTGCAGGTTGCCAAGGTCGCCTTCAGTTGCAGGCATGGATGGTTCTCCGTGCCACGAGGGGGTGGCCTTTCCAAAATTAGAAGAAAACGGTGAAGACTGATTGTCAAAGGAAATCAAAGAAGCCGCCCGGAGTCGGACCTAGGACGCAACATATAATGCCTTCATTACACTCAAATATAAGTGCCGCCTTTCTATAAAAGAGGACACTCAGAAAGTGTCTGGGCACCGAAGTTACTGACTACGTACGAGGGAACATATATATTGCTACACCTAACATTCATTTCTAACAACATAGTACATGAAATCATCTATGCAAATCAAAGTTACACAGGCTATACAAAGGAACGCGATCAAACTGAACTATCTAAGAACCTTCCAAAATCCTACTGGCTTCCAAAGCCATTTCTGGTAATAGTAGTAATGTCTTCAAAAAGCACCCACTACTCAAAGAAAAGCTATAAATATCATCAATCTAACCGTTCGATTCTGCTAATTCCAAGTCTCAAACTTACTTCTGGACTGCCCGTCTGCACGTGATGATACAACGGTACTCTGCCCGGAAGACTGCAAGTAATCGTTGGCCCTCGGGTGCTCCTGTCACCGTTTCTTCCACTCCATTTTGCGGCCAAGTAACTCATAGCCACCTCATCAACAAGTTCCATATGGAGAAAATATTCTCATAGCTTGTACTATAACACTGCTCTTTTGCGCAAAACGCTTCATGTTTATGTTGTATACGACTGAGCACATGCAACATCAGAAGGCCATTTCCTGAAGAACTTTCAGTGTTGTTTGATGTACCTATAACAGTCAGATATGGAAAAGGGAATTATTTTTCCAGATAAGGGTGGCATTCAGGGCAACTTATAGTTCAACGGAATGAAGGTAGCTCACCCATTCTAGATGTTGTGCTGTAATGCCAGATGTGTTCTTTGCATATATGCCGCCTAAGACCTTGCCACAAGTTGAAGAAGTTGAATTACCACAATGTAAACTCGTAAATACTTAACGGAAACTAATGCGCTCATTTCCAAGAAAATATATGTTTCATAGATTAGCATGATACCTTAGAAACTGTCTCGAGGAACATTCCAGGCCGGACAGGCTGTGGCTTGCGGCCTGTTGCATTTTCCTAATGTTCACGTAAACATGTGGAGTCAACAACAGTCCGGCTCATGTACATTATATTGAACTTGGTGATGATAGAAACTATCCAAGTTGTATCCAGGCCTTACCCTTCCAGATGTCCCAGTTGAAGGTTCCAGGTCAGAATTTGGTCCGGCATTTGTGCTTTCAGTGTTATCAGCACCTTCCTCTTTGCCATGCATAACATCGCTGATCATCTTCTCTACTGCTTTCCCTGGTTTGAGAGCAACCAGTTTGCTCAAGAAGTTCACCTGTTCACCAGTATTGTTCATGAGGATTACAAACCAAACAGAGCAGCGCATACACCACACCAAAGTGATTAAGGATATTCCAAGTCTATCACTACACATGGTATTAAAGATTGCAACTATGTTATTTCAGGAGTCCAACATAAAACATACCTCTGCTTGAGGGAGGGTATTGAGACCACGATCATTTCTTTCATCTAAAAGGCCACCTCCCATCATATTTCGAGCTTCCTCTCTTACTATAACTAGTCTGGCCAGAAGTTTTCGATCAGGAACTGTGGGTCTGGTTTCCATTGACTGCAGCAATAGAGAAAAATTAGCTCAAAAGATTAGGAAACTATTTGTTGACATGGATATCCAAATAAATTAACTACTTAATGTTTCTAGTGATTTATGTCTGTTAATGTTACAGAATTTCAAATATTAATTACAGATTCAATTTGCCATCAATCCATCATCACAGATTGAAGTATCAATTCAGATGACATGTATTTTAAGTTTTTTTAGGAACTGTATTTCATCTCAGTTTCAGAGCATTAATAATGCAAGAACGATGATGTGCTTTATCTGTTTGAAGGGAGTAATGATACTAAAAATTACGGAAACTGGACTCAGATTTTTATAAAGTAGTAGAAGACCACGATGCAAACACAACAACCTAGAACTCTGCAACTTTAGGAGGTGGTTGTACAAGGTAGCATATGTTATATAGGAGGTGTCATGTGTGCATGACAGTGGTTCATAACTCATATCCATGTCAGCTTTGCTAACATAACAGGGCTCAGTGGTAAGTGGAGGCAGGAGAAGTGGCCAGTGGCTCAATGTCATATGCCGATATGAACTTGAACTACCCAAGGCCACATTGGTTACAATGACCAGCTCAAACAGGTCAAAAGTTGGACACAAGAAATCGATTACATTCCCAGATGGTAAATAAGAAAGTTCAAAACCATCTAAAGTTCCTCATCATCGATGCAGAGGACGGGGGTGTGAACCGTCTTTACGGAAGAAGAAAAATAGTCCGTCATATACCCTAACACAAATGTCATTCATATACTAGTTTTTTAGTTGAATAAATCCAAGTGCAAAACTGTTATATAGTTCAGTCCATTAGAGATCTGCAAATAACAAAGAGAAGTTGCAATAAAGCTGTACATCCAGCATAACTTTTGGAGGCCATGGGCTCATAGCTATTAACCAGGGAAGCAGTTATATGCATTCAGGAAGAAAACTACACACGTTTAAGAACGGTTATAAGGCAACTGATAGGTATGATCTGCGCCAATTTCTAATCCAGTTACGTAAGGCTGTAAATATTCTCTGTCTTGAAGAGTACATATCGTTTTTAGTTATGTTGTATATTTCATTTGAGACATGTAACGAACAATCATAGTATAATGTAAATAACTATGTAGCAACAGGAGTCGGTGTCTGCAAGCCAACACTACTTGTGCTCCATACAATTATATATGAATTAAAAATGACCGAGAATCTAAGTACAGAAGTGTCAAGATCGCATATTCATCACGAATGAACACATGCTCTTCAACCTACCTCCAGCAGATCATCTGCCTGATTTGCAATGTCATTGAGATTTGCTCCTGGAATTTGACACTTCAGGCCTTTATCATTTTCAAAAACGCCACCACCGGCAGCTACACGACGTAGTAGTTCATGTCTGCTCTCTTTCTTTTCAGTCTGGCAAAGAAGTCCAACTACTTGAACCTGGTTCATAAAACGCACAGACTCGTCGGACAGCGTAAATATGCATACAGACATAAATAAATAAATAAATGATGGGCTCATGTAAGTATTGCTGCTGTAGAAGTAACACTCACGTGCGGAGGGCATTTTTTCGTCAGATGGTCTAGCACCGTCTGCTTGACTACTTCAAGAAGAGAGTTACGCTGCCATTGTAAAACTGGTATGTAAGGGAAGTAGAGAAAGCTTTTAAAAACAGAGAAAAGCATATACATGTGACAGTATAGTAATAATTAGTCCAGCTGATAACAGTGCCTCAAAATATCTTTCATGGACCCCGTCTACATCAAATTGCAGCAAAGCATTTTCAGGAACATCTTCAAGAACTTAACACATACCCATATAAGGCCCACCGTCAATTGGAAATGAGTAACATTGTAAAATTAGGGTGTTAGACCAGCAAGCATGTCTCACAACAGTTCTTGAGCACTTCAGAGTTACCCTATTCATCATCACGCCTCCGCGAGGGCGACTCCGACTCCTCACCGGGCTGCAACCTCGACGGAGCTTTCTCCTCGACGGCGTGTGTGCGTTCCTGTGTAAGTTGTCAGGTCGCCCTGTGTGGCTTGTGTTTTCACGCTTGATGTAACGGTTTTCGCCTGGTTTTCCGTAAATTAACCGGACAACTCTCTTCGACCTTTTTTAATGAATCGGGCCCCAAGGGACCGCGTTTCAAAAAAAAAGAGTTACCCTATTCCCACAAAGCATTCTCAGTGATATCTCCCAGAATAACTAGATAACATGTTAAACGATGCTAAGGAGCAATTTAACATGAGTACATACATACAGCTTAATGCTTTATCATCAGGTGCACAATCATAATTGGAGATAGATAAATCAATAGTGCATCATTTTCGTACCAGAATATGGCAAAGCCGCTAGAGCACATGGCATATTTGTCATTTGTGATGCTAAATGATCTCTGACGGAATGTTCATTCAGTGAAGATAGATGCAGGTCAATGATGTAGAATGCTGAGTTGGGTGAGGGAAGTACCAAGCTACCTCATCATCACCATCCTTCTGCGCGAGCTGTATCATGTAATCGAGTGCCATTAGAAAGCCAGACTCCATCTCATCGACCCTATTCCCAATGACTCCCTGAGCCACCAGCTCCACGGCCACCGGCGCAAATGCACCATCCATCTCCATGTCTTCCATCTACAACACCAACAATATACATAAACGACAGCAAAAACACAGTGCTGCAACTGTAGAACCCTCACAGGCAGCAAATTCAACAATTGGCCCACATCGTGAAGCATACTGAGATAAATCCGAGTCACCATTTAAGATTAATCCATTCATCATGGTTCAACAATTTAAATTTTAACACAACATATAATTGATTCCGATTAACCAAATGTAACGTAACACATTTGATGACAAAATTAACATTGAAATGGGCAGATCGAATGGTTAAAATGTGCCAATTCATCGAAAAGAAAACCAAAAAATGGTATTGTTCATAAATACATGAGTAGCATGACTTACTAGAAAACATGCAGTCAAACTTTGAATAGTATAGAAAATTTTCTTCAGATCGTTGTTTGTAATTGTTCAGTTCGTAAATACCAGTAACGTGAATATAATAACACTATCATTAGATTTGTCATGAATAGAGAATAGTAGTTGAATATTATAGGATTCCATAATCTCTTGAATAACATATGTGCACAAAAAGTAATTGAAAGACGCCTGTTGGAGAGCGTGTCATCTAAATGCGTAAAAACTTGTCTATTTCAAAATGGAGCGACTACATCTTACCACCAACAAGAGCAGATCACATTTCAACAGTACTCCCTCCGTTCGGAATTACTTGTCTCGGGAATGGATGTATCTAGAACTAAAATACATCTAGATACATCCATTTCTGCGACAAGTAATTCCGAACGGAGGGAGTAGATAATAGGTCAGAATAAATAAAACAAATTAATCACCCAATAGCTCGAAAATCATAGTAACTGCCGTTTCCATATTCCTTCGTGACATGTATCCACAAACCACGAAACAAGTTGCCATTTCATGGAACTGTTCTAAAAGACGAAGACTGAAACTAAACTAAACTGAACTAAAGCCTCGCCCATCCGTCGCTAGGAAGATAAGCCGAGAGGTGACGAAATTTCGTACCAGCGTGAGCATCTCCTGGAGCACGGAGGCGACCTGCTCGCCGCCGCGGAGGATGGCGTCGCACTCGGCGGGGTCCCACTTAGCGGGGTCGTCCCCGAGTGGGGACGGCGAGGCGATGGGGAGGGGCACCTTGGGCTTCGCGACGAGGCAGACGGCGAGCGTAGCACGGGAGGGGACCCGCGGGCTGAGGCGGGAGGCGGTGGGTCTGCGGGGCAAGCAGGGGAGCACGGCGGTGGGAGGGGTGAGGGACAGGGAGAGAGCCGCCATGGCTTTGCTCTGTTCGGGCTGCGAGAGAGAGAGAGCGGACAGGATAGGTGGCACACACGGGGGAAAGATGCGATGGGTTTCTTCCTTTCCAGTTTTTTGAAACTAGATGATACCCTGCGCGTTGCTGCAGGAACTCTTGGTCCTATGCGCATGAGAATACATAAGTTGACTAAATTTGTTCGCATGGTAGGACTCTTATATATAGGAGAAAAAACTGCAATGTACATAGTACTTGGAGTATAGTTGTAAAGATAGTGAAGTGTATCATTATTTTTACTAAATACAGTGATATGACATAAGTATCTCATAGGAATAAATAAGTCTAATGTATATAAGAAAATTAAGAAAAGATATGTAACGGAGACGCCAGGAAAGGTTATGTATATATTGCGATTTTGAGATACTTCTTGTGTATTATGTTAGACTGTTGTTGTAAATCAATCTTATGCATGTCAGTACATAAGTTCTGCAAAGTATAGCCAAGTAGTTCATATCAGCAATTGTAAAAATAGGTGTTTCATTAAATAGTTGTATCTTCTCATAACCATAATATGAGATAACAAACAATTGGAAACAATGCTCTAGAAACATCGCAGGTAGTAGGGCATCGTCTTTGTTAATCAAACAAAATCTACAGTAGCAAAATAAAATAAAATAAGGTGCTTGGAAGAAGCAATGATGAAGATGATTGCAACATCTGAGTCACCTGGTACTTGAGCAGGAAGAGGACTATACCTATGTGTAGCTCAAGGTTTGTTAAAAAAATGTATAGCTGAAGGTAAAAAGCTGAGGGAAGTGTTTGCATTTCATACGTATTTTTATATTCTGTATGAAGCATTAAGACAATTAGCAAGGGCACCACCCAAAAATAAAAATGGCACTGGAAATAGCACCTAAACCTATCAAATACTCCCAATACAAAAATAAATAAATTTGCAGGTGGTTTGGATCCACGCCCTCAACCTCAAAGCTTGTTTTGACATTGGAGCCATTCAGTGAGCCAGGTCGGTACTAAATGAGTAGAGATGCCAAGTTAGTTGAAAAAGCAAGTTCCTGCTCTAGAAACAATGACATAAATTTTACCCGTTGAAGAAAAATATCTCTAGAAAGTATAAATTTCCATGGAAATGAAATAGCAATATTTCCTGGCGTGGAAGCATGGAAGATAGAACAAAAAATGTGCAAACTTAAGCCAAATCAGTTGAGTATGTAAGAATAAAATAAAGAAAAGGAAAGTTAATCTTGGTAAGGTGAGATGATTCATTGTATGGGCCACCGAGATGGATCCAAAATCAAGAATTTCTTACTTGAAAATTTATGGGTGAGAAATCAGGTATAACCTCAGCACCTCCGTATGACATGCAAGGTGAGGAGCATGGAGCAGTGACACGAGTTGTGAAACATTGAGGCAGATTTTATACCTGTAACATGCAAGATCGAGTTAGCTATGTAGATCAAATTAGGCTAATTAATTTCGTGAGGCAAGCTGAGGCTGATTCCAAGAACGAAGAGCACCTATTATTCCTCTCGAGTGCAAGCCATGCCCACTGCCTCGTCAGGCTCCACGCTGGAGCAAAGGGAGGAGGTCCTATCCTTGGTGGAGCTGCTACGACCCCGGGTGCGCATGGAGTGCATCCACGCACGGGCGAATCCGATGTGCACGGCCGGGCCAAGCTGATGTGGGGCACCGGAAGTCGCTGATGTGGTTCCATCAACCCGCGGCGGGTCTGTTGTGGCGTGATCCCGGGTGGCGTCATGGTCAGGCGAAGCCGATGCGGTGCCACGGGGAGGCGCTACGGGTGCCGTCGACGCGCTGCAGGCACGCAGCGGCACCGTCCAGGCGTGGCGTGGTAGCGCGGCATCAATATCCAACTTGTGTTGACGTCGTCCACACCGCCTGGCGAGAAGACCATCTTGTTGAACCATGGCGACGCCATGGCTTATGCGTGCTGGCATGGCAAGGAATGTGGGAGGACTGTGATAGGGAAGGGATTCATCTTGTGGAGTTTATAGGAATGGCAAAAGATATATCGTGAGCATTGGAACATGAAGGGGAGAAGACAGTGTAAATTAGTCTCGTAGGCTTCCATCAGTTTGGGCGAGCACTTAATAATGGATGCATCTGGTCTAGAGTAACGGTCTGCATGTGCTTCCTAGTTATTATAGCCTGGTCGGGTCATAAGCCTTGTGTGCATTCATATTTCTAGTTGATTTGGTGAAATATTTGAGCATTTAGTATTGGGCTGCATTTGCTTGCATGTGCGATCTTTTCTAATATTAAGAGCTGATGATGTGGCAGGGTTGCTTAGGTGGATAGCTTGCATGATGAGTTAGTGAGTTGCTCCTCTTTAGTATTGATGATGTGGCATGGTGATGATGTGGATAGTGTGCATGTTGAGAGAATAGGTAGAAGTGGGGAGCAACTTCTTAAGAATGTTAGATATCACCACAGCCTCTCTTTTTCTTTTCTTTTTTACGGGGAATCGCCATAGCTTTTCTCTTTGATTGAGTGAAACTTTTTTTAAAGAAGATTCAAGCCTTCGCCGACGCCATTCCATTCTTCCTTTTTTTCTTTCTCCTCTGACACCACTCTGCCGCTAAGACACACTTGTGATGTGGGCAGGCCAAAAAAGACAGTGGTTGAGGGCACTGACGACCACTAGGTCGGTGCCACTCATCGTGGGCTGCTGCGGGCCGGGGGTTCTATGATGGTGTGGTCGAGTCTGCAACGTGTTGCGTGCTCTCCCGATGTGGTGATCGAGCAAGCACCTTTGTGCACCGTCAACGTGCTACATGCTCCCCCCCCCCATTCTCCATCCCCTCTGCCACGACCGACTGGTGGTGCTTCCACGATACGAGTAATGTTACATAGATAACAACGGTGCTTCCGCCAAAAAAACTGCAACAAGACCTTTGTTGTAAAAGTTTTCTGCAACAAGACCTGTATTGCAAAGATTTCTACAACAAGACCTATGTTACTATGTTGCAAGGTATCACATCTGACGGCTCGCGAGACAATGGATCTTCTAAAAAGATCTGTCGACCGACACGTAGCATGCCCCAATATTATATATAAAGAAGGAGAAGATCAGAACGGAATTGCATGCAAAATGCGTAGCAAGTGAAAAGCAACGACATACACCACAAGAACGGACAATGAGCTATCCTCCTACATCCTCATTGGGCCCTAGATAATTTCTACATAGCTAGTTCGGGCGCGAATCTTCATCACTATTATCGGAGTCATTAAAAACACCATGTCAAACACCCTACTGTTACGTTCGAACCAAGCTCATCGTGACAGTTTTATATTAATTGAGCACGATAGTTACATCGCCAGCAATGATAGCACACGAACAAAACTGAAGGGTTCCAATGCCAAACACACCATCTAATCTCACACAACTTAGCTAAAACATGGGTTGTCCTCTTGGCCTTTATGGGACAATGAGAAAAGGAATACAAGCAAAATATGGCTTATCACGTTTCGTAGGTAGTTGCTTCTAGCCCCATCGAGTTCTCGTTATTTTGCATGGTCTCCACTACCTCCATGCAATTAGATTGAACTTGGGTCTTGTTACGCCTAACATTGACGGCTAACAAATTCCATCACTGAGCAATCGGCCCTTAGCACCACGGTGTCCTCAAAAAATGGAAGGCTCCATCTTCCTTATGCAACATAAGCACCATGGACATCCCTGATGATTGCACCAGAGCCCCATGTAACGGTGTGATACGTCTCCAACGTATCTATCATTTATGAAGTATTCTTGCCATGTTTACAACAATTTTATATGGTTTTGGTAGATTTTAATAGAACTAATCCGGACTGGCGATGTTTTCAGCAGAACTACCGTCGTGTCGTTTTTTGTGCAGAAATAAAAGTTCTCGGAATGGGCTAAAATTTTACAGTGATTGTTTATGGACCAAAAAAGACCCTTGGAGCACCGGATCCAGGCCAGGAAGTGGACGAGGAGTCCACAAGCCTAGGGGGAAACCCCTGGCTTGTGGGCCCCTTGAGCGCCCCCCTGACGTGAGACCGACGCCAAAAATTCTTATAAATACACAAACCTCCAAAAAGAACCCCAGATCGGAAGTTCCGCCACCGCAAGCCTCTGTGGCCACGAAAAACCAGTTGGGGCCCCGTTCCGGCACCCTGCCGAAGGGGGAAATCATCACCGAAGGCCATCTTCATCATGCCGGCACCGTGATGAGGAGGGAGTAGTCCACCCTCGGGGCTATGGGCTTGTACCCGTAGCTATGTGTTTTATCTCTCTCTCTCTCTCTCTCTCTCTCTCTCTCGTGTTCTTGATTTGGCACGATCTTGATGTACCGCGAGCTTTGTTATTAGAGTTGGATCTTATGGTGTTCTTCCCTCTCTACCTTGTGATGAATTGAATCTTTTCCTTTGAGGTTTTGTTATGTCGGATTGAACTTTTGGAGATGAGAACACTTGATGTATGTATTGCGATGGGATATCCGTGGTGAAAATGGGATGTTCTATTGATCCACTTGATGTATATTTCGGTTATCAACTTGCGGATTCCCATGGTGACATTGGAGTAATCTATGCATAGGGGTTGGTACGCGTTTTCAAATTCCTTTCTCTCATAGAAATCTCAGGATGCTCTTGAAGTTCTTTGTGTTGGATTGAATATTATGAATCTGAAATTGCATGATGCATATTGTATAATTGACCCACAGATACTTGTGGTGATATTGGAGTATCTAGGTGACATTATGGTTGATTTATGTGTGTCATGTGGTGTTATTTTAGTATGAACTCTAGGGTTGTTTGTAACACTTGTAGGAATAGACCAATAGATCGATCAGAAAGAATAACTTTGAGGTGGTTTCGTACCCTACAAGCAAGTTCATCTTATGTTCTCCTCGATAGGAACTTTGGAGTGATTCTTTGTCGCACATTGAGGGATTGTTATATGATCCAATTATGTTATCATTGTTGAGAGATTTTGCGCCAGTGAAAGTATGAACCCTAGGCCTTGTTTTCAAGCATTGCAATACCGTTTTTTGCTCAATTTTGTTACTAGTTACCTTGCTATTTTTATTTATTCAGATTATAAAAATATATTTCTACCATCCATATTACACTTGTATCACCATCTCTTCGCCGAACTAGTGCACCTATACAATTTACACTTGTATTGGGTGTGTTGGGGACACAGGAGACTCTTTGTTATTTGGTTGCAGGGTTGTTTGAGAGAGACCATCTTAATCCTACGCCTCCCACAGATTGATAAACCTTAGGTCATCCACTTGAGAGAAAATTGCTACTGTCCTACAAAACTCTGTGTTTGGAGGTCCAACACGAGTCTACAAGAAAAAGTTTGCGTAGTAGACATCAAGCTCTTTTCTAGCGCCGTTGTCGCGGAGGTGAGTGCTTGAAGGTATATCTTTAGATATTGCAATTGAATGTTTTAGTTTCTTGTTTTATCACTAGTTTGGTTTATAAAAGAAAACTACAAAAAAATGGAATTGAGGTTGCCTCATATTATTCATCTCTATAATGTCTTTCGCGAAAATAATGGAAAGGAAAATTGTGCTCAATTGATAGAAGAAGAAGTCAATAAAATGGTTGGCACTAAATTTTTGAATGATGAGCATGATTGCAATGTTGTTAGTATGAATTCTTTGAATATCCATGATGCTAATGATATGCAAGGCCATAAGCTTGGGGGTGCTATGTTTGATGAAGACTATTGTGATGGCACCTATGTTATAAAGAATACTAATAACCATGAAACTTGTCATCATGATTTTAATCAAGCATCACATCGTAGTTATTTTTTTGAATTTTCTCCTCCCACTACTATGAATGAGAAGAATTTTTCTTATGTGGAGAGTAGTAAAAATTCTATGCCTATGAATCTTGAAAATAATGCTCTATGTGATGGTTATATTGTTGAATTCATTCATGATGCTATTGAAAATTATTATGAGAGAGGAACATATGCTTGTAGGTATTGCAATAATATCAAGTTTCCTCTCTATGTGTTGAAAATCTTGAAGGCATGCTTGTTTTGCCTTCCTATGCTAGTTGGTTCTTGTTCCCATAAATTGTTTGCTCACAAAACCCATATGCATAGGAACCGGGTTAGACTTAAATGTGTTTACCATGTGATTCATGATGCTCTATTTGGATTTCAATTCTTTACTTCTTTGTGAGCATCATTGAAATCATCATGCCTGGCTAAAAGGCATTAAAGAAAAGCACTTGTTGGGAGACAACCAAATATTTATACCTACTATTTTTGTGTGTTCACATGATTAAGCTATTGTAGTAATCATGTTTTATATCTTATGATTCAATAAAGTGCCAAGTAAAGCCTTTGGGATAGTGTGGTTGATAGTTGACTTAATTTTGTGCAAAAACAGAAACTTTTACGTCCAGTGCTGGAATTTCTGTGCTACACTGGAACATGATAAAATTCTGATTTTTTTACAGACAACTGATATACAAATTTCCTACGTGTTCCTAATTTTTCAGAATTTTTAGAGGTGCAAAACTGGGATCAAAATTCAGATCTGTACAGACTGTTCTGTTTTTGACAGGTTCTGTTTGCAATGCATAGTTTGCTTGTTCTATGGTTTCTATGGCCTATATTGCTTAATATAAATTGTGGAAATTATAGAGTATAGTAGGCATTGTGTGAGAACAATTATGACTCTTGTATTTTACAGTACCCAAGTGAATGATTTAATTTATTATACTTATGTGTCTCACGAAGTTCCGTTAAGTTTTATGTGATTGAAGTTTTCAAGTTTTGGGTGAGATTTCGATATGAGGAGAATAAGGAGTGCCAAGACCCTAATGGGGATGCCCAAGGCACACCAAGGTAATATTCAAGAAAGATCCAAGCAACTGATCTTGGGGATGCCTCGGAAGGCATCCCTCTTTCGTCTTCAATAGTATCGGTAACCTTACTCAACGCCGAACACAAGGGGAAGAAGCCTCAGAGCGGAGACAAGGACGAACCTCGCCAGCCGAATACAGGGGGACAGAAGAAATTTCCACTGGAGGTCAAAACAGTGAACATGATATATGCCACTCATATCCCAAAGAGGGAGCGCAAGCGCGCACTCCAAGATGTCTACGCTGTTGAGCCTGTTGCCCCGAAATTCAACCCATGGTCGGCCTGTCCGATCACTTTCAATCACAGGGATCATCCGACTAGTATTCGTCATGGGGGTTCGGCTGCCCTAGTGCTCGACCCAATAATCGATGGATATCATCTCACCTGAGTCCTCATGGACGGTGGCAACATTCTTAATCTAATATATCAGGACACTGTCCGCAAGATGGGGATAGACCCGTCAAGAATCAAGCCAAGCAGCACGACCTCTAAAGGAGTGATATCGGGCGTAGAAGCCCGCTGCACGGGCTCTATAACAGTGGAAGTCGTATTCGTCTCTCCCGTTAACTTTCAAAGTGAAGAGCTAATCTTCGACATAGCTCTGTTCCGAAGTGGCTATCATGCACTACTCGAAAGAACGGCCTTCGCCTGCTTTAATGCAGTCCCGCATTATGCTTATATAAAGCTTAAAATGCATGGACCACGTGGCGTCATCACGGTCAATGGAAATATGGAGTGCTCTCTCCGTACGGAGGAGGACACTGCGGCCCTAGCAGCCGAAGTCCAAAACGGCATATTCAAGCAGGATAATCTGTCGGACATAACTAAACGTGTCCGGCACACGCCTCAATGCGGCAGCTCAGATGAACCTGAGCTAGATTAGCAGCAACGCCCCATCGACTGCCCCATAAGGTGATAGCACATGTACCTCGAGTGCATAATTATGCCTTAAAAATCCCTTGGGCGGCGCTGGGGGCGCACTGCATATAGTCCATAGTTCGGCTTGACCCTATTCGGACTCTAAACTTATGTTTTTAGGTTCATTAAACGAACCAGTCTTGTCATGGCCACACTGGATTTCTTTTTCTTTTCCAGGTTTATTTTATTTTCTTTTTATAGATGGCCATCACACTCCCCCCTTCAAGGACACATTACACAGGATGAAACGGCGCAGACGTGCAGCAGGGACCCGCACTAAGGTTTCTTTTTAGATTAAGACCATGTGTAAACCTTTTTTCTCTTTCTTGTTACATACCTTTTTGGCATGTAAAATGTCCAAAATGTTTTCGGCATTATCTGTAAGTTTGCGGTTCGCCGTACCATAAAGGGATATCAATAGAGCAGCTTGATTCGCATTATATTCGGAGTTTTCTTCACACACCATAAATGTTCTCTTCCCACATCAGATTGTCATATGTGCCTTGTCAATAAGGGTCTATTACCAGGGGTTGTATTCAACCCGGTATATGTTGAAAAGATCGGACACCTATAGGGAATGTTCGGCGTCCTGGATGTTTGCCTTATATGCATAAGTTCTGAATCATGTCTTGGGTCAATAGTTGGGTTGCCCGGCTCCTGTGCTTACCCCTACGTTCCCGATTGTTCGACTAGGGTGTAAAGGGAGAACTACTACGATTGTACTTCTGGCTCATCCAGTCAAGTACCTCAGTAGAGAAAGCCGAAAACTGACCGTCATGATAGGCGAGAACCTGGTCCGCAATCCGGTGACTTAGTTTTATATATGATCGATAGAGATCCACCCCGTGTTATACGAAGGGTTTGTTTTTGCCTAGCCAGGTGCAAGTGGATACCTTAAGTAAAGGAATATCATTTCCGCACCAGGGGCTAGTACCTAGCCCCACATGTCAAACTCCTACGACTAAGTGAAAGCAATAACGCCGCATAGTCTGATTGCCTGGTTCGCTCCGCATACACCTCCTACACGGACCAAGACGTTGGATAAAGAGTGTATATGCATATGACCGAACACCCCAGTACTGTGTACATGGGGGCTGAAGCCGACGACTGGAAACTTTCAGATTTAGATAAACAGTCAGACAGGAGGTAAAAGACGCTGATATTATAAATAGAAAAAGTTATATACAACGGATTCATAAGCATAAGACTTTACATCCGGATACAATTACTCGAAGATAATATCCTTCGAGCACTGGCCTTCTACAAGGCGGGCACCGTCGATGACATCCTCGAAGTACTTCTCCGGCTTGCGGTGCTCCTTACCGGCGGGTGGACCAGCAGTGGCAATATGCCCCTCATTCATCTTCGCCCACTGCACTTTGACACGAGCGAAGGCCATCCGAGCACCTTCTATGCAGGCCGAACGCGTTAATGCGTCGACCCGCGGACTCGCCTCGACGAGCCGCTTCACCAATCCAAAGTAGCTGCTTGGGATGGGATCAGAGGGCCATAGCCGGACTATTAAGTCCTTCATGGCTGAGCCCGCCATGTTGTGCAGCTCGACGAGTTGCTTCATCTGGTCGCTGAGGGGCACTAGATGTTGTGGCGCATAGAACTGCGACCAGAACAGCTTCTACGTATTGTTCCCCTCCTGGGCTCGAAAGTATTGGGCGGCATCTGCGCTGCTCCTCGGAAGATCAGCAAACATGCCTGGAGAACTCCATAATCATGTCAGCCCAATATACTTCTGCCCTCCGAAGATGCTATGTAAGAGAAATGTCTTACCAGATGCTATCTATCGTGCCTGCCCAATTTCCTGACGAGCGCTGCGCGACTCGCCTCACGCATCCTGGGTAGGCTTCACTACCACAGATAGCTCGGACGCCTGTTCCGAAGTCTTCTTCTCCAATGCCTCACATTTGAGGATGGCATTGTTAAGCTCGACCTTGACTTCAGACACCCGAGCTCGGTGCTTCTCGCACTCAGCCTTTTCGGTCTCTAAATCGGCAGCCACTTTGTCAGCGGCTACCTTGTTCGCCTCGGCCTCCCTCTTGACCTTGGCAATTTCGCCCTTGAGGGCCTCGAGCTAAATGGCACCAACTGTGTAATACAGAATACCATATCAGAGTTTATAAACATACTCAATTAATTGGTCTTATTGACATCTTAAAATCCGCATACCTTGTATTTCATCTAAACGTTGATTGACGCGGTCGAGGTCCGTGTTGGCCAACAAGAGCTTCCGGTTTAGTGCAACAACTTTCGCATCTCGCGCAGTTGCCGTAACTAGTGAAGCTTGCACAACAGTTTAGCTCTGTAAGAATGCTATGCTATGGATACTTTGTCCGATTCTTTTTAGAATCACACAAAGCATCAGGGGCTACTGGCTATGTATGTGCATAAAAAATAATAAAGTTCTATAAAGAACATTACATTGCTTACCTCAAAGCCTGTTAGCAAGATGTTAAAGGCTTCATTCAGTCCGCCCTTGACGGGCTGAATCTTCTTCATCATCGCACCCATCATGGTGTGATGTTCTTCCACGATGAGATCACCTTGCAGTGCTCCCTCCATAGAGTCCGGCGCCTCCGGATTGACTCCGGGCGCCGCTGTATCCACCCCCGCTTGGGGGGTCTGGTCTTTGGACCCTAGAGCCGCATTAGGCTCCGGGTCAGTGTACGAGAGGGCCTCGGATTGTTCGGGCCCCCCTTCTTTGGTCTCCATGGGAGTTTTTTCCCCATGGTCCGCAACGGCCGAGGTATTACCCCCGATCGTCCTATCACGTGCCCCACCCTCGTCTCTGTGGGCGGAGGACGCCCGCTGGGAGGACACTTCGGTGTCCCCGCCGATCACGGGCGATGGAGCCCGGACTGGCGGGTCACTCTCCGTCTCTCCAGGCACTACAGAGTTCCCCTTTGATGAGGAGGCGTCGGGGAGTCCTCCAGGAGGGCTGCAGGTCAGCAGGAGAGAAATACTAAGTAAGTATCAAAAATACTGAATAAAAAAAGGTGCGGCATTTAATCCGAACAAACTTACGATTCGGGCAGGGGTTTTTCCCTGGGCTTCACCACGAAACTATGTTCGGATGAATCCGGACTAGCCGCGAGGATCAGTTTCCTCCGGCGCGCGGCCGTGCATACATCAGCAGCGCCCCCCCTCTTCGCCCCCCTGCCTTGCGCAGGGTGCTGCTCTTCCTCCTCATCATCTTCCTCCCCCTCTTCGGAGGAGAGAAGTTGATCTCCTCGGACTTCTTGTCCGCAGGGCGGGGGCTGTCTCCGGCCCCCTTGCCCTTTTTCTTGGGCTTCTTGACCGGCGCCATGTATGGCACCGGGACCAGCATCGCCATCACGTGAGGCAATTCCGGGTCTTCGGGAAAAGGCGTCGGACACTTGATCCGGGTCGCCTTCTTCGTCCAGCCATGTATATCACGCAAAAACTCCAATTCTTGTTATCATTAAATAAGGGAAAAATATGTGTTCGACGAAGTTTTCTATTACCTCTGGGGCGGAGAGCGCGGTGCTGAAGCCCGCGTCTTCGGTTTCGGTCGGCCACTCCTTCTGGCTCTTAAAGAGATGCTTCTAGATCTCCTTGTGCGTAAAGCTGAAGAGGTGCTTCAGCGGCTTGTCTCCTGCCGGATCGAACTCCCATAGGGAGGAGTCCCGGCTTTGGCAAGGGAGAATAAGCCGGGTCAGCATTACCTTGACCACAGAGGAGAGCTGGTACCCCTTGGAGATCATGTCGGACACATGACCCTGGAGTGTTGTCACTTCAGTTGGAGACCCCCAGTCCAGACCCTTTTTGGTCCAGGAGGTCAACCTCTCTGGGGGTCCGGGATCTGAAAGCAGGCTCCGCCGCCCATTTGGCGTCGCGGGGTTCGGTGATGTAGAACCACTCCTGCTGCCAGACCTTATTCGTGTCCACGAATGACCCTTTGGGCCAAGTCGCATTTGGAAGCTTGCTAATCATAGTGCCCCCACACTCTGCGTGCTGTCCATCCACCACCTTCGGCTTCATGGTGTAGGTTTTGAGCCATAGGCCGAAGTGTGGAGGGATGCGGAGGAAAGCTTCACATACCACTATGAAAGCGGATATGTGAAGGATTGAGTTCGGGGCTAGATCGTGGAAATCTAGCCCGTAGAAGAACAACAGACCCCGAACAAACGGGTGGAGTGGAAATCCTAGCCCCCTAACAAAGTGAGAAGTAAAAACTACCCTCTCACCGCCTCAGGGACGGGAATCACCTGACCCTTGCCAGAGACATGGTGCGCGATGTTGGCGGCGAGATAGCCCGCGCTGCGTAGATCCTCCACGGTCTTTTTAGTGATCGTGGAAGCTTCCCACTTGCCCCTGGCACCGGATCCAGCCATTGCTGGGAAGGGGAGTAGTAGTTGAGGAACGAGGAGCGGTGGGCGCAGGAGATGAGAATGTTGGGGCTAGGGAGATTGGAAAGCTCGAGCTTGAGGAAGGCGTGGGGCTGATGAAGGGATTTGGTGTCCTTTTATAACGCTGCAAATACAGAACGCCCCCCCCCCCCACTTTAGCCATAATCCTCGCCGGTTCCCAAAGCGGTCGTGCGTAATGCGCGGCGTGGGTGCTCACTTCATATTGATAAGGATCCCACAATAAGTGGGCACGATCTCTATTCCGATGGGACGTGTCAATGAGGATATACCTCGAAACGCGAAACTAGGACCAAATAAAATAGTTCGATATGTTAGTGGGATGGATGCGACGCTTCACCCAAAAGTTGCCAGTAGAGACACGCCATTCGTTTTGCATTAAGAGCCTTGCCTTCGAGGCTAAGGGTTGCACTAACCTTGCAGAGCCGAACACAATACTCTTTTTTGCAGAAGATATATTCGGAAGAAGGAACCCGCCTTGCAACGCCGAAGACAATACAGAAGCCGAACTCATCGTCATTGAAGTCAGGTTCAGGGGCTACTGAGGGAGTCCTGGATCGAGGGGTCCTCGGGAGGCCAGATAACTGGTGGGTCGGACTGGTGGGCTGTGAAGATCATAGTTGAAGATCACCTCTCTTATCCGGATAGGACTCTTGTATTCGTGTAAAGGCAATTTTTAGGTTTGGGTGTAATCTTTCCTTCCTCTGCAAGATGGTATGTACAAACCCTAGGGCCCTCCGGTGTGTATATAAACCGGAGGGTTTAGTCCGTAGAGGCTAATGGAGAATCTCAAATCCTCATAGGCTAGACTTTAGGGTTTAGCCATTACAATCTCGAGGTAGATCAACTCTTGTATTCATATTCATCCATATTAATATAGCAGGAAGTAGGGTTTTACCTCGAGCGAGAGGGCATGAACCTGGGTAAACATCGTGTCCCCAGCCTCCTGTTACCATCGATCCTCAGGCGCATAGTTTGGAACCCCCTACCCGAGATCCGTCGGCTTTGACACCGACACCCGTCTCCTTCCTCTTGCCTCTGTTCTTCCTTTCCTGTCTCTCTCTTGTTCTTCTCTGTACCTCGCCACCATGCGCCGATCTCCTCCATTTGCCATCGATTTTCACATCCAAGCCACATAATCGGTAGATCGTATCAATCCCCGCCAGCCTACGGAGTTATTTTTTGCTATGGGGTAGTTTTTGATGCGTTTGGGGGGAGGAGCCATGGTGGGGAGGAGGACGAGCGGTTGGGCAGTAGGTGGTGGTGAGTAGTAGCAGTAGCTATGGAGGAGGAGGTGGTGAGGAGGAGGTGCAACTTGGGGGTCTGACCGGAGTTGAACCTCCCGGTCGTCAAGGGGGCGGCGCTGTCGTTGTCCGATGGTGCAAGTACTCCGCAAGGTGGCCGGTGCCGCCGAGTCGAAGAGAGGAGCAAGAAGCTAGAGACACACGCTTCGAAGGTATAACCATGTCGTCACAAATTTTCTCTAAATTGTATAGTTTAGTTAGTGTAGATAAGTCATATTCCGAATTGTAGTGTTAATAAATTTGTGGAGGGATTTTAGCACATAGTTAGTGTAGCGGGTAATATTAGTGTTCATTGTGATTAATGAGAAGATGACAATGTCTGACAGATGAAAGTGTCTGAATCAGTACAATTGACTGTTTACTACGGCGCTGTTAATGTTTGATATAATGAGTTGGGATTGATCTTAGCGAGTTTAAAAATGGCGTCATGACACTAGCAGACCCGGACAGACTAGACATTAGACAGTTGCAGTACTGGTTGACAACTAGTTTCGGGCTGGATCCTGAAGTATGTTCCGTCAGTATTCATGCATTGTGGACCAAATCCTGTAAAAATGTCAAGTGGGAGTTGATGCCGATAGATAGGAGCCAGCATTGGTTGACTCTGTTAAGATGTTGCCGAGAGCGAACAATCCACCCATATGCCCTTGTGCAACCTGTGGCGAAGGAGGAGAATACCGCAGAACTCCACAGGGGGTATGTACCTGGCCAGGGCAGTCAAGTGGCTAACGAGATTGATTTATCCGGGTCACAGCCACCCGATGTGGATGCTAGCCAACCTGAGAAAGAGTCGGACTACGTGCCACACAATGTTTGTGGTCCTGATACTGGGCAGAGCAGCCAGTCAATAATATTAGCTGGTTCTGGTTTTGCTGATGGGGATGAGGAAGGGGGTGAAATGCAGATGCTGATGGAGGAAGAGGACGAGGATGGATTGGTGGAGGATCTGGATTCTAAAAATTCCGAGGATGAAGTGGAGGTACCGATTCCTTCTGCATGGGATCGGGACATATCCACCGGTCTTACGGTCAACGATGGCCATGAGACTCCATGGCAGTATAATCTGAACCAAGTCTAGATAGGGGCTATGTTTGATACAAAGAAAGAATTGAAGTATGTGGTGATAAAGTGGGCTATGTCTACACAGAGGGTTTTTCGGACACACATATCAAGTCCACCAAATTATACCGTAAAATATGTTGAAACCAGTTGTCCTGGGAAGGTGCACGGGCACGTGCCGAAGTATGATGTAACACCCCGGACACACCCGCCGGTGGACCCGCCGGTGGTCGTTACTCCTGGCGGGATCTAGACTGGCCCCACATATCAATACTAGTCTTTTCTATGCACTTTGTCCTCACTCGTGCGCACCCGGGAGCAACTTCCCGGTCGGTCACCCATCCTGAAATTACTCCAAGCTGAGCCCGCTTAACTTTGGAGTTCTGTCCGAATGGGCTTCCGGAAAAGAAAGAATTCCTTATTGATATGAGTAGTCTACCTTCCCTAATAAGCCAGGTTGTCACATACACCCTCACTCAGAGGAACCGACGTCCTCGTCGGGCCACGGGAACGTTCCCTCTTAGCACATATGTCTGTGCATCCAGTCCGGTACATGTGACATGCCGCGTGCCACGACGGGTCACAAACGTCATGAATAACATGACCGCACATATGTCCGCAAACATCTGTGTAACCGCGAGGGTCGGCTCTGATACCAACTTGTAACACCCCGGACACACCCGTCGGTGGTCGTTACTCCTGGCGGGGTCTAGACTGGCCCCACATAACAATACTAGTATTTTTTGCGCACTTTGTCCTCACTCGTGCGCACCCGGGAGCAACTTCCCGGTCGATCACCCATCCTGAAATTACTCCAAGCTGAGCACGCTTAACTTTGGAGTTCTGTCCGAATGGGCTTCCAGAAAAGAAAGAATTCCTTATTGATATGAGTAGTCTACCATCCCTAATAAGCCAGGTTGTCACATACACCCTCACTCAGAGGAATCGACGTCCTCGTCGGGCCACGGGAACGTTCTCTCTTGGCACATACGTCTGTGCATCCAGTCCGGTACATGTGACATGTCGTGTGCCATGACGGGCCACAAACGTCATGAATAACATGACCGCACACCTATCCGCAAACATCAGTGTAACCGCGAGGGTCGGCTCTGATACCAACTTGTAATGCCCCGGACACACCCGCCGGTGGTCGTTACTCCTGGCGGGATCTAGACTGGCCCCACATATCAATACTAGTATTTTCTGTGCACTTTGTCCTCACTCGTGCGCACCCGGGAGCAACTTCCCGGTCGGTCACCCATCCTGAAATTACTCCAAGCTGAGCACGCTTAACTTTGGAGTTCTGTCCGAATGGGCTTCCGGGAAAGAAGGAATTCCTTATTGATATGAGTAGTCTACCATCACTAATAAACCAGGCTATCACATATGACATCCACTAGGTTGTCACCAATTGCGTCCCACACAATTGTGTGAGGAAGAACCTGCTGGTGAAGCATCCTAACCTGACTTCAACTCTCATTGTGCAACTCATGTATACTGAGATTGTAGAGAAGAAAGATATGGAAGCAAAACACATCCAGACAGCAGTGAAGGTCAGATGGAATTATGTCATACCTTACGGGAAGGCTTGGAGTGGAAATACGGATTTATTTGGTCAAAACTAGATGAGCTTACTAAGAAGCGAGTTCGTGCAAGGAAGAAAATGAAGAAGATCAGGTTAAATTAGCAGCACTCATCGCGGAGCTAGAGGAGCCAGTAGGTCTCTATGACTTGCCAAGAATGGACCCTCCTAACACTAAGAGAAAGAAGGGGAGGGCAATAAAGAATTTTTCTGAGTGGATAGAGAAAGAGCCTCCTGTGAATTGGTCTTTTCTGCATGACATCCATGGAGCTAGGTATGGCCACATGATAACCAATCTTGCAGAGGTGTATAACTTTGTACTTAGAGGGAATAGAGCATTGCCACTT
>LR738713.1:75596841-75612315 GCA_902687465.1 Secale cereale
ATCGTGTCCCCAGCCTCCTGTTACCATCGATCCTCAGGCGCATAGTTTGGAACCCCCTACCCGAGATCCGTCGGCTTTGACACCGACACCCGTCTCCTTCCTCTTGCCTCTGTTCTTCCTTTCCTGTCTCTCTCTTGTTCTTCTCTGTACCTCGCCACCATGCGCCGATCTCCTCCATTTGCCATCGATTTCCACATCCAAGCCACATAATCGGTAGATCGTATCAATCCCCGCCAGCCTACGGAGTTATTTTTTGCTATGGGGTAGTTTTTGATGCGTTTGGGGGGAGGAGCCATGGTGGGGAGGAGGACGAGCGGTTGGGCAGTAGGTGGTGGTGAGTAGTAGCAGTAGCTATGGAGGAGGAGGTGGTGAGGAGGAGGTGCAACTTGGGGGTCTGACCGGAGTTGAACCTCCCGGTCGTCAAGGGGGCGGCGCTGTCGTTGTCTGATGGTGCAAGTACTCCGCAAGGTGGCCGGTGCCGCCGAGTCGAAGAGAGGAGCAAGAAGCTAGAGACACACGCTTCGAAGGTATAACCATGTCGTCACAAATTTTCTCTAAATTGTATAGTTTAGTTAGTGTAGATAAGTCATATTCCGAATTGTAGTGTTAATAAATTTGTGGAGGGATTTTAGCACATAGTTAGTGTAGCGGGTAATATTAGTGTTCATTGTGATTAATGAGAAGATGACAATGTCTGACAGATGAAAGTGTCTGAATCAGTACAATTGACTGTTTACTACGGCGCTGGTAATGTTTGATATAATGAGTTGGGATTGATCTTAGCGAGTTTAAAAATGGCGTCATGACACTAGCAGACCCGGACAGACTAGACATTAGACAGTTGCAGTACTGGTTGACAACTAGTTTCGGGCTGGATCCTGAAGTATGTTCCGTCAGTATTCATGCATTGTGGACCAAATCCTGTAAAAATGTCAAGTGGGAGTTGATGCCGATAGATAGGAGCCAGCATTGGTTGACTCTGTTAAGATGTTGCCGAGAGCGAACAATCCACCCATATGCCCTTGTGCAACCTGTGGCGAAGGAGGAGAATACCGCAGAACTCCACAGGGGGTATGAACCTGGCCAGGGCAGTCAAGTGGCTAACGAGATTGATTTATCCGGGTCACAGCCACCCGATGTGGATGCTAGCCAACCTGAGAAAGAGTCGGACTACGTGCCACACAATGTTTGTGGTCCTGATACTGGGCAGAGCAGCCAGTCAATAATATTAGCTGGTTCTGGTTTTGCTGATGGGGATGAGGAAGGGGGTGAAATGCAGATGCTGATGGAGGAAGAGGACGAGGATGGATTGGCGGAGGATCTGGATTCTAAAAATTCCGAGGATGAAGTGGAGGTACCGATTCCTTCTGCATGGGATCGGGACATATCCACCGGTCTTACGGTCAACGATGGCCATGTGACTCCATGGCAGTATAATCTGAACCAAGTCTAGATAGGGGCTATGTTTGATACAAAGAAAGAATTGAAGTATGTGGTGATAAAGTGGGCTATGTCTACACAGAGGGTTTTTCGGACACACATATCAAGTCCACCAAATTATACCGTAAAATATGTTGAAACCAGTTGTCCTGGGAAGGTGCACGGGCACGTGCCGAAGTATGATGTAACACCCCGGACACACCCGCCGGTGGACCCGCCGGTGGTCGTTACTCCTGGCGGGATCTAGACTGGCCCCACATATCAATACTAGTCTTTTCTACGCACTTTGTCCTCACTCGTGCGCACCCGGGAGCAACTTCCCGGTCGGTCACCCATCCTGAAATTACTCCAAGCTGAGCCCGCTTAACTTTGGAGTTCTGTCCGAATGGGCTTCCGGAAAAGAAAGAATTCCTTATTGATATGAGTAGTCTACCTTCCCTAATAAGCCAGGTTGTCACATACACCCTCACTCAGAGGAACCGACGTCCTCGTCGGGCCACGGGAACGTTCCCTCTTAGCACATATGTCTGTGCATCCAGTCCGGTACATGTGACATGCCGCGTGCCACGACGGGTCACAAACGTCATGAATAACATGACCGCACATATGTCCGCAAACATCCGTGTAACCGCGAGGGTCGGCTCTGATACCAACTTGTAACACCCCGGACACACCCGTCGGTGGTCGTTACTCCTGGCGGGGTCTAGACTGGCCCCACATAACAATACTAGTATTTTTTGTGCACTTTGTCCTCACTCGTGCGCACCCGGGAGCAACTTCCCGGTCGGTCACCCATCCTGAAATTACTCCAAGCTGAGCACGCTTAACTTTGGAGTTCTGTCCGAATGGGCTTCCAGAAAAGAAAGAATTCCTTATTGATATGAGTAGTCTACCATCCCTAATAAGCCAGGTTGTCACATACACCCTCACTCAGAGGAATCGACGTCCTCGTCGGGCCACGGGAACGTTCTCTCTTGGCACATACGTCTGTGCATCCAGTCCGGTACATGTGACATGTCGTGTGCCATGACGGGTCACAAACGTCATGAATAACATGACCGCACACCTATCCGCAAACATCAGTGTAACCGCGAGGGTCGGCTCTGATACCAACTTGTAATGCCCCGGACACACCCGCCAGTGGTCGTTACTCCTGGCGGGATCTAGACTGGCCCCACATATCAATACTAGTATTTTCTGTGCACTTTGTCCTCACTCGTGCGCACCCGGGAGCAACTTCCCGGTCGGTCACCCATCCTGAAATTACTCCAAGCTGAGCACGCTTAACTTTGGAGTTCTGTCCGAATGGGCTTCCGGGAAAGAAGGAATTCCTTATTGATATGAGTAGTCCACCATCACTAATAAACCAGGCTATCACATATGACATCCACTAGGTTGTCACCAATGGCGTCCCACACAATTGTGTGAGGAAGAACCTGTTGGTGAAGCATCCTAACCTGACTTCAACTCTCATTGTGCAACTCATGTATACTGAGATTGTAGAGAAGAAAGATATGGAAGCAAAACACATCCAGACAGCAGTGAAGGTCAGATGGAATTATGTCATACCTTACGGGAAGGCTTGGAGTGGAAATACGGATTTATTTGGTCAAAACTAGATGAGCTTACTAAGAAGCGAGTTCGTGCAAGGAAGAAAATGAAGAAGATCAGGTTAAATTAGCAGCACTCATCGCGGAGCTAGAGGAGCCAGTAGGTCTCTATGACTTGCCAGGAATGGACCCTCCTAACACTAAGAGAAAGAAGGGGAGGGCAATAAAGAATTTTTCTGAGTGGATAGAGAAAGAGCCTCCTGTGAATTGGTCTTTTCTGCATGACATCCATGGAGCTAGGTATGGCCACATGATAACCAATCTTGCAGAGGTGTATAACTTTGTACTTAGAGGGAATAGAGCATTGCCACTTAGAACTATTGTGGAGGCCGTATTCCATGGCACTTTGAGACATTTCAGAGAAAGGCACGAGTTAGCAAAGAAGCATATTGCAGATAATAAGAACACACCTTATTGTAGCCGTGTCATGGAGTACATGGAAAAGAAGATAGAGAAATCAAAGAAGCACACTGTCAGACTGATAGGTAATCAGGAAAGGAGGTATGAGGTTCGGCTTCCTATCGACGGTTTTGGTTCTACAAATGAGGTGAAGACGCACGAGGTAAAAATTGGAACATAATTTTATCCAACATGCGGGTGCATATGCAACAAATCAAAGTTGTTGCACCTACCTTTCTCACATGTGTTGGCTGCATGTGACCAGATTGAGTTGGACTCTGTGTCCTTTGTGTCCCCATACTATTTAAAAGAGGCAGTACTCAATACATGGACATGTGAGATGACAGGGTTTAGAGTCGTCGGCAATTTCAACAAGGTAAACGGTGGTGAGAGAGTATATATCCCTGATCTAGAACTTCACCAAACAAGTAGGGCAGATGAAAGGCCCGTCGCATCCGAAACGATATGGACCAATATGAAGCTGGTGGAGCAACCACACAATGTTTGTTATGCGTGGCTTATGGGCATAGGATGAAATATTGTCCCGACCTGAACAAAGATGGTGCTTCCACATCGATGAGTGCTTCCACATCAACGACTGCGACAACGGGAGCAAGAGGCGGACGTGGTCGTGGCAGTCGAGGCCGAAGGGGCGGACAAGGAAGAAATTACTCACAAGCTATATAATGTGTCGTACTATGTTTTAATTTGTAATATGTCAGGACTATGTTTTAATTTGTAATATGTGAGAACTATGTTTTAATTTGTAATATGTCAGGACTATGTTTTAATTTGTAATATGCCAGGGCTATGTTTTCATTTGTAATATATTTGGACTATGTTTTAATTTGTGATATGTCAGGACTATGTTTTAATAGGTATTGTGTCATGCTATGTTTTATTTGCACCCGAGATTTTTTTTGAATTGCAGATGTCTTCGTATCCGTTGCTTAATGCTAATATCGATAGAAAGCACCGGGGCGCCCTTACGGAAGCGGGCAAGAACTTAGACGTGTTGGTCACTCGCACCCCAAAGTCTAACTGGATGATACACCTTCACTGTTGTATGGGCCGTCCAATATAATTCCAGCCCGTTTTAACTTCCGGCCCATGTACGGCCCATGACGTCTTTTGGCACATATGAGACCCTTAGTAACCCTCTGCCCATGTACGGCCCATGACGTCTTTTGGCACATATGAGGCCCTTAGTAACCCTCGGCCCATTAACGGCCCGTGGTAAAACTAGCCCGTAATGAATAGTGTATCACTTTATACCCATTAATGGCCCATTATTCCGGTGGGCTGTTTCCAGCCCATGTTATCTTTCGGCCTTCTCAGGGCCCATTTATTCTTGGGCTTATTTCCAGCATTCGTTTAATTTCA
Organism: Secale cereale; assembly: GCA_902687465.1. Classification (NCBI taxonomy): domain Eukaryota; kingdom Viridiplantae; phylum Streptophyta; class Magnoliopsida; order Poales; family Poaceae; genus Secale; species Secale cereale. The sequence goes on from LR738713.1 coordinate 75,601,674, forward strand.
GCCCGTTACAATCATTTTCTACTTGTGGGCCAAAAACAGCCCGTGGTTACAGTCGGCCCGTTTGTGGCCCGTTAATACGTTGGGCCGTTTTCATAGCGTCATCAAATACGGCCCATTTATTCTTGGGCTCATTTCCAGCATTCATTTACTTTCGACCCGTTACTGTCATTTTCTTCTTGTGGGCCAAATACAGCTCGTGGTTACAGTCGGCCCGTTTGTGGCCCATTAATACGTTGGGCCATTTTCATAGCGTCATCAAATACAACCTATTAACAATGGCCCGTTATGGTCGGCTCATGAACGGACGATTTCAACTCTAGCCCATTTACGGCCATAATGTGGTCAATTATTGGCCCATGTTTGGCCAACCGATCATACGGCCCGTAGAAGGCCCATTGATGATACAGCCCGTAGAAGGCCCATTGTGTCTACGCCCCGTAGAAGGCCCATTGTTTTTACGGCCCGTAGAAGGCCCATTGTTTCTACGGCCCGTAGGAGGCCCATGTTAACTACAGTAAATATGTAGCCAATTGTTAATGTGGCCTAGTTTTAAAAAATAGGTTATTGTGGCCACTAGAAAAACACAAAAAAAGAACTATAGTGACTACAAGCAAACAACTAAACAAGACAATAACGAAATAAATAAGCAAGAAATTAATGCTAGCCTATTACCGCTATTACACATATTACATCCACTCGGCATCAAAGTTCACCACCAGTGCAAATATATGGAACAAAGCAGCATATTACATACACTGGCTGTCAAAATTGGCCACCAGTGCAAATAAACGCAGCAGCAAAACATGAGCATAACTGAAACAACTTCAGAAGAGCTCAAGAAACGTGGTATCCACCATGCTAGCAATAAGCTTAGCAAGCTTATTAGCTTTGTCCTGTTTGGCGCTAAAATCCTCCAATGCTTGTTGTTGCACTAGAAAGTATGCAGCTGAATGCTCCAGGGACTTCCACAGTCTTTCCGCTTCTTGTCGCAGCACAGGTGATCGATATCTTTCAGCTTGTAGTTGAGACTCAAGAAACCAAACTGATTCAGACAGTGAGTTTGAATAGCTTGTGCAAGTGGTAGTGGCCAGTAACTCCAACACTAAACCAAGACAAGACTTTGGGGTTGTCTCACTATCTTCGAGATAGTCTTCCTTAGCTGTTTTATCAGCTTTGTTGGAGACCAACAAGGATGTGTCACTATCCTGAACCTTATATGCATTACTTCCTTTACCATTGCTTAATAAGGCACTCTTCCCCAATATTCTGTCAGCATTCTAAAAGAAGAAACAAGCAGACACATAACAATTTACATGTACTAGTATATGAAACTCATTTGGGTGAACCAGTTCATTAGTAAGGTGGACAAGATTAAACTACCAAGTCTTCTATTGCCAAGTACTAGTACATAATAAAAGCATCAAACAAACATATATCTATGTCCTATGGTCACTGCATTGTCTTGCCAAATCAAAATAGAGACACGGTTCAAATCATATCAGTTCAAGACAAAGCAGCAGTGAAAGAATACAAAGCGTGGGAAACTACACAGCACAACAAGATTTCAGATGGGTACCACGGGTCTACATGTACAACAACATTATTTGCTTTGTTGTGATGCTAGTAATGTGCATGATATGAGAAGTCGACTGTATACACAATTGAAATTGAAATCAACAGAGCTATTGATAAGAGCAAGCCTTTTGAAGAAACATGCGTGAACATACCTGTTGTGCCATTGGAGTTTCGATTGGACTCTTCAATTTAAAAATAAGTTTGTATGAGTAAATACAGTGATACAAGAGCAAAGCAGTATGCACGATAGCAATCATAGTTAAAAAAGACGCGCCTAAGCGAGCGCTTAAGCCCGCCTAGGATCTAGGCGTTGGCGAAACGCATTGCGCATAACTACGCTTAATCTGTGCATAACTACGCATAAGCATGCGCTTTGGTCAGTAAAGCGCAAGGCTGTGGCAAAACGCACAATTAACGCCTAACACTTTTTGGAACTATGATAGCAATGGAATCTTAAATTAGAACAGTTGTTCTTCAGGTTTAGGCACTTGTTCTACATGAACAGAGTACAGTAAGACGCAAGAATATAGTACTTAAAAATAGAAAATGAGCTCATAGACCTTACCACATTCTTGGTTCGGGACCAGTACAGAAGAAGGCATTCCCAGTCATCGTCCAGTAAACGTGTCTCAGGAGAACGTAAGGGAATTTGATGAGTTTCTTTGCCGGTGAAGTACGTTTTCTTCAGGTAATTCTGATACTGCCACCAAGCATTCTTGAAGATAGCAGAGGTATTAGCACATGTTACCTCATCCCGAGTTTCCAAATCGGTCCTTCTCTATAGAGAAAAATGGGAAAATTTGTTGTATTATAACCATCATGGAGGTAGGATGTATGGGACAAAGTAAAGTAATTGCCATGAATAACATTACTTACATATAACTCCTGGACAAACACCTGCAACTAGCATTTTCCTTCATCTTTAGTATAATATTTCCAAGATGGGAAGATACGCACATACAATTTAACAACATCAAATGTGATAGATGCTAAAGTACGACTAGCTGGTTGTGCTTCCACCACAGGAATAGGCGTACTAACTGGTGGAGTTGGGGTTCGCCGTGGTAGTACTGGCCCTCTGGGCACTGGAGCTACCTTACTAACTACTCTTGTTTGGGAGCTCTGTGGTGGAGATGGTGTTGTGTCAACAGGAACTGGGTTACTATCTGCTGGGGTTGGGGTTAGATTTAGTGAAGCTGGTTCTCTTTCCATCGCAGTAGGGGTACAATCTGCGAGAGTTTGGGTTATGTGTGATAGGGCTGGTTCTCGTGCATGTACAACCGGGGTGCTATCTCCACCAACAGGTAGCACTGTTTTATTTGAAGACCGTGTTTTTAGTCCGCTAGATGCTGGCATCACCCGCTCCAATTCAAATGGCTGATAAACAGGAAACATAGTTGAATGTATAGACATTGTATGAGAGACAGATGCAATAGATAGTGTGGAAAAAAGAGGACATGAAATAGTTGACATGTATATTGTTTAACTAAAATGGATAGCATGACATAATTTCACATATATGATGTCTGTCTGAACTGGATAGCATAGCATAACATAATTCAAAGATATGATGAATAACTAAAACGTCGTGCCAAGTTAGAGCATACACCTCGGTGGGGGAATAGGACTAGTCATCTATCTCTGAATCCATCTGCGAGGAGCTATCGAGGCCCAACAAGAGATCTGTTTCGATAGGCAGCACTGTCTGCTCTGAAGGCCTTGTTTTCACTCCAGATTTTTCAATCTCCCACCCAAATGGCTGATTCACAGGAAGAGTAGTTTAATGTACAAACATTGTTGACAAATGGAAATGTAATGAAGAAAATGATGGGCAAGTTATCATTCAAATATATGATGCCTGGTTAAACAGGATGGCATTGCACATTTCACATATATTATGGCTGGCTAAAATACATGAGACTGCATAATTCCCATATATTATATAGAAACTAAACAGGTGGCGACAGAACATGTCTAAATAAGCAGATGACATATATGATGTCAAAAGTAGGCACTGTAAGGCAACATATGCATGATATGACTAACATCACCATGCCAAGGTAGAGAAAACACCTTGGGGGGTAAATAGGAGTGGTCAGCGGCATCTGAATCCGCCTCAGAACAGATATATTCCTCTAGATTACAATCTGGAGAGGGGTGGGGAGGGTTTGCCATTGAACCCACCATGGAGTGATGTCTGCATGACATTTTATTGTCGTGCAAAACTCTTCTCTTTTTCACTACATGGTCAGCATGACTGTGTACAATATCTAACATGCATACGAAAAAAATATGGTGAGGTTATGTAAGAAGAGCATGCAGAAATTTAGAGTGATGGTAACAACCAGTGGATGGATCCAAAAATAATTATAGCAGGCTGATGATTGCTTTAATTTAATAAAAAGACAGATCATGATTGCTTTACTATTTGTTCCCCACCCAAGATGAACAACATAAGCATACCCTAGGTGAACCAGATATTAGACAGAGATACTATTCATTGCTTCCTCGATATGTGCCCCACAACTAATTTAGAACTCAAGTTTGAACATTAATTTGGACCCAACTTGGAGTCCAAGAGGTGAACGGGACGATAAAGTAGCAGGTAATTTTAAGCAATGCATAACATAAGCAGAATCAAAAGAGTGCGATGATACGTCTCCAACGTATCTATAATTTTTGATTGTTCCATACTATTATTTATGATGTTTTGGATGTTTAATGGGCTTTGTTATATACTTTTATATTATTTTTGGGACTAACCTATTAACCCAAAGGCCCAGTCCAGATTGCTGTTTTTTTTTTGCCTATTTCAGGGTTTTACAGAAAAGGAATATCAAACGGAGTCCAAATAGAATGACACTTCGGGAGAGATATTTTTGGAGCAAAATACACACGGGAGACTTGAGAACCATGGAATAGGGCACACGTGGCGTCCACGAGGGTGGGGGCGCCCCCCTACCTGGCGTGCCCCCCTGCCTCGTGGGCCCCATGTTTGGCCCCCGTGCCCTCCTTCCTCCTATATATACCTATGTACCCCGAAAACATCAGAAGAGGAGAGAAAACCCTAGTTCCACCGCCGCAACCTTCTGTTCCCGTGAGATCCCATCTTGGGGCCTGTTCTGGAGCTCCGCCGGAGGGGGGATCTACCACGGAGTGCTTCTACACCATCATCATCGCCTCACCATGAGTTGTGAGTAGTTTACCACAGACCTTCGGGTCCATAGCTAGTATCTAGATGGCTTCTTCTCTCTCTTTGGATCTCAATACCAAGTTCTCCTCAGTCTTCGAGGATATCTATTCGATGTAATCTCTTTTTGCGGTGTGTTTGTCGGGATTCGATGAATTGTGGGTTTATGATCAAGATTATCTATGAGAAATATTTGGTTCTTTTCTGAACTCTTTATGTATGATTATAATATCCTTGCAAGTCTCTTCGAATTATTGGTTTGGTTTGGCCTACTAGATCTATAGTTCTTGCAATGGGAGAAGTGCTTGGCTTTGGGTTCAATCTTGCGGTGTCCTTTCCCAGTGACAGTAGGGGTAGCAAGGCATGTATTGTATTGTTGCCATCGAGGATAAAAAGATGGGGTTTATATCATATTGCTTGAGTTTATCCCTCTACATCATGTCATCTTGCTTAAGGCGTTACTCCGTTCTTATGAACTCAATACACTAGATGCATGCTGGATAGCGGTCGATGTGTGGAGTAATAGTAGTAGATGCAGAATCGTTTCGGTCTACTTGTCTCGGACGTGATGCCTATATATAATGATCATGCCTAGATAGTCTCATAATTATTCGCTTTTCTATCAATTGCTCGACAGTAATTTGCTCACCCACCGTAGAATTCCGCTATCATGAGAGAAGCCACTAGAGAAACCTATGGCCCCCGGGTCTATTCTCAACATATCAATCTACAATCTACTTTATTTTTCCGCTTTTACTTTCTGTTCTTATATCCAAAAATACCAAAAATATCAAACTATCATCTCTATCAGATCTCACTTTCATAAGTGACCGTAAGGGATTGACAACCCCTTATCGTGTTGGCTGCGAAGTTCTTATTTGTTTGTGCAGGTGCGAGGGACTCGCGCGTGGTCGCCTACTGGATTGATGTGACGCCCGAAGACCGACGTCCCAGAAGATTCCAGAAGATTCCAGATGTTTCGGGTCCTTCCGTGTGTTTCATTTGTGCTTGTGTTATTTATTTTGCATTGCATCATGTCATCATGCCATCATGTCATATTTATTTTGCATCTCAACTTAAATAAATCGTGTGGACCTTCGGTCCATTTAAATCGAGGGAAGAATGACTTCTCTTTATAACATATAAAAGCCTCTCAATATTATTAGGGAGCTATATTAAATATTCCATTTGTTTGGAATTAACCCCAAACACACTTGCATATATTCCCCATGCCTCTTAATTCAAGTTTCTCCATCAAAACCTTGTCTTCAATTCTTTTCCGTTGTATCGAGGTTCCTCCAAAAATTCGAACATTTTTTGGACACTTCTATAATCTAGTCTTAGTTCAAACCCATTTGAATTAAATTCAAATGTGTTTGAATTATATCTCGTTCATGCCTTTTCTATTTTTCTCGGACCGTGCTCATTTTATGATGCCCGAGAAAAATAACCTCTTGTGTTTTTGCCCTAACCCCCCTCCTCATTCTTTTCTTCTCTTATTTGTTTTTTTTATTAAAAGGGAAATGAGAAGGGAGATCCCAGCAGCCTAGCTTGGGCCTCCTAGCAAGCACTCCTTGGCCCAGCCTCCTCCTGGCCCGACCGCTCCTCCCGAACCCTAGCTAGCCCCCTCGCTCGCCACCCCGCTCCTCCCCTCGCTAACTCCCTCCGCCGCCAGAACGAACCCCCTCTCTCAGCCCCGATTCCCTCCTCCTCCTATCGAGCCTCTCCTCTCGCTGCTGCCCTTCGTCCTCCTCCCCGTTGCCCCGCGCCTTCAAGGACCTGTTCGCCCCCATCGCCCCTGGGCCGAAGCCAGCGAGGCCGGCCTCCCCGCTCAAGCTCCCGAGGCCAGCCAGGCCGCGCGCCGTGCGCCTCTCCTCTGGCCCCGCGGCCACGAGCGCCCCGCCGGCCAGGAGCTGTTGCCTCCTCGCCAACTCTCTCCAGCGTCGCCCTAGCGCCACTCCTCGTTCCCGCCTCCTCGTCCGCCGCCCTTCCGTCGCCCGGCCACTGCCGGCCGCCGCCGCGCCAAGGTCTCCGTCTCCCTCCTTGCTGCGGCCTCCAGCCAGCCTCGTGCCGGTCCCGGCGCGCCAAGGCTGCAGAAGCCTCGCGGCTGCCAGCCTCCCCCAACGGCAGCCGACTGGCCAGATTGCCCCGTCGTCCGCCCCAGGGCTGCCTCCGTCGCCATGCTCCAGCAAGGTCCTGCGCCGACCTCTCCTCATAGGCGTGTTCCCGAGCGCCTCCTCCGGCGTCCGTAATGGCCAGCTGCGCGGCGCATGCGCCTCCTTGCTGCTGCCTCCGTGTAGCCCGAGTGTGTTTTTTCCTTTGTGTGCTTCGGTTTGTGCCAAGATCTACTGCACCGTGTGTACAACTACATGGAATCGCCAAGTCCTGATCCGACAAGTTCCACGACGACCCGAACATCTACGGAACAACGAGCTCCATGAACGCCTACCGTCGCAAGAACGAGGACCCCAAGTACCACGTCGCCGAAGACCGCGAGTACAACTACTTCCCACTACGCCAAGTACCACTACCGTCGCCTCGTGTACGACTACTTCCCTCTACGAACGGAACGACTACTCCTTTTGGCAACGTGAACGACTTCTTCCTCTACGATCTCGAGCCGCCCCGAAACAAATGTTCCGAAGGTATAACCCGAGACGATGACCCGTGGAATGCTTGATGTGTTGTATGAAATGTTTGGCCTTGTGTGCACCGTTCCCGTTTCAACTTTTGTCTTGCTCCTCGGTTGCCTCGTCGCCGACCCGTGGGAACCCGGTGACGGGATCACCCCACCATTCATCTTGTTCCGCTCGCTCTCCGTCATCTTTTGCACCGGTCTCGCAACGAGTTACCGGTACCGATATGTTGCATGGCATCATTTTCGGATCGTTGCCGTGGCACCCTTTCCTTCCACCACGGTGACAAGACTTCATATCTCTTCTTGTCAACTTTTAATAAATTGCATAAACTTGATCATGTCATCCGCATCATGTTAACAACATTAAAATGTGTGAATTGTTGTTTGCTTTAAATTGCTAAACATGCATGATGACCCTCAACCGTAAGGGATCTATTGCAGCGTTTTCGATAAGTAAGAGTGTCGAACCCAACGAGGAGCAGAAGGTATTGATAAGCGTTTCTGAGCAAGAAATCACTGCAAGCACTGAAAGATAACTTTTTAGGGGTTTCTCGATATAAGTAACAGGAAAGTAAAAGCAAGCAATGTAAAAGGCACTGGGAGTAGCAAGTGGCCCAATCCTTTCTTAGCAAAGGAGAGGCCTAGCAACTGAACTTATAAAGACTAAAGCGTTCCTGAGGACACACGGGAGAGGTAGTCATGTGCTTTCACCATATTCCGTATCGATACTATGTTATGTGTTGATAAGTGTTGAGTGGGTGGATCTATGCTAGTACACTCTCTAGACTAAGATGAGTGCACTCTTATGATTAAACACCTTGCAAGCATCCGCAAATACAAGATAGAATTTAAGGCAAAAGCCTAACCATAGCAATACGATCGAGGATCCATTATTCCCTTATGCAAAAGCGTGCGAACTGGGGTTCAGGTTTCTGTCACTCCGGCAACCCACCATAAGCATTCTTTATACACAATGTATTCTCCTAGGTCCTTAATAAGGCGAAGTGTTGGGTGTTCGACTCACACAACACCACTAGTAGAATGAAAACGCAACTTAAGTATCAAACAACACATATTACTTCAACAGCATATGACTACTAACAACAAGACTTTCCCCATGTCCTCAAGAACTAAGGTAACTACTCACGAGACATAAAAGAGATCATGATCAGTGGGGATAAATATGTGATAAACAATCTGGACATAATAATATTTCTCCAACAAAACTCAATAGCATTCACCACAAAGTAGTAATCAACACCGATGGAGTAGAGAGGATAGGTAGTACGAGTTACAACACAAGTTGCGATTGTAAGATGAGATTTGGATGAAGATGGAGATGGTGCTGGTGTTGGGGATGATGTTGATGATGATCTCGATGATGCCCGTGATGATGGTGATGACGATGGCGACGATCTCCCCTTCCGGGAGGTGATCTCCCCGGCGGAATCTGCCCGCCAGAGATGGCTTTTTCTTCTCTGTAGGTTTCCGCCACGGAGCGGCGGCGGAACTCCGTAAAAATTCCTGTCCCTAGGGTTTTTGGATAACGGAGAGCATATATGCAAAAGGGGACGGCCAGAGGTGGGCCAGGGGCTCCAGGCGCCCCCCCGGCGCGGCCAGGTGGGGGGGGGGGGGCCAGGGCGCCTGGGCACCCTATGGCCCCCCTCTGGTTGCCCTTTCGCGTGCCTTCGTGATCCGTCTGAAAAATATCTCCCGTCAATTTTCAGGTAATTTGGAGGTATTCTTTTTCAGCAACTCAGCGTCCACTTTTTACTGCTGAATCCTGCGTCTGCTGCTTCGGCATCGGAAAGTTTGCAAACTATGTAAAATAGACCAAAACAACATAAGAACATCACCGTAACGTGAAATATATCATGAAATATATCAATGAATAAGGATAAATTATGATACAAAATAGTGATGCATTTTGGACGTATCAACACCCCCAAGCTTAGACCTCGCTTGTCCCCAAGCGAATACTGAGCTCGGTAAACCTGTCCACAAGTTTAGAGAGTGAAGTATCGATAAACAGAATACGAACAAGAAGCATCACAGTTTCCTCACCAACTTAAATATCCTCAACAGCAATCTTCAACTCATAAGGCCTTTATAAAAGAGTGGTAACACTTATATTCGAAAGTAGGGCTAAGGAAACTTATTGAATCATGGCAAACATGTCCTTTGGTCAAAGAACAACTAATAGCTTTTACTTTTGCTCTTTCTTTATGTTTTGATGAGACTAATTGAAGCTTTTGAAAGAACATGTCATCAGGCAAGAAGTGAAAGTGTTAACACAAAGGAAGATATTTGCCTTAGCTGGGCTTTGACAAACAACTTATTTATCAAATGATAATGTCAACAAGGATATGATATGACAAATCTTAATGCAACTTTATATGAATGAATCCTTATCAACATCAAATGTCTGCTCTCTTTAAGAATAGAAGGGAGTAGGAATAACTGACTCAACTTAAAATTAAAAGATGGGCCCTGCTCTAGGGTAGTAGGGAAAACTCATGTGCTATCCTTAAATCAAACAGAATGAAAACAAGTTTTGAGAGGTGCATGATTTGTCAACGAATGCTAATAGATAACTCAACTACTTCTTGAGCTGGACAAGTTTCGAGGAACGGCTCCCGCACGAGGACGATCACATCCTCTTATTCTCCTTTGTTAATCATTGCCAAAGTTTTCTGATTTCTCATGAACAAAGCGTGAAGGAGGGTTTGTTTGTTATATTATCTTTTCGAGCCGGGCGCACTCAATGCCAGTTCCTTCTCGTATTATGGGTTTGCACATTAGACATGCAATCCCGGGGTGAAGCTTGTCCAATTCAAGAAGACTATGAATTAGCTATTACTTCCTCATGAGCTAAAACAGAGGCACAAAATAAAAGATTTTGAACATTTAAGGATAACACATAAATTATATACTTTTAGGAGGTGGTAGTGGAACACCACGAGTAGGTAGGTATGGTGGACTCATATGGAAGGTATTGGTTTTAAGGGTATGGACGCACAAGCAGAATACCGCTTAGTACAGAGTTAGGCTAGCAAAGGTTTTGAGAGAGCAGACAACTGATGATGACTAAGATGCAAAGCAATATAAAGCATGAACATTGAAATAAGCATAACACATCAAGTTGTCTTCCTTGACAGCATAACACTTCAAGCATAATAACATAAAGGTTTTGGCTATGTTGATACTTTAAGAAAATCATGCTTGTTGTTATGACCAAA
>LR738713.1:75661056-75679806 GCA_902687465.1 Secale cereale
TTCACCTCTTGCCATGTTAACAAACATTTAACCTTGTCTTGTAATAACGAGAGTCAATTAAATAATTAACATGTGGTGTTTTGTCAATATGCAACTCGTTGCATATTGAGCTCCACTTAACTTGTAGTGTTGTTTGTGCACTTTGCCATGCCATGCATATTTAAACCGGACATGCATCATACTTGGATGTGCATCGTATGCCATGTTTATGCTTGTATGTTTACCGTGTTGTTTGTTTCTTTCCGGTTGCTTCTCTTGTTAGCTTCGGTTTCGTTCCGGAGTTGTGAGGATTCGCTCGACTGTGTTGCTTCGTCTACTTCGTGGACTTGTTCTTCTCCCTTGTGGAATTCCAGGCAAGATGACCGAACCCCGATAACATTACTATCTTTGCCTATTGCTAGTAGTTCCGCTCTATAGTTTTGCCTCGATGCCCATGATCTTCTTGTCAGCCTCCTACTTGTAACCATTGCCCTGTTTAACCAACCTACCTATGCAAACCGTTGCTTGGCTAAGTACGCTTCGCTCAGCCCTTCTTATAGCATTGCTAGTTGCAGGTGAAGATCGAAGATGCTTGCTACATGTTGAAGTTTGGTTGGGTTATATCACACTATATAAATGCTTAAATGAAATCATCTATATATTGGCAAGGGTGGAAGGCTAAGCCTTTTGCTTGGTGATTTGTTCCACTCATGCCGTTAGGAACCGTATAAACCGGTGTTATGTTCCTTGATTATGCGTTCCTAACACGGTTGGGGTGTATGGGACCCCCTTGATAAACCGCTAAGTGCTAAGTCTTTTCCAGCAAGTCCCAACATTTGGTACTATTTGCCTAATAACTAATAAAACTTGCATGTGGACTAGCTATCCCTTTTATTTTAATTCAACAACCCCGGGCCAGTGCTCCACATGAGTGTTGGTCCGAAACGGGGGTCCTGCAGGGCCACCTCGAGGAAACTCAAGGTCTGGTAAAAACCTGTAGCATCGCCCATCCAGTCGTGTCCTGAGACTAGATACGCGCGGCTACCTATCAGGGTGTCGACACGTCGAGAGGATTTGCTGGATTAGCCTTACCTTAGTTTGGTTTAACTTGAGCACGGGATTCCGAGAATACTCGGGTCTTCCCACTTTGGAGTTGCGACTCCGCGGATCGTGGGCTTGTAATGGGTCAAGTTGGAACACCCCTGCAGGGTTTAAACTTTTGAAAGCCGTGCCCGCGGTTATGTGGCAGATGGGAGCTTGTTAATATCCGGTTGTAGATAACTTGACAGCATGTTCCAATACACTACCAGCGTGTGTACCATGACTATCAATTTCCGAATAGGGATTTGGGAGTTGAACACGGTGGGGTTATGTTTGACTGGCTTTAGCTAGGATCACTTCGTGATCATCTCTCGACCGAGGCACTTCTCTTCTCGCTCTCTTTTACGTAAGCTAGTGCTAGTTGCTGCTGCAGACTCTTGTTGTTCCTTCACCTCTCGTTCTTTCTTCAGCCTTGTCCTCACCCAAGGCTTAAATAGTCTTGTTACCCGGGAACGGGATTGCTGAGTCCTCGGTGGCTCACAGTTACTTCACCACACCAGATGCAGGTTCAGCCGAGTATGTTGCAGGAGATGGACCAGTTCTTCACCGGGAGTTCGATGAAGAGCTTGGCCGTATGCTTGTGACGTTTCGACGATCAGTAGTGGTTTCTACTAGGATTCGATCCGGACCTGTGGCTTTATGTTGTTTTGGTATCTTTCTTTTGGATCTTCGCCCGTAGTCGGGTTGTGATGTTTTGAATGATGTCTTGTTTATGTAATGTTTTGTGTGAAGTGGCGAGTGTAAGCCAACTATCTCCTTTTGCAATTTAATCCCTCTTTTACATGAGTCGTGCAAAGATACCAAACTTGAGATCATTCTAGGATGGGCTTATATCTTTAAGTCGTGCCTCGACACGTAGGAGATATAGTCCCATCCTGGGCATTATAAAGCCGATCAGGCTCGGCATCCCGGTGCACAAGACATTTCGACAATGGTAAAACAAGTCTAGCAAGACCTCCCGGCGTGCCGACACCCTGATAGTAGCCGCGCGCATCTCGTCTCAGGCCACGACCGGATGAGCACAGCGTACAGCGGCCAAACCCCAAGTTTCCAAGGGGGGGACGCCGCACATGTCTCTATTTGGGACCAACACCAACAACACTGGCCCCCCTGTTATGTACAATTAAGAACCCGGGGACATGACCCACTATGCAATTAATTAATTATTTAAGTTGTTATTATGAGCAAATTAAAACCAATGTTGGGCCTTGCTGGAGGAGTTTTATTCAAAGTCGAACTGTCAAGGGGTCCCCATCCACCCATCGTGTAAGGAACGCAAAATCAAGGAACATAATGCCGGTTTATCGGCGCCTAAGGTGGCATGAGTGGAACAAAACACCGAGCAAAAGGCCAAGCCTTCCACCCATGCCCAGTATATAGGTGTGTTAATAATAATAATAGATATTGTGATATTCCAACAACAAGTTCCCTCCTGGAACGAACTTCATCTTCACCTGCAACTAACAACGCTATAAGAGGGGCTGAGCAAGCGGATAACATAGCCAAACAGTGGTTTTTCTAGGAAGGTGTCAAAGGTTAGAGGTTTCATGGCAACAAGGAGAGGCTGACATAAAAGATGGGTAGCGCGACATGTAACGATAGCATCGAGACAACTAAGCATGGCAATGGTAGTAAAGGTATCCAAGGGTATGATCATCTTGCCTGGGATTCCGCAAGGGAGAAGAACGGATCCATGAAGTAGACGAAGAAGAAGCCTCACAACTCCGGAACGAAACCGAAGCTAACCAGAGAAGCAACCGGAAAGAAGCAAACAACACGGTAAACACACAATCATAAACATGGCATACGATGCACATCCAAGTATCATGCATGTCCGGTTTAAATATGCATGGCATCGCAATGTGCACAAACAACACTACAAGTTAAGTGGAGCACAATATGCAACGAGTTGCATATTGACGAAACACCACATTTTAATTATGCAATTGACTCTCGTTTAATTACAAGACAAGATTAAATGTTTGTTAACATGGCAAGAGGTGAAGCATAATAAAACTACACTATTTAGGCATTTTAAATGAGGCCGGAAATAACAACAACAAACTCCGGGAAAAACCCCATATGCATTGATACGTCCAAAATGCATCACTATTTTTGTATCATAATTTATCCTTATTCATTGATATATTTCACGTTACGGTGATGTTCTTATGTTGTTTTGGTCTATTTTACACAGTTTGCAAACTTTCCGATGCCGAAGCAGCAGACGCAGGATTCAACAGTAAAAAGTGGACGCTGAGTTGCTGAAGAAGAATACCTCCAAATTACCTAAAAATTGACGGGAGATATTTTTCAGACGGATCACGAAGGCACGCAAAAGGGCAACCAGAGGGGGGCCACAGGGTGCCCAGGCGCCCTGGCGGCGCGCCCCCCCTGGCTGCACCGGGGGGGCGCCTGGAGCCCCTGGCCCACCTCTGGCCGTCCCCTTTTGCATATATGCTCTCCGTTATCCAAAAACCCTAGGGACGGGAATTTTTACGGAGTTCTGCCGCCGCTCCGTGGCGGAAACCTACAGAGAAGAAAAAGCCATCTCCGGCGGGCAGATTCCGCCGGGGAGATCACCTCCCGGAAGGGGAGATCGTCGCCATCGTCATCACCATCATCACGTGCATCATCGAGATCATCATCAACATCATCCCCAACACTAGCACCATCTCCATCTTCATCCAAATCTCATCTTACAATCGCAAGTTGTGTTGTAACTCGTACTACCTATCCTCTCTACTCCATCGGTGTTGATTACTACTTTGTGGTGAATGCTATTGAGTTTTGTTGGAGAAATATTATTATGTCCAGATTGTTTATCACCTATTTATCCCCACTGATCATGATCTCCTTTATGTCTCGTGAGTAGTTACCTTAGTTCTTGAGGACATGGGGAAAGTCTTGTTGTTAGTAGTCATATGCTGTTGAAGTAATATGTGTTGTTTGATACTTAAGTTGCGTTGTCATTCTACTAGTGGTGTTGTGTGAGTCGAACACCCAACACTTCGCCTTATTAAGGACCTAGGGGAATACATTGTGTATAAAGAATGCTTATGGTGGGTTGCCGGAGTGACAGAAACCTGAACCCCAGTTCGCACGCTTTTGCATAAGGGAATAATGGATCCTCGATCGTATTGCTATGGTTAGGCTTTTGCCTTAAATTCTATCTTGTATTTGCAGATGCTTGCAAGGTGTTTAATCATAAGAGTGCATTCATCTTAGTCTAGAGAGTGCACTAGCATAGATCCACCCACCAACACTTATCAACACATAACATAGTATCGATACGGAATATGGCGAAAGCACATGACTACCTCTCCCGTGTGTCCTCAAGAACGCTTTAGTCTTTATAAGTTCAGTTGCTAGGCCTCTCCTTTGCTAAGAAAGGATTGGGCCACTTGTTACTTTCAGTACCTTTTACATTACTTGCCATTACATTCCTGTTGCTTATATCGAGAAAACCCCTAAAAGTTATCTTTCAGTGCTTGCAGTAATTTCTTGCTCAGAATCGCTTATCAATACCTTCTACTCCTCGTTGGGTTCGACACTCTTACTTATCGAAAACGCTGCAACAGATCCCTTACGGTTGAGGGTCATCACCATGGACGCCTCCCGGATGACTCGTGAGTAGTCTCCCTTGGACCATGAGTCCATGACCAGTAGCTATGTGATCTTCTCCTCCCGTTCTTGTGCTTCACTAATTAGTCCTCGTGAGCTGCCCTACATGATCGAGGCACATATGTAATCCTTATGCTGTTGCTATGTTGAGTTTGCTGGGATCCGATGGATTATGAGATTATGTTCAGATTGATCTTGAGTAATATATTTGATTCACCTCTTTTATATTTATGTTCATAAGTAATTCTTGCATGTTCTCCGTTGTTATTTATTGCTTTGGCCAAGTAGTAGGTAGTGACTCCAAGAGGGAACGTTATGCTTGATTGTGGGTTCATGCCCCTCGATGACTAGCTTGAGTGACAGAAACATGAGTCTAGGGGATGTGTTGTTGCCACAAGGGGGAAAACAACGGTGCTTGTGCCCGCGGGTGCAAGGATTGTTTACTTTACGCAAAGTTCTTTTAATGCAGTTGTCTGTTGCATTGAGTTTACACTATGGGTGGAACTCGCAACTTAATACCAGCGAGATGTTCTGGATAGATATCTCAAGGTGGATGATTAGTAGTAGATATTGATGGATTTCGGTCTACTTACTTTGGCGTACCGCCCATGCTTTGAACCTCAACCTTTCTTGCAATGTAGTCAGCATTGGTTTGCGTTCGTGGTCCTGTCAATTGCCCAGCTGTAATTTGTTTACCTCACATAGCTGTTTTACCGTCTTTTGGGAGAGAGACATCACTAGTGAACATCATGAGACTCCGGTCCATATTACCATCATTGATCACATCCACTATTTACTTTTCGCTATTTTATTTACTATTGCAAAACACTATCTATCACTACTATCATATTGCTTTTAACCCTTTGTGAACTACAAGGCCGGAGAGATTGACAACCTCTCTGTACTCGTTGGGAGCAAAGTTATTTGTATCTGTGTGCAGGTCCACGTTGATTGCTAATTTCGCCGTTAGCAGTTGACACCTACCTGTTGAACCTAGGAGTCTCTGGGGATTCGATCCTTGGCATCTTTGCTAGGGGAAAACACTTCTACTTACTACATCTTACACCTTCCACTTGGGGTAACCAACGAGGGGTTCGAGGCCCATCAAGGAGTATTTTCTGGCGCCGTTGCCGGGGACTCCACTCTTCAGGATAGGGGAGTTGCATGCTATTTTTTACCTTTGCTTTTTAGTCTTGTTAGTTTACCTTTCATAGTTGCTTTAGTACCTTTTTATCGAAAATCACAAAAATAGTTATCTTGCTTGCTTGCTACTATGGGTTCTACCAAAAACACTAAATGGGAGGAGTACACCCCTACTTCCATTGCCCCACTTATCTCTGACGGGGTTTATAAAAAAGATAAACCTTGTGATTACACTAGTTATGACGGAGAGTTTATGCCCATGGCATGGCTTCCCGAAACTTGGGAAGATGTTCAAACTCTTATAATAGAGAGCGAATTAAACAAAGAGGATGACACTACAATTCTGCCCACTAATGATAAAATTGATTTTGATAATTGTAGTATTTCAGAAGTTGTCACATTTCTACAAGGAATGGCTAAGGATCCCAACACTAGCACGCTTAATCTTGCCTTCACAGAGCATATCACTAATGCTCTCATCAAAGCTAGGGAGGAAAAACTTAGAGTAGAAGCCTCCATACCTAGAAAGCTAGGAGATGGTTGGGATTCTATGATTAAAATTAAGATAAACAATTTCTCATGCTTTGCTTTATGTGATATTGTAGCTAATACTTCTATTATGCCCAAAAGACTATATGATATGCTTAAATTGAAACCTTTTGATTCTTGTTCTTTTGGTAATGTTCTCGTTGATTCCTCCATAAAGAAACCTTTGGGGAGGATCGACGATGTTCTTATTATTGTCAATGATAATTATGTGCCCGTTGATTTCACTATTATGGATATTGACTGTGATCCTTCTTGTCCAATTATTTTGGGACGTCCCTTTTTGCGCACCGTTGGTGCTGTCATTGACATGAAAGAGGTTAATATAAAATTTCAGTTTCCTCTCAAGAAAGGGATGGAACACTTCCCTCGTAAGAAGGTCAAGTTACCTTTTGAGTCCGTTGTACGGGCTAGCTATTCTTTTACGTTTGATAAAACTTGATCTATGCATTATGCCTAGCTTAAAGGCATAAAAGAAAGCGCTTTTGGGAGGCAGCCCACATGAATAAATTTTTTGCTTTTGTTGTGTCTTGATGTTGTTTACTGCTTTTGCATCATCATTGTATCTTTGCTTTTCATATTTGTGCCAAGTATAGCCTCTGATTGCTAGAAAGTTCAAAAGTTGTGAGGTGCTGTCGAGGAAACAGATTCTGTCCTTGGATAGAAAAATTCGTATAAAATCACCAGTTCATCTTTTTGGTCTGAATTGTTTCGACAGCGTTCTCTATATAATTGTCTTTCGTGCGTCAGTTCTGAGTTTTTTTATTTGAGTTGCAGAAGTATCCCGAACAGATCAATTACTGCCTGCTGTTCTGTTTTTCACAGATTCTGTCCTGTTTTGCCTTACCTTCACTTTGCAAATTAAGAACTTGCTTTTTCTTTGCAAAAACCTTTTGGCAATCTTGAGAAACAGTAGAACTTCAAGAATATCCTTATTTCCAGCAAGGTATAATTATTTTATTAAGGGTACTAACCTCGCTAATCAGATTATGATGAGTTGTGCATGAAGGGAGTTTTCAAGTGTGCGAGGGAAGATGATAAAAAGATTCAGGAGTGTCAAGCGCTCAAGCTTGGGGATGCCCCCGTGCACCACCAAGAAATATTCAAGGAGACTCAAGCGTCTAAGCTTGGGGATGCCCCCCCGTGCATCCCCTTCTCCATCAACATTATCAGTTCGTCTTTCGTTCCGCTATATTTTTATCACTTCATGTGTTATGTGCTATGCTTGGAGCGTCTTGCTTTTAGTTTTCCTTTTTAGTTTTTCATAACGAGTCGGAACCCAGCATTCCTTTATGTGGGAGAGAAACACGCTCCACCTCTACCTAGAACATTACATAGAATTTTCATGTCTATCTATGCTGTGTGTGTTCTTTGTCTTTTAAATAGCTACTATCGTGCTTTGCTCTTAGTATTCATGCTTATCTTTTCAAGAGCTTTTATTTAGTTGGTTGCTTGAACTCTCTTTAATTACCATGCTCACCGTATTAAGAGAGTTTGCTTCCGTTGCATTGGTTAATGTGTCTATGATAAAGATGCTACTTTCATGATGGTGCTTAGTAGTTCAGGTTTTCTTATGGTTAATCTCAAATAGCTGGGGGGTTCCCAATGTGTCATTGGAGTACCAACTTGGTTTGTTTGCCTATGATGTGGTATGGTTTAGTAATATCTTTCTTCGAGAATTTATTTTGATTGACTTGGCGTATGCTCACGCATATTCAAGACTGTAAAGAAAGTCTGTCAAGCCTTGATGATTTTTTGTTTCTGAGTAGCGATATAACTACCATGCCTGATTCAATATTGCTTTGTCGCTCTGCATGATTATGACCGTCATTGCTCTCTTAGTTGGTCGCTCCCAGTCTTTTGCTAACCTCCACCTGCGCTAAGCAAATTAACCATGCAATACATAGCTCATGGGAAAGTAGCCTAAGAACTATTGTGGTAAAGAATATGTTGCCTATGTATCTTATTTCTTATGAGTTGCTTGCTGAGCGGTAACCATGTTTCTGGGGACGCCATCAACTGTCACACTTTTGTTGAATATCATGTGAGTTGCTATGCATGTTCGTCTTGTCTGAAGTAAGGGTGATTTACCGTGGGTTGAATTAATATGCATATTGTTAGAGAAGAAATTGGGCCGCCAACCAAAGCCATGCATCATGGTGGAAGTTTTAGCTTGGACCTTAATCCTCAATCTCTCATGAGAATATGCTTATGCATTAAAGAGGAGTCCATCATCTATTTTCTATGTTGTCCCGGTATGGATGTCCTCAAGTTGAGATTTATCAAAAACGAGAAATCAAATGCGATCTATCTCCTTGGACCTTTGTACAGGTGGCATAGAGGTACCCCTTTGTGACACTTGGTTAAAACATATGCAATGCAATGATAACCCATGGGGATCCGAGCTAATTAGGACAAGGAGCGAGCACTATTGGTATTCGATGCATGAGGCTTGCAACTTACAGGATGTTTTATGCATGACACATATGAAGTACTACTACCGTTGACACAATTGCTTCCATGTTTCAAAATAAAAAGCTCTAGCACTTCAAGCACCAACTACTGAGAGCATTATTGTCATTCTGAGTGTAATGTGCATTGTCCCAAAGTAGCATTGTCTTTTGCATGATTGTGATATCGTTTATTCTGAAATGATTGTATCTAGTCATCACTTAAACCTTGAAGGTGCCCCTGCACTTATGTTTTGCATCACTAAAGGGGGCAAGCTAGATATCACTTGATCATATTTGCACATCATGTTCATTGCAAATCTTTTTGATATTTTAGTTTCATGTTGTAAAACTTTCAGTCATTTGTGATTTTCTCTTGAGACAACTTAGTTACTTTAGAATCATTGTCTCAGTAAGCTTTTGTCATATGACTATGAGAAAGTCCTATATGGTTAATAGCATGTCACCACAGAAATTATTCTTGTTATCATTTACCTACTCGAGGACGAGCAGGAATTAAGCTTGGGGATGTTGATACGTCCAAAACGTATCTATAATTTCTGCTTGCTCCATGCCACTTTTGGGTGATATTGCTATGATATTCATACACTTCCATACACTTTTGATCATATTTGGACTAACTTACTAATCCAGTGCACCCCAGTGCCAGTTTCTGTTTTCGGCTGTTTTTGTATTTCAGGTTTTCACGTTTCGAGAACTGCCCAGAAAAATCCAGAAAAATTATATAAAAAATCAGCGATACGGAAACAACACTGCGTCCGAAGGGCAGCCTGGTGTGGGCCACAGGGGCTCCAGGCGCCCTGTGGGCGCCCCCCCCCTGGGCCGCGCCGGGGGGGCGCCTGGGCCCCCCGAGGCTCCCCCGGTGCCCTACTTTGGCATATATTTAAAGGGTTCCCCGAAACCCTCAGAACAGGACTTCTTTTCGTGATCCCATCTCTGTTCCGCCGCCGCCGCCGCTTCCAAGATCGGGAGCACCAGGAGAACTCTTCCCGGCACCCTGCCGGAGGGGAGGATCACCACCGGGAGCTTCTCCACCACCATGGACGCCTCCCGGATGACTCGTGAGTAGTCTCCCTTGGACCATGAGTCCATGACCAGTAGCTATGTGATGTTCTCCTCCCGTTCTTGTGCTTCACTAATTAGTCCTCGTGAGCTGCCCTACATGATCGAGGCACCTATGTAATCCTTATGCTGTTGCTATGTTGAGTTTGCTGGGATCCGATGGATTATGAGATTATGTTCAGATTGATCTTGAGTAATATATTTGATTCACCTCTTTTATATTTTAGTTGATAAGTAATTCTTGCATGTTCTCCGTTGTTATTTATTGCTTTGGCCGAGTAATAGGTAGTGACTCCAAGAGGGAACGTTATGCTCGATTGTGGGTTCATGCCCATCGATGACTAGCTTGAGTGACAGAAACATGAGTCTAGGGGATGTGCTGTTGCCACAAGGGGGAAAACAACGGTGCTTGTGCCCGCGGGTGCAAGGATTGTTTACTTTACGCAAAGTTCTTTTAATGCAGTTGTCTGTTGCATTGAGTTTACACTATGGGTGGGACTCGCAACTTAATACCAGCGAGATGTTCTGGATAGATATCTCAAGGTGGATGATTAGTAGTAGATATTGATGGATTTCGGTCTACTTACTTTGGCGTACCGCCCATGCTTTGAACCTCAACCTTTCTTGCAATGTAGTCAGCATTGGTTTGCCTTCGTGGTCCTGTCAATTGCCCAGCTGTAATTCGTTTACCTCACATAGTTGTTTTATCGTCTTTTGGGAGAGAGACATCACTAGTGAACATCATGAGACTCCGGTCCATATTACCATCATTGATCACATCCGCTATTTACTTTTCACTTTTATTTACAATTGCAAACATTATCTATCACTACTATCATTTGCGTTTAATCCTTTGTGAACTACAAGGCCGGAGGGATTGACAACCTCTCTGTACTCGTTGGGAGCAAAGTTATTTGTATCTGTGTGCAGGTCCACGTTGATTGCTAATATCTGGCGCCGTTAGCAGTTGACACCTACTTGTTGAACCTAGGAGTCTCTGGGGATTCGATCCTTGGCATCTTTGCTAAGGGAAAAACTTCCACAACACTGCATCTTACACCTTCCACTTGGGGTAACCAACGAGGGGTTAGAGGCCCATCAAGGAGTTTTTTCTGGCGCCGTTGCCGGGACTCCACTCTTCAGGATAGGGGAGTTGCATGCTATCTTTTACCTTTGCTTTTTAGTCTTGTTAGTTTACCTTTCAGTTTTCTCTATGTCTTTTCACCAGTTATGCTTATGGACAACCTTGCTATTGGATCGTTGCTTGCGGGAAGACGCCCCACTCCTGTGGTGGTCGCTCCTCCCCCTACCGAAATTGTGCCCTATAAAATACCAGCTGGTATTATCAATTATGTTTTGGCTAATCGTTATGCAGGAGATAGACATCCCGGTGAACACTTGCTATATCTGTCACAATTATGTTCATTATTTAAGCTTGCAGGTGTATCAAGGGAGTTTGTCATGAGGACATTGTTCGCCGTATCACTTATAGATAAAGCTTCAGATTGGTATAAGCTTCTCGATAACTCGCACTTGCTTGATTGGCAAGAGCTTATGTCTCTCTTTTATACTAAGTTTTATCCTCTTCATGATGCTTATGTGGAGAGTAAGAGTACCTTTTTGCATGTGGATCATGGTAACAATGCTTTATGTGATGCTTATATTGTTGAGTTTATTCGTGATCCCACTGAAAATTATTATGAGAAGGGAACATATGATTATAGATATTTCAATAATATTAAGTTCCCTCTCTTTATGTTGAAGGTTTTGAAGCTGCACTTGTTTTGTCTTCCTATGCTTATTGCTTTGTGCTTCAATGAATTATTCTATTGCAATATTCCTATGCATAGGAAGCATGTTAGGCTTAAATGTGTTTGGTATTTGCTTCTTGATGCTCTCTTTTGTTCTTCAATTCTTATTCCTACGAGAACATCGTTAAAGCATTATGCCTAGCTTAAAGGCATAAAAGAAAGCGCTTTTGGGAGGCAGCCCACATGAATAAAATTTTTGCTTTTGTTGTGTCTTGATGTTGTTTACTACAGTAGCATCATCATTGTATCTTTGCTTTTCATATTTGTGCCAAGTATAGCCTCTGATTGCTAGAAAGTTCAAAAGTTGTGAGGTGTTGTCCAGGAAACAGATTCTGTCCTTGGATAGAAAAATTCGTATAAAATCACCAGATCATCTTTTTGGTCTGAATTTTTTCGACAGCGTTCTCTATATAATTGTCTTTCGTGCGTCTGTTCTGAGTTTTTTGATTTGAGTTGCAGAAGTATCCCGAACAGATCAATTACTACCTGTTGTTCTGTTTTTCACAGATTCTGTCCTGTTTTGCCTTTCCTTCATTTTGCAAACCAAGAGCTTGCTTTTTCTTTGCAAAAACCTTTTGGCAATCTTGAGAAACAGTAGAACTTCAAGAATATCCTTATTTCCAGCAAGGTGCAATTATTTTATTAAGGGTACTAACCTCGCTAATCAGATTATGATGAGTTATGTATGAAGGGAGTTTTCAAGTGTGCGAGGGAAGATGATAAAAAGATTCAGGAGTGTCAAGCGCTCAAGCTTGGGGATGCCCCCGTGCACCCCCAAGAAATATTCAAGGAGACTCAAGCGTCTAAGCTTGGGGATGCCCCCGTGCATCCCCTTCTCCATCAACATTATCAGTTCGTCTTTCGTTCCGCTATATTTTTATCACTTCATGTATTATGTGCTATGCTTGGAGCGTCTTGCTTTTAGTTTTCTTTTTAGTTTTTCATAACGAGTCGGAACTCAGCGTTCTTTATGTGGGAGAGAAACACGCTCCACTTCAACCTAGAACATAACATAGAATTTTCATGTCTATCCTTGCTGTGTGTGTTCTTTGTCTTTTAATAGCTACTATCATGCTCTGCTCTTAGTATTCATGCTTATCTTTTCAAAGAGCTTTTGTTTAGTTGGTTGCTTGAACTCTCTTTAATTATCATGCTCACCTTATTAAGAGAGTTTGCTTCCGTTGCATTGGTTAATATGTCTATTGATGGGCCTCGAACCCCTCGTTGGTTACCCCAAGTGGAAGGTGTAAGATGCAGTGTTGTGGAAGTGTTTTCCCTTAGCAAAGATGCCAAGGATCGAATCCCCAGAGACTCCTAGGTTCAACAAGTAGGTGTCAACTACTACGGCGCCAGATAGTAGCAATCAACGTGGACCTGCACACAGATACAAATAACTTTGCTCCCAACGAGTACAGAGAGGTTGTCAATCCCTCCGGCCTTGTAGTTCACAAAGGATTAAAAGCAATGATAGTAGTGATAGATAGTGTTTGCAATAGTAAATAATAACGAAAAGTAAATAGTGGATGTGATCAATGATGGTAATATGGACCGGAGTCTCATGATGTTCACTAGTGATGTCTCTCTCCCAAAAGACGATAAAACAGCTATGTGAGGTAAACAAATTACAGCTGGGCAATTGACAGGACCACGAACGCAAACCAATGCTGACTACATTGCAAGAAAGGTTGAGGTTCAAAGCATGGGCGGTACGCCAAAGTAAGTAGACCGAAATCCATCAATATCTACTACTAATCATCCACCTTGAGATATCTATCCAGAACATCTCGCTGGTATTAAGTTGCGAGTCCCACCCATAATGTAAACTCAATGCAACAGACAACTGCATTAAAAGAACTTTGCGTAAAGTAAACAATCCTTGCACCCGCGGGCACAAGCACCGTTGTTTTCCCCCTTGTGGCAACAACACATCCCCTAGACTCATGTTTCTGTCACTCAAGCTAGTCATCGAGGGGCATGAACCCACAATCAAGCATAACGTTCCCTCTTGGAGTCACTACCTACTACTTGGCCAAAGCAATAAATAACAACGGAGAACATGCAAGAATTACTTATGAACATAAATATAAAAGAGGTGAATCAAATATATTACTCAAGATCAATCTGAACATAATCTCATAATCCATCGGATCCCAGCAAACTCAACATAGCAACAGCATAAGGATTACATATGTGCCTCGATCATGTAGGGCAGCTCACGAGGACTAATTAGTGAAGCACAAGAACGGGAGGAGAAGATCACATAGCTACTGGTCATGGACTCATGGTCCAAGGGAGACTACTCACGAGTCATCCGGGAGGCGTCCATGGTGATGACCCTCAACCGTAAGGGATCTGTTGCAGCGTTTTCGATAAGTAAGAGTGTCGAACCCAACGAGGAGTAGAAGGTATTGATAAGCGATTCTGAGCAAGAAATTACTGCAAGCACTGAAAGATAACTTTTAGGGGTTTTCTCGATATAAGCAACAGGAATGTAATGGCAAGTAATGTAAAAGGTACTGAAAGTAACAAGTGGCCCAATCCTTTCTTAGCAAAGGAGAGGCCTAGCAACTGAACTTATAAAGACTAAAGCGTTCTTGAGGACACACGGGAGAGGTAGTCATGTGCTTTCGCCATATTCCGTATCGATACTATGTTATGTGTTGATAAGTGTTGGTGGGTGGATCTATGCTAGTGCACTCTCTAGACTAAGATGAATGCACTCTTATGATTAAACACCTTGCAAGCATCTGCAAATACAAGATAGAATTTAAGGCAAAAGCCTAACCATAGCAATACGATCGAGGATCCATTATTCCCTTATGCAAAAGCGTGCGAACTGGGGTTCAGGTTTCTGTCACTCCGGCAACCCACCATAAGCATTCTTTATACACAATGTATTCCCCTAGGTCCTTAATAAGGCGAAGTGTTGGGTGTTCGACTCACACAACACCACTAGTAGAATGACAACGCAACTTAAGTATCAAACAACACATATTACTTCAACAGCATATGACTACTAACAACAAGACTTTCCCCATGTCCTCAAGAACTAAGGTAACTACTCACGAGACATAAAGGAGATCATGATCAGTGGGGATAAATAGGTGATAAACAATCTGGACATAATAATATTTCTCCAACAAAACTCAATAGCATTCACCACAAAGTAGTAATCAACACCGATGGAGTAGAGAGGATAGGTAGTACGAGTTACAACACAACTTGCGATTGTAAGATGAGATTTGGATGAAGATGGAGATGGTGCTAGTGTTGGGGATGATGTTGATGATGATCTCGATGATGCACGTGATGATGGTGATGACGATGGCGACGATCTCCCCTTCCGGGAGGTGATCTCCCCGGCGGAATCTGCCCGCCGGAGATGGCTTTTTCTTCTCTGTAGGTTTCCGCCACGGAGCGGCGGCAGAACTCCGTAAAAATTCCCGTCCCTAGGGTTTTTGGATAACGGAGAGCATATATGCAAAAGGGGACGGCCAGAGGTGGGCCAGGGGCTCCAGGCGCCCCCCCGGTGCAGCCAGGGGGGGCGCGCCGCCAGGGCGCCTGGGCACCCTGTGGCCCCCCTCTGGTTGCCCTTTTGCGTGCCTTCGTGATCCGTCTGAAAAATATCTCCCGTCAATTTTTAGGTAATTTGGAGGTATTCTTCTTCAGCAACTCAGCGTCCACTTTTTACTGTTGAATCCTGCGTCTGCTGCTTCGGCATCGGAAAGTTTGCAAACTGTGTAAAATAGACCAAAACAACATAAGAACATCACCGTAACGTGAAATATATCAATGAATAAGGATAAATTATGATACAAAAATAGTGATGCATTTTGGACGTATCAATGCATATGGGGTTTTTCCCGGAGTTTGTTGTTGTTATTTCCGGCCTCATTTAAAATGCCTAAATAGTGTAGTTTTATTATGCTTCACCTCTTGCCATGTTAACAAACATTTAATCTTGTCTTGTAATTAAACGAGAGTCAATTGCATAATTAAAATGTGGTGTTTCGTCAATATGCAACTCGTTGCATATTGTGCTCCACTTAACTTGTAGTGTTGTTTGTGCACATTGCGATGCCATGCATATTTAAACCGGACATGCATGATACTTGGATGTGCATCGTATGCCATGTTTATGATTGTGTGTTTACCGTGTTGTTTGCTTCTTTCCGGTTGCTTCTCTGGTTAGCTTCGGTTTCGTTCCGGAGTTGTGAGGCTTCTTCTTCGTCTACTTCATGGATCCGTTCTTCTCCCTTGCGGAATCCCAGGCAAGATGATCATACCCTTGGATACCTTTACTACCATTGCCATGCTTAGTTGTCTCGATGCTATCGTTACATGTCGCGCTACCCATCTTTTATGTCAGCCTCTCCTTGTTGCCATGAAACCTCTAACCTTTGACACCTTCCTAGAAAAACCACTGTTTGGCTATGTTATCCGCTTGCTCAGCCCCTCTTATAGCGTTGTTAGTTGCAGGTGAAGATGAAGTTCGTTCCAGGAGGGAACTTGTTGTTGGAATATCACAATATCTATTATTATTATTAACACACCTATATACTGGGCATGGGTGGAAGGCTTGGCCTTTTGCTCGGTGTTTTGTTCCACTCATGCCACCTTAGGCGCCGATAAACCGGCATTATGTTCCTTGATTTTGCGTTCCTTACACGATGGGTGGATGGGGACCCCTTGACAGTTCGACTTTGAATAAAACTCCTCCAGCAAGGCCCAACATTGGTTTTAATTTGCTCATAATAACAACTTAAATAATTAATTAATTGCATAGTGGGTCATGTCCCCGGGTTCTTAATTGTACATAACAGGGGGGCCAGTGTTGTTGGTGTTGGTCCCAAATAGAGACATGTGCGGCGTCCCCCCCTTGGAAACTTGGGGTTTGGCCGCTGTACGCTGTGCTCATCCGGTCGTGGCCTGAGACGAGATGCGCGCGGCTACTATCAGGGTGTCGGCACGCCGG
The DNA here is from genome assembly GCA_902687465.1 of Secale cereale. NCBI lineage: Eukaryota > Viridiplantae > Streptophyta > Magnoliopsida > Poales > Poaceae > Secale > Secale cereale. The sequence goes on from LR738713.1 coordinate 75,677,769, forward strand.
GAGGTCTTGCTAGACTTGTTTTACCATTGTCGAAATGTCTTGTGCACCGGGATGCCGAGCCTGATCGGCTTTATAATGCCCAGGATGGGACTATATCTCCTACGTGTCGAGGCACGACTTAAAGATATAAGCCCATCCTAGAATGATCTCAAGTTTGGTATCTTTGCACGACTCATGTAAAAGAGGGATTAAATTGCAAAAGGAGATAGTTGGCTTACACTCGCCACTTCACACAAAACATTACATAAACAAGACATCATTCAAAACATCACAACCCGACTACGGGCGAAGATCCAAAAGAAAGATACCAAAACAACATAAAGCCACAGGTCCGGATCGAATCCTAGTAGAAACCACTACTGATCGTCGAAACGTCACAAGCATACGGCCAAGCTCTTCATCGAACTCCCGGTGAAGAACTGGTCCATCTCCTGCAACATACTCGGCTGAACCTGCATCTGGTGTGGTGAAGTAACTGTGAGCCACCGAGGACTCAGCAATCCCGTTCCCGGGTAACAAGACTATTTAAGCCTTGGGTGAGGACAAGGCTGAAGAAAGAACGAGAGGTGAAGGATCAACAAGAGTCTGCAGCAGCAACTAGCACTAGCTTACGTAAAAGAGAGCGAGAAGAGAAGTGCCTCGGTCGAGAGATGATCACGAAGTGATCCTAGCTAAAGCCAGTCAAACATAACCCCACCGTGTTCAACTCCCGAATCCCTATTCGGAAATTGATAGTCATGGTACACACGCTGGTAGTGTATTGGAACATGCTGTCAAGTTATCTACAACCGGATATTAACAAGCTCCCATCTGCCACATAACCGCGGGCACGGCTTTCAAAAGTTTAAACCCTGCAGGGGTGTTCCAACTTGACCCATTACAAGCCCACGATCCGCGGAGTCGCAACTCCAAAGTGGGAAGACCCGAGTATTCTCGGAATCCCGTGCTCAAGTTAAACCGAACTAAGGTAAGGCTAATCCAGCAAATCCTCCCGGCGTGTCGACACCCTGATAGGTAGCCGCGCGTATCTAGTCTCAGGACACGACCGGATGGGCGATGCTACAGGTTTTTACCAGACCTTGAGTTTCCTCGAGGTGGCCCTGCAGGACCCCCGTTTCGGACCAACACTCATGTGGAGCACTGGCCCGGGGTTGTTAAATTAAAATAAAAGGGATAGCTAGTCCACATGCAAGTTTTATTAGTTATTAGGCAAATAGTACCAAATGTTGGGACTTGCTGGAAAAGACTTAGCACTTAGCGGTTTATCAAGGGGGTCCCATACACCCCAACCGTGTTAGGAACGCATAATCAAGGAACATAACACCGGTTTATACGGTTCCTAACGGCATGAGTGGAACAAATCACCAAGCAAAAGGCTTAGCCTTCCACCCTTGCCAATATATAGATGATTTCATTTAAGCATTTATATAGTGTGATATAACCCAACCAAACTTCAACATGTAGCAAGCATCTTCGATCTTCACCTGCAACTAGCAATGCTATAAGAAGGGCTGAGCGAAGCGTACTTAGCCAAGCAACGGTTTGCATAGGTAGGTTGGTTAAACAGGGCAATGGTTACAAGTAGGAGGCTGACAAGAAGATCATGGGCATCGAGGCAAAACTATAGAGCGGAACTACTAGCAATAGGCAAAGATAGTAATGTTATCGGGGTTCGGTCATCTTGCCTGGAATTCCACAAGGGAGAAGAACAAGTCCACGAAGTAGACGAAGCAACACAGTCGAGCGAATCCTCACAACTCCGGAACGAAACCGAAGCTAACAAGAGAAGCAACCGGAAAGAAACAAACAACACGGTAAACATACAAGCATAAACATGGCATACGATGCACATCCAAGTATGATGCATGTCCGGTTTAAATATGCATGGCATGGCAAAGTGCACAAACAACACTACAAGTTAAGTGGAGCTCAATATGCAACGAGTTGCATATTGACAAAACACCACATGTTAATTATTTAATTGACTCTCGTTATTACAAGACAAGGTTAAATGTTTGTTAACATGGCAAGAGGTGAA
>LR738713.1:75681701-75691949 GCA_902687465.1 Secale cereale
CCCTCCCCTTCCTCTCCCCCGCCCCAAAACGCCTCTGAATGGAACCCCCTCGCCTCCCTCTACCCGTTCCCCTTCCTAGTGCGCCTTGGAGTCGCCTGTAATGGCCATTACGAGGCAGAGAAACAGCCACCATTAACACATCTCGCCCCACCCAACTCTAGACCTCCCCAAGCCCTATAAAAGCACCCCGCGAGCCCCTCTCACCCCTCGTCCGAAGCCCTCTCCTTCTGGAGCTTTTCCCCCTCCCAAACCTCGCCAATTGCTCGCCGGAGTTCTTGAAGTCCGGCGACCTCTCACCGTGTGTACATGAAGCTATCTTCAACCAAAACTTGATGAAGTGGTTCACCACATCGTCCTCTACACCGTCCCGTACGCGTCCTTCGCCGAAACACACCGGAGCCACCTTCTTCCTCGTCTCCGGCGACAAGTCCGGTGAACACCCTGTTCAAGTTTTTTCTCTCTTTTATCAGTATATTTTTCCAATTCAGATTCTTTACCAAATCTTGTTTCTAGTATATCTTTTAGTCTATAGATCCGATTTAGTTGATTCTTTTTCCTACGGTTTCGTAAAAATATTCTCTATCCAGAGAACCAAACGAAATATATTTTTGAAAATTTTAAAATTTGAATTCAAACAGATCTGAATCCAAACTTCGTTAGGCCATAACTTGAGTTTCGTAACACCGTTTTGGGTGATTCTTTTTGCAAATTGAAGCTTGTGACATGTACTTTCTGTTAAAACCAAAACCATTTATTTTTGTTGCTGTAAAAATTACGTTTTGTACAGAAACTTTATTTTGGTATTTTTGGAGTTTTCCGAAGTCTTTTATTCGTTTTCTTTTGATTCTTTGCTTGTATTCTTATGTATGTTATTGCTTGCTTACGCTAGATCATCCGGAGTGCGAAGCTTGCTACTACGAATCTTTAGAGTTCAACGAACGTCAGCAAGGCAAGTTCACACTTTGATCATAAGTTTAAATACCCAGTTTTTACTATGCATTAGTTTCACCCTCAAAGATTGCATGAGTAGGATTGGGAACATGTGGTTATGCTATGTAGTTCATTTGGTAGGAACCTATGACCTTTGATCACCCCGGGAATATTCGTTATGTCATATATTGCTTAGCCATGCTCGTAGACGGGGATTGGTATGTGAGATACATGCAAGTTGCGAGAGATAATAATTTATCGGGACAACATAAGGTGGCAACTTTAATACACATCTGGGTGGATTGTTTGGGGCACCTGGAGAAACCAGTTCCTGCCCAAGGGGAATCCCGGAGTACCCGTGTGATTACCCTAGGTCCGCCACCCATGCTCAAAGGGATCATAAGATATTTCATGTCTAGAAACTTCCGTGTGCAGCCACAAGCCATCATGGGCTCTGGCATAGTTGAGTAAGTTGTGTGACCTCTTTCCGTGGTAGACTAGCTGATGTAGGGGAAAGTAGGTGTACCGGTCTACCCAGGGTTTGGAGGAAATACTTCAGAAAGACTATGTCTCGATCTTCCGATCATGGAGGTGGTCGAGTCTTGTGGGGAAAAGTGCGCAAACCTCTGCAGAGTGTACAAACTAATCATGATTAGCCGTGTCCCCGGTTATGGACAACTTGAGTATCTAGAAGTGAATTATTGCTTGATCTCATCACTTTATTTAATGAAATCATTGGGTTACTAATAACTTGGGAATTTTGGGATTGAGTTGGAGGAACCTTCTCAATAATGGCATTTTAATTTTGTAGTAAATAAAAATTTATTCCTTTGTTGTAGGGTAAAATTGGCTTTATGCAAACATTAAACTTAGAGCCTCCACCAGCTAAATTTGCAAATAGAGATAGTCTTTTTCTTTATTATTATTTCTATGGTGTGACATTGCCAGCATATTCCATGTGCTGACCTACACGGCTGCAACGTCTCATGTTGCAGAGTTTTCCGACGAGGAGTAAAGGTGCGATAGGTCGTTGTTCTGCACTCAGTTTGCCGTGGAGTTGGATGGACTCATTTACCTTCGATGCTTCCGCAGTTACTTTTATCTAGATGGCCTTTGGCCATATTATTGTAATAAATACTCTTTTGAGGACCTCGATGTAATAAAGTGTGTGATTGAACTCTGTTATAATTCATCGAGTACTGTGTGTGTCAGCATACCGATCCAGGGATGACACTTAAGCACAGAGACTTCGATCCATTTGGGTCGGGTCGCTACAGGCGACAAGGCAGAGGCTTGGCGCTGGAAACAGGTGCTCGAAGGAACGGCCGGGGAAGCTGGAGGCTGCTCGGCTGCAGCCTGAAGATGGAGAGGAGGCACGGGCTTCGCGCGCTGGGGGAGCTGCTCGGCGGAGGTCGGGCTCGGGCGCGGCAGGGGTGCTGCAAGACGAGGCAGAAGAGGAAGCTGCTCGTCCTGGCGAAGAAGAGGCGGAGGACGGCCTTGGCGAAGCGCAGAAGACGGAGGGCGGCGAACGAGGCAGGGCGGAGCCGTCGCTCTGGAGGCGGCCTATGGTGACGCTGTCGACGGGCGGATGGAGTGCGGGGCGGCTCGGCGCAGAGGAGGCCCGGAGGGAGGCGTGCGGCCCTGCTGTTGCCCTGGCTGGCGCGGCTTGCCTGGCCGAGGCGGGGCGGTGAGGTCGGAGGGGAGGCCTGCGAGGCGGCGCTCGGGCCTTCGAGGGGAGACCGAAGGGGCGCTGCGGTGAGAGCGGGCCTGGCTAGCGCGAGCGCTGGGGAGAGCGAAGAGAAGGAGCGGGGTCGGCTCGACGGAAAAAAGTTCGGTCGATCGAACCTGGCGGCGGAGGGAGAGAAAACGAGGGAGAGAGGCTGGGACGAGGGGGAATCGGGCTAGGGTTAGGGATTGATGGGCCAAAAGGCTGAAGGGACTGGGCCAGGGAGGAGAAGTGAGGATGGACCGCTAGTGGAAGGAGGAGGCCCAAGAGGCTGGCGGCTGGGCCTGAAGGGATGGAGGCTGAGGGATGGCCGGGCCAGATGGAGCCAGGAGGATAGGGAGGCTGGAGGACCAACTCCCTCTATTGATTCTCAGCAGAAAAATATATTAAATAGAGAGTGTCCAAAAGAAAATAAGAAAGGAAGGTCATGAATAGAAAAAAAATAAAAGATGGAACATTTATAGATAAAGTAAAATTGCAACACAATTTTACTAAAGTCTCAAAGGAAGAAAAGGAAGTAGAGTTGGATGAAAGAAAATTGAAGAAAGGTGCAATTGTGTTATAGGTGATTCCAAGGAATGGAATATTTTTAAATATAGCTCCCTAAATATTGAGAGGCTTTTATATGTTATAAAGAGAAGACATCCTTCCCTTGATTTAAATGAACCGAAGGTCCACACGAATTATTTAAGTTGAGATGCAAAATAAAAATGACATGATGGCATGATGACATGATGCAATGCAAAAAAAATAACACAAGCAAAATAAAACACACGGGAGAACTCGAAACATCTGGAATCTTCTGGAATCTTCTGGGACGTCGGTCTTCGGGCGTCACAGGTTTTCCCTAAGATAAGGAGTGATGATATTATATTTATTGCTTCAGCTAATCGTGAGAGCTTGTGATGGGCTAAGTTGGGACACCCCTGTAGGGTTATGATCTTTCGAAAGTCGTGCCCGCGGTTATGTGGCAGATTGGAATTTGTTAATGTCCGGTTGTAGAAAACTTGACAGAGGATCCGTAGTAAAATACACAACTGTGTGAGTAACCGTGACTGTCTCTTTTCATTTTGAGAAGAGAACACGGTGGGGTTATGTTTGACTCGTATGTAGTTTAGGATCTTTAGCGATCACTACTAGTTGCGACCGTTTGCGTAGATGCTCATCTTATTCTTGTACTCGTAAGTTAGCCACCATACTTTTGCTTAGCCGCTGCTGCAACCTCACCACTTTACCTTTTCCTACCCATAAAGCTTTGCTAGTCTTGATACCCATGGTTATGGGATTGCTGAGTCCTCGTGGCTCACAGATACTACAACACCAGATGCAGGTTCAGCCGAGTTTGATGCAGGAGCTGGTTCAAGTACTTCACTTGGAGTTCGATGAAGATCGTGGCCGTTTGCTTGTGACGTTTTCGTCGATCAGTAGTGGTTTCTACTAGGATTCGATCTTGACCTGTGGCTTTATGTTTGTTTTGGTATCTTTCTTTTGGATCTTCACCCGTAGTCGGGTTGTGATGTTTTGCTTATGTATTGTATTGTGTGAAGTGGCGAGTGTAAGCCAACTATCCCCTTTTGCAATTTAATCCCTATTTTACATGAGTCGTGCAAAGATACCAAACTTGCAATCATTCCAGAATGGGCTTATATCTTTAAGTCGTGCCTCGACACGTAGGAGATATAGTCCCATCCTGGGCATTACAAGTTGGTATCAGAGCCTTCTCCGACCTAGAAGCCCCCACTGATTGATCGAATCGTTGACGGTTAGTCCTATATATATATCGGAGAGTAGGATTTCTTTTGCTCCTCATCTCTTTTCACTCTGGTGAGGACTCCTGACGATTACTCTTGCCTCTTCTACTCTCAAAATGCACCAAATTTTTTTTAGGATCTCGCGAGTATTTTTTGGATTGTTCCGATGTCTTTGTGACGAGAACATTGTTCTCGATGCCTCCTGTCATTAGGGGTTGTGGCAGTGTCTCGGGGAGTTGAGCTCCGAGGTGTTGTCGTCACAAATCCATCGCGGCAGTACTAGAATACTTAAGACGGCCGACATCGAAAACTCTCCTATGCGGTTAGTGGCAAGATAACCCCGACATCACCCAGTACTGGGGAGGTAGTTCGGGAGTATTGCCATAGCTTGTATAGTGGATGTGTTTCGAAGGTCCGAGGTAAACGGTTTCCGGAGATAACTGGTTATGTGTTGAAGGATGGATACAGCTGGATGTAGGATTAGAGTTGAGTGCGCGGTGCTTCCCCTGTATCCCCAACACCTGATTGCATAACTGGGAACTTTCGGAAATTAATAGGTGTGTTCATCTAGTAGTTCTAGGCATTCTTCCAATGAATGCACGATACGAAGTTCGGGGTTCGACATTGAGTGAAGTGGTTTATGGGCTTGTTTCGATCGGGAGTTGCATCTTAAAGGGTCCTTGGCTATGCTGATCCGGGGATTGCAAAACCCTTTTGTAACACATTCCATGAGCTTTCAGCACGATTTTTTTTTTTTTTTGACTATATACTGCAGGGCAAAAGCCCCACAGCCCACTTTATTTATTTATAAAGAATGAAAATACAACAAAGTTAGAGATACTTACAAAGGTTGAGGAAAAGAAGGAGCTAAGGTAAATTAGCTAACCAATACATGAATCTATCCTTATATTTACATTTTATCCTATGAGATAAGAGAGTCATGTCATGAATAAAGCTGTGCCTCCATCGCCTGAAGAGAGGAGTAACATTCCTGAAGACCTTTCCATTCCTGGTAATCCAAATATTCCAGGCAGCAGTAAAAACCACTTCAGTAAAGAAAGGTTGACCAAAGTCAGTCCTTGCTTTGCAGGCCATTTGGTAGGTACTCATACCAGGTGTAGGATCCCATGAGATTTGCAAATAGTTCCAAACTCTTTGGCTGAATATGCAGGAGAAGAAAAGATGGCTGACATCTTCATGTATAAGATGAGGGCAGAGAACACAGGTTAAATCATCCACATGCCAATGTCGACGTTGAAGCATGTCTCTGGTGTTGAGCCTGTCTCTAAGGAGAAGCCAACCAAACATTTTGATCTTCATTGTGCAGGCACTCTTCCATATCCAAGAGAAGATAGGGTCAGAGACAATTTGTTGATGAACCTGAATATAGTATGATTTGGGCCTAAAGGAACCTTTATTAAAAGGCCAGATCCAGCTATCAATGTCCTGTGAAGTACCCTGAGAGATCAAAGCATTTTGCAGATGCTGTAGTTCATCAAAAGCATGTGTGGATAGAGGCATGTGAAAAGATCCCAAGAGATCCTGAGCCAAAACTTGGGCAACAGAAAGATGACCATCAATCACAAAAGAGTATAGCCTGGGGTAATAATTGCTCAATAACTCTCCATTTAGGGCAGACAGCCAAGGATCATGCCAGAAAAGTATGGAGGTTCCATTACCAAGGTGAGGTCTGGCAATGGACAAATATTTGGCAGATAATTTGAAAACATCTCTCCACCAAAAAGATCCACAAAGAATAGTTGAATGAGGCACAGAATCATGATAGTAAGAATCCCAGACCAAGCTAACCCAAGGGATATCATGATGGTTGTAAAACTTATGAAGAAATTTCATCAACAGAGCTTCATTGTGCACTTTGAGGTTAAGCACTCCAAGACCCCCTTTATCCTTTGGTAAACAAACCAATTTCCATGCTGCAAGAGACTGCTTTGGAGTGTCAGTGTTGCCTCTCCACAAACACTGTCTCTGTATCCTTTCAATTTGTTTAAGAATGCCAAGTGGGATGTCCAGAGAGCAAAAGAAGTAGATAGGCATAGAAGATAAAACAGACTGAAGAAGCTGTAGTCTGCAGCCCTGATTAAGGAAACAGGAAGATGCAGAGAGTCTTCTTTCAATTCTATGCACCAAGGGGAGCAAGTCTTGGACTGTAGGCTTAGTTGTACCCATAGGTAAGCCTAAATAAGTAAATGGCATAGTGCCAAGCTGACAGCCCAATAATGTGGATAACCTGTGTGCCTCCTCAGCAGATAAATTGATGGGAATCATCATAGATTTAGCAAAATTTACTGATAGTCCAGTTGAAGCTGCAAAAACATCTAGCATGTCCTTCAGGGCAGTAAGTTGATGATCTATAGCAGGAAGAACAATTAAAGTATCATCTGCATATTGGACAATTGGGTAGTCTGAACAGTTTGTAGGAATTGGTAGAGTTAATATGCCTCTACTGCACATGTCATTCACCACAGATTGTAGTAGGTCAGCAGCAAGAACAAAAAGTAAAGGAGACATGGGATCCCCTTGTCTGACCCCTCTCTTACAGTGAAAGTGACTACCAGGTACCCCATTCAGCAGAATGGATGAAGAACCAGAGGAAAGAATGGTCCTGATCCATGAAATCCACTTCCCATTGAAACCCTTGTATCTGAGGATCCTTAAGATAGCTTCATGTTCAATGGTGTCAAAGGCTTTAGTGAAGTCCAACTTCAGAAGCACAATAGGCCTTTTGGATGTTTGGCATTGATGTATATACTCAAAGCACCATGCCAAACAGTCCTGAATGGATCTAGACTTCAAGAATCCATACTGATTCTTATGCAAACAAGAAAGAATGACTCTTTGCAGCCTATTAGCTAAAAGTTTTGTTAGAAACTTTAGGCATGTGTTAGTCAGAGAAATAGGCCTATAGTCATTCATAGTGACAGAACTTAGTTTTTTTGGAATCAAAGTTATCAGGGAAGTGTTTATACATTCCAGGTTCAGGGATCCATCATAGAATTCTTGCACTAACTTCATGAAATCCTCTTTGATGATATTCCAGCATTTCTTCAAGAAAAGACCAGTGAAACCATCAGGTCCAGGAGCTCTATCAGATGGCATCTGCTTAATGACCAGCTCAATTTCCTCTTGAGAAAAGGGTTTAGTTAAATCATCCAAACCCTCCACTTTTGTAATGATGGAATCTAGATCAAAACCCATATTGATACCATTGGAACAACCCATTCTATTTTTGAATTCTTGCAAAAATAGAGCAGACATGGTAGCATGGTCAGAGATAATATCATTATCCACAGTAATACTGGAAATTGTGTTGGACCTGAATCTCTCAGTAGCCATAGCATGAAAGAACTTTGTGTTGTCTTCCCCAACTTTGATGTTTCTAATTGTGCACCTTTGTTTCCAGTAAATGAACTGCAATCTGAGAATATCTTCCAGGTGTAACTTCACAATTCTTCTGAAGTTAGCTTCATGAATGTATAATGGTCTAAGCTCCTCAAGAGTATCCAAATGTAAAATTACCTTGTTGCAGTCTTGGATTAGCCTCTTGATTTTTGAAAGGTTAGTATGCCAAACCTTGAGAGCATATCTGAGATTCTTAAATTTGGCAGATAAGGTGGCAGCAGATGACAGTCTGTGGACTGGTTTAGACCAAGTTTGACTAACACAGTCCATAAAACCAGGCAAGTCAACCCAATAATTCTCAAAACGAAATATCCTTGCCTTTGGAATCATGGTTTTAATGGAGACCACACAAGGTGTATGATCAGATGTAGATCGAGCTAGGGGTATCACCATTGTGTTTGGGAAGAGACAAGTCCAATTAACTGTGGTAAAGAACCAATCAATTTGCTCCAACAGAGGTATAGACTGCATATTTGACCAAGTGAAACGTCTACCTTTCAGAGGAAGCTCAATAAGACCTTTCAGCACGAATTTGTCGAACGAAGCTTCTATCTTGTATTTGTTCTATCTGTTCCTTGTTCCTTTTTATTTACCTTTTGTTCTCCAAGTGGCTTCTCGACTAGTTGATGTACCTGCGGAAATTCATTCGTTCAATTCTCTGTTCGGATAGATATGTTGCAACATAATCTTCTTCATAGACATATCTATCCTTTGTTTTTGTTTTGATTCTGGTATTCGAGTTGCTTCGATGTCAAATGTTGATTCCATACCTTTCCTAATCGGTGTTCTCATATTTCTATGGGAGTGCTAATTCTTCTTGACCACCGAGATCTTCATGTTAATCCTTTTCAACCGGTGTGCCTTCTCTTCAAGTTATTCCATACGGACGCCGTTGAGAAATCTGACGATTTGTCTGTTTCATTTGTCCCAAGTTGTCTTTGTTTCCCCGCCCTCCCACCCTTCTTCTTCTCGGAGCAAGAAATTCTCAAATGAAGTACCCATTTTATTCATGTGATATTTCTTCATTCTTTTCCTTCAATGTTCTTATCCGGTGATTTATCGTGAAGATGCTCAAGAGCTTCAAGTTCATCATTCTTTTGTTCTCAAATTCTGCCAGTGGATGTAATTCAAGATTTCGGTGTTGATCTTACCCTTTTTCCTCATTTCACAATGCTTTCTTATTCCGATGCACCAATTAATCATTCTCCTCTTGCTATTCATATCCGGAGTGTTGAAGATTCATAATTCCATTCTTAATCCGTTCAAATTATTTTGAGCATTGTCTTCTTATTTAAGCCATTTAATTCAACCGGTGCAATATCTCTTAAGCAATCTTTTCCAACGGTGATTTCTTTAGTGGGCCCTAACCCACAGGTCTTTTCCCAGGATCTTACCCAACTCTTCCAATTTTTCTGGAGTTATACTCAAATTCTTTCCAAAGTGTGACATAAGAATGATTCCCATCAGTCATATAACTTCTCCAAGATCGCTTTCAAATTCTTTTTCATCATTGGTTCAACCTTTTTAATTCTTCATTCCGGAGTGCTCAACAATTCACGGTGGTGTATCTCATCGTCTTCTCAGATTTTGAAGACTCGAAGACGAGTTCCTCTTGAATCTTGGCCCGTTCTTTTGATGAGTTGTGGTTCTAGCTTCATGCCATCCTCATTATTGTTCCGTTTGTGAGGAATTCTTTTCATACCCATCCGAAGCTTTTCATGAATTTTTTCTTTGTGATCCTCCGAAGGCCATCATTTCAGAAGATTCTTCGTTCTCAGTTTTCAACTTCGTTCTCCAAATATTCTTCATTGATGTCTCTTCGTTCGTCTCCATATTTTTACGGTGGTTCTTTCAAGATTACCCTTCCGTTGTTATCGTTTTAATTCTTTTGTTCTTTTCACAATCCTACCGGTGGCTCGTTGAAGATTTACCCAAGCTTGTGCGAGATCTCTCTTAATCCTTTCCAACGAGAATAAGTAGTATGCCAAATCCTTTGGTTGTCATCAATTTAAATTGGTGAAGGAGATGCATGACATAATTCTTATTCTTATTCCTTCAAGGTGATTTAATTCTTTTGTCTGGAGCTTGTTCATCATATCATATTCTCGGTCCTAAGTTGTTCATCTCGTTTTCCGGAGCTTCAAGTTATCTCGATTATATCATTCCAAAGCTCAATCCAATTCACCGCAGGCCTTGAATCTTATTCTTTTCATCTTTCACTTCTCATGCTTTTATTACCGGAGTTCTTCATGGTGGTTCATCATGTTTTAATTCATCCTCGAAGTCTTCATCAAGATTCTTGTTCGAGCTCAAGCATTCTTCATCATGCTTCCAATTGCAATCCGTTCTACCTTATCCTTTCAGATGGTGTTATGTCATTTTTGACAATTCCTTCATGTTTCATGATTCACGAGTTATCAA
>LR738713.1:75715043-75727412 GCA_902687465.1 Secale cereale
GCTGAATAACAAAAAAAGGAAATATTACCGAGCGCTCCTATTTGTAACAGGATATGAGCCAGAATTAAGCGAGAATTGTGGCAAGTGTTCCATGCAATTAACTTCCATTATCACATGCGAGAACCCTCGAAGAGAACAAATGTGTTGAAGATTGCTTTATCACATTTTAAAAATATAATAAGAGTGCAGACACTCCTCCATCCGGTTCCTAGTGTACCTCTATAGACTACTATAGTAGTAGTACTAGTACTAGTACTAGTACTAGTAAACTTTGCGCTTGGTTGTTCGCCTCTTCGAGAAGTGCAACAATAATAGTACTACTAGTATAGTGTATGCTTCTGGCAATCTGATACCGAATTAACTGTTGCACGTCCACCGCCTGAGCGAAGGACAGCTTGCATTAGTGAAAAGTTTCTCCTTGTCCTGCGAGCCACCGCGCGCAAGCTTCTCCCGTCCAACAAGCTTCTCCTTGTTCGGCAAGTTGACGGGACACAGCAAAGTAATGCTAGTCCATACTGCCTCCTCTCCGGTTAATATGGCTTAATTTCAAACGAGATAAATACACTATTTGTTACTGTATATTTATAAAAATACGGTTAGTGGACTTCATAATACGCTCATTGCGCTCAATATATACATTTTCCGGTGTTTATACGGTCACTAGCTCACCCTGGCTGAGTATGTGTGTGCATGCGCGTGTAGGTTGAGCACTTGAGCATGACCGTGTGTGTTCCGTCGTGTGCTCGGACATGCATGCATTAGGACGCCGCACGTGTTTTTGCGTCCATGTGTACATGTGACTGTTGCATACACGTAGGGGGGGGTACGTGTAGGGGCCACTAAAGGAGCAGTCAAATCACACAGTAAGTTAGTCGGAAGAAGCAACCATCATTTCACTCTTCAATGACACATACGCAATACAAAATGGTTGATATGGAGAGAAAAATAAAACCACTATATATACACTAGCAGGAGCCTAAGCTACAAGCCTGCTTGCTTGGGTTGCTCTCTTCACAAGCATATAACGACGATGGCCACACCGCTGGTCACATATCCGGCCTGATCCCGCAGCCGGGGGAAGGGAACAATGTTCTTCGTAGACGCGGTCGACATCGGCGAGGGAGAAAATCCATAGTCGGTGCGTCCCAATCAGGGGTCATCGTGATATGGGCCGATGCCGCGTCCCAATTGCCCTTCTAGCTACAACTCGACGTCCATTTCGAAAATATTAGTGCATGTCAACCAAAATTATACTACTATCGATGTTCCGTTTCAAAAAAAAGCATATAAGCTGTTACTTCTTACCCAAAGGATTTTTATATCCAACAGACACAAAATTATCCAACAGACACAAAATATCCATTCGACTATTCGAAATTACTTTCACTGCTGATCTGATATCGAGGTAATTGCTGCATCGCCACCAAAACCCACCATCTCTTAAGCTAAAGTAGACCGAGCTAACCCTATATTAGCATATTACTAAGATAAACAGAAGGCACTGTAGAATCATTTAGGACCTGAGCTTATCAATCTGAATATGGAGGGACACCAGCTCAGCCCCGGCCAGCAGCTTCGGCGGAACTGTGAAGAAGGTCAGCTCATGCACGACGACGTCGCCGGGATCCCTGCTGCTTGTCACCTCCATTTCCACCTTGACATCGTTGGTCCTGCCTTTGGGCTCCCCCGGCGGGCCATTCGCCCACAGCTTGGCCACGTAGTGCGGCAGTGGGGATGCCCCTGCTCTGAAGCAGAGGACCGACACGACGATAGGGACGCCGATGTCGAGAACGCCGCCGACCAAGAAAAACGCGCGGCCGTGTTCCGCACATCGAAGCCACCGCCACGCTCGCATTTTTGGCACTGCCGCTGGTTCCCGGGGCGCTCGACGCGGCAGTCCGCGCAAGCCAGGTGCCCTCCCTTGCACTGCACAAATCAATCGAACAACACATCAATCAAGAAACCTGCACCTTGCTCGATCAGCCGAACGGACGAGGTGTATTCGAACCTCATACATTGGAGGCTTCAAGGGTGATACGTCTCCAATGTGTCTATAATTGTTTATTGTTCCATGGTATTATATTATCCTTCTAGGATGTCTTATGGGCTTTTATATACACTTTTATATGATTTTTGGGACTAACCTATTAACCCAGAGCCCAGTGCCAGTTTCTGTTTTTCTCCTGTTTTAGGGTTTTACAGGAAAGGAATATCAAACGGAGTCCAATTGACGAGCCAATTTTTTATGATTTTTTCTGGACCAAAAGAAGCCCCCGAAGCAAAAGAGTTGGGCCAGGAGAGCCATGGGCTGCCCTCGAGGGTGGAGGGCGCGCCCCGTGCAGGGGGGCGCGCCCTCCTATCTCGAGGACAGCCCAGAAGCCCCCCTGACTTGTGCCCTACGCCAAAAAAATCCTATAAATACTGAAACCTTCGGAAATTAACCTAGATCGGGAGTTCCGCCGCCGAAATCCTTTGTAGCCACCTAAAACCAATCTACACCCATTCTGGCACCCTGCCGGAGGGGGGAATCCTTCTCCAGTGGCTATCTTCATCATCCCGGCGCTCTCCATGACGAGGAGGGAGTAGTCCACCCTCGGGGCTGAGGGTATGTATCAGTAGCTCTGTGTTTGATCTCTCTCTCTCTCGTGTTCTTAAGATGACACGATCTTGATGTATCGCAAGCTTTGCTATTATAGTTGGATCTTATGATGCTTCTCCCCCTCTACTCTTTTGTAATGGATTGAGTTTTCCCTTTGAAGTTATCTTATCGGATTGAGTCTTTAAGGATTTGAGAACACTTGATGTATGTCTTGCACATGTTTATCTGTGGTGACAATGGGATATCATGTGATCCACTTGATGTATGTTTTGGTGATCAACTTGTGGGTTCCGTGATCTTGGGAACCTATGCATAGGGGTTGGCACACGTTTTCGTCTTGACTTCGGTAGAAACTTTGGGGCACTCTTTGAAGTTCTATGTGTTGGTTGAATAGATGTTTCTGAGATTGTGTGATGCATATCGTATAATCATGCCCACGGATACTTGAGGTGACAATGGAGTATCTAGGTGACATTAGGGTTTTGGTTGACTTGTGTCTTAAGGTGTTATTGTAGTACGAACTCTATGATAGATTGAACGTTACTACGGACTCTTGAATAGATCGATCAGAAAGAATAGCTTTGAGGTGGTTTCATACCCTACCATAATGTCTTCGTTTGTTCTCCGCTATTAGTTACTTTGGAGTGACTCTTTGTTCCATGTTGAGGGCTAGTAATATGATCCAATTATGTTATCCTTGTTGAGAGAACTTGCACTAGTGAAAGTATGAACCCTAGGCCTTGCCTACTATCATTGCAACACCGTTTGTGCTCACGTTTACCTTTAGTTACCTTGCTGTTTTTATATTTTCAGTTTACAAAAACTTATATCTACCATCCATATTGCACTTGTATCACCATCTCTTCGCCGAACTAGTGCACCTATACAATTTACCATTGTATTGGGTGTGTTGGGGACACAAGAGACTCTTTGTTATTTGGTTGCAGTGTTCCTTGAGAGAGACCATCTTCATCCTACGCCTCCCACGGATTGATAAACCTTAGGTCATCCACTTGAGGGAAATTTTCTACTGTCCTACAAACCTCTGCACTTGGAGGCCCAACAATGTCTACAAGAAGAAGGGTCCGTAGTAGACATCAAGCTCTTTTCTGGCGCCGTTGCCGGGGAGGTTAGTGCTTGAAGGTATATCTTTAGATCTTGCAATCAAATCTTTTAGTTTCTTGTTTTAGCACTATTTTAGTTTATAAAAGAAAACTACAAAAAATGGAATTGAGGTTACCTCATATGCTTCATCTTTTTAATATTTCATCGTGAAAATGATGGGAAGGAAAATTGTGCTCAAGTACTAGAAGAAGAATTACATAGAATGCTTGGCATAAATTATGTGCATGATGAGCTTGATTGCAATGTTGTTAGTACAAATTCCTTGAATATCCATGATGCTAATGATATGCAAAGCCACAAGCTTGGGGAAGCTATGTTTGATGAAGATGATATTTTTAGTCCCCCAAGTTTTGATGAGCAAATTTATTATGATGAAATTATGCCTCCTATTTATGATGATTATATTGATGAAAGTGGATTTGGAGAGGTCATGACTTTATTTAGTGATGAATCCACTATTTCGGAAGAGGTTCCAATTGATTATGAGAACAAAGTTGCTATATATGATGATTATTGTGATGACTTGTATACTATTAAGAAAAATGATAACCATGAAACTTGTCATCATGATTTTAGTTTTCAATTGGATTATGCTTCACATGATAGGTATTTTGTTGAATTTGCTTCTCCCACTGCTATGAATGAGAAGAATTTTGCTTATGATGGGAGTAGTAAAATTTCTATGCAAGTAGATCATGAAAAGTGCTTTATGTGTTGGTTATATTGTTGAATTCATTCATGATGCTACTGAAAATTATTATGAGAGAGGATCATATCCTTCTACATATTGCAATAATATCATGTTTCCTCTCTATGTGCTTAAAGTTTTGAAGTTATGCTTGTTTTCCCTTCCTATGCTAGTTGATTATCGTTCCCATAAGTTGTTTGCTCACAAAATCCCTATGCATAGGAAGTGGGTTAGACTTAAATGTGCTAGTCATATTCTTCATGATGCTCCCATTATGTTTCAATTCTTATCTTTTATGCGAGCATCATCGTGCCTAGCTAGGGGCGTAAAACGATAGTGCTTGTTGGGAGGCAACCCAACTTTATTTTTTTATTTTTTTGTTGCTGTTAGGGAATAAATATTGCATCTAGCCTCTTATTAAATGTGGTTTCATGTGTTGTTTAGAGTTTGTGCCAAGTAGAACCTTTGGGAAGACTTGTGTGAAGTTTATATGATCTTGCTGTGAAAAACAGAATCGTTGGCACTAGCTAAAGTAGTTGTGAGATTTTACTGGAGCGTGTTTTTTAGTTGATTCTTTTTGCAGATGATTGGTAGACAAATTCTGCAAATTTACCAATTTAGTTTGAATTTTTGGAGTTCCAGAAGTAGACAAAACCTGCAGATTACTACAGATTGTTCTGTTTTTGACAGATTCTGTTTTTCGTGTGTTGTTTGCTTATTCCGATGCATCTATGAGTCGTATTAGAGGATATGAACCATAGAGAAGTTGGAATACAGTAGGTTTAACACCAATATAAACAAAGAATGAATTCATTGCTGAACTTTTGAGTAGTGGTTTGCTTTCTTATACTAATGGAGCTCACGAGAATTTTTGTCTAAGTTTTGTGTTGTGAAGTTTTCAAGTTTTGAGTATTGCTTTGATGGACTATGGAACAAGGAGTAGCAAAGGCCTAAGCTTGGGGATGCCCATGGCACCCCAAGTAAATTCAAGATAATCAAAAGCCTAAGCTTGGGGATGCCCCGGGAAGGCATCCCCTCTTTCGTCTTCATCCATCGGTAACTATACTTGGAGCTATATTTTTATTCACCACATGATATATGTTTTGCTTGGAGCGTCAATTTAGTTTATTTTGTTTTGTTTGCTGTTTGAATAATATCCCAAGATCTGAAGTTATTAAATGTTAGAGAGTCTTCACATAGTTACATAATTATTCAACTACTCATTGATCTTCACTTATATCTTTCGGAGTAGTTTGATATTGCTCTAGTGCTTCACTTATATCTTTTAGAGCACGGTGGTGGTAATATTTTGTAGAAATTGTTGAACTCTAATGCTTCACTTATATCCTTTTGAGAGTCTATTAAAACAGCATGGTAATGTGTTTAGGCTAAAGAAACTAGTCTTCACATGATAGACATCCAATGTCAAGGTAGTAAAAAATTTCACACCAAGTGCATTGAATAGAATGAGATGTTGGATGCTTGATAATTGTTTTGAGATATGAGGATAGTGATATTAGAGTCATGCTAGTGGAGTTATTATGAAATTGAGAAATACTTGTGTTAAGGTTAGTGATTCCCGTATCATGCACGTATGGTGAACCGCTATGTGACGAAGTTAGAGCATGAGGTACTTGTAGAGTGCCAACCTTTGTGTGGAGGTCGGGGGCGCGTGATGGTTAACTCCTACCAACCTCCCCCTAGGAGCATGCGTTGATTGCTTTGTTTTGATGACTCCTCGATTTTTGCAATAAGTATATGAGTTCTTATGATTAAAGTTGAGTCCATGGATTATACGCACTCTCACCCTTCCACCATTGCTAGCCTCTCTTGTACCGCGCAACTTTCGTCGGTGCCATAAACCCACTATATATCCTTCCCCAAAACAGCCACCATATTATTCCTCAAAACAGCCACCATACCTACCTATCATGGCATTTCCATAGCCATTCCGAGATATATTGCCATGCAACTTTCCATCGTTCCGTTCATATGACACGCATCATATTGTCATATTGCCATGCATGATCATGTAGTTGACATCATATTTGTGGCAAAGCCACCATGCATAATTTTTTATACATGTCACTCTTGTTTCATTGCACATACCGGTACACCGCCGGAGGCATTCATATAGAGTCATACTTTGCTGTTGTAGTATCGAGTTGTAATATCGAGTTGTAATGAAAGTGTGATGATCATCATTATTAGAGCATTGTCCCATGGGAGGAAAGGCTAAATCAATAAAGCCCCTCCTAAAAAAATAAAAAAAGGGAAAAGAAAGGCCAAAGAAAAAAAGAAAGACCCCCAAAAAAGGGACAATTGCTACTATCTTTTTTCCACACTTGTGCTTCAAAGTAGCACCATGTTCTTCATTGTAGAGAGTCTCATGTTTAGTCACTTTCATATACTAGTGGGAATTTTCATTATAGAACTTGGCTTGTATAGTCCAACAATGGGCTTCCTCAAATGCCCTAGGTCTTCGTGAGCAAGCAAGTTGGATGCACACCCACTAGTTTCTTTTGTTGAGCTTTCATTCATATTTAGCTCTAGTGCATCCGTTGCATGGCAATCCCTACTCACTCACATTGATATCTATTGATGGGCATCTCCATAGCCCGTTGATACGCCTAGTTGATGTGAGACTATCTCCCTCCTTTTTGTCTTCTCCACAACCACCTCTATTCCACCCATAGTGCTATGTCCATGGCTCACGCTCATGTATTGCGTGAAAGTTGAAAGGTTTGAAAAGATAGAGTATGAAAACAAGTGCTTGGCTGAAATCGGGGTTGTGCATGATATGAATATTTAGTGTGATAACGAGGGAGCATAGCCAACACTATATGATTTTGTAGGGATAACTTTCTTTAGCCATAGTATTTTGAGAAGACATGATTGCTTTGTTAGTATGCTTGAAGTATTATTGTTTATTATGTCAATATAGACTTTTATCTTGAATCTTTCAGATCTGAACATTCATGCCACAATTAAGAGAATTACACTGAAAAACTATATTGGTTAGCATTCCACATCAAAAATTATTTCTTTATCATTTACCTACTCGAGGACGAGCAGGAATTAAGCTTGGGGATGCTGATACGTCTCCAACGTATCTATAATTTTTGATTGTTCCATGCTATTATATTATCCTTCTAGGATATCTTATGGGATTTTATATACACTTTTATATGATTTTTGGGACTAACCTATTAACCCAGAGCCCAGTGCCAGTTTCTGTTTTTCTCCTGTTTTAGGGTTTTACAGAAAAGGAATATCAAACGGAGTCCAATTGACGAGCCAATTTTTTATGATTTTTTTCTGGACCAAAAGAAGCCCCCAAAGCAAAAGAGTTAGGCCAGGAGAGCCACGGGCTGCACTCGAGGGTGGAGGGCGTGCCCTGGGCAGGGGGGGCGCGCCCTCCTATCTCGAGGACAGCCCAAAAGCCCCCCTGACTTGTGCCCTACGCCAAAAAAATCCTATAAATACTGAAACCTTCGGAAATTAACCTAGATCGGGAGTTCCGCCGCTGAAAGCCTCTGTAGCCAGCGAAAACCAATCTAGACCCGTTCTGGCACCCTGCCGGAGGGGGGAATCCTTCTCCAGTGGCTATCTTCATCATCCCGGTGCTCTCCATGACGAGGAGGGAGTAGTCCACCCTCGGGGCTGAGGGTATGTATCAGTAGCTATGTGTTTGATCTCTCTCTCTCTCTCGTGTTCTTGAGATGACACGATCTTGATGTATCGCGAGCTTTGCCATTATAGTTGGATCTTATGATGCTTCTCCCCTCTACTCTCTTGTAATGGATTGAGTTTTCCCTTTGAAGTTATCTTATCGGATTGAGTCTTTAAGGATTTGAGAACACTTGATGTATGTCTTGCACGTGTTTATCTGTGGTGACAATGGGATATCATGTGATCCACTTGATGTATGTTTTGGTGATCAACTTGCGGGTTCCGTGATCTTGGGAACCTATGCATAGGGGTTGGCACACGTTTTCGTCTTGACTTTCCGGTAGAAACTTTGGGGCACTCTTTGAAGTTCTATGTGTTGGTTGAATAGATGTTTCTGAGATTGTGTGATGCATATCGTATAAACATGCCCACGGATACTTGAGGTGACAATGGAGTATCTAGGTGACATTAGGGTTTTGGTTGATTTGTGTCTTAAGATGTTATTCTAGTACGAACTCTATGATAGATTGAACGTTACTACGGACTCTTGAATAGATCGATCAGAAAGAATAGCTTTGAGGTGGTTTCGTACCCTACCATAATCTCTTCGTTTTTTCTCCGCTATTAGTTACTTTGGAGTGACTCTTTGTTGCATGTTGAGGGCTAGTAATATGATCCAATTATGTTATCGTTGAGAGAACTTTCACTAGTGAAAGTATGAACCCTAGGCCTTGCCTACTATCATTGCAACACCGTTTATGCTCACGTTTACCTTTAGTTACCTTGCTGTTTTTATATTTTCAGTTTACAAAAACCTATATCTACCATCCATATTGCACTTGTATCACCATCTCTTCGCCGAACTAGTGCACCTATACAATTTACCATTGTATTGGGTGTGTTGGGGACACAAGAGACTCTTTGTTATTTGGTTGCAGGGTTGCTTGAGAGAGACCATCTTCATCCTATGCCTCTCACGGATTGATAAACCTTAGGTCATCCACTTGAGGGAAATTTGCTACTGTCCTACAAACCTCTGAACTTGGAGGCCCAACAATGTCTACAAGAAGAAGGATGCGTAGTATACATCAAAGGGGCGGAGGCACAAGGGGCAGTGGAGCAAGGTGAGGTCCATCGAGATCATAGAGAGCTCCATCATTGGGTCCTTTTCCGTCTGCATGATCTCGCCCTCCTCGTGCACAACCATCTCTCGCTTTATTAGGGCCGGGACATTACAAAGCTTTACTGTCACATATTCATACTACTCAATGTGCATTAAATCAACACATGCAAGTATCAAAAGGAGAGTCACGGCATGCATGCATGCGTTGTAATTAATGCATTAGTAAACACAAATTATTGAAATATATCGAGTGTAGTGCTTTGATGTGTCGCGTCAACTCGTACAAGACCGAGAAGTTTGATTACTACAACGCCCTCTCGCCTTAACCGCACTTGCCTTTGGCTGCATGACACGTGAGCCACCGACCTGTTGGGCCCACCTGTCATGGACACAAAGGCAGGAGCAGTAAGTCAATGAAGCTGCATCCCTCCCTCGCCCATGAGCATGGTGGCTGGCAGGACTAGGAGAAGCTTTCGTTCGCTACACGCTCTCCTTCCCGTACGCGGTGGACATGCAGCAGTTCAATCGGTGTCATATGGCCAGAAGCATACTGTAGTACTCCTCCACTGCAGTAGTACTCCCGAAGAGGCGAAGAGCCAAGCGCAGCCCAGACGCTCGTGTGGCAGTTTCATGTGTAGAGTAGTCTAGGATAGTGTGTACCATTCCTGTAAGCTTAAAATCGTTGGGGTCGGCTACTCGGATCCATGTTATATTTTTTTGATTAAAATAATCTTCTGGCCCTACCTGTCATCCTGGTGATTCTAGTTTGCACGCTCATCTCGTCAAGATAGGAATATATATTTTAATGTGTGGTGGGTAAATGTTAGAGATTGTAGCAAATGGAGTATTGTACACTGCGGGTCTTTCAACCAAGTTTAGAGGCAACCATGTGCGGCCAGTGCTATGATGTGTCGCGTCAACTCATACAACGAGGAGAAGCTTAATTTTACTACTACACGCCTTCTCCCTCGCCCATGCGCACGGTGGCTCGCACACGAGGACATGCTTTTGCTTATCCCTCCCGCTCGCGGTGGACGGACATGCAGCAGTGGATTCGATATTGTAGAAGCAGTAGTGCAACCCGAACGTGGCAGTTGCGAACCTTGGAGCATGCATATAGCCAGGCTCTTGCATGAGACAAAATTGCTATGTGAGCCCACTATTGTAGTACTACTTGCTAGTATAGCCCTGTAAACCAGAAAGGAGTATTTGCCTTTCTAGAGATTTCAACAAGTGACTAGACTACACCGAGACAGAGTACATATGGAGCAAAATGAGTGAATCTACACCGTAAATAAATACGTAGTTCTCTCGTTTTCCTCTCGGCCTTGGTCGCGGTGCACAATATTGAGTATACTAGTATCATCTTGAAATTTATGAAGTCACCATAGGCACCTCGTCGTCGACGGGAACGTCTCCTGACACGCGATAGACGCGAGCGGCAGTCGCCTCCATAGGTGCTTGAATGCCAAGGAGGGAGAGGGTAGCGGTTCCCGAGACGTTGAACGGTCAATGATGCATCCTCAAATTACTCTACACGTAGAGGGAATTAATTGGAGAAGCAGAATAGAGCCAGCATGATGTGAATGCAACAGAGTTTGGATTCTCATATAAAGGCGCCCCACCACTCCAATCCATCTACTCCTTAGTTTCTGCGCAACACCGCTCACTCCAATCCAAGACCAAGTGACTAGAAGCACCTATGGAGGCGATGGACGCGAGCGGCAGTCGGCTGTGCCAAATCATCCAAGGCGCCAGCCTGCGGCCCCGCACGGCGCAGCGTTTCTAGACGGTGCTGGCGACCGCCGGCGTCGTAGCCCTCGCCGACACCGGCTTCGCCTCTCTCATGGACGACATGATGGTCAACTCCATCCGCAAGTTCGCCGCCGTCAATAAGCGTGTAGCGAAAGCTCCTACTAGTCCTGCCAGCCACCACGCTCATGCGCGAGGGAGGGACACAGCTTCATTGACTTACTGCTCCTGCCTTTGTGTCCATGACAGGTGGGCCCAACAGGTGGTTGGCCCACCTGTCATGCAGCCAAAGGTAGGTGCAGTTAAGGCACCGGAGCTCAGTCCACGAGGGAGAGGGCATTGTAGTAATCAAACTTCTCGGTCTTGTATGAGTTGACACGACACATCAAAGCACTGCACTCGATATAAGTCTTTTTACACATTTCAAATGGACTACTACATACGGATGTATGTAGACATATTTTGCTTCGTATGTAGTCACTTGTTGCAATCTCTAAAAAGACTTATATTTGGAAACAGAGGGAGTACAACGCATGCATGCATGCCGTGACTTCCCTTTTGATACTTGCATGTGTTGATTTGATGCACCTTGCCAAATTTTGACTATAAATTTAACTAACCAAATTTTCATGCATGTCACAAAAAATTACGGGGCTGTTTGGATTGTGACTATGTTTGTCTTATGTTGCCACATTATTTTTCCCACACTCGCCACACTTGCCTGACTTGAGTTGCTCAAATTGTTAGACACACTTTGTCTTGCCTAAGGGACTTGTACCAGACTTGAACGATACAAAGTGCGACCTGGCACACCGTAACACCACTTGGAACAAGCGGGTAGCTATCTCAAAAAACAATCAACAACTAAAAAAAATGGCGACCTGGCACGTACTACACAATTTTAAACGATTGTTTTGATGGAGTGAAAAAGGAAAACTACCCCACTACGTATATATAGGCCGGAGCCCCCTCGCTTGCTTGCTAGGGTTGCTCTATTCACGCACTCTCATCCTCTCCAGATCTAAACAAGATAGGGGTGGTAACACTGTCTTTCTCCCTTCAAAAAACACTGTCTTTCTATCATCACCGCTAGTTACAGATCCGGACGTATCCCCCTCCGCCGGTGAAGGGGAGAAGGGGCAGCGTTTAGGCCGTCGTCGAGAGCAAGGGAGGAGACCCACTGCCGGCCGCACCGTTATCTCTGGCCGAGCGCCGGCGTGGGAGGTCCTCCGATCCCTTCGTCGTTGCCCTAGTGTGGGCGGATCCGGCCTCCCGCCACCCACATATCCACATCCGGACGACCTTCAGGTATATCTTCCTTCGAAACCGCCTTAGCTCTACTTCCCCAACTCGCTACGTCGCTGCATGTGCATCATTTTCTACCTCTCAGCCCCTCTCGATCGGATGGTC
>LR738713.1:75767603-75785246 GCA_902687465.1 Secale cereale
CCTATTCTCCTCCCTCTTACTCTTGCATTAGTTTACTACTGTTGTTGATTCGATAACTCCTATTCTTATGCATAGCCTGTCATTGTTGCTACCACTGTTGATACCTTTATCTGTTATCCTAATGCTTAGTATAGGATGCTAGTATTCCATCGGTGGCCCAACATCCTTGTCCGTCTACCATGCCATACTATTGGGCCGTGATCACCTCGGGTGGTGATCACGGGTATATACTATATACATACTTTACTTGACACATGATGTGACTAAAGTCGGGTCGGCTCATTGAGTACCCGCAAGTGATTCGATATGGGGGCTGAAAGGACAGGTGGCTCCATCCAGGTAGTGATGGGCCTGAGTTCCCGATGGCCCCCCGAGTGGATCTTTCTGGCGGAGCGACAGGGCAGGTTGTGACACCCAGTGGAGAGGTGGCCTGGCCCTGGTCGTTGTCCGCGGTTATTTCATAATAACACGCTTAACGAGTTTGGATATTTGATCTGAGTCTGGCCGTTGGCCTATACGCACTAACCAGCTACGTGGGAATAGTTATGGGTACTCGATGTCGTGGTATCAGCCGAAGCCTTCTTGACGTCAGCGACTGAGCGGCGTGCGCCGGGTTGGACCGCGTAACGTAACTTCCTTAGTAATGGAGGTTGCTAGGTCTGCTCACCGGCCGCGTACGCAACGTGCAGGTGTGCGTTGGGCGATGGGCCCGGACCCCTGCGCGCCTAGGATTTAGACCGGCGTGTTGACCTCTGTGTCGTGCTTAGGTAGGGCTGCGACGTGTTGATCTTCCGAGGTCGGGCATGACCCTGGAAAGTGTGTCCGGCCAAATGAGATCGAGCGTGCTGGGTTATGTGGTGCACCCCTGCAGGGAAGTTAATCTATTCGAATAGCCGTGTCCCTCGGTAAAAGGACGACCCGGAGTTGTATTCCGACCTCATGACAACTAGAACCGGATAGTTAATAAAACACACCCTTACCAGTGCCAGATACAAGTCGGTGGTTGCTCTCTCATAGGGTGATGTGCGGGAGGATCGTCGAGTAGGATTATGCTATACGATGTTACTTGGTGAACTTACCATTGTAGGATCGAAAGTATGTCTAGAGGGGGGTGATTAGACTACTTGTAAATATAAAAATTCTGCCTTTTGATCATGAACAGTTTTTGGCAGTTTCACAATTATGATCAAGACAAGTATCACCCTACACATGCATTTCTAGAGTATAAGCAGCGGAAAGTAAATTGCACATGTAGTAAAGAGAGGTGGAGAAGATCAAACGCAATTTGGAGACGCGGAGATTTTTCTCGTGGTTCCGATAGGTGGTGCTATCGTACATCCACGTTGATGGAGACTTCAACCCACGGAGGGTAACGGCTGCGCGAGTCCACGGAGGGCTCCACCCACGAAGGGTCCACGAAGAAGCAACCTTGTTTATTCCATCATGGCCTACGCCCACGGAGGGCTAGCCTTACTCGGGGTAGATCTTCACGAAGTAGGCGATCTCCTTGCCCTTACAAACTTCATGGTTCAACTCCACATCTCGATGACGGAGGCTCCCAAGCGACACCTAACCAATCTAGGAGGCACCACCCTCCAAAAGGTAATAGATGTTGTAGATGATGATGAACTCCTTGCTCTTGTGCTTCAAATGATAATCTCCCCAACACTCAACTCTCCTCACTGATATGGCTGTGGTGGAAGAAAGGATTGAGTGGAAAGCAACTTGGGAAGGTTAGAAATCAAGTTTCATATGGTAGGAATGGAATGACTTGATCTCAACACAAGGGTAGGTAGTTCTCTTCTCAGAAAGTGTAAGGTAGGAGTGGTAGTACTTTCTGATGGCTCTCTCCACGAATGAAGAGGGGGTGGAGGGGTATATATAGCCTCCACACAAAATCCAACCGTTACACACATAATTGAGCAATCTCGGTGAGACCGAAGTGGAAACTCGGTCAGACCGAAAGTTCAAATATAGTGAACGTTGGGGTTTTCGGTGGGACCGAAAATACCATCTCGGTTTGTCCGATATGAGTCAAAGATAGGAACTTGCCAGTTTCGGTGGGACCGAAAATAACAACTCGGATATTCCGATATGATGTCAAATGGTTACACAAGGTTGGCAGTCCATGTTTCGGTGAGACCGAACTCAAACTCGGATTGACCGAAATTTCTAGGGTTTGGCTTATGGCTGAGGTGGTTCATCTCGGTGGGACTGAGTTGGAAGAATCGGTTTGTCCGAGATTACTTATGAGTGTGTTTAGTAGTGAAAGTTGCTGATAGTTGAAGGAGATATATCACTAAGCACTTGAGCAACCAGATCATCAACACAACCTCATCCCCTTTTAATAGTATTGGCTTTTCCTATGGACTCAATGTGATCTTTGATCACTAAACCAAAAATGGAGTCTTGAGCTTTTGCCAATGCTTGCCTTAGCATTTTGAGGGGTCCACTTCTTCAGACATTTCCATACCCATATCACTGAACTTCTCTGAAATGATTCTCAAGTAACTATTAGTTCAATGATATATATGTTGTTGTTAATTACCAAAACCACCAGGGGATTAGTTGCACTTTCAATCTCCCCCTTTTTGGTAATTGATGACAACATATAGATCAAAGCTTCGACAAAAGATATAATCAATGAATAATATCGTCGCTTTGAGAAGTATGTGATAAACAAGAGCTCCCCCTAAATTTGTGCATTATTTAAAATTTGCGTTTGAATGCAAATGCACAATCGATTAGGATTATGGGTCACTCTTCCATGTCACATACATCTTGGTGGAGCGCACAAAATGATAAGAATGAATAACATGCACCCAATCACCAAGACATGAGTAAATAGCCATACAAGATAGGAATAGCATATGATAAGCATTAAGCACACATTAAAGCATAGTATGACTAAGCACTCATTAAGGTAGCATCAAACGTAGTATCAAGCACACTGAAAGTTTCAAGAACCAAAAGAACCAAATGTATCTCAAAGAAAAAACCGGCAAAAGAACGAAAGAGCACTCTCTCTCTCTCTCTCGAAGCCCTATGATCTATACAATTTCTCCCCCTTTGGCAACAAGTTACCAAAAAGTTCGAAAAAGCATAGAGCTAAGCGTCATTGTGGGCTCTGCTGGCGGCTGCTGTCTGGGTAGATGTCGGAGTAGAAATGACGGCATCGGCGAAGACTTCTGCTGATGTCTGCGCTGGAGGAGTGGATGTTGGAGCTGTGGCTGGAGTAACTGCTGGAGCTGTAGGAGGTGCTGAAGTGGTAGCCCTGGAGTCAGTCACTGGGATAGCTGCTGATCGGGATCCTCTGGGAACCTGAGCAGTCTGGCGATGAGAGTCCTGGACTAGGTCATCCTGCATGAGCTCTGCTCTGTCCTGCCTAGCTTCCTCCATGTCTGCCTCAAGCTTGTTGACGGTCACCTGAATCTCAGTCAGCTTCATGTCCAGAGCGTGGATCTTGTCGTCAACAATCCTTTCTAGGCTCTCCTGAGATTGTTCAATGCTGGCCAGGCGTTGTTCAATCCTCTGGGTAGCTTCAAGAATCTGCTCTCCGAAACTCTTTGGTTTAGCTGCTGCTGCTGCTGCCTCTTTATCAGCTTTGGCTTTCTTAGCAGCTTCAATCTTGGCTTGACCTTCAACTGAAGTTGGATCCTCTTCATCCATCATAACAACGTTATCTTCATGCTCTGGCTGCAGTGGCAAGTGCTTCCTATCCAACATGAATTTGCCCGTGCCAAACTTGGCATTGATAAGCATCTGAATCTGCGGGGCAAATCCACACGACCTCTTCTGGTCAGCTGCAGTCCTCTTAATGGTCTCTACCATTAAGTCCATCACCTTGAAAGGTGCCTTCTCATCAAGTATGTGCAGCATGTTGATAGAATAGCCTCGGATCATGCGGTGGTCTCCAGACTTGGGCATCAAGGTATGCCTCAGAATAGTGTTTGTGGTAGTTAGACCTGCCTGGAGATAGTGCACTGAGCCAAGCTTCCACCCTTCCAAATCTGCTGCGGGGATCTCCTTGTACATGTTCTTCATGGAATCATGGTTCTTCTTAGGAATCCCATAGACATCAATGTCGTCCTCTCTCTGCATTGGAGCATTCAGAAGTTCTGCCCATTCTTCAACAGACGAAGAAAACCTTTGACCTTCAGTCATCCAGGTGATCTTCCCATCAGGATAAAAGTGGGCTGTGGCGTAGAACTGCATAATCATCTCATCGTTCCAATCTGTCAGCTTCTGACCCACGAACTCATCAACTCCACATGCAGTGAAGCTTTCATGCACATGGGGAAAGAAGTCTCGGTGCTCTTCACTGTCAATGTACTCCCAGTCAACATACCTGGTGTCTGCAACAATAGGCTTCTTATCCATCAGCACGGTCTCATAGAAGTCCTGCTGCTCTCTGGTGTGGAATCTGGGGTCCACAGCAGTCCTTCTCCTCACAGCATATGGATCAGACTGTCTCCATAGCCTGAGACCTCTATCCTTCCTTGCCTTCATATCCTCGGCTTGAGGATGAGCATCGTTGTGGAGTGGCAATTTTGGACGGAGCTTCAGCAACACATGTTCTTCTTCAGACTCAGACGGTGGCATATCACCTTTGTTCTTCTCAGAGGCTGGGATGTTCCTGGTTGTCCTCTTGGGCTTGGCAGAAGGCTTTGCTGGAGCTGCCTTAGCTTGAGCAGGCTTCTTGGGCTTAGAAGTGGCTTGAGCCCTAATTGCATCACCCATGAGTTTAGCCTTCTGAGGAGGAGGCTGGGGTGCTTCTTCTTCTTCTTCTTCGACTGCTGCATCAACATGAGGTTCAGCATATACTACCCTCTTCCTCTTGGAAGTTTTCTTTACTTTACTTTGGGCTGGCTCTTCCAGGTTCAGCTTCTTGGCAACAGCTGACTGCTTGACCTTGCTGGTGCCTTTCTTGAACTGTTGCCCTTGGTGCTCTTTGGCAACAACATTTCTCTTGGGCTTGGAGGTTACTTCCTCAGCAATGAAGTCAGAGTCCTCATCATCAGAATTTCTCTGCTTTCTGGTTCTGGTGGCTGCAGGAGGCAAACCACTGGGGGTACTCCTCTCACCATCATCATTAGGACTACTAGCCTCAGGACTAGTATCTGCCTCAGGGATCTCTGCAAAAGGTGACTCAGACCTGTTCTGGCTGTCACTGGCATCTGACATGGCTGACAACCTGTGAAAAGATAAGGTATAGGCAGAGTAGAAGAGTTATCACAAACTGCAGTGGTTTTTAAAAAAAATGAGTTCACATCTTAGTTTTGAGTTTTCATAGAATGCATTTCGGTCAAACCGATATTTAGTTTCGGTGAATCCGAAGTGTATAACAGAAACTTACACACCACTTTCGGTCAGACCGAAAGGGTTTCGGTCCTGCCGATAAACTAGGGTTTCACTAAAACTGAGTTTCGGTCACACCGATTTGCACGACTCGGTTAAACCGAAAGTGCAGTGCAATGGCCAGAGGCCAAATCGGTCACACCGAGAATTTAAATTCGGTTTCACCGAGATGTGTTCCGTGGAAACCTAAACCTAAGAATTTTGCTCGAAACTAGAACGATCTGATCTGATGTTAAGGAAGATTTCAAACGTGGCTAGATGCAGGGCAAACCAATCGTGCAATGAATCAGATGGGGAGCACGAGAGGGATCGAGACTCACCCTAACTTGGTAGAGTCCCTCTACGGCGGCAACGGCGCGGAGAAGAAAACCGTTGACGGCGGCGGAGACCTGCGGCGAGGGCGCACAGGCGACGACGGCGACGATCCGGAGACCAGGGCGACGGCAGCAGGGGACTTGGGGGCGAAACGGTTTGAAGAAATAATCGCGCGCTGCCCTCAGTATTTATATCCCCTTGCTGTCGGTGGGACCGAGTTGAAAAACTCGGTGACACCGAAATGGATAACTGCTGTGCAGTTACGCATATCGGTCACGCCGAGATTTTGAACTCGATTTCACCGAGATGAAACCTAGATCAGTCTAAGCGTTTCGGTTGGACCGAGTGGGAGAAGTTGGTCAGACCGAAATTGACTTAGAAGGTTTTGGAAGTCAGCCTTAGACGGATCGGTGGCTCCGAGTGCTCCTCACTCGGAGGGTCCGAAAATGACTTGTTCAAAGTTTGTGATTTGAGCATGAATAGAATTTGAGACAAGAAAGCATAGATAGCTAGGGAAGGTGCTTAGGCATTCTTGTCCATCCATTTGGCCAGAAAAATCAAAACAACCAAAACAACAAATGGATGTCCTTGAATGGATAAAATCATGCATTCAACATGCTCACACAATAAGATAGCAAATGAAATATGTGTCAAACATGCACAACCAAAACTCTAGCTACTAGCACACAATTTGTGGATGACTAGGTCATCTTTATATGAGTATTTTGACTTATGAGCCAAATGAGAACATTTGATCATAGGTCATACTCATCGTTTAAGCACAAGTGGGGTTACCACTTTTACATAAAGCATTGATGTGTTAACATCATTTGGAGATGCTTTAGCTCAATTGTTTAGAGCAAAGCTCCCCCTAGATGTGAGAACCCCTTTTAAAGGGTCAAACTAACCTTGGGTTGTCGTAGAAGACTTCATGTAGATGTTGAAGATGTGGATGCTCAATGTTGATGTAGATCATCAAGAGTTGGGAGCTATCCTTTGGATTAGGGCACTTTCAATACCTACATGGGTTAGTCCCACAAGGAACAAACAAGGATATCCATAGACATAGATTGAAGTTCACAAAAGATGATGTCCATGAAAGCAATGATTACCTTGTCCCTTGACTTACCAACAAGAGGGTTTGTGACTCCATGAACTGGTGCATGATGTGGAAGTTGTTTGCACAAGTTGCCAAAATGAATATGAGTGAAGTATGTTGGCGGAGTCACCCTCAAGAACCTTCTAGTTCTTCTTCTTTGGCATCCACATCATCTTGATGGGAATCCTTGGGGTTGTAGTTGAGCTTGACGAAGTAGAACTTGACGTGTCCTTGGGAACCCACTTGACCATGGCTTGAGGTGCTTCAATGAATGCATCAATCTCCTCTTGAAGCTTGTCCTTGACCTTTAGCTTGTGGTCTTGTGGTGGAAGGTCATCTTGAGCTTGTTCCACATTGGAAGAAGTAGGATCATACTTCTCCTTTTGAGAAACAAACTGTGGAGTAGGGTATTGACCTTCTTCCCACTCAACACCTTCGGCGTTGAACTTTCGCTCAAAACCAATCCCTTGATTCTTCCGGTGCCTTCCTTGTTTGCGAACAATTTCCTCAAAGTTCTTGCTTCCGGCAAGACTCTTGTAGACACCTTTCTCTATGATTTCCTTCAATAAGCTATTTTCTTGCTCAAGTGTAACTTGGCTTGAAACATTGTTAGTGGAATCAAGAGAACTACTCGAAGTAACAACATTTGATTTAACATGGTTATTGTTACTACTAGAGGAAGAATTTTTCTTATGCTTGTCATGCTTAGTCTTAATAGGTGGCAAGAAATTAGACAAGAGAAGTCGTTTGGCAAGATATGAAGAACTCTTCTTTCGAAGATCGTCATTGATCGCTTTTAGAAACTCATGTTCTTGCTCTAGAGTGAGCTTCTCGAAGCGTAGCTTCTCATGAGATCTTAGGAGCTCTCTATGATCTTCTTGAGTTGTTTCATGAGCTAACTTAAGAGTGTTTAGTTCTTTAGTTAGACGCTCAATCTCCTTCATAGCATTGTCATTCGACTCTTCTCGACTATAAAGACTACTAGCATTTTCATCGTTACTAAGCTCACTAGATTTATCATGCAAGAGCTCATCTTCACCAAGTAAGTCATCCTCATCACTATCAAAGTCAATGAATTCAGGGTGTGTTACCTTGGGGCCTTTAGCCATGAAGCATCTTCCAATTCCCTCATTTGGTGAATCAAATAAGTCGTAGGAGTTGGAGTTGGAGGATACGAGTGCAAGTCCGGCAACACCTTCATCTTGACTGTAGTCGGAGTCGGAGTGATAGCTTCCATCGGATTGATTGTCGGAGTCGGAGCCGGAGACCCATTCACCTATATGAGCTTGATGTCTTCTTATTGTGTAGCTCCTTGATGACTTGTCTTTCCTCTCCGAATCCTTGCTTCTCCGAGAGGGTCTTCGTTCATAACGATCATCTCTACTCCTTCTCTCTCTCCGAGGTGACTCATCTCTTGCTCTTCTTCTTGGAGATTCTTCTCTTCTCTTGTGGGGAGCCGTACACTCATTTGAGAAGTGTCCGGGTCTTCCACAATTGTAGCAGTTCCGATCACGACTAGAAGATCTCTTTTCATCATATGATCTAGACTTTGAGCTTCTTTCTTTGCCTCTATTCTTGTAGAACTTGTTGAAGTTCTTAACCATTAGGCTTATCTCTTCATTGGAAATTAACTTGTCACTTGAGGTTGTGGGAGCATCACTTGTAGCTTTGTAAGCACCACTTGACTTGTTGTGAAGCTCTTCCTTATCCTTAAGTGTCATCTCATGAGCAACAATTCTTCCAATGACTTCAGTTGGCTTGAGAGTCTTGTAGTTTGGCATCATTTGGATCAAAGTGCACACGGTGTCATATTTTCCATCCAAAGCTCTTAGAATCTTCTTGATGATGAATCGGTCGGTCATTTCTTCGCTTCCTAAGTCGGCAATCTCATTTGTGATGAGAGCAAGCCTAGAGTACATTTCAGCGACTCCTTCACCATCCTTCATCTTGAACTTGTCAAGTTGACCTTGAAGAATATCTAGCTTTGATTCCTTCACAGATTCAGTACCTTCGTGCATTTCAACCAAAGTATCCCAAATCTCTTTAGCATTCTCAAGACGGCTGATTTTGTTGAACTCCTCGGGACACAAAGCATTGAAGAGAATGTCACAAGCTTGAGCATTGTTTTGCAACATCCGCAACTCTTCCGGTGTAGCTTCGTGATCCGGAACTTTTCCTTCCTCGAAGAATTCACCTTGCATACCAACACAAATAATGCCCCATGCGGCTGGGTTATGACCAAGAATATGCATTTTCATTTTATGCTTCCAACTAGCAAAATTTGTACCATCAAAGTAAGGACCTCTACGAAAATTACCCTCACTAGACGCCATACTCTCCTAGGTTGTGAAACCAAGCTTATGGAGTCCAATGCAATGGAAACCAAAACAATGGAGACCAAAGCTCTGATACCACTTGTAGGATCGAAAGTATGTCTAGAGGGGGGGTGATTAGACTACTTGTAAATATAAAAATTCTGCCTTTTGATCATGAACAGTTTTTGGCAGTTTCACAATTATGATCAAGACAAGTATCACCCTACACATGCAATTCTAGAGTATAAGCAGCGGAAAGTAAATTGCACATGTAGTAAAGAGAGGTGGAGAAGATCAAACGCAATTTGGAGACGCGGAGATTTTTCTCGTGGTTCCGATAGGTGGTGCTATCGTACATCCACGTTGATGGAGACTTCAACCCATGGAGGATAACGGCTGCGCGAGTCCACGGAGGGCTCCACCCACGAAGGGTCCACGAAGAAGCAACCTTGTCTATTCCATCATGGCCTACGCCCACGGAGGGCTAGCCTTACTCGGGGTAGATCTTCACGAAGTAGGCGATCTCCTTGCCTTTACAAACTTCTTGGTTCAACTCCACATCTCGATGACGGAGGCTCCCAAGCGACACCTAACCAATCTAGGAGGCACCACCCTCCAAAAGGTAATAGATGTTGTAGATGATGATGAACTCCTTGCTCTTGTGCTTCAAATGATAATCTCCCCAACACTCAACTCTCATCACTGATATGGCTGTGGTGGAAGAAAGGATTGAGTGGAAAGCAACTTGGGAAGGTTAGAAATCAAGTTTCATATGGTAGGAATGGAATGACTTGATCTCAACACAAGGGTAGGTAGTTCTCTTCTCAGAAAGTGTAAGGTAGGAGTGGTAGTACTTTCTGATGGCTCTCTCCATGAATGAAGAGGGGGTGGAGGGGTACATAAAGCCTCCACACAAAATCCAACCGTTACACACATAATTGAGCAATCTCGGTGAGACCGAAGTGGAAACTCGGTCAGACCGAAAGTTCAAATATAGTGAACGTTGGGGTTTTCGGTGGGACCGAAAATACCATCTCGGTTTGTCCGATATGAGTCAAAGATAGGAACTTGCCAGTTTCGGTGGGACCGAAAATAACAACTCGGATATTCCGATATGATGTCAAATGGTTACAGAAGGTTGGCAGTCCATGTTTCGGTGAGACCGAACTCAAACTCGGATTGACCGAAATTTCTAGGGTTTGGCTTATGGCTGAGGTGGTTCATCTCGGTGGGACTGAGTTGGAAGAATCGGTTTGTCCGAGATTACTTATGAGTGTGTTTAGTAGTGAAAGTTGCTGATAGTTGAAGGAGATATATCACTAAGCACTTGAGCAACCAGATCATCAACACAACCTCATCCCCTTTTAATAGTATTGGCTTTTCCTATGGACTCAATGTGATCTTTGATCACTAAACCAAAAATGGAGTCTTGAGATTTTGCCAATGCTTGCCTTAGCATTTTGAGGGGTCCACTTCTTCAGACATTTCCATACCCATATCACTGAACTTCTCTGAAATGATTCTCAAGTAACTATTAGTTCAATGATATATATGTTGTTATTAATTACCAAAACCACCCGGGGATTAGTTGCACTTTCAACCATCTATTCCCTTCTACTGCTGCAAGACGGAGGCTTCCAGAAGCGAGGATACTTGTTACTTTCCAGCTACCCTCTTCTACTGCTGCAAGATGGAGGTGGCCAGAAGCGTAGTCTTCGTTTGGATTAGCTATCCCCCTCTTATTCTGGCATTCTGCAGTTTAGTCCACATATATTACCCCTTTACACAGATATCTTTGCATATGTAGTGTAGATCCTTGCTTGCGAGTACTTTGGATGAGTACTCACGGTTGCTTTTCTCCCCCTTTTCCCCTTTTGTCCCTTCTTCTCGGATGACGCAACCAGATGGTGGAGTCCAGGAGTCAGATGATCCCGAGGATGTTTCTACATAGAGTTCGGCTTCGAGGAGTAGTTAGGAGGTCCCAGGCAGGAGGCCTTGCCTTTTCGATCGTTGTTACTTTTGTGCTAGCCTTCTTAAGGCAAACTTGTTTAACTTATGTCTGTACTCAGATATTATTGCTTCCGCTGACTCTTGTGTTTTCGAGCTTATGTATTCGAGCCCTCGAGGCCCCTGGCTTGTAATATAAAGCTTGTATTATTTTTAATTTGTGTCTAGAGTTGCGTTGTGATATCTTCCAGTGAGTCCCTGATCTTGGTCGTACACATTTGCGTGCATGATTAGTGTACGGTCAAATCGGGGGCGTCACAAGTTGGTATCAGAGCCGACTGCCTGTAGGAATCCCCCTTTCCAACTCCTTGGCCGAAGTTGAGTCTAGTCTTTTAAAAACAAATTTACTAACTTGTTGTGTGGCTTACGGGCCCACAGCAGCAATGGGTGGTATTAGGATCTTTTACTCCTCGTCTATACTCTGGGACTCTGATCTCTCTTCTATTCAGGTTAAAAGCTTTTGCTAACTCTGACTCTAGGTTCTCGTAACTATTTCTCCCGGAGAGCCCTCATTCCGGAAGATCACATGCTTCGTCACAAGATTCTGAGGATATCTCTCGATATTTTTCCGAGACCCTTGTGGTCATCGCCTTTGCAATTCACTGCCTCCGATATATCCCTATGGATATCTGCTTGTACTCGTCATTCTCATGACCATTCCTCGTCGCTCTTGTCGTTACAAGATGCCTCGAAATATTCTCCGTTGTTCCCTGAATCCTTTGAGTTATTATCTTGAAGTTTTATTTCGCATGAAAACCCTTACGGTTATTTCCTCACATTTATCGAGGATCCGTTCTTCTCAATTGTTCATGTGTCTCACAAAATTCTTCGGAATACTTTTCGATCTTTCGAAAATCCTCTGCAGCATGTTACTCTTGAAATTCTTGTCTGCTTGCATTATGGTTAATTCCATACGGCTAGTAGTCTTTGTTAACATCCCTTGTCTTAGCCATTTTGAGCCTATTGATTCAATGTGTGCGTATGCACGCAGTCATCAGGTTATCCTTTTTAAAATTATCTTTCCGGCTCAGACGTCATTCTGGACATGAGTTGGTTCTCGACAATTCAGACCTTTATTCATTGTCCAACTAAGTGTTTTCAACTTATCCATCTTTGATCAGAGCGTCTGATTCTGATCCTTCGTTTTGGAAACCATAATTTCTTTCTATTTAAGCATCAGACTAATAAGGTGATTCTTGAATCTGATGCCTCTGCATTCTTTCCCCCTCTGAGTGAGTACCGATACTCACCTAAGCTCCGTTGTGGATCGCCCGATCCATTGTTTGATTGTTATCCGACAGTGTGCTTCATATTCTATCACCTTGTGAGTTCTTCCCCTGATACATATTGCCTTTGGTAAATTGTATCATCTGCTTTTGTCAACCATGCTCTACTATCAAGCTTGTTTTATTAACTTTTGAAACTTGAGGTTTATATTACTAATATGCCCGACGGGTTGAACCTATGCCTTCCCCTAATCCGTGAGAACCCGAAAGTTTTCACAAGTCATACCTTCCGGTGTTCTACCAGATAAAATTCCAACACTACAGTTTTATCAAAGCGAGAGGTGAATGAAATGATATGCATTAAAGAAGTGGGAGTCGACCTTGAACTTGTGTTCATGCCCATGAAAATGATGTAGACCGTCTCGAAAGCTTCTTGCAAAATGATTATCCAGCTGTATGATCCTTTCGATATTTTTTTATCCCTTACAGTTATGGTTCTGACCGTGCTGCCCTGATCTGATATATCTGATGGGAATTCATTCTAGTGCCTCGTCTATTTTTGGCAAGGTTGAAGTATCTACTATCATAGGTCAATGACCCAGTTCTACTTCTATCTTGTTCTACCTTCGAGTATTACCCCCTGGTATCTCGAAGATGTCTTGCCATTGCATCACATCTTACTAACTTTGTTGAAGTAATGTCTTTCCTTGTTGTAATCACTCTGCGGGTTCTAGGTTGTTGTCAACCGAGGACACCGACTAGCGAAATTATTCTGCACTACAAATCAAATACCGCTAGAATTTTTACTGGGAAATTCTGAACTCAAGCTGGTCATTCCTAGACTATTGGCTACATCCTGGTCTTGCTATCTTTGACTGTGCTACCTCGTCCTTCTCTGGTGCACGAATTCTTCAGTGTGTGAGCACGACTTACGTCGAGCCCTCAACATCAGGTTGCTTGTCTTGAAAGGCAACTTTGGTTCCGAGCTTGCATCTTATATATTGATCCTATAACTTGCCACTTCGTCATTCCCTTGCTTATTGCCATTGTTGTTTGATTGCATCCTCTTGAAACCTCCCGGCTAATGTGTCGGATCACCTTCAACACTTTGACTACTACCGAGATGTCAACTGTGTTCATGATGAGAAATACCCTCCTTGCCCTCGTTGATTTTCATTATCATCGGCAACACCCTTGACTTCCTTTCATCGCGAACTTGTCCACATTATGAATATAACTTGCTCGACAACTAGTGTTGTGTTCTGCATTGAAGTATTACTGTCTTTTATGACGAGAATGTTGTGAGGATTGCTTCACCTCTTAGAAATTCTCGGCATGATGATACTTCTCACATCACCATTCTCCCTTGGTCCCCGTGTTGTTTTTAACCGGGATACCATTATACTAACGATGCTGCTTGACTTCCGCACTTCTAGCAACCCTATTGCTTTGAAGTTAACGATCAACAGTTCGTTCTTAGACTGTTGGTTATTGAATCGTCACTCTAACATTGATCTTGCTGCCTAAGGTCATATTTCGGGCACACCTTTCACCTAATGATTAATGGTGTATGTTTTCCTCGAGCATACAACATTATATCATTTGAATTGATAATTGTCATCCTCTTGTTCACGTTATTGTGGAAATCCATCCGTTTGGAATTTTCGATGAATTGTCGCTGAGCCCATCAGCCACCGCCTCATTCTCTCCTTGGTTTAATGATGAACTATTGTTTCGGGAACCCGCTCCTATAGTTCATTTCCCGACAATCTTGCAATGTCATTTCATCGATTTGTGTTGCACCTTTTTCTTCTCGAACATCCTGAGTCTGAGGTATCTTGACACTGATCAGATCTGAATCTCGGTCAGATATGATGGTTGGGACAACTATCCAGGAGTTATAATGTTGGTCCTTTGATGACCTGGTAATATGATGTCATGCCTAGCACCCTTGGCTGGAGGACCTATCATTATAATCTTTTTTGCGAGGATAACCATTCTTCCAGGAGGACATTGTAAGACTTATCTTATAAGTTGCTCCTGATGGATCATTTGTGTATCCAAAGTCTGACCCTTGATTGAAAAACCATATCATTGCTACCCCGAAGCATAACAATGATACCCCGCTCATCAACAAGAACATTGGAGGGGCGATGCCAAGTGTTCTTGGTCAGTAGTCCAGACACCGTTGTATGGGTAACATCTTGATTAATCCTTGCCTCTTTATGTGAATGGTTGGGGTACTTGCTCTCCTATCCTGTATGCCATGTTATGCTTGTCAATGGGAAGGACATACTCCTAATAATAGTGTGTAATCACATTTTTCCTTTCCATTGTTTTATTTAACCTTCTTGATCTATATGATATAAGCAGTAATAATTCTCTGCTTATGTAAACAACTCGTTGTACAACTCTGTTAGTAAGACCTTGATTCTATTGTTGATAACATTCCAGTACTGCCGGTGGACGAGAACTTTGCCTATAGGTCTGCCTCGTTTCAACGAGCAGGAAAATGGTTCTCTTCGTCCCTCGCCCTTGGTACTGACGTTGTTGACGACATAACTGACAGGTTATTCTCTAACATGCCTTGCTATCATAACCATGCGAGATGTCCCTGCTCCTTCTACTTTTAACCCACATGGTGGGCCCATAACCCACAGTTCCACAGGATCGAAACGTGACTCTCCTGTACATTCTTGATTCTGAAGTATCCTTTACACTTGACTTCGTATGTAATCCATGAGTCACCGTCCTAGAGATGATCTATTCTGGTATCAGACACAACACTTAATCCGATGCTCTGAACCCCTTTCACAGTCCGTTTCAAGCTTCGGGCGGTTGTCTATCCGCTTGAAACTCCTTATTATACCTTCTTACTTTGCTCTCGATGTGTTTTATTTGTTCAACTCGAGAGATACTCATGAGTTCATTAATGGATAACCCCCAGCCGATTACCCCTTATAACATTCTATCATTATCTAGCTGCCCCTTACCTATTCGTAAGAACAATGGAGTTCCCGAAGAAAGGATGACGACTTCATCATTATGACCTGAAGCAGAGAAATGAAAGTATCAACGAAAGCGGTCAACTTCTTCGAGAAGAACAACCAAGACCAAAAGGACTCTTTAGGACTTCGTAACCAAATCTTTCCCCCTTGCTTCACCCCTTAAATCTCGGGACGAGATTTCTTGTAGTAGGGGAGATTTGTGACACCTTGATAGTTGAGCTACAGTAAACCCCTGTTAATGATGCCAAGTCATCATAATTAATTTTTTACTAAACCTCATTTGTTTCAAACTAAGTTCAAATTCAATTTCAAAACGCAAGTCAAATTATTATTCCAGCAGACATGGAAACTAAAGTGTTCATAGTTTTGCAATTAATTACCAAGTAATTTTCATGGTGAAACCAACATTATTTGAATTAGTGAAA
This sequence comes from Secale cereale, assembly GCA_902687465.1. NCBI lineage: Eukaryota > Viridiplantae > Streptophyta > Magnoliopsida > Poales > Poaceae > Secale > Secale cereale. Next base: position 75,783,357 of record LR738713.1, read on the forward strand.
TGCCTCTAAACCTTTTTAAAACAGGGCCAAAATAGCAACTTTTAACTCATTTATATTTAACCAAATTCAAGTGAATTCAGATATCCCTCAAACTTTTTGTGGCATTCAAAAATATTGCATACTAGTCATGTGATAAGTTTTGTATTTTACAAAATCCATTTGAAGCTCAACTTAACACAAAACAGTAACAAAATTTAGGAAACAAAAAAATGTAACAAGGGGGAAAAAGAAAAGGAACCGGGCACACTGTTGGACTGGGCTCTAGGCGCACACAGTGCGGCCCAGCCCAACAGCCCCAGCCTTTCCTCCTCCTCCTCACTACAGGAGAAGGCCGGGTGCCATGGCCGCGGGCACCCGACGCCGCGCACGCACACGGTCGAGCGGCGAGGGGATAAGAGCGACCCCAGCCGCTCCCTCTTCCTCCCCGAAACCCTAGTACACTCTGTTTTTTCCCCACCTTGCATCGCTCTCCACCTCCACCATCCCGAGCGTCTCCGTCGCCGTTCGTCGCACTCCTCCACGGCGACCGTCTACCCCGCAGCCTACCGCCGTATCCAGAAGATCCGCCGGCGTCTTCTTTGTCTTCCTCGCCAACTAGAACAAGCTGGCCCCCGTCCATCGCCGAATCCGGCCTCGTCTTCAACCTCGGTGCCGCCGCCGTCCCTCGTTCGATCCGCCACCGAAGATGCATCCCCGGCCTCCACGAGGCCTCCTCGAGCTTCGCAGTAAGCTCCCGATTCTATATGACCTCCTTTCTCTCTTCCCTGCATCCCCTAGCTTCGATTCCGATTAACACCGCCCGTCACCGCCGCGGCAAGTCGTCTTAGCCGTCGTTTTGGTCCGCCTCAACGCACATCCGTACCGTGGTTGAATACAGCGCATCACGCTGGTTCTATAGGAGCTCGCGCCGCTCCGTTTGGCCGCCCGTAGCTCACTCCGGCGCCTGCCACTGCCGTTGCGCCCTACTCCCCTCGAGCACGTTCGTCCGCCGTCGTCGCTAGTTGTGCTGCTCCCGCTGGCGGCTGATGCCGCTCCTGCTACCTGTTGTTTCTGTTTAGCCATTGCTGCCGTTTCCGCATACTACTGCCGTGCGCTGGCCCCGGGCCACGCCCCGGCGGCCTCGCGCATTACCTCGCCGCTGCGCTGTTTCCTGTTGTCGCTGCAGTCGCCCACGCTCGCATACACCTGCGCTCTTCCGCAGCTCACCCACCGCGCGTTGCTGCTGCTCTGCTTCCTGCGTTGATGCTTGTTGGCACTGCTGCTCTTTTATTGTTGCTACTCTTGCCGCTGCTGCTCTTTTTCCTACTGCTATCGCTACTGAAAGATCGTGGATGTCGCCTAGAGGGGGGGGGTGAATAGGCGCTTTAAAATAATTACGGTTTAGGCTTGAACAAATGCGGAATAAACCTAGCGGTTAAATTGTCAAGCACAAAACCTACAACCACTAGGCTCACCTATGTGCACCAACAACTTATGCTAAGCAAGATAAACAACTAGGTGATAGCAAGATATATGACAAGAAACAATATATCTATCACAAAGTATAGTGCATAAGTAAAGGGCTCGGGTAAGAGATAACCAAGGCACGCGGAGACGATGATGTATCCCGAAGTTCACACCCTTTCGGATGCTAATCTCCGTTTGGAGCGGTGTGGAGGCACAATGCTCCCCAAGAAGCCACTAGGGCCACCGTAATCTCCTCACGCCCTCGCACAATGCAAGATGCCGTGATTCCACTAAGGGACCCTTGAGGGCGGTCACCGAACCCGTACAAATGGCAACCCTTGGGGGCGGTCACCGAACCCGTACACTTTGGCAACCCTTGGGGGCGGTCACCGGAACCCGTCAAATTGCTCGGGGCGATCTCCACAACCTAATTGGAGACCCCGA
>LR738713.1:75786044-75796652 GCA_902687465.1 Secale cereale
CCCCTTGATCACCAGATATCGCCTATTCTCCTCCCTCTTACTCTTGCATTAGTTTACTACTGTTGTTGATTCGATAACTCCTATTCTTATGCATAGCCTGTCATTGTTGCTACCACTGTTGATACCTTTATCTGTTATCCTAATGCTTAGTATAGGATGCTAGTATTCCATCGGTGGCCCAACATCCTTGTTCGTCTACCATGCCATACTATCGGGCCGTGATCACCTCGGGTGGTGATCACGGGTATATACTATATACATACTTTACTTGACACATGATGTGACTAAAGTCGGGTCGGCTCATTGAGTACCCGCAAGTGATTCGATATGGGGGCTGAAAGGACAGGTGGCTCCATCCAGGTAGTGATGGGCCTGAGTTCCCGATGGCCCCCCGAGTGGATCTTTCTGGCGGAGCGACAGGGCAGGTTGTGACACCCAGTGGAGAGGTGGCCTGGCCCTGGTCTTTGTCCGCGGTTATTTCATAATAACACGCTTAACGAGTTTGGATATTTGATCTGAGTCTGGCCGTTGGCCTATACGCACTAACCAGCTACGTGGGAATAGTTATGGGTACTCGATGTCGTGGTATCAGCCGAAGCCTTCTTGACGTCAGCGACTGAGCGGCGCGCGCCGGGTTGGACCGCGTAACGTAACTTCCTTAGTAATGGAGGTTGCTAGGTCTGCTCACCGGCCGCGTACGCAACGTGCAGGTGTGCGTTGGGCGATGGGCCCGGACCCCTGCGCGCCTAGGATTTAGACCGGCGTGTTGACCTCTCTGTTGTGCTTAGGTAGGGTTGCGACGTGTTGATCTTCCGAGGCCGGGCATGACCTTGGAAAGTGTGTCCGGCCAAATGAGATCGAGCGTGCTGGGTTATGTGGTGCACCCCTATAGGGAAGTTAATCTATTCGAATAGCCGTGTCCCTCGGTAAAAGGACGACCCGGAGTTGTATTCCGACCTCATGACAACTAGAACCGGATACTTAATAAAACACACCCTTACTAGTGCCAGATACAACTCGGTGGTTGCTCTCTCACAGGGTGATGTGCGGGAGGATCGTCGAGTAGGATTATGCTATACGATGTTACTTGGTGAACTTACCATCTATTCCCTTCTACTGCTGCAAGACGGAGGCTTCCAGAAGCGAGGATACTTGTTACTTTCCAGCTACCCTCTTCTACTGCTGCAAGATGGAGGTAGAAGCGTAGTCTTCGTTTGGATTAGCTATCCCCCTCTTATTCTGGCATTCTGCAGTTCAGTCCACATATATTACCCCTTTACACAGATATCTTTGCATATGTAGTGTAGATCCTTGCTTGCGAGTACTTTGGATGAGTACTCACGGTTGCTTTTCTCCCCCTTTTCCCCTTTTGTCCCTTCTTCTCGGATGACGCAACCAGATGGTGGAGTCCAGGAGTCAGATGATCCCGAGGATGTTTCTACATAGAGTTCGGCTTCGAGGAGTAGTTAGGAGGTCCCAGGCAGGAGGCCTTGCCTTTTCGATCGTTGTTACTTTTGTGCTAGCCTTCTTAAGGCAAACTTGTTTAACTTATGTCTGTACTCAGATATTATTGCTTCCGCTGACTCTTGTGTTTTCGAGCTTATGTATTCGAGCCCTCGAGGCCCCTGGCTTGTAATATAAAGCTTGTATTATTTTTAATTTGTGTCTAGAGTTGTGTTGTGATATCTTCCAGTGAGTCCCTGATCTTGGTCGTACACATTTGCGTGCATGATTAGTGTACGGTCAAATCGGGGGCGTCACAACTTCTATGAGATATTTTTGCTTGACAAGAAGCCCATAGTGTGTGATATGAGATGGGTTGACTGGGACAACATCAAGGGCAATGAATATCACTTTTCAAATGTGATTGAAAGTTCATGTGGTGTTGAAAAGTTTGTAGGTCAGCAACTGGCAAAATGGAATGATGAACTCATCATGCAATTCTACTCCACATCTCACTTTTATCCTGATGGTAGAATTGTGTGGATGTCTGAAGGTACGAGGTACCAGTCAATTGTTGATGAGTGGGCCAAGCTGATAAAAGCCCCTAAAGAGCATGAGGATGACTTGGATGTCTATGCCAAGAAGAAGCAAGACCACAACTCTATGTCCAACATGTACAAAGAGATCCCTGACAAAGCATTGGAAACACATCAGTTTGGATCTGTACATTTCTTGTTGTCTAGTCTAGCCACAATCAACACTATCTCGAGGCATACATTGTTGCCCAAATCTGGAGATCACAAGATGATCAAAGGCCATTCAATAAACTTGCTGCATATTTTTGATGTGCCTCAGAAATTCAAAGTCATGAGTCTAATTGTTGAAACAATCAAGAGGACTGCTGCATATCAGAAGAGATCATGTGGGTATGCTCCACACATTCAGGAGCTCATAAACTCCAATATGGGCACAGGCATATACTTGTTGGACAAGGAGCATTTACCCCTATATCCAGACTTTGAGGACAACACAATTATGATGGATGATAATGAACCTTCATCAGTGCAAGCACATGAGAAGAGAGAGAAAGCTAGAACTGAGAAAGTTGCCAAGATGCCAAGTGTTGCAGAGGCATCTCAAGTGTCCCTCAAGTCCAAAAAAGATCAAATGGCATATCTGATTCAAGCAACTATGAGGATTGAGAAGGGCTTGGCCACCCTGACTCAGAATCAGGAGAGCTTGGAGAGGATCACTGAAACAAAGTTCTATGGTCTTGATCTGAAAGTGACAGAGAACAGTCTGCAGTTGAGCAGCTCCAGGAGGAAGCAGAGGAGAGGACAGGGCAGGCTACCATAGATGCCTTTCAAAGAGTGCCTAGAGGTCAGAGGTCTGCTGCAGTGCTAGTACCTGATACTAGAGCTACTACATCAGCACCAACAACCACAACTTCAGTGCCACCTCTAGCAGCCACTCCACCAGCTCCAGCTACATCATCTGAAGCCTTCGTCCTTGGAGTTCTCTCTACACCGCCTACCGAATATCAAGCCTGAGAGACGCATATCACTATGCATTTTCAAACTTTTTGGTAACTTGTTGCCAAAGGGGGAGAAATATGTATAGATCATATGCTTCGAGAGAGAATGTTTTGCTTCTTGGTCTCTCTTGCTATTTGGTTGAACTTCATTTGTGTGTTTGCTTGATACTCTATGTATGTGTGTGAGATACTTGTTTGATCATATGCTACCTTAATGCTTGCTTGGACGACATTATCTTTTGAATGCCTATATGATCATTCACTTTGCTTGGTGATGAGTGCATGTTTTTAGTCTATATCATTTTGAGCGCTCCACCAAGATGTATGTGACATGGAAGAGTAACCCATGATCCTAATCGATTGTGCATTTGCATTCAAACGCAAATTTTAAATAATGCACAAATTTAGGGGGAGCTCTTGCTTATCACATACTTCTCAAAGAGACGATGTATTTAAATCCTATTATCATTTGTCGAAGCTTTGATCTATATGTTTTCATCAATTACAAAAAAGGGGGAGACTGAAAGTGCAACTATCCCTGGGTGGTTTTGGTAATTCCTAACAACATATAGCTCATTGAACTAATGCCATTTCAACATAAATATTTCAAGAAAGTTCAATGATTGGCATGGCATGGATTAGGAATGTGGACCCCTCAAAATGATAAGGACACATATTGGCTCAAGCTCGAGACTCTACATTTTATATTTTAGTGATCCAAGATCACATTGAGTCCATAGGAAAGCCAATACTATTAAAAGGGGATGGGGTGTTTCTTAATGGGTTTCTTGCTCAAAGTGCTTAATGATATACTCCAAAACCCTCAACCACTTTCCCACATCCACATATGTCCCAAACCAAAAGTCAAACTCGTCCCGACCGAAAAGTTCTATCCGGCGCCACCGAGTTCATTTGACATAGCCACTGCCACTAAACCCTAATCATTTCGGTCTCACCGAAAGGGATCTCGGTCTCACCGAGATGGGATTGCAAACTCTTTGTTTCCCTTCGTAACAATTTGGTCTAACCGAGATGAGCGATAGGTCCTACCGAGTTCGCAATGCAAACTATCTGTTTCCCCTTCGTAACATTTCGGTCTCACCGAAATGAGCGAATTGGTCCCATCGAGTTTGCCTTACCAACTCTCTGGTTAGTCTATTACCAAAATCAGTCCTACCGAGTTTGTGTAATCGGTCTCACCGAGATTACATTATGCCCTAAACCTACTGAAATCGGTCCTACCGAGTTGATCATATCGGTCCCACCAAAATGCCTAACGGTCACATTATGAACTAAATCGGTCTGACCGAGTTCTCTAAATCGGTCCCACCGAGTTTGATAAATTGTGTGTGACGGTTAGATTTTGTGTGGAGGCTATATATACCCCTCCACCCACTCTTCATTCGTGGAGAGAGCCATCAGAACAAACCTACACTTCCACTACTCACTGTTCTGAGAGAGAACCACCTACTCATGTGTTGAGACCAAGATATTCCATTCCTATCATATGAATCTTGATCTCTAGCCTTCCCAAGTTGCTTTCCACTCAAATCATCTTTCCACCAAATCCAAATCTGCGAGAGAGAGTTGAGTGTTGGGGAGACTATCATTTGAAGCACAAGAGCAAGGAGTTCATCATCTACACACCGTCTATTACCTTTTGGAGAGTGGTGTCTCCTAGATTGGTTAGGTGTCACTTGGGAGCCTCCGATAAGATTGTGGCCTTGAACCAAGGAGTTTGTACGGGCAAGGAGATCGCCTACTTCGTGAAGATCTACCCTAGTGAGGCAAGTCCTTCGTGGGCGACGACCATGGTGGGATAGACAAGGTTGCTTCTTCGTGGACCCTTCGTGGGTGGAGCCCTCCGTGGACTCGCGCAGCCGTTACCCTTCGTGGGTTGAAGTCTCCATCAACGTGGATGTACGATAGCACCACCTATCGGAACCACGCGTAAAAAATCTCCGTGTCTACATTGTGTCTGCTCCCTCAAACTCCTCCCTTTACCTTCATATGCAATTGTTTTACATTCCGCTGCTATACTCTTAGAATTGCAGGTGTAGATTGATTGCTTGACTTGTGCTAAGTTGCTAAAATCTGCCAAGAACTAAAATTGGGAAAAGGCTAGATTTTTATTTGGTCAAGTAGTCTAATCACGCCCCCTCTAGACATACTTTCGATCCTACAGCATGCAGCTTCGGCCACCCGTTAACGTGAAAAGGTGGGGCCCAGGGACTTCTCGGCCTACTGCTGATCGAAAAGGTCTTTTCGGCCTACTTCTGACCAAAAAGGTCTTTTCGGCCCAGGTACGCACCTCTTCGGCCAATGCAGGGCCGAAAAGCCTTTTTTGGCTTAACCCTGGCCGAAAACTCCCTTTTTGGCCCACACGTGGACGATAGGGTAATATTTTTGATTTTTTTGCTTTGGGTGCTATAGTTTTCAAAATTGCTATAAAATAAGTCATAGTTTTGAAACAAAAATCTTCTATTCCACCCATAGTGTTATGTCCATGGTTCACGCTCATGTATTGCGTGAAGAGTTGAAAAAGTTTGAGAATGTAAAAGTATGAATACAATTGCTTGCCGACCCGGGGTGGGCATGATTTATACTTTGTGTTGAGAAGAGGGAGCATAACAAGACTATATGATTTTGTAGGGGGGGCTTTCTTTAGCCATGTTGTTTTTGAAGTTTCGTGATTTTTCTTTCTAGTATGCTTGAAGTATTCTTCTTTTTGTGTCAATATTAAACTTTGTTTTTAATCATATGAATCTAAACATCCATGCCATTATAAGAAAGATTACATGATAGTGTCAAGAAAATGCATTGTTTGAACCATTACATGTGAATTGATTGCCACTTTATCAAGATGAGTTTTATGATAAAGAGTTGATGTTATGATGCTAGGAAAAGTGATTACAATTATCATTGATCAAACTTATACACTATGCTAGGATTCACATGTCATAAATTATTTGTTTTATCATTTACCTACTCGAGGACGAGCAGGAATTAAGCTTGGGGATGCTGATACGTCTCCAACGTATCTATAATTTATGAACTATTCATGCCATGTTTACAACAATTTTATATGGTTTTGGTATGATTCTATTAGAACTAACCCAGACTGACGCTGTTTTCAGCAGAACTACCGTGGCATGTTTTTTTGTGCAGAAATAAAAGTTCTCGGAATGGGCTGAAAATTCACAACGGTTTTTTATGGACCAAAAGAGACCCCCAGAGCACCGAAGCCAGGCCGGGAAGTAGACGAGGATTCCATAAGCCTAGATCGGAAGTTTCGCCACCGCAAGCCTCTGTAGCCACGAAAAAACAATCGGGACCCCGTTCCGGCACCCTGGTGGAGGGGGAAATCATCACCGGAGGCCATCTTCATCATCTCGGTGGTCACCATGATGAGGAGGGAGTAGTTGATGACCCACAAGTATAGGGGATCAATCGTAGTCCTTTCGATAAGTAAGAGTGTCGAATCCAACGAGGAGTAGAAGGAAATGACACGTGGTTTTCAGCAAGTTGATGTGTGCAAGCACTGAAATTGTCGGTAATAGATAGTTTGATAGCAAGATAATTTGTAATGAGCAACTAACGGTAATGGTAAATAGTATGCAGCAAGGTAGCCCAATCCTTTTGTGGCAAAGGACATGCCAAAACGGTTTCTTATAATAAGCAAAGTGTTCTTGAGGGCACACGGGAATTTCATCTAGTCACTTTCACCATATTGGCTTGATTTGTGTTTGTTACTTCGATAATTTGATATGTGGGTGGACCGGTGCTTAGGTGTTGTTCTTACTTGAACAAACCTCCTACTTATGATTAACCCCCTCGCAAGCATCCGCAACTACGAGAAAAGTATTAAGATAAAGTCTAACCATAGCATTAAACATTTGGGTCCAAATCGATCCCTTACGAAGTAGCGCATAAACTAGGGTTTAAGCTTCTGTCACTCTAGCAACCGATCATCTAATAACTACTCCGCAATGCATTCCCTTAGGCCCAAATATGGTGAAGTGTCATGTAGTCAACGTTCACATGACACGACCAAAGGAATCACAACATACATATCATCGAAATATCAAACACATATCAAGTTCATATGATTACTTGCAACATGATTTCTCCCATGACCTCAAGAACTAAAGTAACTACTCACAAGTGATGAACATGCTCAAGATCAGATGGGTATTAAATAGCATAATGGATCTAAACATATAGTCTTCCACCAAATAAACCATAAAGTAATCAACTACAAGATGTAATCAACACTACTAGTCACCCACAGGTACCAATCTGAGGTTCCAGTATAAAGATTGAACACAAGAGATGAACTAGGGTTTGAGAGTAGACGGTGTTGTTGAAGATGTTGATGAAGATTGGCCTCCCAAAGATGAGAGGGTTGTTGGTGATGACAATGACGATGATTTCCCCCTCCGGGAGGGAAGTTTCCCCGGCGGAATCGCTCCACCGGAGGGCAAAAGTGCTCCTTCCCAAGTTCCGCCTTGAGACGGCGGTGCTCCGTCCCGAAAGTCCTCTCCTTAATTATTTTAGGTCAAAATGACTTATATACCAAAAGATGGGCACCGAAGGTGGGCCGAGGTGGGCACAACCCACCAGGGCGCGTCTGGGGGCCCTGGCGCGCCCAGGTGGGTTGTGCCCACCTGGTGGGCCCCCTCTGGTACTTATTTGCTTCAATAATTCTTAAATATTCCAAGAAAATCCCCATGAAGTTTCAGCTCATTTGGAGTTGTGCAGAATAGGTAGCCCGACGTTGATTTTTCAGGTCCAGAATTCCAGCTGCCGGTATTCTCCCTCTTGATGTAAACCTTGCATATTATGAGAGAAAAGGCATTAGAATTACTCCAAAAGGCATTATTATGCATAAAACATTATAAATAACAGTAAGAAAACATGATGCAAAATGGACGTATCAGTAGTCCACCCTCGGGGCTGAGGGTTTGTACCAGTAGCTATGTGTTTTCTCTCTCTCTCTCTCTCTCTCTCTCTCTCTCTCTCTCTCGTGTTCTTGATTTGGCACGATTTTGATATACCATGATATTTGTTATTATAGTTGGATCTTATGGTGTTCTTCCCTCTCTACCTTGTGATGAATTGAATCTTTTTCTTTGAGGTTTTGTTATGTCGGATTGAATCTTTGGATGCGAGAGCACTTGATGTATGTCTTGTGATGGGATATCCGTGGTGACAATGGGATGTTCTATTGATCCACTTGATGTATGTTTTGGTTATGAACTTGCGGATTCCCGTGGTGACATTGGGGTAATCTATGCATAGGGGTTGGTACGCATTTTCATATTCCTTTCTTCGATAGAAATCTCGGGATGCTCTTGAAGTTCTTTGTGTTGGATTGAATATTATGGATCTGAAATTGTGTGATGCATATCGTATAATTAACCCACGGATACTTGTGGTGACATTGGAGTATCTAGGTGACATTAGGGTTGATTGATGTGTGTCATGTGGTGTTATTTTAGTATGAAATATAGGGTTGTTTGTTACACTTATAGGAATAGCCCAATAGATTGACCAGAAAGAATAAATTTGAGGTGGTTTCGTACCCTACAAGCTATTTCATCTTATGTTCTCCACGATAGGAACTTTGGAGTGATTCTTTGTTGCACATTGAGGGATTGTTATATGATCCAATTATGTTATCATTGTTGAGAGATTTTGCGCTAGTAAAAGTATGAACCCTAGGCCTTATTTTTAAGCATTGCAATACCATTTTTTCTCACTTTTGTTACTAGTTACCTTACTATTTTTATTTATCCAGATTATAAAAACATATTTCTACCATCCATATTACACTTGTATCACCATCTCTTTGCCGAACTAGTGCACCTATACAATGTACCATTGTATTTGGTGCGTTGGGGACACAAGCGACTCTTTGTTATTTGGTTGCAGGGTTGTCTGAGAGAGACCATCTTCATCCTACGCCTCCCACAGATTGATAAACCTTAGGTCATTCACTTGAGGGAAAATTTCTATTGTCCTACAAAACTTTGTGCTTGGAGGTCCAACACGAGTCTACAAGAAGAAGGTTACATAGTCGACATCACGGTGTTAGCGTTGAGTTTGACACAAGAAGAGGGGTTTTGCGCCATCTGTGCTTTGCGAAGGAAGTGTTCTTTTTCCTGTCCATTCTAGTGCAATTTAAAGCCAATGCAGAAACTGCTTGAGCCTAACAGACCAGTTCTTGGCCATTTTCCCATGTGTAGCTTTCATGCGTCCCCACCAGATGTGTCAAACAGTGGTTGCAATGTAGTCAATAATGCATACATATGATAGTAGGGGAGTCGCCGCTATATATGTTATCCGACAGTAGATCGACAAGAACATAAGACCCTTCGATCCAACAAGACATGCACTGTCAATGGTTTGGCTCAAACCAAGATACACCTAGATTTATGTAACTCGGCGACATCTGAAAATGGGGCGATTGATACTTTCATGGTCCACAAAGCATAGTGGGCATCGAGAGTTACTCCCTCTACAAACAAATATAAGACGTTTTAGGTTACTAAATTAGTGATCTAAAACATCTTATTAAAGTTTGCAGAAGGAGTATTTTGCAAGTGGCGATTTGTGAGCATGTAGTATGGAATTACGCCAATAACAACCCAACAATGGTGGCTTCTTAACTTCAACCTAAGTTCTCGCCGATTAGATCAATCTCCATAGAAGGGTTGGCCCTAGATGAATCAAATGGTCTTGTTCTTTGAAGTTTATGTCCATGTTACTTGTCCCATTCTAGATGATGCACACACGGACCGTGAATAGCCCATTTTTGTTATGGTGCCGATAGATAAAAATTCCGATCATGCCGAAAGTGTAACTTGAGAATTCTTTTAACGTCTCTTGGCTAGAGAATGTCCGTAATGACATCCCCGTCTCATTATTGAGATTCAGAGTTTATCAACTCATAAACTTTGGTGAAAACTATGCCCCCCCTCCTTGTCATTGTCTTCTTAGTTGGGCTACTTGGAATCCATGGGTCTCCATATGTTTATATTTTCAACATCCCAACGTGAATATATCTTTGTTTAAATGTTTTAGTTCCAGCACGCAAAACTATGCCAAGTGTAAGAGCTCTCATTTGTCAGTGCTAAAACTGGCAGATCTCAGGTAGGGGGTCCCGAGCTGTAGGTCTAGGAACAATGATAACAAGAAACGAAGGTAGAAGATGTTTACCCAGGTTCGGGTCCTCTCAAGAAGGTAAAACGCTATGTCCTGCTTTGGTGATCATCTCCCCACCAAAATTGAGACATTGCAGTTGACTATCCCTTGACATATCATCTTGGGTAGCCTACAAATTGACATTGCATAAGCTGAAATTGGTTGGGTGATTTCTTTTATAAGTACCTATTTGCCACCAAAAGAGAGCAAATTCTCCTTTCAAGCACTAAGTCTCTTACATAATCTATCAATAGGATGCTAAAAACAATCCAATATGTCAACCCCAATCAAGAGGGTAAGCCAAGATACTTGTCCATAATCACTATTTTTGTAATAGTCAACACAAAATAACCTTCACTCTTCTATCAACCGTTGTACAAACAGGCTAACTAAAACACTTAATTTGATCCAACTCACTAGTTATC
>LR738713.1:75797182-75807649 GCA_902687465.1 Secale cereale
CGAAACCCCGATCACCTCACCTCCAAGGCATCCTCCGCTTCGGCTTCCTCATCCATGGAGTCCCGGGCCTAAACCATCCCCGGATGGGTCTCGCCGACGCGGCGCGCTCGCGGCTGCTGGCCGCGCTCCGGCCGTGGCTGGCGGCTGACCCGGCGGAGCTGCGGGTGGAGCTTGGCCCGCTCCGCTCCCGCGCCGTAGCGCGCGGGCTCGAGCTCGGCGCCGCGGCGCTCTCCGCGCCGGACTCCTTCCCCGCCAGGGTCAACCGCGCGGCCGTCGCCGAGGTCGAGCTCGACGTCTCGCCCTGGGGCGCCCCCGCGCTCGCCGCAGTCCTGCGCGGCGTCGACGTCTCGCTCACCCTCAGGTATCCTCTTGCCCCGCAGCTCCCGCGTGCAATCGTGGCAGTGAATTAGTAGTGGCTGTAGTATCGGGGAGACAGTGGGTTCGTATGATGTCATTGTGTTCAGTACATATGGCATTGTGTTCCTCTGACATCATTTTTTTCAATCCTGAAGGGAGCCTGCGCCGCGGAAGCAGCGACCAGACATCAAGGAATGGATCTCCAAGGAGAAGAAGAGAGTGATTGCATCAATGGACCCTCAGGTACAAAATTCATGCTTGCATTATGCCCGGCCACAAGTATTTTCGAGTCCTAATCTCTGTAGAATGTGAGGGCATCTCCAGCCGTTCGGCCCCCCAGGACGCGCCGAAAACCGCCGCCTGGGGGCGAGCCGGCGCTAGTTTCGGCTTGGGTGCCAGTTCGTTCCCAGTCGCCGGCCCCCCAGGTTGCCCCCAGGCGCCGATACCGGCCCGATTTCGGTGCTTTCAGCCCATTTTCGGCGCTTTTCAGCCCATTTCCGGCGCAAAACGGCCCAGGCTCGACGTAACACAGATAGATAGATAGATATTTCATACGATAGATAGATAGTTCACATAGTCTTCTCCTACGACCTACTACTAGTCATTCTCCGACTCGGACTCTTCCTCGGTGATGTCCTCCTCCGACGTCTCAGCGTAGGCGTCAAGGAACCGCTCGTCGGTGAAGTCCCAAGAGGACGCATCTCCTTGCTCGACGTTGGACTTGGCGACCGCCCTCCGCGCTCGCTTGTCCTCGCGATAAGCCGCTCGCTCCTTCCTCCTCTTCTTCCTCTCCACTCTCCTCTCGGCCAAGAACCGGTGCTCGTCGATGAAGTCTTGTGGGAAGTTTTGGCGCCACGTCGCCATGGCTTCCTCGTCCATCTCGGCCAAGTGGAGACGGTGCGCCCGCCTACGGTTCTTCCGGCGATCTTCGTCGGTTCTAAGCCGCGGGGGAGGCGCCAGCTCCTGTGCCCGCTCCAGAGTCGGCACGTCCGTGAAGTTCATGTCCCAACGGGAACATCGGAGGCGCCACGCCGCAGCGTCGTACGCGCGGGCGCCCTCCTGAGCCATGTCGAAGGTTGTTCCGAGGCGGAGGCGCACGCCGACCCACTCAATCTCGGCGGAGTAGGTGCCGGACGGATGAACCCGGACGCCGCGGTAGCCCGCACCTCCCCGGCGGCGAGGCGGCATGGGGGCGACGAAGCAGCCAGGCCGGCGACGAAGGGGCGCAGTGGCTGAGGAGAGTGCGGTGGGCGATGTGGCTGCGGTGTGGGCGTTCACCGGCGAGGTAGGATGCTTTTATAGCCGGAGCTCGCGCGGCGAGAGGCGCATGCCAGGCGACGCGTGGCGGTCGCTCGTGGTGCCGGGCGACGCGACGGGTCGCTAGGGGCGGCATCAATGGCAGGCGACGGCTCGGCAGTGCGGCAGCTTTGGCATTGATTCCCGCGGGAACCGAGGCGATGAGGACGACGACGCATCACGTCGCTGATAGGGAGGGCCCATCCAGTTCGCGCCAAAAAACGCCTCGCCCGGCGCCCCCAGGCGACCCTCAGCGCCCTGGGTTCGGGTTGGGTCCGCCGGCACCAGTTTCGGCCCAATCCAGCGATTTTCGGAGTCCGGGGGGCGCGACTGGGCCATTTTTTCGGCGCCGGCGCCTAAAAAGTGGCCTGGGGGGCCTGTTGGGGGCGCGGCTGGAGATGCCCTGAAACAACTGTCGACCACAAAGCACCTGCGTTTCGATTAGCATGCCAACCCCCGCATTTGCTTGAGAGTCTTTGATCCTCTTCTTCTAGGGGATGTATGCCAGTGCTTCTGTATTTCCTGTCAATTCTCTGCAGTGGAGGTGATAATTCATTCGATATGCTTTAGTGATAAGGACATGTACCACACCTGCATTATGCTGGAACAAAAATGTAACCGCTGAAGCAAGAAGTTAACGTGTGTACTTTCTGCCGATGGTACCCCACTCGATGTATCTGTGCAAAGCTAATACATACTTCCTCCATCCCAAAATAAGTGACTCAACTTTGTACTATACTCCCTCCGTCCCAAAATAAGTGACTCAACTTTGTACTTGGGACGGAGAGAGTATATGTTAAGTATATTATGGTTAGGTTACGTAACTGTGGGATTTTAAAAATGCTTTCTGTACTTGTAGGTTACACTAATCAGTCATTTATATAGACTGCTTCTGTATGCAAAGTTCCTTCTGTGTTAATCATCACTAGCACTCATATTTTTAGTTATATTACTACGGTGCTTGCTTACAAATTTGATCGAAAGCTGTGCCTTGTACTATTTGTTAGGGTGAAATATTGCATGAGATGATTGAAGGTCTAGTTAGCTCCCTGGAAGATAAGTTTACCTCGGGGTTTGCCAGTGTACTTCTAAACTGTAGTCAGGTGCGGATTGATGATATTACAATACAAGTTCGGTATCTTGATGACTCCCATGTTTTGGTATTGAGGGCAACTGACTTACAGTTAGGTCCTGAGCTTGTTTCTCGCAGTTCTCTGTTCAGAGGATTAGTTGGCTCTTCGATGTCATCAATAAAGAAGAATCACCTTCTTGTTAAATGTAATGATTTTGAGTTTGTGATGAAGGAGAATGATTGTACAGATTGCACTGCATCTTTTACAGGCTTATCTGCTTGTGCTAGACTGGATAATCTCCAACTTGCTGCTTTTAGCATCCATGTTCCCAGTGCATGCTGCAAAATTTCACCAAAAGCTATTCCTTCGTTGATGGTGATTTTGGATATTACAAGTCAAAAGGAACACTACAGGACTAGGAGTGGTAGGGAGCTCTGGCAAATTGCTATGCAAAAGCTTGACAGCCCAATAGTAGGCCGCAGATTTTCTTTAAGCAAGGCCTTAAGCTGTGCTACTTTCTGGCAGCACTATGTTCATGCTTATGTGTTGCTGTTATCATTAGTCGGATATCCCTCTGACAAGGTTATAAAAAATAATTGTGGTAGGGTGTCAAGGAACAGGAAAATGTTGGGAGCTATCAGAGATCATTGGGTAAATGTTCTTGAGCTGGAGGACAAAGTTCCTGTAGAAGCTATTGCTAGAGCACGACGTGCTGCCCGTTCAAAACTTACCATATCACAGCAACAGAACAAGCAAGAATCATCGAAAACGCTTTTGGTTTCTTCCATAATGAAACTTCTCTCACCTTTTTTATATTTATGGAGGATTGTTGTATTCGCATTCTGGTCAGTGTTGAGAGCTAGGGATTCTGGAAACAAAACATGCAGATCCCGTGCACAGATTTTTCCTGGTTTTCCTCATGATTCGGACATGGAGTTTCAGCTCGGAATTCACCTCGGGGAACTCTCTGTAATCCTGTTACCGATTGCTGATCACTTCACCAGCATGAAAAAGTTAAACAATGGAAGCAAGAGTTATCACAGCGATTTAACTTCGATACATTTGGTAATAAAATCATCATGCTTACTTTACTCAGCTGGTTGCATCACACAATCGCTGTTTTTCGTAGCTGGAGAACTGAAGGTTTTTCTCGCTGGTGTCCCGAAGTTGTCACGAGCGGATAATAGCAACACACCTGGGAGGAATTCATCTTCTAAAACTGCAGAGTTTGCCGAAGACGATGATTCAAAGATGATCCTCTGGAGTGATTCTGCCAGTATGGACCCATTTTCCCAAAAACAATCTGATGAATTTCCCCACAGTGATGGTCAGTCCACTGCTGTTCTACGGAGTGGTATGGAGAAACTATGGAGGGAATGGATGTTAATCAGCAATTTATACAATGAATCGGGTGTGATACATCATGAAAAGCCTTCTGTTATTTTTGAATTCAAATCATACGTTGTTGATCCTTACCAAAATAGAAGTGGGTTTCAGCAATGCAGATTTACAGTTGGTAAACTAAACCTTGATTTGGATTATCAGTGTGCTTCATCGACCTATATGCTGCATAGACAGTTCATGCATTACAAACATCTGAAAGAGCTAAACAGAAATATACCAGACCTTCCGATTCCTCGTGCCTTTATAACACCTGCAGGTGGAGTTCTTGATAAGCTGAGATCATTCACTCAGATAATGAGTATTGTGATGTCAGATGCTATTCCAGAAAATACCCTCCAGATTGAAGCGCTGATTGCTGGTCCCAGTATCCGGTTATCCTTTGATAAAAACAATTTGTTGCAAAATTGCAAAAATAAGTATGTGCCCCTATTTTCTCGGATGAATAGCAGGACGTCCTGCATAGTTCTCAGTCTGGGATATGTTGAATGTGCCATGTGGCCAGCATCTCTATCTACTCCACCGAGATCTAATTCACATGTCAAAGAATCACATAGTACATTTTGCATGGAGGTGCAAGAACCTGCTTATCCTGCAATGGAAAGTAGTGCAAGACATGTTTATCCAGAGAATATTGTGTTGGATGCTTGCTTCAAATTGGCTAATCTAACTCTTCTGATAGATAATTTAGAGACAAATCATCAGTGTCATGTATTTGGACCAATGTCGGCCAATTTACAACTGTCAACAGGCAGGTATAATTTAATCTTCATTTTCATGGACTTATGAATCTGAAAATATTTTGATTTAGTACATTATCTGAACTGTTACTTTTGGGGTCTGGTTTGAGGCATTGGGTTTAAATAGTTTTGTAAAGAGTTGTGTGAAATAGCGTCTATTCCAAGAAACTGCAATGAATATACTGTTAATTTCTTTTATATATTTTATAAAATTGTTCCTCAACGCTTAAAGCTCAGCATTTTTACAATTAACTGGCCTGAATTACCATGAGTCGAGTGTGTTTCGTCAAAGATTTTTCTGTTGACAATCCTTTTATATGTACACCTTCCAGGAAGTATGTGCATTCCTTCTTCGCAGACAGAAACGTTCTGTCAATGAACTTAGGAGGAGGAATTGTTGGTTGCATAGCTTTGTTCTACATGGATGAATTGTTTACTGTTTGCCAGGTTTGTGCGTGCACAAGTTGTAACTTTTTCAACATTATTGAATCTAAGGACATTTTGTAGAATTTTTTCAGTAAACATAGTAACCTATGATATTTTGTTACTTGTGGCAATTGTTAGATGTGTAGTCATACAAGAGCTGAATTGTGCATCACTTGGATGCAGAATCATGTCAGATTCCAGATTATAAACGACAAATAAAAAAAACTAGTTCTATTCCCATTGCTGTTAATTTTTCTGTGCTTGGTATTCTATCCTATGCCTGTTGTTGTGGTCAGTAACAGTATGCCATCGTTACAGCTTATTGAAAGTATACATCTGGCGGCATTGAATTCTGACTTGGTTAATGTTAAGTATTCCCAAGATTTTATTGGAAGACTAGCATCATTCTGCAATAAAAATGCGGTGGGGAGCACAAGAGATCTTGGCATTGATCATATTGCCCAGGAAGAATCAGTTGTCTCTCATACAGAACTCATGGTTGAAGTGGAACTTGAATTGGAATCAACATACATCATCTTTAGTACTTCACGTGGTGGACTTTTTCCGAATCCTGCCGTCTTTGTCAACAACACCATAAACTACATCAGCAGCTCTCCTATATTTGAGGGGATAACGACACAGGAATTGCATGATATGTTAGCTTTGGGTGTTGGGTTCTGCATCAGAAGTTCTTCTTTGAAACTTCTGCTTGGTGGACAATGTACAGACATCCTTGTTAGTTTATCTGGAATTCAGTCTGTGGTATTCGAGAACCAAGTTGAATACACAACTATGCCTAGTAGCTTACCGTATAACAAGAACCAGTTCATTATAACAGAATGCACCTTCCATCTGCGTTCTGGGCCCACTAAAGATAGCTTGACCATTGAGAAAATGGAAGATGAATCTAGAAGTGGTCGCGTTTCTGATTCTTTGGGAATTTGCTATTCTATTGAAATTGAATTTACAGAGGTTTATATTGGAGACTACAGGGTTCACAACTATTTAACTGAAGTCAATCAACCCAGTAGACAGAAAATCTCTCTGTTGATCGATGATAATCTTCAGATTTTCAAATGCAATATTCAGGTTAGAGAAATCAATATTCTCTCTCAATTGTTCGCAAGTAACAACTTTTCTGGTTGTTTTAATACTAAGACGTTCTCAATAACTTTGATTTGCAGGGTGGCTTGATCTTTCTTGAAACAATTTTCTTAGCTAAGCTTGTTTTCTGTTGCAAAATTTATTTTTGGCTGCTTATGGATCTCCCAGTGTGGGCAACTTCAAATTTAGCCAAAGATTCAGTAACTTCAGTCTCTGCAAAAAGTGACCCTAATGTGATCAACAGTTATACACAGGGGGAAGTATCACCGGTGTCTTTAGGTGTTCATTCACAAAATGAGGAATCCCATTTGAATGCTATCAAATGTCTAGATATTGATTTATCTCGGATTTCTATAACACTTGCTGTTGCGGATGAATCTGGTAACTGAGCTTATAAACTCATTCACTTTAATGCACTGCCAAGGAGAGAATTTAACCTGTTTTTTCAGATAATTTAATGTTCTTTCCATGCACTTAGGTACATATCAGGGATTAACTCTCGAAGTTGACGCAAGTTTTCAACTATTGAATTTTGGCATGAAAATTTTGTTTGAGGTGAAGTGTCTTTCAGTCTCCACTATTAGTACTATGCCCAAGAGTGCCCATGAACAATTGAGAGATCTGCCAGCACCCCGTTTTCGGTCCAGAAAGTCTACTGTTCTTGCATCTCAGTCTGAAATTCAAGAATATCCTCCATTTATAGAAGCAGATAGTGGTGTTACCCATGATCCTGATGCTCCTGCAAGTTCAACTTCTACATTAGAAAGTTCAACAGGCAATACCCTTGAATTTTCTTCACATAAGAGTTATATCCTCAGTCATTTCTCTACTTCTCTTAAAATAGAGAAAAAACAATTGGATAGAGATTCTAATTTGATGTGTTTAAGTGGTGATTGGTGTGGAAACGGTTTTGTTTCTGGTTTGGAGGTGACAATGTCATTATCAAGCATTGAGGTGATTTCTCAATCTTACCTGCCATCTTTTGGACAGTGGTTGGTAGTTTTTTTTATTACCAATACTAGCTAGATGTTCCTGCTCTTCTGTGCTTTCTCTACAATTTATAGGAATTGCTAGTGCTAAATTACGAGATAGCCCTTCAGCATCCTGTTTTAGATCCTAAAATGAATTTGTGTTCAACACTGGTTATACCTGCAAATTGCCACTGTTGCTATCCTGTTGTTCCTTGAAGCATGTCATATGATAGGCTAGCACCTTATTTACAGCTATGTGCAGTTTGCTCCACTTAACCATGGTTACTTTTTTAATGGTTATTCTCAGCAAATTTACTTCTTTTGCCAACATACACCATTTGTATCCACTTCTTTGACAAATACACACTTTTGGATATAATATGTCCTGCAAGGAACATGGAAATTCATCCATTGCAGTACAAAATCTATGATCATCCTATCATTATATACTGGGATTTAAGGTTGTCTAGGGTTTAACTTTCATACAATATACAACACATTTTCTTCTATGAATTAACTATCTGGATCTATGCAGATGATCTCGTCATTACTTGCTCCTTTACATGGAATGCTGAGTTCTACTGCAACTCAGAAGGAAATACAGATTGGTGACACCACTCAGCAAGAACATTTGGATAATATAGATTGTACTATACCTGATGGTAGTTATGCTTAATGACATCAACTAGATTCTTGTCACTTAAATTCACTATATGCTAACCCATGTACTACTGTCACAATAGGAGCAATTGTGGCTATACGAGATCTTGATCAACAGATGTATGTATCAGTCAAAAATATTGGAATGAAGTATCAAGTGGTCGGTGCATACCATTATTCCCTTGCTGGTGAACATGCATTATTTAAGGTATTAGCTTTGTACCTATAATACAGTGATGAATTTCTCACTAAAAATATTCAGCTGACCAGATGATGTAGGAAATGGGCAAGGGTGTAAAATCATTTTGACCTATTTTCAGGTGAAACATCATAAGAGATGGGGGTCAGACACACCATATATTTCTCTTTTATCTTTATGTGCAAAAACTGATGAAGGCAAAGAGCTGGCCCTTAGTTTCTCCAAAGGATCAGATTTGGTTGAAATTTCTTCATTTGTTGACAAGCCTTGTTCACTGTGGAGCATGTTTCCTCTCGGGTTTGATAGTTTTGAGGATGACGATGATGATGGTAATTCTTGCAAGGTTATTTCAAGTAGTTCTTACCATCTTGTGAACAAGAAAAACAATTATGGCATTGCATTTGTGGATGGTCTACTGGAGTTTGTGAAAAAGCCAGGAAATCCATTTAAGTTGAAGATTTTGGATGAATCTCTATTCTCTGATGTTGCAAGGCTCATTGTTCCCAATATGAACTTGGATGGTAACTCTTATTTGGATGTGGAAGATGAGTTGCCTTCTGCTGTAATGGATAGGTTGGAAACTGTTGCAAGTTCACAACATATAACCATCAGTATTGATAAGATTGCTTTTACCATTACCCATGAAGTGTTTGATACTGGTGATGTTTTTCCACTTGTCCAAAACTGCATAAATGATATCCGTGTTGTCACACAAATATACTCATCCAAGATCAGGATTCTAAGTTCATTCAAAGTTTCAGGGCAGTACTTCGACGCCCGCAAAAATATGTGGTATGTGTTGTGCTAAATTCTCAATAGTCACTGCTATGCTGACTAATGCTGTTTTTAGTTGTTTTTTCAATGTTGACTTGGAGATTGGAATCTGAGTTATTTCTATCTTACATACAGGGAGAACCTTATCTCACCTATCACTTCCTATGTGTTCTTACGATTTAGATTTTTCAACCAAGATCCAGTTACTAGACGTAGCGGGACCCCACTGCGTTTCTTCTTTCATTTAAAGCAGGTGCAATTCTTTATTAATATGCCTATTTTGAACTAGTCAAAATTATTTTTCTGTAACATGATTTTGCATCTCCTTCATTCTTGCAGGTGGATATTTTCATAAATGAGCTTTCAGTTGACATGCTGCTTTATTTGGTCGGGAAGTTAGGCTTGATGGGTCCATATGCTGTGAGAAACTCAGCTATTTTTCCTAACTGCTGCAAGGTTTGAACTTAAACTGTTCTATATAAATATTGTTACTGTCTTGGAAATGATATGTTTGATTGATGATTTTTGGGGCTTACCATATGCTAGACTTTGTTTCAGAGGTGATGTGTTGTACCATGCGTCAGTGCTTCTGATTTTAGTTTCATAGTGGATTCTAGTTTACTGATGTATGAACATATACACATTACTTCTGCAGATAGAGAATAACTCAAGGCTGGCACTTGTATGTCATTTTCAAAATAATGGGGACGCAATAGTTCCTGGACAACAGTCAACTTCAGTTTTCTTGAGGTCTGTTCATTTTGTTGGTTATCTAAACAATTTATTTTCTCAGCATCTTAGCAAGGTATACGTTATGTACATTGTCACCAACAAATGGTGTATGACTAAAATAGTCCCGCAGGTGTTTAATAATCATAAAATGTGGTGTAGGTTTAGGAAGCCAGATGGAGCAACATTTATAGAGCATTCTTGCGATTTTAGAACCTCGTTTGTGCTAATTCTCAAAATAGACATTCAGCTTGTCAGACCCAGAATGGTCTGAAGAATCGGATTCAGAGAACTATGCCTGAACTTAGCGATTTCATTCACTTTCAGAGGAAGGATTAGAGTGTCCCGCTCATTACAGAGGAACCTAAGCTGGCCAGGAACACTGGCGGCGGAAGGGGGAAACCCTAAAAACTGAGAGATGGTTCTCGCGTCTCCAAACTCTGGCTTTATAGCCTTACAAACCAAGAAAAGAAAGAGGAAAAAATGGAGACAGAGCAGTTGAGGCTGGTAGCTTTTTGCCAGAAAGGAAACAACGACACTCCAGTGTCGGGGAGTCGTCCAATGCTTGATCCACGGCGCCGGCTTCATCATAACCCAGCGAAGCGGTACGGGCGAAGAGAGATGTTGGATCCGGGATGGACGGCTCAGCTGTCTTCGCGCGCCATAAGTATCGATTCAAATTAACTGAACTTCACTGTCGGGTGTTGGCTAGTTTCAGATCTAGCGTTGGGTCCTGG
>LR738713.1:75811747-75843629 GCA_902687465.1 Secale cereale
ATGACTGTATTTTACAGTGATGTTTTTGTTCCTCTGAGCACTGTAGATTCAAGACGCTTCTCTGGACCATTTGTTGTGGTCAAGGTGTCCCAGAATTCTGTGGTAGGAAAGTAAATGCTTTTGTATTTTATGTTAGCCACTGAATATTTCATGATCGTATTTTCTCATTGTTAATTGTTGACTAATTGCAGGAAGGTTTATCGCTTTCAGTCCAACCTTTGTTGAGGATATATAATAAGAGTGATTTTCCCCTCGAACTTCGGTTTCAGAGGCCACAAAATGAGAATGAAGAGGCAGCGCTTGTCACAGTTCAAAGTGGTGACATGGTTGATGAATCTACTGGAGTACTTGACGCTATGAATTTATCTGGAGGATCCAAAAAAGCACTGATGTCTCTAGCCCTTGGCAAGTAACAATACCTTTCCTTGGCATAACATTGTCATCTGCTATGTGTGATCTAATATCTCATAACTTACTGCATTGGTGTGTAAGAAAATATGTAGGAATGAAGTGATAAAGTGTTCTTAATATCTATATAATTTGGTAAATTTCCTTTTCCATACTATAACTATCGGGTCTGTTTCAGACATTAACTTCCTTTTTTGTGAGTCTCCGTCTGCTTTCTTAATATGACTTGTGCAATGGTTTCTGTCGTGCATTCTAACAATAATACTGTCCTGTACAGTGGTCGTAACTTGACTTACATAGTAGTGTGATATGGATAATGCATGCCATTCGTAGTGAACTTCATACTTATCCCCACGAAATATGCCATCTTGTGTTACTGTAGTCCAATTCCTTACGGTTGCAACCTTTTATCGAACAACCAAATATGTTTCTTCTTTATTTCTGTAGCTCCGAGGGGCACTTCTCTAACAATTGTTCAATCATTGTTCTCAAATTTCAGGAAATTTTATGCTGTCAATTAGACCTGATATGTCCGAACACTCAAATCTGAGCCATGCAACTTTAGTCCAATGGTCAGAAGACATAACTGGTGAAAAAGCAGTTCGCATATCTGGTGTTATAGAAAAACTTAATTACAAAATAAGAAAAGCCTTCAGTATTGATTCCATGAAGTCTTCTTTCAGCTCTTTGAGTTGCCCTGTTTCCGTTGATGGTCAACATGTGACGGATCTTTATTTTTTGATTCATACTCTGGGTAGAGATGTGCCTTTGCAGCCTACAAATGGTACTCGTGTGTCGGGCAGGAGTGCATCAGTGGCATTACAGCTGCAAAGAGAAATTTTTATATACCCGACTGTTCAAGTGTACAATTTCTTGCAGACAGACATACACGTGCTTCTGACTGACTCCAAATCAGGTAGAGTGTTATTCTATTAGCATTTAACTGTTGAAGAAAGCAAACAAAAGAACTGCTATGTTAACTTAGTGTTTTGTACTATGATATTGTAGAGAATACCAGAGACGATAATTTTGGCCTCATTGGAAAGGAGGCAACAATTACAAGTGGTTCAAGCGCTTATTTCTATGTGAATCCTGCCATGTTCAATTTTTCAGTCACATTAATTTCATATGGTTCAAAGTCCAAGGCAACTAATAGTGGTGATTGGGCCAAGAGAATGCAAAAGCAGACAGCTCGAGCTCAATTCCTTGATCTAGAATTAGAGTTTGTTCCTGGGAAGTTTCATTCTTCTTTAAGATTGTTGCGTCAGGAGAAAGGCTTGCTGGAGGTAGAATGAGACGACGTTATGTTTTTCACTTTCCGGTGATATCTGCTGATACTGCATGCTTTACAAAATTTGAAGATATCAAAATGATGTACCTGATGACTGATCTTTTGATTGTTCAGGTTGCTCTTTTCACAAGATACACACTACAAAATACAAGTGACTACCCCTTGCTGTGCACAGCTTCTGGTCAAAAATCACTACCCGCGTATGTGATGCTGAATGTAATGCTAAATAATTGGTAAGCATTCTTGCAGAGTTGCTCATATGGTGCTGATTTATTGCAGGTTTGAAATTGGAAAAGACAATATTAATCTTCCTCCACAGAATGGTTGTATTTTGCCCTCAATGTCAATGAGCTCCTGGTTTACAAAGTAAGCAAGCAATCACCCTGAGTTTTTTTCATTTGTTTGTTAATCCTTGATGTAATCCAGTAGCTCAGGCACAAAAGGCAATCCATTAGAGCTGGTATAACATTCATTTAGTTCCGGGTTTATATCATAGTGTTTCTGCAAATCGTCAATAATTTCTGTACTTCATTGCTACCTGTTGTGCTGTCATAATGCTTGTTGAAGTGTATATGTGGATTGCCTAGCCCATTCCATCAGTTCGGACTTTTGGTTGCGTTGGCTAGTGCATGAAGCTTAACATGATATCAGGGCCTACGGTCTTGAGTTTAAGTCCTAGTTTTCACAATTTATCCAAAAAATGCTGTTGCCCCCTCTGTGTCCACGTATAGCCCTCTCGAGCCGTACCTCTGAGTCTATTCACGTGTTGACTTCCTGCATCACACGTGAGGGGGTGTTGAAGTGTATATGTAGATTGCCTATCCCTTTCCATCAGTTCGGACTTTTGGTTGCATTGGCTAGTGCATGAAGCTTAACAATGCTAACGCAAACAGTACTATTTCGCAATTATATCTTGGGATTGGTAAAACATCAGGGAAATATATACTCCCTCTGTTCCGAAATTTAAGTCTTTCTAGAGATTCTAACAAATGACTACATACGGAGCAAAATGAGTGAATCTA
Source organism: Secale cereale (assembly GCA_902687465.1). Classification (NCBI taxonomy): domain Eukaryota; kingdom Viridiplantae; phylum Streptophyta; class Magnoliopsida; order Poales; family Poaceae; genus Secale; species Secale cereale. Next base: position 75,814,469 of record LR738713.1, read on the forward strand.
CACTCTAAAATATGCCTATGTACATCCGTATGTTATAGTCCATTTGAAATGTCTAAAAAGACTTATATTTAGGAACGGAGGGAGTATATCTGAAGGGACATTCTCTATTGTAATCCATGGTCAAAAGGCATGAACTGGCCGGACCTGAGTTGACTATCAAGGCTTTAAGTTCCCTCCATCTTTAGTTCTAACAACCTGTGCATTCTATGTAAAACAGTAGAATAATTACTGTAGTTCCTGCAACTGACCGAGAAAATCGGAACCAGCTGGTTCCAGCCATAGGACTTCATAACAGCTTTAGTGGACCTATGCAGATGTGTCAATTCAAATGAATATTTTCTTCATTTTGTATTTATTCTGATTTAGAAAGATTGCCACATTGCTCTATCTCTTGATGATATTTGGTTATGTAAGCCAGGATTGTGTTCATTTCGTTTATCTGTAGTGCCTATATATATAGAGTAGTTTGTGATTATCTATGCCTTCTCTGGCGCCAAGTCTGCAAACATGTTTAACTATGTAAATTGACAATCTGACACATGACAGGTCAAATAAACTGCGAATAAGCCTGCATGATGAGAAAGGATCAGAAGCATTTATTGATTTAGAAGCATTATCTGGTTTCACTGAATTTTTTCTTGAGATCGACGATGATATATTTCCCCATCGGATGGCAGCTTTCGGCATGTCTTTACAACCTGTTATTTATGGCTTGCATGTGTCATCACAAGTTGTATTAATCGTGCCAAGATATGTGATCTCAAATGGGTCCGCTACTGCGGTTTCTGTTCGCCAATGTCTTGTTCAGGTGTTTCATTTTTGCTCTGACAAATATTTACTGGTTTGTGATTGCAGTCTCATTTGGTACTCATGATTTTGGTTATCATTTGACTAGGATGACATAGATGGATTGACAATTGAAGCTAAACAGAGAGCTACCTTACAGACATGGAAACCTGGAAAAAAGCGAGAAGGAAACTACTTTGATTTGTTTCTTAAAAAGCACAAAAATGTATCTGAGGATTCACTCATTTTTATCCAGTTTTGTCCAAAAGAAACAGGATATGGTTGGTCTGGTCCAATTTGTGTTTCATCAATCGGCCGTTTTTTCATAAAGTTTAGAAGATCAGAAGATATGGTAATAGATGGGATTAACAAAGACACTTTACAAGACGGGAAGCTGAAACAGTTTGCTTCTGTTGATGTTGTCCAAGAGAATACATCTTTTGTTCTACACTTCACAAAACCACCAAAGGTTGCACTACCATATCGGGTAGAGAATTGCTTGAATAAAGCATCTATCATGTATTTCCAGAAGGTATGAGTATATTTCTAAATACCATGATATAATCTTATCAGCAGAACTACAATGTATTGTGATATTATTGATAAAATCTTGAATTTTGCTGGACTTTCTAGGATTCGGACGAATCAGATATGTTAGGCCCTCAAGAATCAGAACAGTATGCATGGGACGACTCGAGTTTACCCCGAAAGTTGGTTGTGCGCATCGTTGGCAAGTTCTCATATCCTAATTCCCAAGAATTACCTCTATTGATAAATGTGCTATGTTGCCGGTTATAGTAATTATGAAACCGATTACCATCCCCAAAGGGCTGCACTACACTACTGAAATATTGCATGCCTCTGCAAAGCACGAATTGGAAATATCAATGTTCTATAGAGCACTGAGCTAGCAGTTACTCCACCAGTTAGTGTTTGAATGGTAAACAGATGTTTGTGAACCTTACTTTATGTGAACTGAATTTTATATCTACACGAGTGGAAAACTCTAGCAATCTATCGTATCACATTGTGTGCAAATATATCACAATTTACAATATTGATGCCTACCAAGTAATCTATGCTTTGGTTTACTTAAGTTAGTACTGGAGACAAATGAACCCCGTATCTAAGAATGGTGTGCAACACAATTATTCATTGTTAAGAAAACATTGTTGGTGATATGTGTATGGTTATTCACATGAATTCTCGTCTTAAGAGGTCTTTCACTATTTGGTGAGATGTCTCTTAACTCTTGTACATATTAGTGCTTAGGTTTTTGCACGTGCTTGGCTCAGCTCATCTAGTCTAGAGTTTATCCATGCCCAAGGGGAAAATTGTATATAAGGCCCTGGCAGTATATTTACAAGAAAGGGACTATATACAGAGAATAATTGCAGAAGAGCACAAGTGATTGAACAACAGACTAGGGAGCGTTAGTTTACCCATGCGGGTGTTAGGAGCTAGGGTTCTGCTGGTTCTAGGCAGGAGGTTGTAGGGGAAGGATGGAGGAGGATGAGGGCGAGGGCGCGGCGGTCGGCGGCTGGGCGCCGTCCTTGCGCGTTGGAGGCGGCGGCGGCTGAGGCTAGCGGCGGCTAGGGTTAGGTCTCCCGGCTCCCTAAGGAAGCCGAGCAAATATGATTGCTTCTTGCTTAATCTCAAAACTGGTCCTTACATGAGTTTATATAATCCTCCTAATAATAATATAATTGGGCTAAGCCCCTAACACGATAAGATAACTGGGCCAGGCCCCTAACTGCCTGGGCTGTAATATATGCCGCTCATAACAGCGGGCCATTAACTTTGTTTCAGTAATAGAACTTCTCCCTTCTTGAGTTCATCATTGTACCGGAGCATGGGTGAAAACCCGATACACTTCCGATCCGGTGAGGTTGCCTCCTCTGTTGGAGGCCCCGTCACTTTCATATACTGTTTTTTAGTGCTTACAATGTTCTTTAATTGTATTTCTAACCTGCTGATTGATTTTCCACAGATACACCAGCACTCCGTGAAATTAAAATTGATAAAATCAGTCCATGGAAGCCATTCTTGAAGTTGCGAAGCAGGCTCAATCTGGATTTCTCGATTAGTAATGGACTCAGTTCAGAAAAACAACGATTTGATGATTCATTTGGACTGAGGGTGTCTAAGATTGGCTATGAAGTATATGCTGATGGTTTAACCAGAGTTCTACGGATATGTGAACAGGCAGAGAATCCCAAAGCTGAGAAAATTCAACGGCCTATAGCACATACACAGTTCAGAATATCTTATATGTGTATTCATCTTCTTGATAAGGGCCAGGTTTGTTCTCTTCTAAGTTCACTCAGCCTGACCATGATGATATCATTTCTAATGTTTGCAGTTCTATTTTTTTTTATTTTATCTTTTCCATTTTCTCCTTGTTGAAGAGCGACGAAATGCTTCAGTCACCCTCTACAATCCTAATTGCAACATTTCAGCATGTATCTGCTGATTCAGTTATCACAGATAGACGCAAGCATATCGATGTTGCAGTTTATGTAAGTAGTGATCCTTGTAACTTCAATACTGGATACTGACCGCCACATTTGACTTGATTATCTATTGGTGGAAACAAAACTTTCTCTATTTTCTGAAACATGAAACCCTTGCAGTCAGTAAATGTGGATGAAAAGTGGGATGGAGCTTCCTTTGGATCAGTTTTCAGGATGAATAAGCTTCAGGGTGATGCTCTCAATGAAAACATTCTTCGTATAATTTGTGTACTCAATTCAACCAATTCCAGTGTCAAACAAGTCCACTACTGTTCCATAATTCTGCAGGTATGAAAGCGGTGTGCTTACATCTTGTTAACACCCGGAGGATTCTGTTCTTAGAGTTTTTTTTTTTTTGTTTCTATAGTTGGTTCCTTTATTGTTCACTACTACAAAATGCCATAATTATAAGCCCTCTAACAAAAAAAAGGATGTCACAGCCGATTGATCTGAAGGTTGATGAGGGAACGTTAATGAAGCTTGTACCATTCTGGAGAACATCTCTTGCTCCTGCTGGTACACCAAGCACACAATTTTATTTTAGACAATTCGAAGTACATCCAATTAAGGTGCCTTGCTTTTCCTTTTGTGTATCTTTGATTGTGACATAGTTTTAATATTCAGTTATTGATCGGGTTTTGTTTATGAATCTGATGTCTAAAGATCATCGCAAGCTTTCGTCCTGGAAGTCCACACACATCTTACAGCTCTTCTCAAGAGGCTTTGAGAGCACTATTGCACAGTGTTATAAAGGTACTTCTAAAGCAACTCTTGAGTTACCTATTCCTTGGTGCTCAATTCATATTTAGTTCTGTAAAATCATCTTGTTTTACCTATTCCTTTTCCTAGGTTCCTGAGATAAGTAATGCAGCAGTGGAGCTCAATGGTGTTCTCCTAAATCATGCTTTGGTTACATTCCGTGAGCTATTTCTAAAATGTGCCCAGCATTATTCATGGTACACCAACGATTATTTGTTCAAAAGCTACGGCTGTACTGTTTTTTCCCATTTCTTATCCAAACACACGACTAATCTTGAGTAATTGATAATAGGTATGTCCTGAGGGCAATCTATGTAACAAAGGGAAGCTCGTTGCTTCCTCCATCTTTCGCCTCGATGTTTGATGACTCGGCTTCATCTGTTCTTGATGTTTTCTTTGACCCTTCTGATGGCTCACTCAACCTCCCTGGGCTTACCATAGGTAAAATGTGCCATGTGTTCTTTAGAGAAAGATTCATGATCATTGTATTATCATTGGATTATTCTTTCGAACTGGATCAATGTTGATACTTTTACTGATCTAAATAGTTCTGTCCTATTTTGAATGATGTCTGCTGCCAAAGCTTTAACTGTGATGTTTATTCGAGGTTCTTTCCGTCGTGACTTTTGTTCCTCTGAGGCATGAACTATGTTGGAGCATTGATTATCTTAGGCAACCACCATCATAGTGTCTATCTTTTTCAACTAAAAATTAGATTATTTTATACTTTGATATAGACATAAATTTATGGCTTTATTTTCTGCTTCTTCTAGAATACTCTGTGACTTTCCTCATCTGTGGCTTGTGCAGGCATGTTTAAGTTTATAAGCAAAAATATGAAATCAGGTGGAACAAAGCGGTACCTTGGTGATCTTGGGAAAACTGTGAGCTTCTGAAACTTGCTGGATCCAGAATGACCTCCAATGGATTAATCTAATGTTGGGTCTTCTGTAGGTTAAAACTGCAAGTTCAAATGCTCTCTTTGCTGCTATCACGGAAGTTTCAGATAGCGTCGTGAAAGGAGCAGAAACAAATGGTTTAAATGGAATGGTACAGGCGTACATCCCTCCTCTCTCCTGCCAAGTTCACCCTTTTCTGAAAGGATCATGTGATTACACAGGACATTGGACTTCTGCCTTGCATTCATAATAAAAGTATAAAGCAATTTTCCTGTTTCGTAGGTTACCGGCTTCCACAGAGGTATGTTGAGGTTGGCAATGGAGCCATCTGTGTTAGGGCAGGCTATAATGGAGGGTGGCCCAGACAGAAAGATCAAACTTGATCATAGCCCTGGACTTGATGAGGTTCTGCCTAATTAGTATTACTACTTTTGAAGCTTATGGCTTATGTTCACAACTTACTGCGACATGACATTATTTTTTCTAAACATGCCCTCTGTCGCTGCTCAGCTATACATTGAAGGGTATCTGCAAGCTATGCTGGATGTCATGTATAAACAAGAGTACCTTCGTGTGAGGGTGATTGATGATCTGGTAACTTCCTCGTGTCTGTTTTGCCTTTGTTCTCTATACACTGCATGTTCTCATCATCGTCGGGATTTCGCCTTTCCAGGTTTTCCTAAAAAATCTACCACCGAATAGCGCTCTCATAAATGAAATTGTAGAAAATGTGAAGGGCTTTCTCGTGAGCAAGGCATTGTTGAAAGGAGACGCCTCTACGGTTCGGTCTTGGCGTCGCCTGCGAAATGAGCCTGTAAGTTTCTTCTCTTGACACTAACCCGCTAATGTCGAGGCAGAGAGGGCTCTTATTCTATATCTCAGATAAGGAACATGACATGAAAACAAATCTGGACCTGTTACTGCCTGCAGGAGTGGAAGATTGCGCCGACGGTGCTCACACTGTGCGAGCACCTGTTTGTGAGCTTCGCGGTGCGCCTGCTGCACCAGGAGGCCACCAAGGCCATAGCAGAGTTCACGACCAAAGTGAAGGGACAACTCACTGGAGGCGAAGACAAAGGTGAATCGTCGTCCGGCGGAGGAGCCCTGGTTAAGCGGGGCAGGCTGTGGACGGTTGGCAGGTTCGCGGCTTCAGGCGTCGTCGCCTACGTGGACGGTCGGCTGTGCCGCCACATACCCAACCCAATCGCCAGGAGAATCGTGAGCGGGTTCCTCCTGAGCTTCATCGACAGGAGGGACGACGAATAGGCAGAGGCAGGCTGGTGATCACCGCCTGCAATGCGATGCGATCGCTGGCCACCATGTGTAGCCAACTTTGTATAGCAATTTTGGCCCCGGCATGTGCATACTTTGCGCACGGAACATTTTATCCGGGTTTTCTCGTCGAGCTTTAAGTTTGGCCGGAAATTTGGAATTTTTCTTTCTTTCTATAGTCGATCACAGGAAGAACGCATACACTCACATCTACCACATGTATAAAGTACTACGCCGGAATTGATTGGGATAAATGGTAAATCCTCCAATCTATATACTCTTGAAAAGTTGAAAGCATGAATTAAGTTTATATCTTAGACTCGAGAAGAAAGAGGAGAAGCGTCAGAGCTGCTCTGTTCAACGACGCCTGGATAAACGACCTTGCCCATGGAGACACCACTGTTCTCCTGGCAGAATTTCTGGCCCTGCGAAGATGGCTCAACGAGCATCATCGACCTGCAGACTGACAGAGGACGAAATCAAGTGACAGAGGACGAAATCAAGTGGCGCCTCGGCGCTCGTCGGCATACCAGATGCAGTTTCAAGGCACGACCGAGACAAGCAACAACGCGATCATCTGGCAAGCCTAGGCGCCGGGTCAGCAGTTTTAATTTACCTGGCTCCTCTTCCAAAAACAGACTTTGGTGCACCGATCGTCTGCAGCGCAGGGGATGGCCGAACCGATACTTCTGCCAGTTTTGTGTCACGCCTGCAGACAATCTGGACGGGCTGGGTCACCACGGCCTCGCTGTACATGGACGGGCTGGCAGCGATGTGGCTGCAAGCTCATCGTCAGAAACATGCAGGACTGTCTTGGCCAGCTTTCCGCGCAGCTGTAGAGGAGGAATTTGGACCAGAGGAGTTTGAGGCACAAATGCATCAGTTGGTTCAGTTACGTCAGACTGGGAATGTGCAGGAGTATCGTCAGCAGTTCGAAACGTTGATGTACCATCTTCTGTCATTGGATCCCCATTTGAGCCCGCAATTCTTCATCTCCCAGTTCCTGCTCGGGCTGAAAGATGAGCTCCGGCTGGGCGTTCACCTACAGGCCCCCACCAGTATCACGCGAGCTGCTGTGTTCGCGCATTCAGGAAGAAGAGTTGGAGAGACAACGCGCACAGCGGCCACAAATTGTACCAGTGGGTCGTCCACCACCACGCCCCGCGGCAGCAGCCACTATTCCAGCTCGTGCAGCAGCACCACCGCGTCAAGGGGGCGACGACTATGCCAGAGAGCGCCAACTACGGGAATTCAGAAGAGCCAACGAACTGTGTTTCCGCTGTGGTGATAAGTACTCTCGGGAGCATCAATGCAAACGCACGGGACAGATTCTGATGATTGAAGTGGGCGAATTCGGAGAAAATCTGTCGGATGACACGGTGCACGCACTGCAACTGCTGGATGCACCAGTTCTACAAGAACCTGAATGTTGCAGTCAGCATGCTGTTTCAGGAGAAGAAGGGCCGTCTACCATTCGCCTGCGTGCCCAAGTGGGCGATCAGATCATGCTGCTGTTGGTCGATTCGGGGAGTTCTCACAGTTTCATCAGTGAAAATTTTGTTGCCCGGATTGCTGCTTTGTTCTGAAAGTGTGGCTCGTCCCAGACTCTGCGGAACAAGGCAGCCTCTGGCATGGCTGTGAATCTCTCTCAGTGAGCACATGGGACTCAAAGTCAAAATCAGAAGACATTGTCGCCACAATCACCAGCAAAGCGCGGCCAGTTTTCAGGAAGGCAACCCCATCGCTCACCATTATCATCCTATGGAGAATCTCGATGAAAAGAAACGAGTGCTCCTTCAGAGCCAAGGTGGCATCAACTGAGGATATCATCGCAGCCATACCAAAAAAGGGTTTCCCCGCTTTGTACTCCAAAGCAAACCACCATAGTACACATCGCAATGCTGGGACGAGCAGCACATCAAGCTTAAAAAAAAGGAAAAGAAATAAATGCCAACAGCGGCAGCTCGACAAAGCGCGGAAGACCCGCGACCGTTGTGCCCTACGGAAACAAACCACCACAGCCCGAGGCTCCGATCTACCGCGAACTAAGCAGCACCTCCAAGAAGGGATGCGACGCCGATGAAGTTACTGCCCGGACAAGTCCTAGGGTTTCCCCCAGTACGCGGAGGGAGGTGGGGGATAGCTACTCCCGACACCCTCCAAGAAGGGATAGTGGCACCCGTCGGTGTCACCGCATCGGAGCCGGACGAACCGGCAAGGATTTCTCCCGCACGCTAAACCCCACCGGCCAACCAGAGCCGACCAGCCAAACCACCGCCCAACCATGCGCCATCACGGTTGCGCCACCACCAACGCCGTCTCGCTGCGACACCACGAGGCCAAGAAGACCGGAGAGAAGATCCAAGCGACGGGAGCAGCAGCACCAAGGCCGAGCGGGAGGGAACCACCTCCAGCGCTGTCGTGTGGGAGGCCCGCGCCTCCGGCACCGTCGCGGGAGCCGTCCGGACACGACAGCGGGGCATACAAGGCACCCCTGACCCGGCCAGGCCCGAAATGGGCTCGCTAAGCCCCGCCGGCCACGCTACAGCAGGCTGGCGTCGACGCCGCCAGCACCCCACCGATCATCGTCGCTCACCACCGCCTCCTGAGGGCCATGGCAACGCCACGCCTGTCGACGGCCCGCCCCGGCCTAGATCTGGGCTGGGTGGGCGCCGCCAGCCCGCGCAGCCCCGCCGCCCAGAGCTCGCCCTCGCCCGCGACAAGAAACCCCGCCGCCTAAAGACACCGCCCGAAGCGCTCCGTCCCGCGTCTGAGAAACCCTAGATGGGAAGGGCCGGGGGCGCCGCCGCCAACGTCGCCCGGGCCAGGTCCGCGGCGGGCGCCGGCGACGGCGGCAGGGAGGAGGTGGAGAGAGGGGGAGGGCTCGCGGGGAAGGAGGGGAGGCGCGGCCAGCCCCCCGTGGGGGCGATGACGACGCGGTCGTGGTCGAGAGAGGGGTTCCTCCTTCGCGTCCATTCCATTCAATTCATCGCAGCCGTAAGAAGAGACATAGAGCTCCAGCGACAAGCCGGGGCCAAGGATCTAGCAGGCCCTTTTGGGAAATCTCTTTTCTGTCTTCTTGTTTTTTTATCCTTGATCCATATGCCAGCCATCAATTGGATCTTTCAAAAGAAAAGTTTATATCTTGGACTTCGACGCCGCCCTTTGTTGGATTTCATCGCATGCCCGCGACTCCCCTATTATTTTCATGGAAATTACGTACGGCCGTTTGGGTTGCTCCTGCGACCGCCCTGCCAAGTGCCAATCAATGGCACGCCAACATTTTGGCGGAGGAAATGGCAGCCCGCGCCTTCCCAAATAATTGGCCGTCTAATAGAAGGGAAGGGTGAAGAAAAGCCTAGGGTTTCCTTGCCTCATGCCGCTGTCGTTGTCGGTCCGTCTCGTCTTCGATGGCCTCAGGGCCATGTCGGCGCGGTGGATCTCGGCCCTTGCTGGTAGGAGGGTTTCGTTTTCAGCAGTCTCTTCGCGTTTTGTTAGGATTTATGTTTTACTGAGGAAGACGAGACGGCGGCGGCTCCCTGAAGATGGAATAATGTTCTCCCCGCTTAGCCCCCGTCTCGATGGTGTGTCTCATCATCGGTGTGTGTGTGGAGGTGTGTCTCCGACAGATTTATCCTAGGTGGATTTGCTCGGATCTGATCGTAGTTCGTCTGCGTGCATGTGTTTTTAGGTTCGATCCTTCCGATCTAAGCTACTCTTCATCGGTGGCGGTTGCTGTTCTGATGCGCTGGTCCTATGGGGCCTTAGCACGATGACTTTTCGACTATCTACTACAACAAGTTTTGTCCGGCTTCGGACAGGGAAAGGCAATGACGACGACACGCTTTCGGCTCGCTTCAATGCTTGTAGTCGTTGCTAGGTGGTCTACGGATCTAGATGCATTTTTTTATTATTTCCGGTGTTTGTTGTACTGCCATGATTAAAGATTAATAGATTGAAAGTTTTCTAAAAAAAAAATAGAAGGGAAGGGTGGACGGGGCTGAGGCGAGCCACTTTAGAGAATCGCAACCAAACGCACACCATCGCTCTGGCCAATGACCAAATATTTGGTTGGGTGCATCATGGATGTGATCTAAACATGCCCTAAACCTGAGTGATGTTGGCTTTTTCTCTCTTGAAGAATAGTGCCACATTGGCATATATACACCAGCTCCGGAGGATACGTGCATCAAGTCAGGAGCGACGTCCGCTCATTCCCGACGGGCATCTCTGATATGACATTCAAGGCACGGGTTTATACACTTGCTTAGTGCGACTAATAGGCGTACATCGACTTTGTAGTTTCGCATATTGATTACTTCACTTTTAGCTATAATATGTGCATACCAAGATATTCTAGATCAGCATATATGAGAAATTCTGAAAACAAAATCAGTAAATAGGACAGCTGGAGTGGAGCGGCACATGCAGCACGCGAGATCGACGTGTTCCGACTTGAGTGTCAGCTGTCTCCGCCGGTTTGGTCGGCAGGAGATCTAGCAGAGATTCGAAAATGCCAGGTCAGGAGGCAGGAGTGACGGTGGCCGCACATGCCACTCTGCCGGCCATGGCCTCGTGCCACCGTGGCTGCCATGGGATGTTTCTAAGAGGATTGTCAATAGTATAGCCAGTTGTTAGCTATATGGTGTTATCATGTTATTTATAGTAAAGTTTATAGTCACAAGTATAATAGTTAGAAGTAAACAAGTATTACTTTATTAATATATGACCGACATCGCTCTCTCACAAAGTCTATATGAGCATGTGGTGCCCCGGCTGTTAGTTTGTAGTCCGTTTCTATTCTGTCTCCTCTTCTCTTTATCACGTAAGCAAAAAAATATTATTTAAAGTTTTACTACCCTCCTATATCACCTCATTGTACTTGCTCTAAAGATAAGGTAAGGGCACCACCAACGCCGAACCCAAACCGGACACCGCATCCGTCCATGGACCATTGGGGACCAGTCCGCGGACACTATGCCGAAACCGACTATCCAACGATAGGGGCATACATTTCAAAACGAATTTCATTAAACGGGGTACATTTCATCAAACACGACGGTTTTCATTAAAGTTTGGACACAATTTACATACAACAACCGATAATTCGACCGTTTAACTAAAAACTAGAAGAAAAAAAATTCCTAAAGCTTGTAGCGGACGATGACCTCGTACACGTGGCCGCCTTGCCCGGTTGCACCGCCGTCATTGATCGTGCCGTCGTCGTTCCTCCAGCGGCGGAAGGGCGCAGGGTTGGCGCGGCAACCTTGTCCGGCGATGCATGTCGCTTGTGAACGAGCCACCCCGTTTCCTCTTGAATGGTGCAGAGGGCCGCCGCGGCCAATGCCGACGGCGCCCGCGGAGACCTGGTGGCAGCCTTGCCCCTCTCGGCATTGGCGGAGGTGCCGCTAATCGACCACTCATCGCCGATCTTGGCGAGCTCACCGTCAAGGCGCTGGCGGCGCCTCGCGACCGTCTCCCCAGTGGTGATGGAGCAGCCGAGGGCCCAGGCGGCTGATGTCTACTACACAACTAATTCTTGTAGACTCGTGCTGGGCCTCCGAGCACAAAATATTGTAGGACAACAACAAATTTCTCTCAAGTGGATGACCTAAAGTTTATCAATCTATGGGAGGCGTAGGATGAAGATGGTATCTCTCAAACAACCCTGCAATCAAATACAACAAATCTCTTATGTCCCCAACACACCAAATACAATGGTAAATTGTATAGGTGCACTAGTTCGGCGAAAAGATGGTGATACAAGTGTAGTATGGATAGTAGATATAAGTTTTCGTAATTTGAAAATATAAAAACTATTAGGACCGAGAGTATATCAACCAGAGGGGGGGGTGAACGGGAGATTCAAAAATTCTTCCGAAGTTTTGAACTTATCCCAATTATAGCAGCGGAAATACGGTTCGGAAGATAAGAATTCAATCATGCGCGTTAAGAAGGAACATAAGTATCGGTGTAGGATGCAATGATAGCACGAGTATAATATACCACATGCTTGACAATAACGATGATAATGCAACATGCTAACATGAACAATATCATAGAGTAAAAACTAGGTAAGAGAAACGAAACATAAACACGAGGGATAGCTAAAATGAAGTGAAAGAGATCAACACAATGACAAGCATGTCAGTCTAAACATGATCAGAGTGAAAAACAACATGAATGACTAGAATCACCAAACTGAGTAATTAACGAACAACAACAGTTGGGACGATAGAAAAGATATGACTGAAATATTTGCAACATGCAATGAATGATCAGGTAAACTATCATCACAGAGCACGAAAGTAAATTGTTGAAAGTAATGCAGTAAAGTAGATTGAACCAGTGGTGCTCGATGGCGACATGTGGATTTGGTAGACTACAATAAAACCACTTCCGTGATAATACGTGTTTGTCATAGTAGGTCACGTTTTCTGCCATGCATGTACATCCATGACGATTTTATGACAGAATCAACATAGTCATACCTGTGCTATCGTAGAAGTGTTTCATGACAATACCAAAATTATCATTACGAAAGTGTTCACTTCCATGACGATAAATGGCGTGTCATGGAAGTGCTTTCGTCAAGGGTTACCGACACGTGGCACCCACTGTAACAGGTCGCCGTTAAGCTATCAGGGCCGGTTTGGGATCCGATAACTCGTTAATAGCCCGGACCAATGGGGATTTTCCACGTGTAAAATTCTCATTCGTCGAATGATCCATGTGTCAGCTCGTCATTGGGTCAGATATGCACCTATGATATGTCGACACGTGCGACGGCCCAACACTGGCCCATTTAGGTTACAAAGGCTGGCTCATTTGACTTGGTCATGTGACGCCCCCGATTTGACCGTACACTAATCATGCACGCAAATGTGTACGACCAAGATCACGGACTCACGACAAGATATCACAACACAACTCTAGACGCAAATAAAATAATACAAGCTATATATTACGAGCCAGGGGCCTAGAGGGCTCGAATACATAAGCTCGAAAACACCGGAGTCAGCGGAAGCAACAATATCAGAGAACAGACATAAGTTAAACAAGTTTGCCTCAATAAGGATAGCACAAAAGCAATATCGATCGAAAAGGCAAGGCCTCCTGCCTGGGAGCCCCCTAACTACTCCTGGCCGTCGGCGGTCTCCACGTAGTAGTAGGCACCGCCGAGGTAGTAGTAGTCGTCATCGATGGCATCTAGCTCCTGGGCTCCACCATCTGGTTGCATCATCCGAGAAGAAAGGGAGAGGGGGGAAAAGAGGGAGAAAAGCAATCGTGAGTACTCATCCAAAGTACTCGCAAGTAAGGATCTACAATACATATGCATCGGTATCAATGAAAGGGGTAGTATCTGTGGAGTAAACTGCAGAATGCCAGAATAAGAGGGGGATAAGCTAGTCCTATCAAAGACTAGCATCTTCTGGAAGCCACCATCTTGCAGCAGTAGAAGAGAGTAGAGTAACATGGTATAAGTGATAATTATGTTGTAGAAACCACGCCCAGCGATCCTTTCTCGACTCCCTGCGAGAAAGCAATCCTGGAGCCATCATATCCATTACATGCCTCAGCATCCAGTTATAGTTGTATCAATCGGGATACAACTCCAAGCGTCCATAATCGTGGACACGACTATTTGAATAGATCAATCTTCCCTGCAGGGGTGCACCAACTTACCCAACACGCTCGATCAACTCCGGCAGGACACACCATCAGGTCATGCCCGCCACCAGCAAATCAACACGCCTCAGCCCTACCTAGGCTCATCAGAGAGGTCACCACACCGGTCTACATCCTAAGTGCGCATGGGTCTTGGGCCCATCGCCCTTTGCACTCCCGCACGTTGCGTGGTCGGCCGGTGAGCGGACCTAGTGTAACACCCATATGTGATACTTTCCTATAATGGCAATAAAGCAATTCTCATTTTGATCCTTGTCCTTATCCTTGGGGGTTCTTGTCATTTGAGCATATTTTATTTTTTTGTTTGCATTGTCATTTTATTTTATTTTTGCATCCTTGCATTGCTTCATCATCATGACATCTTAGTCATCTTAGTTTACTTCTTGATGATGTGTATGTGTGAGGCACCTTGTGATGTATGTGAGGGTGGTGCCTAACCTTGCAATTGCAACCCTAGACCCCTCCTTTGTTTTCCCCTCTTCCTTCTTCCTTCTCTTCCCTTCTTTATTTATTTTTGCAAGTCACCTAGCCTAGTTCATTAATGTTCTTTCTTTTCCTATAAACCTTGCACCATGTTTACACCCTCTCTGACAAAATTCAGCCTTTTTGGAATTGATTTGGTTGGGTTCAAAAATGACAAGAGTTCGAACCATATTCAAACTCCTTTCATTTTTCTACCTCCAAAAATGCCCAAACCAATTTTATTAAATAAGGCATAAATCAAGGAGCATGGGGGTATTTTCTTTATCTCCTAACTCTTTCCCTTTGAGCCTGTACTTTTCTTTTCATTTCTGTCTGAAGAAAAAAAGGAAAAGAAAAGAAATTCGCAGCAACAGCAGTGGCTTGGCCACCTCCTCCTCCTCCTCTCGGCCCACCTCTTCTCTCGGCAACAGCTTCGGCCCACTTCTCTCTCCCGCAGCGGCCCAGCCAGCACGCAGTCGCGCCGTTCACTGTTTTCCCACGGTCCCACTGATGGGCCTCTAACCCCTCGTTGGTTACCCCAAGTGGAAGGTGTGAGATGCAGTGTTGTGGAAGTTTTTCCCTTAGCAAAGATGCCAATGATCGAATCCCCAGAGACTCCTAGGTTCAACAAGTAGGTGTCAACTGCTAACGGCGCCAGATATTAGCAATCAACGTGGACCTGCACACAGATACAAATAACTTTGCTCCCAACGAATACAGAGAGGTTGTCAATCCCTCCGGCCTTGTAGTTCACAAAGGATTAAACGCAAATGATAGTAGTGATAGATAATGTTTGCAATAGTAAGTAAAAGTGAAAAGTAAATAGCGGATGTGATCAATGATGGTAATATGGACCGGAGTCTCATGATGTTCACTAGTGATGTCTCTCTCCCAAAAGACGATAAAACAACTATGTGAGGTAAACGAATTACAGCTGGGCAATTGACAGGACCACGAACGCAAACCAATGCTGACTACATTGCAAGAAAAAGGTTGAGGTTCAAAGCATGGGCGGTACGCCAAAGTAAGTAGACCGAAATCCATCAATATCTACTACTAATCATCCACCTTGAGATATCTATCCAGAACATCTCGCTGGTATTAAGTTGCGAGCCCCACCCATAGTGTAAACTCAAAGCAACAGACAACTGCATTAAAAGAACTTTGCGTAAAGTAAACAATCCTTGCACCCGCGGGCACAAGCACCGTTGTTTTCCCCCTTGTGGAAACAACACATCCCCTAGACTCATGTTTCTGTCACTCAAGCTAGTCATCGAGGGGCATGAACCCACAATCAAGCATAACGTTCCCTCTTGGAGTCACTACGTATTACTTGGCCAAAGCAATAAATAACAACGGAGAACATGCAAGAATTACTTATGAACATAAATATAAAAGTGGTAGATCAAATATATTACTCAATCACAATCCGAACATAATCTCATAATCCATCGGATCCCAGCAAACTCATCATAGCAACAGCATAAGGATTACATATGTGCCTCGATCATGTAGGGCAGGTCACGAGGACTAATTAGTGAAGCACAAGAACGGGAGGAGAACATCACATAGCTACTGGTCATGGACTCATGGTCCAAGGGAGACTACTCACAACTCATCCGGGAGGCGTCCATGGTGGTGGAGAAGCTCCCGATGGTGATCCTCCCCTCCGGCAGGGTACCGGGAAGAGTTCTCCTGGTGCTCCCGATCTTGGAAGCGGCGGTGGCGGCGGAACAGAGATGAGATCGCGAAAAAGAGTTCCCGTCCCGAGGGTTTCGAAGGACGCTCTAAATATATGCCGAAGGGGGGCACCAGACGGGGCTCGGGGGGCCCAGGCGCCCCCCCCGGCGCGGCCTAGGGGGGGGGCGCCGCCAGGGCGCCTGGGGCCCTGGTGGGCCCCCCGGCTGTACTTCGGGCACAAGGTAGGTTCTGGAACGCTGATTTTTTATATAATTTTTCTGGATTTTTCCTGACAGTTCTCGTAATGTGAAAACCTGAAATACAAAAACAGCCGAAAACAGAAACTGGCACTGGGGTGCACTGGATTAGTAGGTTAGTCCAAATATGATCAAAAGTGTACGGAAGTGTATAAATATCATAGCAATATCACCCAAAAGTGGCATGGTGCAAGCAGAAATTATAGATACGTTTTGGACGTATCAACATCCCCAAGCTTAATTCCTGCTCGTCCTCGAGTAGGTAAATGATAACAAGAATAATTTCTGTGGTGACATGCTATTAACCATATAGGACTTTTTATAGTCATATGACAAAAGCTTACTGAGACAATGATTCTATAGTAATTAAGTTGCCTCATGAGAAAATCACAAAGGACTGAAAGTTTTACAACATGACATTGAAGCATCAAATAGATTTGCAATGAACATGATGTGCAAATATGATAAAGTGATATCTAGCTTGCCCCCTTTAGTGAAGCAAAACATAAATGCAGGGGCACCTTCAAGGTTTAAGTGATGACTAGATACAATGATTTCAAAATAAACGATATCACAATCATGCAAAAGACAATGCTACTTTGGAACAATGCACATTACACTTAGAATGACAATCATGCTCTCAGTAGTTGGTGCTTGAAGAAAGGTGGAGACTCAACTTAAAAGTAAAAGAATGGTTATGTGCTAGAGCTTTTTATTTTGAAAACATAGAAGCAATTTTGTCAACGGTAGTAGTACTTCATATGTGTCATGCATAAGACATCCTATAAGTTGCAAGCCTCATGCATCGAATACCAATAGTGCTCGCACCTTGTCCTAATTAGCTCGGATTTCCATGGGTTATCATTGCATTACATATGTTTCAACCAAGTGTCACAAAGGGGTACCTCTATGCCACCTGTACAAAGGTCCAAGGAGATAAATCGCATTTGATTTCTCGTTTTTGATAGATCTCAACTTGAGGACATCCATACCGGGACAACATAGAAAATAGATGATGGACTCCTCTTTAATGCATAAGCATATTCTCATAAGAGATTGAGGATTAATGTCCAAGCTAAAACTTCCACCATGATGCATGGCTTTGGTTGGCGGCCCAATGTTCTTCTCTAACAATATGCATACTCATTCAACCCATGGCAAATCACCCTTACTTCAGACAAGACGAACATGCATAGCAACTCACATGATATTCAACAAAAGTGTGATAGTTGATGGCGTCCCAGAAACATGGTTACCGCTCAGCAAGCAACTTATAAGAAATAAGATACATAGGCAACATATTATTTACCACAATAGTTTTTAAGCTACTTTCCCATGAGCTATGTATTGCAAAGTTAGTCTGCTTAGTACAGGTGGAGGTTAGCAAAAGACTGGGAGCGACCAACTAAGAGAGCAATGACGGTCATAATCATGCAGAGCGACAAAGCAACATTGAATCAGGCATGGTAGTTATATCGCTACTCAGAAATAAAAGATCATCAAGGCTTGACAGACTTTCTTTACAGTCTTAAATATGCGTGAGCATACGCCAAGTCAATCAAAATAAATTCTTGAAGGAAGATATTACTAAACCATACCACATCATAGGCAAACAAATCATGTTGGTATTCCAATAACACATTGGGAATCCCCCAGCTATTTGAGACTAACCACAAGAAAACCTGAACTACTAAGCGCCATTATGCACGTAGCATCTTTATCATAGACATATTAACCAATGCAGCAGAAGCAAACTCTCTTAATAAGGTGAGCATGGTAATTAAAGAGAGTTCAAGCAACCAACTAAACAAAAGCTCTTTGAAAAAGATAAGCATGATTACTAAGAGCAGAGCATGATAGTAGCTATTAAAAGACAAAGAACACACACATCAAAGATAGACATGAAAATTCTATGTTATGTTCTAGGTAGAAGTGGAGCGTTTTTCTCTCCCACATAAAGAACGCTGAGTTCCGACTCGTTATGAAAAACTAAAAAGAAAACTAAAAGCAAGACGCTCCAAGCATAGCACATAACACATGAAGTGATAAAAATATAGCGGAACGAAAGACGAACTGATAATGTTGATGGAGAAGGGGATGCACGGGGGCATCCCCAAGCTTAGACGCTTGAGTCTCCTTGAATATTTCTTGGGGGTGCACGGGGGCATCCCCAAGCTTGAGCGCTTGACACTCCTGAATCTTTTTATCATCTTCCCTCGCACACTTGAAAACTCCCTTCATACATAACTCATCATAATCTGATTAGCGAGGTTAGTACCCTTAATAAAATAATTATACCTTGCTGGAAATAAAGATATTCTTGAAGGTCTTATGTTTCTCAAGATTGCCAAAAGGTTTTTTCAAAGAAAAAGCAAGCTTTTGGTTTGCAAAATGAAGGAAAGACAAAACAGGACAGAATCTGTGAAAAACAGAACAGCAGGTAGTAATTGATTTGTTCGGGGTACTTCTACAACTCAAATCAAAAAACTCAGAACAGACACACGAAAGAAAATTATATAGAGAACGTTGTCGAAAAAATTCAGACCAAAAAGATGATCTTGTGATTTTATATGATTTTTTCTATCCAAGGACAGAATCTGTTTCCTGGACAGCACCTCACAACTTTTGAACTTTCTAGCAATCAGAGGCTATACTTGGGAGAAATATGAAAAGCAAAGATACAATGATATGATGCTACAGTACTAAATAACATCAAGACACAACAAAAGCAAAATAAATTTATTCATTGGGCTGCCTCCCAAAAGCGATTTCTTTTATGCCTTTAAGCTAGGCATAATGCATAGAGATCAAGTTTTATCAAGAGTAAAAGAATAGCTAGCCCGTACAACGGACTCAAAAGGTAACTTGATCTTCTTTCGAGGGAAGTGTTCCATCCCTTTCTTGAGAGGAAACTGAAATTTTATATTACCCTCTTTCATGTCAATGATAGCACCAACGGTGCGTAAAAAGGGACGTCCCAAAATAATTGGACATGAAGGATCACATTCAATATCCATAATAGTAAAATCAACGGGAACATAATTATCATTAACAACGATAAGAACATCGTCGATCCTCCCCAAAGGTTTCTTTATGGAAGAATCAACGAGACGAACACCAAAAGAACAAGAATCATAAGGTTTCAATTTAAGCATATCATATATTCTTTTGGGCATAACAGAGGTACTAGCTCCAACATCACATAATGCATAGCAAGAGAAGTCATTCAACTTAATTTTTATCATAGGATCCCAACCATCTCGTAGCTTTCTAGGTATGGAGGCTTCTACTCTAAGTTTCTCCTCTCTAGCTTTGATGAGAGCATTAGTGATATGCTCTGTGAAGGCAAGGTTAAGCGTGCTAGTGCGGGGATCTCTAGACATCTTGTGAAGGAAATCAATAACTTCGGTAAGAGTGCAATTATCGAAATCAAGGTCACGAGCATCAAGTAAAGTGGTAGTGGTGTCCTTTTGGTTCACTTGTTTGGTAGTTTCTATAGTCATAGCATCACCATTAATAGGTCCAATGGGACCAGGAGTACATTGGGTGCTAAGAGTTTGAACATCCTCAACAACTTGGATAGTAGCAACAATGTGGTGGGTAGGAAGGCTCTTAATTCTATCTTATTCCTCCCTTTCTCTAGCCCATCTCTCTTTAAGTTTAGCCATCATCCTAATGTTTTCATTAATTTGCACTTGAATAGCATTTATAGGAGTGACTTCCCTCTCCTCAAGAGGAGAAGTTTTAATTTTTAGCAATTTTACCTCATTGGCTAAATGGTCTACCTTAAAAGAAAGATCATCTAGTTTATGTAGTTTTTCTTCTACACTCTTATTAAAGGCTTTTTGGGTAGTGATGAAATCTTTAAGCATAATCTCTAGTTCAGTAGTGGAGTTCTTGGTACTAGGATAAGCATTGTTGTTCCCATAAGAATTAGAGGGGAACGGTCTAGGATTGTTACCAAAGTTACTCCTATAAGCATTGTTGTTAAAATTGTTTCTAGAGATAAAGTTCACATCTACTTGTTCTTGAGCAATCAAAGAATTTAAAGGAACATCGCGAGGATCAACAGAAGATTGCTTCGAAAGTAGAGACATGATCAAGTCAACTTTTTCATTTAAGGAGGAAATCTCCTCGACAGAGTTTACCTTCCTACCTGTTGGAGCGCGTTCGGTGTGCCATTGGGAATAGTTGGTCATCATCTCATCGAGAAGTCTTGTGGCAGCACCAAGTGTAGTTGACATAAAAGTTCCTCCCGCGGCCGAATCTAACAAGTTCCGCGAGGTAAAGTTCAAGCGTGCATAAAAAGTTTGGATAACCATCCAAGTAGTCAAACCATGAGTAGGGCAGTTCTTGATAAGAGACTTCATACGTTCCCAAGCTTGGGCAACGTGTTCATTATCCAATTGTTTAAAATTCATTATGTTACTTCTAAGTTGGATAATTTTAGCAGGTGGATAGTATTTTCCGATAAAAGCATCTTTGCACTTGTCCCATGAATCTATGCTATTTCTAGGCAAAGACTGAAACCAAATTTTAGCTCCTCCTCTCAAGGAGAAAGGAAAAAGCTTAAGCTTAACAATATTACCATCTATTTTGTGGTACTTTTGCATATCACAAACTTCAACAAAGTTGTTTAAGTGTAAAGCAGCATCATCTCCAGCACCGGAGAATTGATCTTTCATGACTAAGTTCAGTAAAACAGGTTTAATTTCATATGAAGGTGCTGAAGTGGCAGGTGTAGTGATAGGTGTGCTGATAAAGTCATCGTTGTTGTGACTAGTGAAGTCACACAACTTGGTGTTCTCGGTGGAACCCATAGTAGCAAGCAAGCAAGATAACTATATTTGTGATTTTCGATAAAAGGTACTAAAGCAAAAATTGAAAGGTAAACTAACAAGACTAAAAAGCAAAGGTAAAAGATAGCATGCAACTCCCCTATCCTGAAGAGTGGAGTCCCCGGCAACGGCGCCAGAAAAACTCCTTGATGGGCTCTAACCCCTCGTTGGTTACCCCAAGTGGAAGGTGTGAGATGCAGTGTTGTGGAAGTTTTTCCCTTAGCAAAGATGCCAAGGATCGAATCCCCAGAGACTCCTAGGTTCAACAAGTAGGTGTCAACTGCTAACGGCGCCAGATATTAGCAATCAACGTGGACCTGCACACAGATACAAATAACTTTGCTCCCAACGAGTACAGAGAGGTTGTCAATCCCTCCGGCCTTGTAGTTCACAAAGGATTAAACGCAAATGATAGTAGTGATAGATAATGTTTGCAATAGTAAGTAAAAGCGAAAAGTAAATAGCGGATGTGATCAATGATGGTAATATGGACCGGAGTCTCATGATGTTCACTAGTGATGTCTCTCTCCCAAAAGATGATAAAACAGCTATGTGAGGTAAACGAATTACAGCTGGGCAATTGACAGGACCACGAACACAAACCAATGCTGACTACATTGCAAGAAAGGTTGAGGTTCAAAGCATGGGCGGTACGCCAAAGTAAGTAGACCGAAATACATCAATATCTACTACTAATCATCCACCTTGAGATGTCTATCCAGAACATCTCGCTGGTATTAAGTTGCGAGCCCCACCCATAGTGTAAACTCAAAGCAACAGACAACTGCATTAAAAGAACTTTGCGTAAAGTAAACAATCCTTGCACCCGCAAGTACAAGCACCGTTGTTTTCCCTCTTGTGGCAACAGCACATCCCCTAGACTCATGTTTCTGTCACTCAAACTAGTCATCGAGGGGCATGAACCCACAATCAAGCATAACGTTCCCTCTTGGAGTTACTACCTACTACTCGGCCAAAGCAATAAATAGCAACGGAGAACATGCAAGAATTACTCAAGAACATAAATATAAAAGAGGTGAATCAAATATATTACTCACACACAATCTGAACATAATCTCATAATCCATCGGATCCCAGCAAACTCATCATAGCAACAGCATAAGGATTACATATGTGCCTCGATCATGTAGGGCAGCTCACGAGGACTAATTAGTGAAGCACAAGAACGGGAGGAGAACATCACATAGCTACTGGTCATGGACTCATGGTCCAAGGGAGACTACTCACAACTTATCCGGGAGGCGTCCATGGTGGTGGAGAAGCTCCCGATGGTGATCCTCCCCTCCGGCAGGGTGCCGGGAAGAGTTCTCCTGGTGCTCCCAATCTTGGAAGCGGCGGCGGCGGCGGAACAGAGATGAGATCGCGAAAAAGAGTTCCCGTCCCGAGGGTTTCGAAGGACGCTCTAAATATATGCCGAAGGGGGGCACCAGACGGGGCTCGGGGGGCCCAGGCGCCCCCCCGGCGCGGCCCAGGGGGGGCGCGCCGCCAGGGCGCCCGGGGCCCTGGTGCCCCCCCCGGCTGTACTTCGGGCACAAGGTAGGTTCTGGAACGCTGATTTTTTATATAATTTTTCTGGATTTTTCCTGACAGTTCTCGTAATGTGAAAACCTGAAATACAAAAACAGCCGAAAACAGAAACTGGCACTGGGGTGCACTGGATTAGTAGGTTAGTCCAAATATGATCAAAAGTGTATGGAAGTGTATAAATATCATAGCAATATCACCCAAAAGTGGCATGGAGCAATCAGAAATTATAGATATGTTTTGGACGTATCACCCACACGTCAGCCTCACACCCCCCGCGTCGCCGTCTACCTCTGTCACGCGCTGCTGAGACAGAGCGCGAACTCACCGTCGCGCCGTGATCACGGACGTCTAGGCCTCGCGATCAGAGCCCCTCTTTTAAACCCGCAACTTGTCCAACCCTCTCCCTAGGGTTCCTCCTACCTCCTCCCGCCGCCTGGAGAGCCAAGCTCCACCAGATCCTTCGCTCCAGAGCAGTGCCGCACGCATCTGGGAGCGCGAGCTCGTCGCCGGCGTGCCTCCCATCGACCTCGGCCTCGCCAACCTTGTCAAGCTTCTTCCCCGTTGTCGACTACGTCGCCTACGTCCTCTACGCGGAGCCGATCGCCTCGCTGCCATCGTCTTCTTCCTCTTCTTCCACTTCGGCGGCCGTAGCTGTTCGAGCCTCGCCGTCGTCGACTCCGACCACCTCCGGGCCAGCCGAACACGCCTCCGTGTTCGTGGTGAGCGTCTCCATCTCCTCGTGCCCTTTTCCCCCTCCTTAGTGCCGTCTAGAATCGAGTTCATCGTGCACCCGAGCTTGTTGCCGTCGGTACTCATCGCCGGCGAGTGCCCCGACCACCGTAGGCCGTCCCTTGTTGCCCGTTCACTTCAGCGTGTCGTGTAGATGCTGCCAGGGCAGTCGCTGCTCCGCCTAGGCCGTTGCGTCGTCGCGTAGTTGTCCGCCACCGTCGCTCTGTCATGGGCTCGTCGCCTACGATGTAGTGGCTGCTAGGTGCCGCAAGTGCTTCGAGTGGATGCGGCGTTCCCCCAGGAACTGCCCGCACACCTCCGTCGTCCCTTTAGGTTGCCGGAGCGGCTCCGACGAGCCTCTGTTTTCAGCAGCTGCTAGCCTCTGCAGTTATTTCTTCAGGCATCGCGCCTGTGTTCTGTCGAGAACACTTAACGAGCCTAGTGGTCTGGTTCTTCGTCAGATAACGGGGAGACGCGGGTTCGATTCTGCCCGGGGGTAGTGGAATTTAGCCCCCCTTTTTGTTTTCGCGAGAGGCTGACAGGTAGGCCCCACCTGCCAGCCACTCAGCTCCTTGAGCCCACACGCGCACCCGCTGGCGCCACCTCAGCGCAACTGGGTCCACTCGTCAGCGGCTCTGGCTAGTTTAGGCCTGGGTCACTTTTGACCTCTGCACCTGTTTTTCTTTTTCTGCTTTTTCTTTGTTTATTTAATATCTGTTGATATATTCATCTGATGGAAATAAGTTGTATATGAAAAATGCTTAGTTTTTCATGTAGATTATGAATATTCTGTTTGTTGCCATGTTTAAAAACATTTAAAATGTTGTTTGAATTTATTCTTGTTTTAAATATGCTTAAACTTGGAAAAATCATAACTAAATATCTACAACTCCAAATGTAACAAACTTTATATGCATTTGGGGTGAAAAAATGTGTAGAATATTGTGGTGTTGTTGTTTTGCATGTTTAACAACTTTATAATAGAAGTTTTTCAGATCTGTCCCAAATGCATTTAATTATTTATGGGGGTTTCTGGAAATTGTTGTTTGTTATTTCCAGCCCATTTAAATGTGCTAGCATGTTGCTGTAATCTTAGTTGCACCCTTGCCATGTAAACCAACCCCTTTAAACTTGTTGGGTGCTTGTTTGAATAAGCTACATAAACTTACTAGTTTTGTTCTTTGGCTTGTTTCTTTCATGTGAGTGTTCTTGTTTTGATATGATGTCATTGCACTGTTGTGACCCTGGGCCATGCATCTTTTCTTCCCATGTCCATATGCATCATGTTCATGCATCATGTGTTTGAGCATTGCATGATGTTTGATTGTTGTTCCGGTGTTGCTTGTTGTGTTGGTTAGAGCCCGGTGACGATTCGTAGTACGAGGTTCCTACTGAGGCTGAGTTTGAGTAGGAAGGTTACGATCCCTCTGTGGAATCAACATGCAAGATGACCATACCCAGATATCACTACTATCTTTGCCTATGCTAGATGTCCCGCTCTTTAGATATTGCCTCGATGCCTATGTCTGTTTGTCAGCCCTCCTATTGTTGCCATGAAACTCTCTAACCACCCTCCTAGCAAACCATTGATTGGCTAAGTATGCATCGCTCAGCCCCTCTTATAGCGTTGTTAGTTGCAGGTGAAGATTTGAAGATTCTTGCTTCATGAAGAAGTTATTGTTGGGATATCATAATATATAAACTGTTAAAACTAGGAACCGTTGAGAACTACATAGGTGGTGGTTCAGAGCTGTATTGGGAGTTCGATGAAGAGCGTGGACGTTACTATGTGTCTTACCCCGACGATCAGTAGTGGCTCTTACTAGGATGATCGGGACCTTGTGTTGTTTTTATCGTATCTTTCATTTGGATTTCGTCCGCAGTCGGACTCTGATGTTATTTGGATGATGAATGTTAATGTATTTCATTGTGTGACGTGGCGAGTGTAAGCCAATTACTATTTTACACTTTCATCCCTGCTTTTACATGAGTTGTGCAAAGATACCATACTTGAGATCATTCTAGTATGCGATTATGTCTTTAAGTCATGCCCCGACACGTGGGAGACATAGTCGCATACTGGGCATTACAAGTTGGTATTCAGAGCCTTCTCCGACCTAGGAGCCCCCCTGATTGATCGAATTGTTGACGGTTGAGTCTAGGCACACACATAAAAAAATGTTTTGAGTTTTATATATATATCGGAGAGTAGGATTTCTTTTTACTCCTCATCCCTTCATCGCTCTGGTGAGGACTCCTGACGTTGTTCTATCTCTCCTACTCTCAAAATTTCACTAATTTTTTTTAGGATCACGTGAGTATTGTTTGGATTGTTCCGATATCTTTGTGATGAGAACATTGTTCTCGATGCCTCCTGGCATTTAGGGGTTGTGGCAGTGTCCCGGGGAGTTGAGCTCCGAGGTGTTGTCATCACAAATGTATCACATCGGTTCTAGAATACTTAAGACGGCCGTCATCGAAAACTCTTCTATGCGGTTAGTGGTGAGATAACCCCGACGTCACCCAGTACTGGTGGGATAGTTCGGGAGTATTACCACAGCTTGTATAGCGGATGCGTTTCGAAGGTCCGAGGTAAACAGTTTCCGAAGATGACTGGTTATGTGTTGAAGGATGGATACAGCTGGATGAAGGATTAGAGTTGAGTGCGCAGTGCTTCCCCTGTATCCCCAACACCCGATTGCATATCCGGAAACCTTTGGGAATTAATAGGTGGGTACTTATAGTAGCTCGTAGGCATTCTTCCAATGAGTGCATGGTATGAGGTTTGGGGTTCAACATCGAGTGAAGAGGTTTCATGGGCATTGTTCCAATTGGGAGTTGCATCTTAAAGGGTCCTTGGCTATGCTGGTCCGGGGATTGCAATACCCTTTTGTAACATGTTCCATGAGCATTCAGCACGAACATGTGGGACGAAGCCTCTATCATGTATTTGTTCCATCTGCTCCTTGTTGTTTTTATTTACCTTTTGTTCTCCCAAGTGGCTTCTCGAGAAGATTGTTGTACCATTAAACTGTGGAATTCATTCGTTCATTTTGTTCGAATGTTCTTGTGAAGACTTATGTTGCAATTTCTAGCCGTTGATTCAACTCATATATTTTTTCCATCAATGGCTAATAGTTATCATCTCATTCAGGATGGCTCCTAAGAAGGTTCCCAACCCTAACCAAGAGGGTGAAGAAGAGTGTGTTCCTGAACGTCCTCCTTCCCCTCCTCCTCCGTATGAGGCATGGAGAGCAATTATGCAAGCGACCAACCAGAACACCCAGATGCTTATGCAAATGATGCAGAACTTTCAAGCCAACCAAGCAAATCAAGGCAATCATGGGAACCAAGGCCAAGGCAATCTGTTCAATCAACCTCACTTTGCGACTCTCAACCAATTCCTGGCAAACCAACCGAAGTCGTTCAGTTACTGTGTGGATCCGCTAGATGCTGAAGACTGGATCACATACATCAAAAAGCACTTTGAATGCAGTAATGTGAGACCTGAGGATTATGTCAAGTTTGCCACTTTCCAACTGAAAGACCAAGCTGCTGATTGGTGGCAACAGTACAAAGATTCCGGAGGTGGACGTGAGATCTCGTGGACTGACTTCTGCAAGGATTTCCGCTCTCACCACATTCCAGCCAGTGTCATTGAAGGCATGCGTGAGCAATTCTGCAACCTGAAGCAAGGCACCATGTCCGTCTATCAATACAATGTCAAGTTCCAGAATCTTGCTCGTTATGCCAAGCAAGACATCCCAGATGCCAAGAGCAAGATTTAACAGTTCCGTGGTGGTCTAAAGGATGAACTCCAACTAGCTCTCACCTTGTTCGAGCCGGACGAATTTGACCAATTCTACAATATGGCTCTCAAGCAAGAGGCAGCTCAACTCAAGATTGAAGCTTCCAAAAAGAGGATCAGAGATGTTGTTCACTCCTCCTCTTCTTCCCAAGTGGTTGCCAAGCAGCATAAGTTCTGGCTACCGCCTCCTCCAGTGCTCCGTCCTCCAAACAACAACAAGGACTCAGGTGGCCGTGGTTTCTACCACCCACCCAACCCAAGCAATCAGTCCAAGCCTTAGTTTAAAGCTTCAAGATCAAGTGGTCCTTATCACCGGCCTCTCTCAGAAGTGACTTGCAACAAGTGTGGCCAGAAGGGTCACTATGCCAACAAGTGTCCCAACCCAAGGCGCCTTCCGCCTCCTCCACCTATCAGCACTGCTATTGTCAAGCACAATCCCAAGGTTGCAAGAGTGAATCTGATGAATGCAGCTCAAACAGAGAATTCTTCAGATGTGATACTTGGTAATCTTCCAGTTAACCTTAAACCTGCAAAATTTTTGTTTGATTCTGGTGCATCACATTCCTTCATGTCATGTCCATTTGCATCCAAGCACAATGTGGGCATAGTGGCTTTACCAAGGGAATTAGCAATTACTTCTCCGGGGAAACAAATGCATTCTAGCTTGTATGCTCCGGACATATCTATTCACATGGGTGATTACAGTTTTCTGGTTTCTCCGGTTATTCTCGGCAACTCCGATATTGATCTTATTCTTGGGATGGATTGGCTTTCCAAGCATGATGCAAACATTGATTGTGCAAATAAGGAAGTCAAGCTTACTCATCCTGAAGAAGACGTGATTATCTTCGCCTCTCGAGATAACACAATCAGGCTATTCTCTCTCAATGACAAGGGCGAGAGTAATGCCATTTCTCAGATTCCGGTGGTCAATGAATATGAAGATGTTTTCCTTGAAGAGCTTCCAGGCATGCCTCCCCATCGTCAAGTTGAATTCGTCATTGAACTCGATCCCGGTACCGAGCCAGCATGTCGGCGTCCGTACAAGATTTCCCCTGATGAGTTGAAGGAGCTGAAGAAACAACTCGATGAGCAAGAACGTATGGGCCTAATCAGGTGTAATGCCCCAGATGTAATACTTTCCCTTTTGGGTATATAATATATCTCCGGCTTCATCTATTTCCATTTCGGGTTCTTTGTCTTTCGGGCTTTCGTCGTTTTGTTGTGTGAGTGTGTGGCATTCATTCATATCATGTAGACATGTGCATCGCATTGCATTTGCGTTGTGGGTTGCATCCGGTTCCGTGTGTTTCTTCCCGTTGTCCGTTTCGCGTTCCGGAGCTCCCTCACGTGTCCGTGACGTCCCGTAGGCCTACTTTGTTGTTCGGGCATTTTACGTTACCGGTGTGCCGCGAGGTTGTTGTGTGTGTGTTGTTGTTTTGTTGTGTGCAACCCGCCTCTCAAATCTCATCTCGTTTGGACTCCGTTGACTTTTCCATCCGTTGTCCGTGTGGGTCCGAAGTGCCTTCGCTTAGTGTCCCGGAAACATCCCTGCTGCTTTCTTTTATCTCCGTCTAGGCCTTTTAAATCTACCCCCGCGATCGGATCCGTCGGATCGCGATCGGAGGGCTCCTAGCGCCCCTAAACTCCCTCCTAACCCTAAAAACTGCTACATATAGACCCCCCCTAGTCTATTTGGGCATCCCCTTCTTCTTCCCCTTCCCCTCTATTTTTTTTCCTTCCTTCAGATCTCAGATCCATTTTTTCTTCCGGATCCCGAGGGATCCTTCGATCCAGCCGCCAGGATCCCTGGGATCGTTCGACCGCAGCTCCGTTGACCACTTCGTCGCTCGATCTGGTCCTCGGGACCAGTTTCCCGTCGCCCTCCGGTCGCACCCTCCGCGCCAGACCAGAGGCCCGG
>LR738713.1:75843840-75928361 GCA_902687465.1 Secale cereale
CGCTCGGCCCAGTCCTCCGCGGGCCAGATCCGCAGCCGCCGGCCCGTCCCTCCGTTTTTTTTTTCAGATCTGGAACTGCTAAGGTTGACCCTAATTCCACTAAGTCCAGTTTTACCTGTTCTGAGATGCAATCTATGACCTGCTGTAACTTTGTGCCTGTTGCTCCGATTTGCGCGTGTGATATGTCCAGACGTTCGTGGAGATGTCCTCTACGTTTTACCTGTTGTTGTCATGCATGTTAGATGTCATCTAGACACTTGTTTTGCTGTTGCAAGAGTGCATCATGATATAAACTGCTGTTATGTGTTATTTTCATGCCACCTTTGACATGTGATATCTTTTAACTCGTTTGTCCAAACGATGCAAATGACATGTCCACGTCTTCGTCTTGCCACGAACTACGTGTTGCTTGTGATAGGTTGCATGGTAGATTTCTTGTTGCCTTGTTATCATCGTTGGAAAGTGCCATGTTCATATGTTGTGTTTTCACTTGTTATGAAATGCCATCTTGTTGAGATCGTTGCAATCGTTGTGTTCACCTCTATGATGCATGCTTGTGTGTTTCGGGATCACCTTCATATGCACTTTGATGAGGTGCTTACCCTTTGCCATGTTTAGTTTCGAGGTGACTTAAACATGCTCTTTTGTATGCCATGATGATATTGCTGTTTTAGGACTTAGTGATTTTTCACTAAGTCTGAAATCTGTAACGTTCCGATGCCATGTTCGTGTGATGTTCTAGGACAAAGCATGTTAGTTTTGGGGTGGATTTTGATTGTTCCTTGTAGTTTATATTGTTGTCTTTCCATTCATGTCCTCACATGTCCATTTGAGTGGCTGTAGCATGTTTATCTTTTGCTCTAAAGTTTCAATAAAAATTCTGCTGCCAGAATTTTATTGCAAAGTTCAATATGTCCAAGATCATTGCTATTGATCCGTGACTCCATTGGGGGTGCACTTTGGACCAAGTTGCTGTACTATATGTCTAGTTTGTGTTCATGTCCTTTGACATGCTTTTTGGGTGCTGTAGCTTAATTATTTTGAGCTCCAAAGATGCTATGTTGCTGTAATTTTCAGCTTTCGCTCAAATCTTGTTTCGGGCATAACTTTTAGCCCGTAACTCCGATTTCAGCGAATCTTATATCAAACTTGATTGTTTTTCCGTGTAGATTAATAATATCAGATTGTTATCTTGTTTTGAGGTGTTTTTCTTGAGTGATGTTTTACGTGCTCCATGTGCATCCTTAGTGCATCCATCATGCATTCATGTTTTTCGAGTGCGCATTGCATCTTGTTGATTGGTGCTTGGTGTGTTTGTTTTGTTTAGAGCCGGAAGCTGAGACCGGGTACGAAGTTGAGCACGAGGTTTCCAACGAGGTTGAGCACGAGGACCCTTCTTACGATCCGAACGACTTCTCTTCAGGCAAGATGACCGAACCCCGATAACATTACTATCTTTGCCTATTGCTAGTAGTCTCGATCTATAGTTTTGCCTCGATGCCCATGTTCTTCTTGTCAGCCTCCTACTTGTAACCAATTGCCATGTTTAACCACCCTACCTATGCAAACCGTTGCTTGGCTAAGTACGCTTCGCTCAACCCTTCTTATAGCGTTGCTAGTTGCAGGTGAAGTGAAGATGCTTGCTCCATGTTGAAGTTTGGTTGGGTTATATCACACTATATCAATGCTTAAAATGAAATCATCTATATATTGGCAAGGGTGGAAGGCTAAGCCTTTTGCTTGGTGATTTGTTCCACTCATGCCGTTAGGATCCGTATAAGCCGGTATTATGTTCCTTGATTATGCGTTCCTAACACGGTTGGGGTGTATGGGACCCCCTCGATAAACCGCTAAGTGCTAAGTCTTTTCCAGCAAGTCCCAACATTGGTACTATTTGCCTAATAACAAACTAAACATGCATAGGGAGTAATTAACCCTCTTTCTTAATCAACAACCCCGGGCCAGTGCTCCACATGAGTGTTGGTCCGAAACGGGCAACCTGCGGGGCCACCTCGAGGAAACTCAAGGTCTGGTAAAAACTCGTAGCTTGTCCCATCCGGTCGTGGCCTGAGACGAGATACGCACGGCTACTATCAGGGTGTCGGCACGCCGGGAGGATTTGCTAGATTAGCCTTACCTTAGCTCGGTATATCTTGAGCACGGGATTCCGAGAATACTCGGGTCTTCCCACTTTGGAGTTGCGACTCCGCGGATCGTGGGCTTGTAATGGGTCAAGTTGGAACACCCCTGCAGGGTTTGAACTTTCGAAAGCCGTGCCCGTGGTTATGTGGCAGATGGGAGCTTGTTAATTCCGGTTGTAGATAACTTGACACAATGTTTCTAATACACTACCAGCGTGTGTTCCGTGACTATCAATTTCCGAATAGGGATTCGGGAGTTGAACACGGAGGGGTTATGATTGTGGAGCTTGTAGCTAGGATCACTTCGTGATCACTTCTCGCCGAGGCCTTCTCTTCTCGCTCTCACTTGCGTAAGCTAGATGCTAGTTGCTGCTGCAGACTTGTTCTTTCTTCAGCCCCTTTTCCCTCACCTAAAGGCTTAAATAGTTCTGTTACCCGGGAACAGGATTGCTGAGTCCTCTGTGGCTCACAGTTACTTCACACACCAGATGCAGGTCCAGCTGTGAGCTATCCAGGTGATGGCACCGAGCTGGATTGGGACTACGACGAGGAGCGTAGTCGGTACTACGTGCGCTACCCGGACGATCAGTAGTGGAGTCTCTTACTAGGATTCGATCCGCCTGTGGTTTATTTATCTGAGTTTGGTACTTTGACATTTGGCTTTCGCCCTTAGAGGGTTGTAGTGCTCTTAATGTATGATGTTTGAGACTTGTACTGTAATTCTGTGACGTGGCGAGTGTAAGCCAACTATTTTTCAGTTTACTATCCCCTCTTTTACATGAGTTGTGCAAAGATTACCAGACTTGAGATCATTCTAGGATGGAATTATGCCTTTAAGTCGTGCCTCGACACGTAGGAGGTATAACTCCATCCTGGGCATCACAAGTTGGTATTCAGAGCCTTCTCCGACCTAGGAGCCCCCACTGTTTGATCGAACCGTTGACGGTTGAGTCTAGGAAAACTTTTTGAGTCCTATATTATATCGGAGAGTAGGATTTCTTTGCTTCTCATCCCCTTCCTCTCTGGTGAGGACTCCTGACGTCTACTCTTGTCTCTCCTATCTTCAAAATTTGCACAAAGTTTTTTTTAGGAATCCCGCGAGTATTCTGGGATTGTTTCGATGTTCTTGTGACAAGGATATTGTTCTCGATGCCTCCTGTTACCGAGGAGTTGAGCTTCGGGGTATCATTGTAACAAGCATATCGCGACAGTACTAAATACTTAAGACGGCCGACATCGAAAATCTCCCCTATACGGCCAGTGGCAAGATAACCCCGACATCACCCAGTACTGGGGAGGTAGTTCGGGAGTATTGCCATAGCTTGTTATAGTGGATGCTTTTCGAAGGTCCGAGGTACACAGTTTCCGAGAAAGACTGGTTATGTGTTGAAGGATGGATACACCTGGATGTAGGTTAGAGTTGATTGCGCGGTGCTTCCCGTGTATCCCCAACACCTGATTGCATAACTGGAATCTTTCGGAAAACTATAGGTGGGTTTTATCCAGTAGATCGTAGGCATTCTTCCAACGAATGCAGGTTAGCGAGTTCGGGGTTCGACATTGAGTGAAGGGGTTATATGACCGATGTTACTATCAGGAGTTGCATCTTAAAGGGTCCTTGGCTATGCTGATCCGGGGATTGCAAAACCTTTTCGTAACGCGTTCATATGCTTTCAGCACAAAGATGTTAGAACGAAACTCCTCTCTTGTGTTTGTTCCTGTCCGTACCTTGTTGTTTTTCTTATTTTTCATTTTGATCCCTACGTGGCTTCTCGTGAAGACTGATGTTATCAATTAACTGAGAATATCATTCGTTCCTCTTGTTCGGATGATTTCATTCGTTCTTATTGTTCGAATGATTATTGTGAAGACTTGTTGCAATTCATTCCATTGATTCAGCTTATTCCTTTTGTCAATCAATTGCTGATTCGTGGTTATCTCTTACAGGATGGCTCCGAAAAAGGTTCCGAACGCCAACCCAGAGGTGGAAGAGGTCCCAGAGCATCCTCCTTCACCTCCTCCTCCGCCTGAGGCTTGGAGAGCAATTATGCAGACTACAGCTCAGAACACTCAGTTGATGATGCAGATGATGCAGCAAATGCAAGCTATGCAAGCTAATCAAGCTAATCAGGGTGTTCCAATGAACCAAGGCAACTTCTTCCAGCAGCACCATGCTACTCTCAACCAGCACCTGGCTAACAATCCTAAAGCTTTCAGTTACTGTGTCGACCCTCTTGATGCTGAGGATTGGTTGACCGACATAAAGAAGCATTTTGAGTGCAGTAACGTGAAAGAAGATGACTATGTGAAGTTTGCAGCCTTCTAACTGAAAGATCAAGCTGCTGACTGGTGGCAGCAGTACAAAGACTCCAGGCCGGGTCAAGTGATCTCTTGGGAGAATTTCTGCAAGGATTTCCGCTCGCATCACATTCCTACAAGTGTCATCGAGGGTATGCGTGAGCAATTCCGCAACCTCAAGCAGGGCTCCATGACAGTCTATCAGTATAATGTCAAGTTCCAAAACCTCGCTCGCTATGCAAAGCAAGACATTCCTGATGCAAAGAGTAAAATCTATCAGTTCCGTGGAGGTCTCAAAGATGAACTTCAGCTTGCTCTCACTTTGTTCGAGCCAGATGAATTCGATAAGTTCTATAACATGGCTTTGAAACAAGAAGCAGCTCAGCTTAAGATGGAGGCTTCTAAGAAGAGAATTCGAGATGCTGTTCACTCTTCCTCATCGTCTCAGTTGGCTGCGAAACAACAGAAATTTTGGCTTCCTCCTCCTCCAGTGATTCGAGCTCCATACAACAACTCCAACAACAAGAACTCTAGTGGTCGTGGTTTCTCCCACCCACCCAACCCAAGCAACCAGTCGAAGAAGCAGTTTCAGTCTCAAGGCTCCAAGTCCAGTGGTTCTCATTTCCGTCCTCTCTCAGAAGTGACTTGCAACAAATGCACTCAGAAAGGTCACTATGCCAACAGATGTCCGAATCCGAAGCGTCTTCCTCCTCCACCACCTGTGAGTTCAGCTATTGTCAGGCATGATCCAAAGGCAGCAAGGGTTAATCTGATGAATGCAGCACAAGCAGAGGCTTCTTCTGATGTCATTTTGGGTAACCTTCCAGTGAACTCTATCCCAGCTAAAGTGTTATTTGATTCGGGTGCTTCTTGCTCTTTTATGTCATATCCATTTGCATCCAAGAATAATGTTCACTCTGAAGCCTTGCCAAGACCTTTGAGTGTCATATCACCTGGCAAGAGATTGAGTTCTAGTATGGTGGCTCCGAATGTTTCTATTCGCATGGGTGATTATCGATTTTTGGCTTCTCCGGTGATTCTCGGCAATTCTGACATCGACCTCATCCTCGGAATGGATTGGCTTTCTCAGCACGATGCTCACATTGATTGCGCTCAAAAGGAAGTCAAATTGACTCATTCTGATGAAGATGTGATTATCTTCGCCTCCAGGGATAATACTATTCGGCTTTTCTCTCTTAATGATAAGGGTGAAATTAATGCCATAGAACAAATTCCAGTGGTGAACGAATATCAAGACGTCTTTCCAGAAGATCTTCCAGGCATGCCTCCACACCGTCAGGTGGAGTTTGTCATTGAACTCGAGCCGGGCACTGAGCCTGCTTGCCGACGACCTTACAAGCTCTCTCCGGATGAATTGAAGGAATTGAAGAAGCAGCTTGATAAGCAGGAGAGTATGGGTCTCATCAGACCGAGTACATCTCCGTGGGACTGTGGTGTCTTATTTGTCAAGAAGAAAGATGGCACGGAGCGTCTCTGTGTTGACTACCGGCCATTGAACAAGAAGACGATTAAGAACAAGTATCCACTCCCCAACATCAACGAACTCTTTGAGCAGCTCAAAGGAGCTGAAGTGTTCTCTAAGCTTGACCTCCGAATGGGCTACCATCAAATTCGCATTCGCGAGGAAGACATTCCCAAGACGGCCTTCAGAACGAGCTACGGTTCATACGAGTATACCGTCATGTCCTTCGGTCTCGCCAATGCTCCTCCTACCTTTTCAAGGATGATGCATTACATCTTCAACCCCTATACTGGCGAGTTCGTGCTTGTGTATCTGGATGATATTCTGGTGTTTTCCAAGAATGAAGAAGATCACGAAAAGCACTTGCGTCTGGTTCTTGATCGACTCCGAGAGCATAAATTCTATGCCAAGTTTTCCAAGTGCGAGTTTTGGCTCGATAAGGTTTTGTACCTGGGCCACATCATCTCAGCTGACGGTATTGCGGTTAATCCCGAGAAAGTTGAAGCAATTGTCAACTGGGAAGCTCCTCAGAACGTCAAGCAGCTCCGCAGTTTTCTGGGTCTTGCCAGCTATTGCAGAATGTTTGTTGAAAACTTCTCCAAGATTGCCAAGCCTCTTTCCAACCTTCTTCAGAAGAATGTCAAATACTTTTGGTCTCCCGAATGTGAAGTGGCTTTCAAAACCCTCAAAGAGAAGCTTGTCTCTGCTCCAGTTCTGACTCCTCCGGATGAAACCAAGCCCTATGAAGTGTTCTGTGACGCTTCTCTTCAAGGCCTTGGTGGTGTGCTTATGCAAGATAAGAAAATTGTGGCATATACTTCTCGGCAGCTCAAGCCAAGTGAGAAGAACTATCCCACACATGATCTCGAGCTAGCAGCTATGGTACATGCTCTGATTACGTGGAGACATCTGTTGTTGGGCAGAAAGGTCGACATCCTCACTGATCACAAGAGCTTGAAGTACATCTTCACACAGCCGCATCTGAACCTCCGCCAGACTCGTTGGGTCGAGATGATCCAAGAGTACAACCCCAGCATTGAATACACTCCAGGCAAGGCGAATGTGATTGCAGATGCTTTGAGCAGAAAGGCATATTGCAACAGCCTTCTTATCAAGCCATACCAGCCTGAGCTTTGTGAGGCATTCAGGAAGCTCAACCTCCAAGTTGTTCCGCAGGGTTTTCTTGCAAATCTCCAAATTGCTCCTACCTTGGAAGATCAAGTCCGTGAGGCCCAGCTCAGTGATACCATGGTGAAGAAGGTGAAACATTGCAAAGGGCACTCCAAAATATAAGTGCTTCCGTGTTGATGAGAGAGATACCTTGTTCTTCGAGGACAGACTCGTTGTTCCCAAAGGTGATCTCAGGAAGCTCATAATGGAAGAAGCTCATGATTCTCTCCTTTCCATTCATCCTGGCAGTTCCAAAATGTATCAAGATCTCAAGCAATCTTACTGGTGGACACGCATGAAAAGGGAAATTGCCCAATTCGTGAATGAATGTGATGTATGCAGAAGAGTGAAAGCAGAACATCAACGTCCAGCCGGTCTTCTCCAACCTCTTCCTATCCCCGAGTGGAAGTTCGACCACATTGAAATGGACTTCGTCACTGGTTTTCCTAAATCCAAGCGAGGCAATGATGCTATCTTTGTGGTGATTGACAAGCTTACCAAAGTTGCTCACTTTCTTCCAGTCAAAGAATCAATCAATGCAGCTCAACTTGCAGAGTTGTACACTTCCAGAATTGTGTCCCTACATGGCATTCCTCAAGTGATATCCTCAGAGCGTGGCAGCTTGTTCACATCAAGGTTCTGGGACTCCTTTCAGTCCGCCATGGGCACGAAGATCAGGTTCAGCACTGCCTTTCATCCTCAGACTAGTGGTCAAGTCGAGCGTGTGAATCAGATCCTAGAAGATATGCTCAGAGCCTGTGTCATCTCCTTCGGCATGAAATGGGAAGACTGCCTTCCATTTGCCGAGTTTTCTTACAACAATAGCTTTCAAGCAAGTGCAGGCAAAGCACCGTTTGAAATTCTCTATGGCAGAAAGTGCCGTACCCCTCTCAACTGGTCTGAAACAGGTGAACGCCAACTCCTTGGCAATGACTTGATCTCAGAAGCCGAAGAAATGTGCAAAGTCATACGTGAGAATCTCAAGGCCGCTCAGTCGCGTCAGAAGAGCTACTATGACGGAAAGCATCGTGATTTGGCTTTCGACATCGGTGATCATGTCTATCTCCGAGTTTCTCCGATGAAAGGAACCCAAAGATTCGGTATCAAAGGAAAACTTGCTCCTAGATACGTCGGGCCTTTCAAGATTCTTGGCAAAAGAGGCGATCTAGCCTACCAGCTCGAGCTCCCTTCCAACTTTGCAAATGTTCATGATGTCTTCCATGTGTCTCAGCTTCGCAAATGCTTCAAGGCACCTGAGCGCATGATTCCGTTTGAGGAGATTGATCTTCAACAAGACCTTTCCTACCGAGAGCATCCAGTTGCAATTCTTGAAGAAACCGAACGCAAGACTCGCAACAAGTCCATCAAGTTTCTGAAAGTCAAGTGGTCACATCACACAGACCGAGAAGCTACCTTGGAACGAGAAGATCATCTTCGTTCCAAGTACCCTTCCTTTTTCCAGTCCTAGATCTCGGGACGAGATCTTTTTGTAGTAGAGGAGAGTTTGTAATGCCCCGGATGTAATACTTTCCCTTTTGGGTATATAATATATCTCCGGCTTCATCTATTTCCATTTCGGGTTCTTTGTCTTTCGGGCTTTCGTCGTTTTGTTGTGTGAGTGTGTGGCATTCATTCATATCATGTAGACATGTGCATCGCATTGCATTTGTGTTGTGGGTTGCATCCGGTTCCGTGTGTTTCTTCCCGTTGTCCGTTTCGCGTTCCGGAGCTCCCTCACGTGTCCGTGACGTCCCGTAGGCCTACTTTGTTGTTCGGGCGTTTTACGTTACCGGTGTGCCGCGAGGTTGTTGTGTGTGTTGTTGTTTTGTTGTGTGCAACCCGCCTCTCAAATCTCATCTCGTTTGGACTCCGTTGACTTTTCCATCCGTTGTCCGTGTGGGTCCGAAGTGCCTTCGCTTCGTGTCCCGGAAACATCCCTGCTGCTTTCTTTTATCTCAGTCTAGGCCTTTTAAATCTACCCCCGCGATCGGATCCGTCGGATCGCGATCGGAGGGCTCCTAGCGCCCCTAAACTCCCTCCTAACCCTAAAAACTGCTACATATAGACCCCCCTAGTCTATTTGGGCATCCCCTTCTTCTTCCCCTTCCCCTCTATTTTTTTCCTTCCTTCAGATCTCAGATCCATTTTTTCTTCCGGATCCCGAGGGATCCTTCGATCCAGCCGCCAGGATCCCTGGGATCGTTCGACCGCAGCTCCGTTGACCACTTCGTCGCTCGATCTGGTCCTCGGGACCAGTTTCCCGTCGCCCTCCGGTCGCACCCTCCGCGCCAGACCAGAGGCCCGGCTCCACCCTTCGTTGCGCGCCTGGATCCCGCGCCAGGGGGACCGCTTCGTCGGGCGCCTCTGCACCGAGCCGCCGCCAGCTGGGCTCGCCCCTTCTCAGCGTACGGGCCCGAGCCCCGTACACCGCGCCACTTCGAGCGGGCCTCGCTCCGCGCTCGCTCCTCCACCGCGACGGGCCACCGCATCCCCGGTCCCGCACCGCAGCGCCGGGCCCTTCTCCACCGCGTCGGGCCGCCTCCACCGCAGCGGGCCGGGCGCTCCGCTCCCTCGCCCGAGCCGGGCCGCCGCACCAGCCAGCCGCGCCGCGGGCCGCTTCGGCCCAGCCGCGGGCGCGCCGCCGCGCGGGCTCCCTCGCCTCAGTGGGCCGACCGCACCGCCTCTCCACTCCGCTCGACCCAGTCCTCCGCGGGCCAGATCCGCAGCCGCCGGCCCGTCCCTCCGTTTTTTTAGATCTGGAACTGCTAAGGTTGACCCTAATTCCACTAAGTCCAGTTTTACCTGTTCTGAGATGCAATCTTTGACCTGCTGTAACTTTGTGCCTGTTGCTCCGATTTGCGCGTGTGATATGTCCAGACGTTCGTGGAGATGTCCTCTACGTTTTACCTGTTGTTGTCATGCATGTTAGATGTCATCTAGACACTTGTTTTGCTGTTGCAAGAGTGCATCATGATATAAACTGCTGTTATGTGTTATTTTCATGCCACCTTTGACATGTGATATCTTTTAGCTCGTTTGTCCAAACGATGCAAATGACATGTCCACGTGTTCGCCTTGCCACGAACTACGTGTTGCTTGTGATAGGTTTCATGGTAGATTTCTTGTTGCCTTGTTATCATCGTTGAAAAGTGCCATGTTCATATGTTGTGTTTTCACTTGTTATGAAATGCCATCTTTCGAAAGCCGTGCCCGCGGTTATGTGGCAGATGGGAATTTGTTAATATCCGATTATAGATAACTTGACACCATGTTCTTGAATACACTACCCGCGTGAGTAACCGTGATGGTCTCTTTCCGAAGGGGTTCGGGAAGTGAACACGGTGGGGTTATGTTTGAGCGTGTGTAGTTAGGATCACTTCGTGATCAACTTGGCGATCGTTGGCACTTGTTCTCTTCTCGCTCTAAACTCGTAAGTTAGTGCATAGTGCTGCTGCAACCTTGTTTTAAGCCTTTTCCACACCTAAGGCTTTGATAGTATTGCTACCCGGGAACGGGATTGCTGAGTCCTCTGTGGCTCATAGGTTCTACACAACACCAGATGCAAGTACCGTTGAGAACTACACAGGTGGTGGTTCAGAGCTGTATTGGGAGTTCGATGAAGAGCGTGGACGTTACTATGTGTCTTACCCCGACGATCAGTAGTGGCTCTTACTAGGATGATCGGGACCTTGTGTTGTTTTTATCGTATCTTTCATTTGGATTTCGTCCGTAGTCGGACTCTGATGTTATTTGGATGATGAATGTTAATGTATTTCATTGTGTGATGTGGCGAGTGTAAGCCAACTACTATTTTACACTTTCATCCCTGCTTTTACATGAGTTGTGCAAAGATACCATACTTGAGATCATTCTAGTATGCGATTATGTCTTTAAGTCATGCCCCGACACGTGGGATACATAGTCGCATACTGGGCATTACACCTAGCTACCTCCTTAAATAAGGCAGGTGCTTACGCAGTCCAACCCGGCACGCGCCGCTCAGTCGCTGATGTCTAATGAACTTCGGTTGATGCATACGATGCAAAGTGGCCATACTTATTCCCGCGTGGTGGTTAGTGCGAAAAGTACTCAGATCAAATATCCAAACCGTTAGTATCTTTGTAGTGCGGTAACGAGCAGAGACTCACGATGATGTGACCCCGTCACCCCATCTTGTGGACTTACGTCAAGGGTTAGGAATGTCCGGCCGTGCCACGTAATTATCTCGCGGTTACCCCTCGGGGCCGACCCAATGTCATCATGGTTCTGTGGTAAGTCAAAGTAACCATGTGTCCAAAACAACAAGGGGGAAACCGGAGGAATCCCCCTCGATGGACTCCCACTCGATGTAACCGTCAAGGTGGAATTGGAGGAATCACCCTCGATGGTCCACACTTGAGGGGTTGCACGACAGAGTCGTTATTGGGAGTGGTGAAGGAGGAATCACCCTCGATGACAACAACCGAATAGCTACACTATAGGGTTTACATCAGAAGTGCTGACGAGGTATTACCCTCAGCACTCGATAGTAACTTTGCAGAGTCGTACAGCTAAGGGGGGTGATGTGTGGTGTCGGGGCCTGGATGTCGATCACGTTGATCGAGTCATCTAGTAATCCAGCGGGGGCAACAGGGACAAGGTGTGGGTTACTGGTGGGTCAACAACCAACCTATACTAAGCAGTTTAGGATGAACATGTAAAGTACGAAACCAGGTAACAAGAACAGGCTATGCATCCGAATAGGATCATATAAAAATAGTAGTAGTTCTAATGCAAGCATAATATAGAAGGGAATGGGCGATATCGGAATGATCAATGGGGGTTTGCTTGCTTGGAAGCTCTGCTAAAAAGGAAGAAGTGTCGTCGGTGACGTAGTCGATCACATGGGCATCATCGGTCTCAGGGTCTACCAGAGAGAAAGGGGGAAGAAACAGTAAATACAGTGCAAACAGATGCATCACTAAGCATGACATGACGATATGCAGAGCTAGAGGTGTTCTAACGCGGTACTACATGTTGCAGACGGAGAAGGAAAACATCCGGAGGGATTTTCCCGGTGTTTGGCATTTTCGGATAGAGAGGGGGAATGGTGCACATTTGCTATGCTAGGGATGTGTGACAAACGAACGGACTGCGTATTCGGATTCGTTGAATTTTTCTGAGCAACTTTCATATATAAATCTTTTTCATTCGAGTTATATATTATTTTATATGATTTTTCAAAGTTTTAGAAATATTCTGGAAATTAACACATTAAATTTAAATGGAAAATAGGGTTATGACATCAGCCTGACGTTATCATGACGTCAGCAGTCAACAGAGCAGTTGACTTGGTCAAACTGACAACCGGGGCCCACTGTCATTATCACAGTTTAATTAAACAGACTTTAATTAACTAACCAACTAATTAGGGCTAACTAATCAGAATTTATTAAGTTAAGTTAATTATTATTTTAAATATTTTCATTTAGTTCTTCTTTTACATTTGCATTTCTTTTCTTCTTCTTTTTTATATGGGTGTGGGGCCCCACGGTCAGCGGCCCAGAGGGCCATAGAGGGCGACGGGCGCGGCTCGATCGGGCGCATGCCAAGGGGCGCGCGGGCGGAGGCCGAGCCCCGGCGGCGACGGGCACGATAGCCCGGGGCGGGGCCGACGGCAGGGAGGCGGAGACGAGCACGGGAGTAGGGGCGGTCGGTGGCGGAACGCGACCGCGAATGGCGGGCGCGACTGGGGGCGACGTGAGGAGCAGGCGGAGCACGGCATGGGGAGGAGCTGCGGGCTCGGCTGCGAGCGGCGCCGAGGCGGACGGCGAGTGAGGCGCGGTGGTGCGGGTGCTTGGCGAGGTCACGACAAGGGCGTGCGGGCGAGAGCCGGTCGCGGCAGCGGTGATGGCTGGAGGCGAGCGTTGTAGCGGTGGTGGCTAGTGGCGGCAAGCAGCAGCAGGGGGCGGAGCAGCAAGCACAGAGCAGCACGGCTGCGGCGGCCGGAACGGCTGGACGCGACGGGGCGCGTGGCCGTGTGCACGCGGGTTGCGGGCGGGCGGGGCGGTGTGGCGCGCGCGTGGCTGCACGGGGCGAACGAGGCAGAAGAGCGCGGGCAGTGGTGGCAGCGAGTTCGGTGGCAGAAGGAAAGCTCGGCCATGACGCGGCGACGAGCACAACTTGCTAAGGACCAACGCGAGCAGAGAGAAAGAGCGAGGAGGGAGAGAAGCTCATGGAGAGGGACATGGTGGCCGACGGTAGCTTAGAAGTGTTGGGGGAACCGCGGATCGACGACGAGCACCGGCGTGCCGTAGGTGGTAGTTGACGGGGACCCGGCGATGTAGAGCCTCCCGACTCCAGCTAACAGTCGAGGAAGAAGAGGTGGTGGCCAACGCAGCTCATAGACAAGGCCTCAGTGTTTGGGGTCAGTGGTGGTCGCGACTATGGCACGACCATGGCGGCGGGCGCGTCAGATCTAACGAGGAGGGAGAGAGAGGTGGAGTGGGTGGCTAGGGTTAGGAGAGGGATTGACGGTGACCTTAACCTGCTCGGGGGCATGACGAATGAGCGGCACGTGGCCATCCGCGGCCATGGATGTCGTGAGCGTGGCACGATCTTGATGTACCGCGAGCTTTGCTATTATAGTTGGATCTTATGATGTTTCTCCCCCTGTACCTTCTTGTAATGGATTGAGTTTTCCCTTTGAAGTTATCTTATCGGATTGAGTCTTTAAGGATTTGAGAACACTTGATGTATGTCTTTGATACGTCTCCAACGTATCTATAATTTTTTTATTGTTCCATGCTATTATTTATGAAGTCTTGGATGTTTAATGGTCTTTATCATTCACTTTTATATCATTTTGGGACTAACCTACTAACCCAAAGGCCCAGTCCAGATTGCTGTTTTTTGCCTGTTTCAGGGTTTTGCACAAAAAGAATATCAAACGGAGTCCAAACGGAATGAAACCTTCACGAGAGATATTTTTGGAGAAAATCACGCACGCAGAGCTTGAGAACCATGCCAGGGGGCCAAAGGGTAGCCCACGAGGGTGGGGGTACGCCCCCCTTCCCAGGGCGCGCCCCCTGCCTCGTGGCCCCCTCGAGCATCCCCCGGTGCCCTCCTTCTTCCTATATAAGTCTACGTACCCCAAGACCTCCGTGAACAGAGAGAAAACCCTAATTCCACCGCCGTACCTTCTGTTGCCGTGAAGATCCCATCTTGGAGCCTGTTCCGGAGCTCCACCGGAGGGGTATCTATCACGGAGTCCTTCATCATCATCATCATCGCCCTCACCATGAGTTGTGAGTAGTTTACCTCAGACCTTCGGGTCCATAGCTAGTATCTAGATGGCTTCTTCTCTCTCTCTAGATCTCAATACCAAGTTCTCCTCGGTCTTCGAGGAGATCTATTCGATGTAATCTCTTTTTGCGGTGTGTTTGTCGAGATCCGATGAATTGTGAGTTTATGATCAGGGTTATATATGAAAGATATTTGGTTCTTCTCTGAACTTTTTATGTGTGCTCATAATATCCTTGCAAGTCTCTTCGAATTATTGGTTTGGTTTGGCCTACTAGATCTATAGTTCTTGCAATGGGAGAAGTGCTTGGCTTTGGGTTCAATCTTGCGGTGTCCTTTCCCAGTGACAGTAGGGGCAGCAAGGCACGTATTGTATTGTTGCCATCGAGGATAAAAAGATGGGGTTTACATCATATTGCTTGAGTTTATCCCTCTACATCATGTCATCTTGCTTAGGGCGTTACTCTGTTCTTATGAACTCAATACATTAGATGCATGCTGGATAGCGGTCGATGTGTGGAGTAATAGTAGTAGATGCAGAATCGTTTCGGTCTACTTGTCTCGGACGTGATGCCTATATACAATGATCATGCCTAGATAGTCTCAAATTATTCGCTTTTCTATCAATTGCTCGACAGTAATTTGTTTACCCGCCGTAGAATATCGCTATCATGAGAGAAGCCACTAGAGAAAACTATGGCCCCCGGGTCTATTCTCAACATATCAATCTACATCTACTTTACTTTTATCACTTTTATTTGCTGTTCTTATAAACCAAAAATACCAAAAATATAAACTATCATCTCTATCAGATCTCACTTTTGTAAGTGACCGTAAAGGGATTGACAACCCCATATCGCATTTGGCTGCGAAATTCTTATTTGTTTGTGCATGTGTGAGGGACTCACGCATGGTCTCCTACTGGATTGATACCTTGGTTCCCAAAACTGAGGGAAATACTTACGCTATTGTGCTGCATCTCCCTTTCCTCTTCGAGGGAATACAACGCAAGCTCGAGAAGTAGCAGCCTTGCATGTGCTTATCTGTGGTGACAATGGGATATTCACGTGATCTACTTGATGTATGTTTTGGTGATCAACTTGCGGTTTCAGTGACATAGGGGTTGGCACATGTTTTTGTCTTAACTCTCCGATAGAAACTTTGGGACACTCTTTGAA
The DNA here is from genome assembly GCA_902687465.1 of Secale cereale. Lineage (NCBI taxonomy): Eukaryota > Viridiplantae > Streptophyta > Magnoliopsida > Poales > Poaceae > Secale > Secale cereale. The sequence goes on from LR738713.1 coordinate 75,859,392, forward strand.
GTTCACGTCACAATGGAGTTGAGGGAGTCCTGGATCGAGGGGTCCTTGAGAGGCCAGATAACTCTTGGTGGGCCGGACTGGTGGGCCGTGAAGATCATAGTCGAAGATCATCTCTCGTATCCGGATAGGACTCCTGTATTCGTATAATGGCAAGTTTTAGATTCGGGTGTAATATTTCCTTCCTCTGCAAGATGACATGTACAAACCCTAGGTCCCTCCGGTGTGTGTATAAACTAGAGGGTTTAGTCCATAGAGGCTAATAGAGAAACACAAATCCTCATATGCTAGACTCTAGGGTTTACTCGATACGGTCTCGAGGTAGATCAACTCCTGTATTCATATTCATCCATATTAATATAGCAGGAAGTAGGGTTTTACCTCGATCGAGAGGGCCTGAACTTGGGTAAACATCGTGTCCCCAGCCTCCTGTTACCATCTATCCTCAGACGCATAGTTCGAGACCCCCTACCTGAGATCCGCTGGTTTTGACACCGACATTGGTGCTTTCATTGAGAGTTCCACTATGTCGTCGACCGAAGGACTGATGGATCAGGTCACCAACAACGACGACGACACCGAGGGAATTTTCCCTCCTAGCCAAATTTTTTTGTTTGGCGCCTTCATGCTCCGTGCCGACACAGAAGGCCACCTTGAGCAGATTAAGAGCTACGCCCCTAGCCATCAAGTCAGATTCGGAAGCATAAACTACATCGCCGTTATGCGCGGAGACTTCATCTTCGACGGATTCGAGCCTGCGGCAACCTCTCTCTACCATCACGATGAACACGATCTAGCTCTGTCATCGGATCAGGAAATAGCACCTGCAACAGTTCTGGACCTAGATCCGGAACAAATCGCGTCGCCCAAAGACGGGAAGCTCAACCCCGCCATAGAAGCCGCAGACTCCACGACGTTGGAGCTGCACATGGACCCAACTATAAGCAGGGTCTGTGTTATCGGAACCCCGGACTCAACTCCGGCCTCAGATTCTGAATCACGCGCATCTACACCCTTTAAGCTCGATCAGGCGTCGATCGCCGAATTCAGTGCTGCAGATATCTGATACGTCCATTTTGCATCATGCTTATAAGTTGATATTTATTGCATTATGGGCTGTTCATACATGTTTTGTCACAATACTTATGCCTTTTCCCTCTTATTTTGCAAGGTTTACATGAAGAAGGGGGAATGCCGGCAGCTGGAATTCTGGGCTGGAAAAGGAGCAAACTCTGGAAACCTATTCTGCACAACTCCAAAAGCCCCAAAACTCCACAGAACATTTTTTCAGAAAATATAAAAATACCTGGCAGAAGAAACCCACGAGAGGGGCCACTGGCTGGCCTCGAGGGGGGGGGGCCTTCACAGGGCGCCCCCCCTGCCTCGAGGGCCAGCCGGTGGGCCCCAGGTGCCCATCCTCTCCTATATGAAGCGTTTTGACATGGAAAAAATCAGGAGGAGGCTTTCGGGACCAAACGCCACCGTCTCGAGGCAGAACCGAGGCGGAAACCAATCTAGGGCTCCGGCAGAGCTGTTCTGTCGGGGATACTTCCCTCCGGAAGGGGGAAATCGTCACCGCCGTCATCACCAACAACTCTCCCATCTTGGGGAGGGCTATCTTCATCAACATCTTCACCAGCACCATCTCCTCTCAAACCCTAGTTCATCTCTTGTATCCAATCTTTGTACCCAAACCTCGGATTGGTACCTGTGGGTTGCTAGTAATGTTGATTACTCCTTGTAGTTGATGCTAGTTGGTTTATTTGGTGGAAGATCATATGTTCAGATCCATTATGCATATTAATACCCCTCTGATCATGAACAATATTATGTCTTGTGAGTAGTTGCTTTTGTTCCCGAGGACATGGGAGAAGTCTTGCTATTAGTAGTCATGTGAATTTGGTCTTCGTTCGATATTTCGATGAGATGTATGTTGTCTTTCCTCTAGTGGTGTCATGTGAACATCGACTATATGACACTTCACCATTATTTGGGCCTAGAGGAAGGCATTGGGAAGTAATAAGTAGATGATGGGTTGCTAGAGTGACAGAAGCTTAAACCCTAGTTTATGCGTTGCTTCGTAAGGGTCTGATTTGGATCCATATGTTTCAGGTTATGGTTAGGTTTACCTTAATACTTCTTTTGTAGTTGCAGATGCTTACATTAGAGGTTAATCATAAGTGAGAGGCTTGTCCAAGTAAGGGCAGCACCCAAGCACCGGTCCACCCACATACCAAATTATCAAAGTACCGAACGCGAATCAGACGATCGTGATGGAAACTAGCGTGGCGATAATTCCCATATGTCCTCTGGAGCGCTTTACCTTGCATAAGAGTTTGTCCAGGCTGGTCCTTTTCTACAAAAAGGATTGGTCCACCTTGCTGCACCTATTTACTTTTACCGTTTGTCACTTGCTACCAATTATCTTATCACAAAACTATATGTTACCTATAATTTCAGTGCTAGCAGAAAATACCTTACTGAAAACTGCCTATCATTTCTTTCTGCTCCTCGTTGGGTTCGACACTCTTACTTATCGAAAGGACTACGATAGATCCCCTACTTGTGGGTCATCAAGACTCTTTTCTAGCGCCGTTGCCGGGGAGTGAAGCGCCTTTGGTAAGTGGAATTTGGTAAGGAAAAATTTATATAGTGTGCTGAAATTTATTGTTACTTGTTACTATGGCTCAAAATCCTTTGAGGGGCTTGTTTGGGGTATCTTCACCCCGAGCAGAAGAGCAAAGAGTTGCTCCTCAACCTACTGCACCTAATTAAAATGTTACTTTGAGATTCCTTCGGGTATGATAGAGAAACTGCTTGAAAATCCTTATACAGGAGATGGAACACTTCACCCCGACTTACACCTAATCTATGTGGATGAAGTTTGTGGATTGTTTAAGCTTGAAGGTATGCCCGAGGATGTTATCAAGAATAATGTCTTCCCTTTATCTTTGAAGGGATATGTATTGACATGGTTTAGGCTATGCGATGATATGGGATCTTGGAACTATAATCGTCTGAAGTTGGAATTTCATCAGAAGTTCTACCCTATGCACCAGGTTCACCGTGATCGTAATTATATTTATAATTTCTGGCCTCGCGAAGGAGAAAGTATCACTCAAGCATGGGGGAGGCTTAAGTCAATGTTATATTCATGACCCAATCATGAGCTCTCAAGAGAAATGATCATTCAAAAAATTTATGCTCGACTTTCTCATGATAATCGCTCCATGCTCGATACTTCTTGTTCTGGCTCTTGTATGATGAAGACTATTGACTTCAAATGGGATCTATTGGAGAGAATTAAACGCAACTCCGAAGATTGGGACCTTGATGAAGGTAAGGAGTCAGGTATGACTTTGATTGTGTTAAAGCTTTTATGGATACCGATGTTTTCTGTGAGTTTAGCACTAAATATGGACTTGACTCTGAGATAGTAGCTTCTTTCTGTGAATCTTTTGCTACTCATGTTGATCTCCCCAAGGAGAAGTGGTTTAAATACCATCCCCCTATTGAAGTTAAAGTAGTTGAACCTATTAAAGTTGAAGAAAAGACTATCACTTACAATGTTGATCCTGTCATTCCTATCGCTTATATTGAGAAACCACCTTTCCCTGTTAGGATAAAGGATCATGCTCAAGCTTCAACTGTAGTCCGTAAGAGTAATGCTAGAACACCTACACCCTCTGAGCAAATTAAAGTTGAACCTAGTGTTGCTATGGTTAAAGATCTCTTGGTAGAGGATTTAGATGGGCATGTTATTTATCTCCAAGAAGAGTCTGCTAGGATAGCCAAACCCAATGCTAGGAATAAACATAAACCTGTTGTAGGCTTGCCTATTATCTCTGTCAAGATAGGAGATCATTGCTATCATGGTTTATGTGACGTAGGTGCTAGTGCGAGTATTATCCCTCTTGATTTGTATAACGAAATTATGCATGATATTGCACCCGTTGAGTTAGAAGGCATTGATGTTACTATTAAGCTTGCTAATAGAGATACTATTTCACTAGTTGGGATTGTTAGAGACATTGAAGTCTTGTGTGGGAAGGTTAAATACCCTGCAGATTTTCTTGTTCTTAGTTCCCCACAAGATGCCTTCTGCCCCATTATATTTGGTAGACCCTTCTTGAATATCGTTAATGCCAAGATAGACTGTGTGAAAGACATTGTCACAGTTGGATTAGGGGATATGTCTCATGATTTTAACTTTGTTAAATTCCATAGACAACCGCTTGAAAAGGCACCACCTAGTAAAGATGAACTTATTGGTCTTGCTTCTATTATCGTGCCACATAATGATCCTTTAGAACAATACTTGCTAGATCATGAAAATGATATGCATATGAATGAGAGAAGGGAGATAGATGAAATATTCCTTACACATGGACCCGTATTGAAAAACAACTTGCCTGTTGAAATCCTAGGGGATCCTCCTCCACCCAAGGGTGATCCCGTGTTTGAACTTAAACCTTTACCTGATAATCTTAAGTATGTTTATCTTGATGAAAAGAAAATATATCATGTTATTATCAGTGCTAACCTTTCAGAGCATGAGGAAGAAAGATTATTGAAAACTCTGAAGAAGCACCGAGCTGCTATTGGATATACTCTGGATGATCTTAAGGGCATTAGTCCCACTATATGTCAACACAAGATTAAATTGGAAGAGAATGCTAAACCAGTTATTGATCATCAACGACGGTTAAATCATAAGATGAAAGAAGTGGTAAGGAAGGAAATTTTAAAGCTTCTAGAGGCAGGTATAATCTATCCCATTGCTGATAGCCAGTTGGTAAGTCATGTCCATTGTGTTCCTAAGAAAGGAGGTATGACTGTTGTCCCTAATGATAAAGATGAATTGATCCTGCAAAGAATAGTTACAGGTTATAGGATGGTAATTGATTTCCGTAAGTTAAATAAAGCTACTAAGAAAGATCATTACCCCTTGCCATTTATTGATCAAATGCTAGAAAGGTTATCCAAACATACTCATTTCTGCTTTCTAGATGGTTATTCTGGTTTCTTTCAAATACCTGTTTCAAAGGGGGATCAAGAAAAGACCACCTTTACTTGTCCTTTCGGTACCTTTGCTTATAGACGTATGCCTTTTGGTTTATGTAATGCACCTGCTACCTTTCAAAGATGCATGATGGCTATATTCTCTGACTTTTGTGAAAATATTGTTGAGGTATTCATGGATGATTTCTCTGTTTATGGAACTTCTTTTGATGATTGCTTAAGCAACCTTGATCGAGTTTTGCAGAGATGTGAAGACACTAACCTTGTCTTGAATTGGGAGAAGTGCCACTTTATGGTTAATGAAGGCATTGTCTTGGGACATAAAATTTCAGAGAGAGGTATTGAAGTTAACAAAGCTAAGGTTGATGCTATTGAAAAGATGCCATGCCCTAAGGATATCAAAGGTATACGAAGTTTCCATGGTCATGCCGGGTTTTATAGGAGGTTCATTAAGGACTTCTCCAAAATCTCCAGGCCTCTGACTAATCTTTTACAGAAAGATATTCCTTTTGTCTTTGATGATGATTGTCTAGAAGCATTTGCAATACTTAAGAAAGCATTGATCTCTGCACCTATTGTCCAGCCTCCTGACTGGAATTTACCCTTTGAGAATATGTGCGATGCTAGTGATTATGCTGTAGGAGCTGTTCTAGGGCAAAGAGTTGATAAGAAATTGAATGTTATCCAGTATGCTAGCAAAACTCTAGATAGTGCCCAAAGAAATTATGCTACCACTGAAAAAGAATTTTTAGCAGTTGTGTTTGCATGTGATAAGTTTAGACCCTATATCGTTGATTCTAAAGTAACTATTCACACTGATTATGCTGCTATCAAGTACCTTATGGAAAAGAAAGATGCTAAACCTAGACTTATTAGATGGGTTCTCTTGCTGCAAGAATTTGACTTGCATATTATTGATAGAAAGGGAGCTCAGAACCCCATAGCTGATAACTTGTCTAGGTTAGAGAATATACTTGATGAACCACAACCTATTGATGATAGCTTTCCTGATGAACAATTAGCTGTCATAAGTACTTCTCGTACTGCTCCATGGTATGCTGATTATGCTAATTATATTGTTGCTAAATTTATACCTCCTAGCTTCACTTATCAGCAAAAGAAAAGGTTCTTCTATGATTTGAGACATTACTTTTGGGATGACCCACATCTTTATAAAGAAGGAGTAGATGGTATTATTAGACGTTGTGTACCTGAGCATGAACAGGAACAAATTCTACGCAAGTGCCACTCCGAAGCTTACGGAGGACACCATGCGGGAGACAGAACTGCACACAAGGTATTGCAATCCGGTTTTTATTGGCCTACTCTCTTCAAGGATGCCCGTAAGTTTGTCTTATCATGTGATGAATGTCAAAGAATCGGTAATATTAATAGTGTGGGCACCCCGACTTAAGAGTCGAGATCACCGAATGCACGTGTACAGTGATCCCAGAGATAAATGCTCACTGAACACACAGAAGCTGAATAACAAGAGTCTTACATCCATACATACCGTCTTACACAAATTATGGCCATTATGGCCAAGTCTTACATAGATAAAGCCTCAAGGGCTGAATAGCAAATAACTCAAATAGCGGAAGTCTTCGAAGATAAGTAGAACCCATGCCATCTGCCTTAACCCTACAGGCATTCTGACTGGGATAGCGTCCTAGTTCGCATGTTTGTCTCCATAGAATTCTTCTTCATATTCCTGCTCCTCCATGCCTGGCCAATTAAATAACCAGTGGCAAGCCAATGAGTACTTTGAATGTACTCGCAAGCAACCCATGATTTGGTTCAAAGTAACAATGCAATTGTACAACAATGAGCAATCTAGCCACGAGCTAGAATAAATATTCTACCATCAAGTATATGCATCAATAAACTCAGGTAACCACGAAGAGAGGTTACCGATATCAACATGGATAGGATTCAGCTCAACGAGTCAAGTCACCACCTTGACTCAACCTACACACACACACAAGGTTTCGCAAACATTGGACGTAGCCCAAGAGCGGTTACCCAACTGTCCTTGACCGTGGACACGGCTATTCGAATAGTTTTACACTCTGCAGAGGTTGCGCACTTTACCCACAAGATCCGGGAAGCTTTCGTGTCACCCACGATCCCGCAGTACCTCAAGTACTCGGGGGAAGCACCCGGTCATTATCTTTTCCTAGACGACACTAACATATGGTCCACTCGTTGGTGCACAACCCTCGAGTACAAACAATAGATAATGGGACTTGCCCTATTTTCAATGTCACGCGTACACGAAGGGACCAACGGTGTGTCCGGTGCCCTGTGAAAATAGTCATGGTCGCCTATCCGAGCACGACCCCGTCCCGGGAAAGACCTCAAGTCTTCTCGTCACTAGTAATGTGGGCACCATGCTAGTATCGGCCTAAGTAATCAATAATGCCCCGTCCCATAAGGGGTAGAGTGGTTGCACATGTTTGGTTGGAATAACGGTCGCAACTTAAACCAATCCGTTTGAAAAACACCTCACACACTTGTCTTGGTACACCACTTCGTCATCAAGTGGTTACCCATCTCATCTTTTCCCCCGGGCATAAGTGGCACCCGATGGGGTCTTAAAAGAATGCAACCACGAAGGTATCATGGCACACATGCATCTCTAAGCATCACTACTAGTCATTTGCAATGCATCTAGCACATAGCAAGATTATGAGTAAAGCATGCATCATGTGGTGGTTCTTAACTAAGTCACCACCGTCATTCTTATCATCATGCATTGGAAGTAAACGGGGTCCGAAGAACACAAGTGTATCATGGTCAAAGGGCTGCTTGCCTGGATTGGCTTGGTCTTCAAAGTCTTCAAATCCTTCCCCACCTTCTTCTTTAGCAACCTCGTCAAATACGGTATCTAATCGTCGCAAAATAACAACGGGAAAATAAGACCACAATAAAAATAGAAAAATCGAAGTGCTCAGAAAAAATGTCATCTTATTTTTGTTTAATACTAGAGGGAAAACTAAGATGGCAAAAATTCCTAGTTTGAGTTTTCGAGTGGCAGAATGGGATCTAAGAATATTTGAACAGAAGTTTTAATGTTCAAATATGAATTTAAATTTGAACATAACAGAAAAGGTTCATGGACATGTGTGAAAGTGACACCATTAAATAGGTTAGATTTTTACAAGTTTTTAGGAACAGGAATTAATACATTTGGATATATATATATATATATATTTAATTCTGTGGAATTATTTGAAATTCCACAGAAAAGAAAAAAGGGAAAAAGGCTCTGTGCCACTGGGCCAGAACGGCTACAGTGCAACGGCCCAGGGCAAAATCAGCCCACCGCACGGCGCCAGCGTGTGCCAGGGTTTTTTTAAACCTGACAGGCGGGGCCCGGCGGTCAGCGTCAGAGAGGGGAGTGAGAGAGAGGTGAGGATGACAAGCGAGGCCCGCCTGTCATCTTCAACCTCGCGGCCAGAGAAGCGGCGAGCTCACCGGTGGCGGTATGGTGCACGGCGGGGCAAGCTGAGGGCAGGAATGGGCTCAGCAGGGTGTCGCCGTTCTAGTGGTGCTGGAGTTGGCCGCCGGAGGGGCCAGGTTCGTCGGCGGCGAGGTGGAACGGCGGCGGAGCGTCGGGAGGGTCCTGATTGGCTTGCTCCGGGCTGCAACAGGAGTGGGAGAAGGAGGGGAATGGGTCAGTGAGGTCCGGTGGCTCCAGATCGAGCAAGAGCTGGGGTGGAGGGAGGCTGCACCGTGAGATCACCGGTCGCCCGAGGCGGCGGAGCTCCGGTCGATCCCGTGCATAGAGGCTCTTCGAGGGCGAGTGGGTGGTGCTGGTGTGCTTCTGGGGGTATGGGAAGGAGATGGGTGCCAGTGGAGAGGCCCGGGGCATGCTTATATAGTCGGGGCCCGGTCCACCATGGACTCGTGCGCCGGCGAGGTTACGGGTGAGGCCAGAGGCCGTGCAGGCACTTGTGATCGAGTCGGGGCCGTTCGTGGATGAGGTCCACGCCTAGGGGAGGGAAGAGGAGGAGCGGGGAAGCATCTAGAGAGCTCGCGCGTGTGAGGCCAGAGGTTGGAGCTCGCGGGCGGCCGGCGCGCGTGCGAGGGCGTCCACTAGAGGGAGAAGGAGGAGGGGGACAGCGCCGGGGGGAGTTGCGGACGTCGAGGCGCATTGAACGGCGCGAGGGGGAAGCACGAGGTGGTCGGGGGCGATGGATTGGGCGAGGCTACAGTGCGGGTGCGCACTGTAGCGCGCTCTGGAGCGTGCTAATTGCATGCCACGGCATGCTGTTGGCTCACTGGTCGTGTCCGCCGTGTCTGGGGGGTCCAGCACGAAGTAAACAACCCAGCTGTGGCTTTGGATGCCTTGGATGCTCAGTGGGAGAGGAGGGAAGCTGGTAGATGGGTAGAATTGGGCTGTCCAGCAAGGTAATTTGGGGTTTTCACCCTTCAATCATGGAGCTCTGGTCATGGGGGAGTTACTGGAGGTAGAATGTAACTAGGTGAAGCTGTGGTAGAAAGTTGAAGCAAAAGTAAATCGTAAAAGAGGTCAAGATGATGGTTTTGGTAAAAATGGCAGAAGGTGTTTGATCAAGTTTTGGGCAAGCAAATGATCTCCACTAGCCATGACACTTAACAGGATTAAATGGCATATGGAAATAGGGTGTTTCACCAAATTTGGGCTTGTTTGAAGAAACTAGCTAATGTAACTTTGGTGAACCCTAGAAATCAACAGAAATGGTTTCACCATGTTTAAGTCAAGCTAATCATCTCCCCTTGATGCACCACTTGGTGTAATTTCATCATTTGGGGTATTGATCATGCTCACAAAGTTTGAAGCCCCAGGTAAAAAGTTGGTAATGTAAAGTTGTTCAAATTTGAATTTGAACAGAAAGGGTTTTGAGGTATTCTGATCAAGTTACCCTACTCCAAAGCTTGTGCCATTTGGTCTAGATGCCTTATTAGGCCATTCTAGCATGTGAACCAAGTTTGAGAGCATTTGGAAAAGTTTGGCAATGTAAAGTTGCTCAAACTTCAGATATGGACAGAATGGTTTTGAAGGGTTTTGATGATGTTATCTTGCTTCCCAAGGCATGGGGCTTGGCTAGATCATCAAATATGTCATATATGACATGATAGAATTTCCCTGGAATTTTTAGAGAATAATTCCTTTGTAAATATTTCAAAAGCTTGAAATATCCAGAAAGGGTTTCTGAGGGATTGGCCCATTATTTTGAACATGACCAAGTGTTGAAACTCTTATATATGGACAATATATGTCCTATGAGTCTCCCTGAATTTTGGCAAATATTTTTGAATTAATTAAATAATTTTTCCCTATTAAAGACCATTTCTGGCCTTAAGAAAAAGCTTTTAAATAAAATAGAAAAATAACTTTTAAAATTATACTTTTGTGGTTTCTGGGAGTCCTATGACTTCTAGGTCTCAAATATACTTTTTGAAATAATTTTCTCACCCTAAATCAAGCACCTGCAGTGCAAACCTCAATTCAGGGGTTTTGGAATACTAATTTTTGAAAATACATTTTTGGCCAAATTAATTTTATAGGAAAATACTATACTGCTATAAACACTTGGTATGATCATTGGGCAGAAGGTTTGGGTCAGAAGATGAATTCTACAAGAGGTAGTAGTTGACTTTAATGAGCACATGAAAAACACAGGAAGAAAAACTCAATTCCAAATAAAAGCCAAATGATGCCAAAAAAAATTGCTGGACCAAATTTTCATGCTTTATTGATGTAAATGACATGTTACAAAATGCAGGGTGTGACAGACCTACCCCCCTTACAATAATGTCGTCCCCGAGATTCCTAAACTAGGTCTTAAAAGAGATCGGGATACTCGGATCTAAGATAGTCTTCATGTTCCCAGGTTGCTTTTGCTTCCGTGTGGTTGCTCCACTGGACCTTGAAGTACTTGATGGTGGGGCTTCGCGTCCGTCGTTTTGCTTCATCCAGAATGCGAATGGGCTTCTCGCAGTAGGTCAAATCAGGCTGGAGATCAATGGCTTGGTGATCAACATCCTTGTAGAGAACAGGCTTGTTCGGAACTTGGAGGCATTTCCGTAGTTGTGACACGTGGAATACGTTGTTCACATCAGATAGCTCAGGTGATAGTTCCAACTGGTAAGCCACTTCTCCTCGTCGTGCAGTGATCTCAAAGGGTCCAATGAACCTTGGTGCGAGCTTCCCTTTGACGTGGAAACGCTTGGTTCCCTTTAGAGGAGTTACTCGAAGGTACACATGGTCCCCGACATGGAAGCTCATGTCCCGGCGGTGAGTGTCAGCATAGCTCTTCTGCCTTGACTTGGCTGCCTTCAAACGTTCTCTGACTAGTTGGACTTTCTCTTCTGCTTCGCGAAGAATATCCGGTCCAAAGACTAGCCCTTCTCCAGTCTCTGACCAGTTGATGGGCGTGCGACATCTGCGTCCGTACAACACCTCAAATGGTGCCATCTGAAGGCTCGACTGATAACTGACGTTATAGGAGAACTCGACAAAAGGGAGGCAATCTTCCCACTTGGCTCCATATGCCAAGACACAGGCTCGGAGCATGTCTTCGAGAATTTGATTTACTCATTCTGTCTGTCCTCCGGTATGTGGGTGGAAAGCCGTGCTGAAAGATAACTTGGTTCCCAAGGCGTCTTGGAATCTTTTCCAGAACCTTGAAGTAAACTGGGTGCCTCGATCTGACACAATTTCTTGTGGAACACCACGGAGGCTCACGATTCGGTTGATATAGAGAGTTGCCAACTGATTGCCTGTATAGGTAGTCTTGACAGGAATGAAATGGGCCACTTCGGTCAAATGGTCGACTATGACCCAGATGGAGTCATGTCCTCTATTCGACCTTGGTAATCCAGTGATGAAGTCCATTCCGACTTTATCCCACTTCCACTCAGGAACCTTGAGTGGTTGGAGCAATCCAGCGGGTCGCTGATATTCAGCCTTGACCCTTTGGCACACATCACACTTTGCAACATAGGTTGCAATCTCTCTTTTCATCCCGTGCCACCAGAATCTTTCCTTCAAGTCTTGATACATCTTGGTTCCTCCAGGGTGGATGGAATATGGAGTGGCGTGGGCTTCTCGCAGGATCTGGCTCTTCAGCTCCATCTTGTTTGGTACGCAGATGCGACCTTTGTACCAAACAATCCCGTGCTCATCCTCGGAGAATCCAGGGGCCTTGCCTAGCTTCATCTTCTTCTTGATGCCTTCAATGCTTGCGTGCCCACTTTGCGCCTTCTTGACTTCATCCATCAGGGTCGGTTTGACTTCCAAATGATCCAAAAATCCAGGGGTGACCAATTCTAAATTGAATTGTTCGAGCTCCTTAAACAGGGCTGGCTGCCTCTTTTGAATTATGGCATTCAAGGAGCAAGCCTTCCTGCTTAAGGCATCGGCCACCACGTTAGCCTTCCCGGGGTGATATTGAACACCGAGGTCATAACCTTTGATGAGTTCCAACCATCTTCGCTGCCTCATGTTCAATTCCTTTTGGGTGAAAATGTACTTCAGACTTTTGTGGTCTGTGTATATCTCACACCGTTTCCCTAAGAGGTAATGCCGCCATGTCTTCAAGGCATGAATCACTGCTGCTAACTCAAGATCGTGAGTAGCGTAGTTCTCTTCATGAGGTCGTAGCTGCCTGGAGAGGTAGGCTATGATTCGGCCTTCTTGCATCAGAACGCTTCCCAATCCGGTTCGAGAGGCATCACAATATATCACGAACTCCTTGTGAATATCAGGTGTTGCCAGAGCTGGGGCGGTGGTCAATATCTTCTTGAGCTCTTGGAAGCTCTCTTCGCATTTTGGCGTCCACTCGAACTTCTTGTCCTTTTTGAGGAGCTGAGTCATCGGCCGGGCAATGCTAGAGAATCCTTCCACGAATTTGCGGTAATAGCCCGCAAGTCCGAGGAAGGTTCTGACTTCCTTGACGGTCGTTGGAGATTGCTATTGGGTCACAGCTTCGATCTTCGCGGGATCAACCGACAAACCTTCTTCGGTCAAGACATGACCTAAGAATCCAACTTTATGCAGCCAGAACTCACACTTGCTAAGTTTGGCATATAGTTGGTGCTCCCGAAGCTTGTCTAGGACCATCCTAAAATGTTGCTCGTGTTCTTCCTCCATCTTCGAGAAGACAAGAATGTCATCGATGAAGACAACAACAAACTTGTCCAAATATTCCATGAAGACTTTATTCATGAGATACATGAAGTAAGCTGGGGCATTGGTTAATCCAAAGGACATGACCGTGCACTCGTACAGGCCATATCTGGTTACGAATGCCGTCTTCGGAATATCTTGGGGTCTGATCTTCAGCTGGTAGTACCCAGATCTGAGGTCGATCTTGGAGAACACCTTGGCTCCGCTGAGCTGATCAAACAGATCTTCAATCTTGGGAAGTGGATACTTGTTCTTGATTGTAACTTCATTGAGGGAACGGTAGTCAATGCATAAGCGGATGGTACCGTCCCTTTTTGCCACAAACAGAACAGGGGATCCCCAAGGGGAGGCACTTGGGCGGATAAATCCCTTCCTCGGCTGCTCTTCCAGCTGCTTCTTCAACTCGGCTAATTCTTCCGTCCCCATTCTATAAGGCTTCTTATAGATGGGTCCTGCCCCGGGCACGAGCTCGATGATGAACTCAATGTCACGGTCAGGGGGCATTCCCGGTAGCTCATCCGGAAAGACATCAGGATACTCGCGTACTACCGGTACTTGCTCCAGCCCAACTTCTGACAGACAGTTGACTTGAGCGGCTTGAGCGGAAGAGGAGTTGGAAGCAAACTTGACTTCGACTCCTTGGTCATTGGTCAGAGTGACAGTCCGATTGGCACAGTCTAACAAGCCTTGGTGCTTACTAAGCCAATCCATTCCTAAGATCACATCCAAGCCTTGCGATCTCAGGATGATAAGGTCTGCTAGGAAGTCTACACCGTTAATGGTAATACTGACTCCTTTACAGCCTATCTTGGCTCTCATCTCTGCTCTGGGGGTTTGTACCACCATGGGGTTATTCATGGGTGTAGGGGTCATGCCACTTTTTAATGCAAATCTTTGAGTGACAAATGAATGCGTGGCTCCAGAATCAAACGAGACAGTTGCAGGTGCTGAGTTGACAAGGAACATACCCAGCACGACGTCCGGGTCTTCCTGGGCTTCTTCAGCAGTGACGTGATTCACACGCCCCTTCCCATGGTTAGGCGGGTTGCGAGGAGCTGGGTTTCTTGGTGGCATCCCGCGGCCTTGTCCTGGGTTCTGCGCATTGGGGCGCGGGGCATCAGGCTTCTTGTTGGTGCACACCCTTGAGATGTGTCCTGACTGACCACATCCAAAGCAAGTGACTTGGTTTGGATTATTGATCTTGTTGCCACCACTATTATTGGGGTTAAATGCTGGCCTTGAGTTGGCATACTGCTCAGGCTGATAGTTGGTGCGAGGTGCAGGAGCTCTTGGTTGCTGATAGGTTGGCTTGGCCGGGGCTGACCGCCACGGGCGAGGCTTCTGGTTGCTGGAACTTCCCTTGCTGACCATCTTGCGCTTGCGAGTGTCTTCCAGAGCACGCCGCTTGTCTTCAAGCATGAGTGCTTTGTTCACCAGGTCAGGGAAGGTCGGGCAGTCGCACACGACAAGTGAGTACTGCAGAGTCTGATTGAGGCCTTCCATGAAGCGCTCCCTTTTTGCAGCATCAGTGCTGACATCTTCAGGGTCATACCTTGATAGAACACTGAACTTCTGCATGTACTCCTTGACAGTGCCACTTCCTTGCTTCAGGGCTCGGAATTCACGCTTTTTGATAGCCATGATTCCGGAAGAAATGTGGGCTTTGCGGAATTCTGCCTTGAAGTTGTCCCAAGTGATGTCTTGCCCAGCATGCATGACCTTGAATCCATCCCACCAAGCTCTAGCAGTCCCCCTGAGGCAGTGGCTGCATAAGCCACCTTCTCGCTGTCTTCGGTGCATCTGACTAGTTCCAGCAAGTCCTCAATGGTGCGGACCCAGTCGTCTGCATCCAGGGGTTCAGCAGTCTCGATGAAAGTTGGCGGTGCATGCTTCTTGAATTCTGCCAACGTGGAACGTCCATTGCCATTCCCCGCCGGCTCACGGTTGTTGGTGACAGCTTGAGCAATCAACTGAAGGGCTGCGGTGTTGGCTAGGCGTTCCTCTCGGAAAGCTTGGAGAAGCTGAGCCATGTCCATGTTCGGAGGAGGTGGTGGTGGTGGAGCTTGGTCGTTGGTTTGGTCGTGGCCTGCCTCTGATTGAGCGGATGCTCCGGCTTAAGGCTGCTGGGTAGAGGTACAAGTACAAGTTACAACATGCATCCTGTTGGAGCGGTAAAAGGTCTCTTGACTTGGAAGAGGGAAAGCAATATAGATGGGTGCCTAGTAAGGGGGTGGTTGTGACACTAATCAAATCATGCAAGGGCCGAAAGGGCCAAACACATTCATTAAAATCCAAATGGGTGGCGTAGTCGTTTACATATTCCCGAAGGAAGATTACGACATACATCCAAGGACAACAAAATCAACACTAGATGGTTTCATATGAACCATACAAGGACTTGACTGCGCATGGGGATTACACGACCTATCCTACCATAGAGGTCACGAACTGGCATATCCGAGTTGCGAATAATGCCTAAGCGGCGGAATGCTCGGTCGCGTATTCTGGCTCTTCTGGGTCTTCCTCCTTGTCTTCATCTGTCTGAGCCCCCTTGTCACTTGAGGGTGTGGGGGAGTGGAGGAGTTGGATACGATGGTGCTTCGTCGGTGGTGTAGGGAAAAGCTTGCAATATTCCCTTGCCGTCATACGGCGTCGCCGAGGTGGTTCTTCATCCTTGGAAGATACATCTCCTGAGGGCCTTCCGCCTCGGTACGCGATAGCGGACTGTCCTGGAGGCGCACCTTCCTTCTTGATCCTATCTGTCTTCTCTTGTGCTCAACGAAGAAGTGCCTTGGTCTTGTGAAGTTCTTCTTGGAGCTTCATCGATTCCGAGGCCAAATCTTGTGCTAAGCTGTCGGCACATAGACTGAAGTAGGTCTGGAATCGAAGTGGAAGTCCTTCCTTCAGTGGAGGGGCTAGTGCGCTGCTCTCATCATCACCTTCCTTCCGGTAAGGCAAGAAGCGGGTTGTCATCTTGGCTGCCATCTCCGGAAGAAGCTCGCGGAGACGGGTTAGTGCCTTGAGTGCAGCAGCCTCGACAGCGAGAGGTAGTGTTGCCATCTGGGGTCCCTCGAAGAACCAACTTGTGGGAGGATCATTTGCCTTCACGATCACTTCCACATGGTACTCCACCTCAGGGTCGCTAACCCAATGCTCAAGGTAGGTGAGGATGGGTGCTCGGTGGAACTGGCACTCCTGGAGGCTATCCTCGAGAAGCAAGGGAAACCCAGTGGTCAGGTGCTCTTCAGGTATAGCGGCCATCTACAAAGGTTTAGAAAAGAAGAGAGGTTCAGAAGGTTTTTTGAAAAAGGGGTCTCATATAACTAACACCCATGCTAACTAAGGCTTCCTACAGTCAGGATGGCTCTGATACCAGCTCTGTGGGCACCCCGACTTAAGAGTCGAGATCACCGAATGCACGTGTACAGTGATCCCAGAGATCAATGCTCACTGAACACACAGAAGCTGAATAACAAGAGTCTTACATCCATACATACCGTCTTACACAAATTATGGCCATTATGGCCAAGTCTTACATAGATAAAGCCTCAAGGGCTGAATAACAAATAACTCAAATAGCGGAAGTCTTCGAAGATAAGTAGAACCCATACCATCTACCTTAACCCTACATGCATTCTGACTGGGATAGCGTCCTAGTTCGCATGTTCGTCTCCATAGAATTCTTCTTCATATTATTGCTACTCCATGCCCGGCCAATTAAATAACCAGTGGCAAGCCAATGAGTACTTTGAATGTACTCGCAAGCAACCCATGATTTGGTTCAAAGTAACAATGCAATTGTACAACAATGAGCAATCTAGCCACGAGCTAGAATAAATATTCTACCATCAAGTATATGCATCAATAAACTCAGGTAACCTCGAAGATAGGTTATCGATATCAACATGGATAGGATTCAGCTCAACGAGTCAAGTCACCACCTTGACTCAACCTACACACACACAAGGTTTTGCAAACATTGGACGTAGCCCAACAGCGGTTACCCAACTGTCCTTGACCGGCTATTCGAATAGTTTTACACTCTGCAGAGGTTGCGCACTTTACCCACACGATCCGGGAAGCTTTCGTGTCACCCACGATCCCGCAGTACCTCAAGTACTCGGGGGAAGCACCCGGTCATTATCTTTTCCTAGACGACACTAACATAGGGTCCACTCGTTGGTGCACAGCCCTCGAGTACAAACAATAGATAATGGGACTTGCCCTATTTTCAATGTCACGCGTACACAAAGGGACCAACGGTGTGTCCGGTGCCCTGTGAAAACAGTCATGGTCGCCTATCCGAGAACAACCCCGTCCCGGGAAAGACCTCAAGTCTTCCCGTCACTAGTAATGTGGGCACCATGCTAGTATCGTCCTAAGTAATCAATAATGCCCCGTCCCATAAGGGGTAGAGTGGTTGCACATGTTTGGTTGGAATAACGGTCGCAACTTAAACCAATCTGTTTGAAAAACACCTCACACACTTGTCTTGGTACACCACTTCGTCATCAAGTGGTTACCCATCTCATCTTTTCCCCCGGGCATAAGTGGCACCCGATGGGGTCTTAAAAGAATGCAACCATGAAGGTATCATGGCACACATGCATCTCTAAGCATCACTACTAGTCATTTGCAATGCATCTAGCACATAGCAAGATTATGAGTAAAGCATGCATCATGTGGTGGTTCTTAACTAAGTCACCACCGTCATTCTTATCATCATGCATTCGGAAGTAAACGGGGTCCGAAGAACACAAGTGTATCATGGTCAAAGGGCTACTTGCCTGGATTGGCTTGGTCTTCAAAGTCTTCAAATCCTTCCCCACCTTCTTCTTCAGCAACCTAGTCAAATACGGTATCTAATCATCGCAAAATAACAACGGGAAAATAAGACCATAATAAAAACAGAAAAATCGAAGTGCTCAGAAAAATGTCATCTTATTTTTGATAAATACTAGAGGGAAAACTAAGATGGCAAAAATTCCTAGTTTGAGTTTTGGAGTGGCAGAATGGGATCTAAGAATATTTGAACAGAAGTTTTAATGTTCAAATATGAATTTAAATTTGAACAGAACAGAAAAGGTTCATGGACATGTGTGAAAGTGACACCATTAAATAGGTTGGATTTTTACAAGTTTTTAGGAACTGGAATTAATACATTTGGATATATATTTAATTCTGTGGAATTACTTGAAATTCCAAAGAAAAGAAAAAAGGGAAAAAGGATCTATGCCACTGGGCCAGAACGGCCACAGTGCAACGGCCTAGGGCAAAATCAGCCCACCGCACGACGCCAGAGCGCGCCAGGGTCTTTTTTAAACCTGACGGGCGGGGCCCGACGGTCAGCGTTAGAGAGGGGAGCGAGAGAGAGGTGAGGATGACAGGCGGGGCCCGCCTATCATCTTCAACCTCGCGGCCAGAGAAGCGGCGAGCTCACCGGCGGCGGTATGGTGCACGGCGGGGCAAGCTGAGGGTAGGAATGGGCTCAGCAGGGTGTCGCCGTTCTAGTGGTGCTGGAGTTGGCCGCCGGAGGGGCCAGGTTCGTCGGCGGCGAGGTGGAACGGCGGCGGAGCGTCGGGAGGGTCCTGATTGGCTTGCTCCGGGCTGCAACAGGAGTGGGAGAAGGAGGGGAATGGGTCAGTGAGGTCCGGTGGCTCCAGATCGAGCAAGAGCTGGGGTGGAGGGAGGCTGCACCGTGAGATCACCGGTCGCCCGAGGCGGCGGAGCTCTGGTCGATCCCGTGCACAGAGGCTCTTCGAGGGCGAGTGGGTGGTGCTGGTGTGCTTCTGGGGGTATGGGGAGGAGATGGGTGCTAGTGGAGAGGCCCGGGGCATGCTTATATAGCCGGGCCCCGGTCCACCGTGGACTCGTGCGCCGGCGAGGTTATGGGCGAGGCCAGAGGCCGTGCAGGCACTTGTGATCGAGTCGGGGCCGTTCGTGGATGAGGTCTGCGCCTAGGGGAGGGAAGAAGAGGAGCGGGGAAGCATCCAGAGAGCTCGTGCGTGTGAGGCCAGAGGTTGGAGCTCGCGGGCGGCCGGCGCGCGTGCGAGGGCGTCCACTAGAGGGAGAAGGAGGAGGGGGACAGCGCCGGGGGGAGTTGCGGACGTCGAGGCGCACTGAACGGCGCGAGGGGGAAGCACGAGGTGGTCGGGGGCGATGGATTGGGCGAGGCTACAGTGCGGGTGCGCACTGTAGCGCGCTCTGGAGCGTGCTAATTGCATGCCACGGCATGTCGTTGGCTCACTGGTCGTGTCCGCCGTGTCTGGGGGGTCCAGCACGAAGTAAACAACCCAGCTGTGGCTTTGGATGCCTTGGATGCTCAGTGAGAGAGGAGGGAAGCTGGTAGATGGGTAGAATTGGGCTGTCCAGCAAGGTAATTTGGGGTTTTCACCCTTCAATCATGGAGCTCTGGTCATGGGGGAGTTACTGGAGGTAGAATGTAACTAGGTGAAGCTGTGGTAGAAAGTTGAAGCAAAAGTAAATAGTAAAAGAGGTCAAGATGATGGTTTTGGTAAAATGGCAGAAGGTGTTTGATCAAGTTTTGGGCAAGCAAATGATCTCCACTAGCCATGACACTTAACAGGATTAAATGGCATATAGAAATTGGGTGTTTCACCAAATTTGGGCTTGTTTGAAGAAACTAGCTAATGTAACTTTGGTGAACCCTAGAAATCAACAGAAATGGTTTCACCATGTTTAAGCCAAGCTAATCATCTTCCCTTGATGCACCACTTGGTGTAATTTCATCATTTGGGGTATTGATCATGGTCACAAAGTTTGAAGCCCCAAGTAAAAAGTTGGTAATGTAAAGTTGTTTAAATTTGAATTTGAACAGAAAGGGTTTTGAGGTATTCTGATCAAGTTACCCTACTCCAAAGCTTGTGCCATTTGGTCTAGATGCCTTATTAGGCCATTCTAGCATGTGCACGAAGTTTGAGAGCATTTGGACACGTTTGGCAATGTAAAGTTGCTCAAACTTCAGATATGGACAGAATGGTTTTGAAGGGTTTTGATGATGTTATCTTGCTTCCCAAGGCATGGGGCTTGGCAAGATCATCAAATATGTCATATATGACATGATAGAATTTCCCTGGAATTTTTAGAGAATAATTCCTTTGTAAATATTTCAAAAGCTTGAAATATCCAAAAAGGGTTTCTGAGGGATTGGCCCATTATTTTGAACATGACCAAGTGTTGAAACTCTTATATATGGACAATATATGTCCTATGAGTCTCCCTGAATTTTGGCAAATATTTTTGAATTAATTAAATAATTTTTCCCTATTAAAGACCATTTCTGGCCTTAAGAAAAAGCTTTTAAATAAAATAGGAAAATAACTTTTAAAATTATACTTTTGTGGTTTCTGGGAGTCCTATGACTACTAGGTCTCAAATATACTTTTTGAAATAATTTTCTCACCCTAAATCAAGCACTTGCAGCGCAAACCTCAATTCAGGGGTTTTGGAATACTAATTTTTGAAAATACATTTTTGGCCAAATTAATTTTATAAGAAAATACTATACTGCTATAAACACTTGGTATGATCATTGGGCAGAAGGTTTGGGTCAGAAGATGAATTCTACAAGAGGTAGTAGTTGACTTTAATGAGCACATGAAAAACACAGAAAGAAAAACTCAATTCCAAATAAAAGCCAAATGATGCCAAAAAAATTTGCTGGACTAAATTTTCATGCTTTATTGATGCAAATGACATGTTACGAAATGCAGGGTGTGACAAGTAGACGTCAAGAAATGCCTATGAATTATTCACTCGTTATTGAACCATTTGATGTTTGGGGCTTTGATTATATGGGACCTTTTCCTTCCTCTAATGGGTACACACATATCCTAGTTGCTGTTGATTACGTTACTAAGTGGGTAGAAGCTATTCCAACTAGTAGTGCTGATCATAACACCTCTATTAAGATGCTTAAAGAAGTTATATTTCCAAGGTTCGGAGTCCCTAGATATCTAATGACTGATGGTGGTTCACACTTTATTCATGGTGCTTTC
This sequence comes from Secale cereale, assembly GCA_902687465.1. Lineage (NCBI taxonomy): Eukaryota > Viridiplantae > Streptophyta > Magnoliopsida > Poales > Poaceae > Secale > Secale cereale. The sequence continues at coordinate 75,880,605 of LR738713.1, forward strand.
CATAAGATGCTTGCTAAGTACGATGTCAACCATAGAATTGCATCACCCTATCACCCACAGACTACTGGTCAGGTAGAACTAAGTAATAGGGAGTTGAAATTAATCTTGCATAAGACAGTTAATAGGTCTAGGAAGAATTGGTCCAAAAAACTAGATGATGCATTATGGGCCTATAGAACTGCATACAAAAATCCTATGGGTATGTCTCCATATAAGATGGTATATGGAAAAGCTTGTCACTTACCTCTTGAGCTGGAACATAAGGCATATTGGGCTATCAAAGAGCTCAATTATGATTTCAAACTTGCTGGTGAAAAGAGGCTATTTGATATTAGCTGTCTCGATGAATGGAGAACCCAGGCCTATGAGAATGCCAAGTTATTTAAAGACAAAGTTAAAAGATGGCATGACAAAAGGATACAGAAGCGTGAGTTCAACGTAGGTGATTATGTTTTGCTATTCAACTCTCATTTAAGATTTTTTGCAGGAAAACTTCTCTCCAAGTGGGAAGGACCTTACGTTATCGAGGAGGTCTATCGTTGCGGTGCCATAAAAATTAACAACTTCGAAGGCACAAATCCGAAGGTGGTGAATGGTCAAAGAATCTAACATTATATCTCAGGTAATCCTATTAATGTTGAAACTAATATTATTGAAACCATAACCCTGGAGGAATACATAAGGGGCACTTTCCAGAACGATTCAGCCTCCGAAACGGAAGAGGTACGTGATATGGTAAGTAAACCGACTCCAAAACAGTTCTAAAGGCAATTTTTCTACATTTTGGAATATTTAGAAAAATAGAAAAATAAACCGCAGTCCGGAAGAGACACGGGGTGGCCTCGAGGGTAGGGGGCGTGCCCCCCTGCCTCGAGGGCACCCCGTGAGTCCCCTGGACTTCGTTTTCTTGTGGGTTACTCCTTTTGTTCGGGAAAAAAATCATTATATATACTCCCGAAGGTTTTGACCTCTGTATCACGCAGAATTCCTCTGTTTTCGTTTCGAGCTGTTTTCTGCTAGGGTTTGCGAAGCTAGGCATCATGTCGTCTCCCTCCTCCAACAACGAAGGCAACGATGCTTGGCTGATGAAGATAGATCTGAAGAGGGAAGGACCCGAGGAGATCCACAAGGAGAAGAAGATCAAGATGGAGGTTGAAGATCCGGCTCCGGCAGCGGGAGAAGAAGACATCCCCAAATCCATTCCTAATCTTTCTACCTCAACTGAGCTAGAAGCTTTCAGGATGCTTGAGTTAACTCAGATCCGCAACAAGCATCTCACAAGTGAAAATCTTTTGTTGAAGGATTACATAGCTGCTCTCAAAGGTATTATCCGCAAGCTGGAGGATCTCCTACACTCGATATATGAGGATCCCCCGTCACTACTTGCAACTCCAACATCACCAACCCCGAAGAAGGAGACATAATCATATGGGTATGGGCACTCCCCTTGGCAACTGCCAAGCTTGGGGGAGTGACCCTGGTATCGTATCACCATCACTCCTATCTTTACCGTTTTACTTAGTTCGATCCTTTTGGTAGTATCTTGATCTATTAGAATAAAGTTAGCATGATCTAGTTGTGAGCTTTTGCTTTGTGAGATTTATCCTTTGTAATCGAGTCCGTGAGTTATATAATAAAGATTAGTGTTGAGTCAAGGGCTTGATTTCCTCACTTGAGTCATGGTAGAAAGAAAGAAAACAAAAAGAGTATCAAAGAGATCATATCGATCTTATGGAAGTAATGGCTTCACATACAAGAGTAGGATAAATAAAAGTTGTTGGGAGGTGACAAACATAGCTTTGGTCATCGTTGCAATTAATAGGAAGTAATAAAAGAAGAGAGGCTTCACATAAAAATATACTATCTTGGACATCTTTTATGATAGTGAGCACTCATTAAAGTATGACATGCTAAAGAGTTGATGTTGGACAAGGAAGACAACATAATGGGTTATGTCTTCTTATATCCGAAATAAAGTATATTGGCATGGATCTTCCAACATGTTGAGCTTGCCTTTCCCCCTCATGCTAGCCAAAACTCCTTGCACTAAGTAGAGATACTTCTTGTGCTTCCACATATCCTTAAAACCCAGTTTTGCCATGAGAGTCCACCATACCTAGCTATGTATTGAGAAAGATCCTTCCAAGTAAGTTGTCATGTTTTAAACCCGCTAAAATATGTATGATTTATTAGTGTGGGAGAAATTAGTTTTATACGAGCTTGTGATATGGAAGTAATAAAAGCAACGGACTGCATAATAAAGGTCCTTATCACAAGTGGCAATATAAAGCGAAGTTCTTCTATGCTAAGACTTTGTGCATCCAACCGTAAAAACACATGACAGCCTCTGCTTCCCTCTGCGAAGGGCCAATATTTTATTCTTGTCTTATAAGTGTCAAGGTGAGATCTACCTTTCCTTTTTCATGTTATCCTTTGGCAAGCACATTGTGATGGAAAGATCCTGACATATATACCCACTTGGATGTAAGTTTTCATGATCTATTACTGTTGACATTACCCTTGAGGTAAAAGGTTGGGTGGCAACACCATAAGCCCCTATCTTTCTCTGTGTCCGATTAAAACTCCATAAACATAAGTATTGCATGAGTGTGAGCAATTGTGAAAGACTATATGATAGTTGAGTATGTAGGCTTGCTGAAAAGCTCTTACACTGACTCTTTCCGATGTTACGATAAATTGCAATTGCTTCAATGACCGAGATCAAAGTTTGTTAGTTTCCAATTAAGTTTATGATGCATACTTGATATTGTGGATGAATTGTTACTTTAGCATAATGATCATATGACTATATTCATATAAGTTGCTGCTATGAGAATGATCATGATGCCCTCATGTCCGTATTTTGTTTTTATCGACACCTCTATCTCTAAACATGTGGGCATATTTTTCGATATCGGCTTTCGCTTGAGGACAAGTGAGGTCTAAGCTTGGGGGAGTTGATACGTCCATTTTGCATCATGCTTATAAGTTGATATTTATTGCATTATGGGATGTTCATACATGTTTTGTCACAATACTTATGCCTTTTCCCTCTTATTTTGCAAGGTTTACATGAAGAAGAGGGAATGCCGGCAGCTGGAATTCTGGGCTGGAAAAGGAGCAAACTCTGGAAACCTATTCTGCACAACTCCAAAAGCCCCGAAACTCCACAGAACATTTTTTCAGAAAATATAGAAAATACCCGGCGGAAGAAACCCACGAGAGGGGCCACAGGCTGGCCTTGAGGGTGGGGGGCGCGCCCCCCATCCCAGAGCGCGCCCCCTGCCTCGAGGGCCAGCTGATGGGCCCCAGGTGCCCATCCTCTCCTATATGAAGCGTTTTGACCTGTAAAAAATTAGGAGGAGGCTTTCGGGACCAGACGCCGCCGTCTCGAGGCGGAACCGAGGCGGGAACCAATCTAGGGCTCCGGCAGAGCTGTTCTGGCGGGGATACTTCCCTCCGGGAGGGGGAAATCGTCACCGCCGTCATCACCAACAACTCTCCCATCTTGGGGAGGGCTATCTTCATCAACATCTTCACCAGCACCATCTCCTCTCAAACCCTAGTTCATCTCTTGTATCCAATCTTTGTACCCAAACCTCAGATTGGTACCTGTGGGTTGCTAGTAGTGTTGATTACTCCCTGTAGTTGATGCTAGTTGGTTTATTTGGTGGAAGATCATATGTTCAGATCCATTATGCATATTAATACCCCTCTGATCATGAACAATATTATGTCTTGTGAGTAGTTGCTTTTGTTCCTGAGGACATGGGAGAAGTCTTGCTATTAGTAGTCATGTGAATTTGGTATTCGTTCGATATTTCGATGAGATGTATGTTGTCTTCCCTCTAGTGGTGTCATGTGAACGTCGACTACATGACACTTCACCATTATTTGGGCCTAGAGGAAGGCATTGGGAAGTAATAAGTAGATGATGGGTTGCTAGAGTGACAGAAGCTTAAACCCTAGTTTATGCGTTGCTTCGTAAGGGGCTGATTTGGATCCATATGTTTCAGGCTATGGTTAGGTTTCCCTTAATACTTCTTTTGTAGTTGTGGATGCTTGCATTAGAGTTTAATCATAAGTGGGAGGCTTGTCCAAGTAAGGGCAACACCCAAGCACCGGTCCACCCACATACCAAATTATCAAAGTACCTAACGCGAACCAGACGATCGTGATGAAAACTAGCTTGACGATAATTCCCATATGTCCTCGGGAGTGCTTTACCTTGCATAAGAGTTTGTCCAGGCTTGTCCTTTGCTACAAAAAGGATTGGGCCACCTTGCTGCACCTATTTACTTTTACCGTTTGTCACTTGCTACCAATTATCTTATTACAAAACTATCTGTTACCTATAATTTCAGTGCTTGCAGAAAATACCTTACTGAAAACTGCCTATCATTTCCATCTGTTCCTCGTTGGGTTCGACACTCTTACTTATCGAAAGGACTACGATAGATCCCCTACACTTGTGGGTCATCAATATCTTTCAGCATTCACCCTTTGGCGACATGTTAAAGTCGTTAAGATCCCTCTGCCTAGATGGGGACACACAGCCGCATTGTGTCTGGTTCGAACTGGAGGCCGATGAAGAATTTTGTTCCACACCCACCACCCACTTGGTAGCCACGGTTGAAGATCTAACCAATCTACTTGACTACGCTTCCGAAGACTTCGAAGGGATGGACCTTAAAGCCGAAGCAGATCCAGATCAATGCCGGCCCGTAAGCGGGCGGTGGACATCTACATCTTCATATGACGTGTACATAGTGGAAACACCTAAGGAGAAGGAGGGCGATGGCGAAAACGATCCCTTAGAGGACAAGTCTGTCAAAGAACCTCCCAAACGTCGGCGTCCAAAGCGCCGAACCAAATCCCGTAAAGGAAAAGATAGCCACAGTGTCACTAGCAACGATGATATTCCGGAACAAGCCGAAGACCCCGCAGACCGAGCGATGGAGCAGAAGCAGAGAGAGGACGGCGAACAGAGTCCGAAGCCGCTATCCGATGATAGCGATGCCGAAGACAGTAATTATGAACCTTTCTCCGAAGAAGAAGTCAGCCTAGGCGACGACGAATACATCGTCCCAGAAGAACCCTCAGAACAAAAGCGCTTCCATCGGAGGCTCATTGCCACGGCAAGGAGCCTGAAAAAGCAGCAGATACGGATTCAAGCCGCACAGGACACGCTCAATGATAGATGGAACGAGGTGCTAGACGCCGAACAAAAACATGGCCACAACGGGCAAACCAAAGGCTATCCCAAGCATAAACTTCTACCTCTTGAGCTTGCGTTGCATTCCCTCGAAGAGGAAAGGGAGATGCAACACAGTAGCGTAAGTATTTCCCTCAGTTTTTCAGAACCAAGGTATCAATCCAGTAGGAGACCACGCGCGAGTCCCTCGCACCTGCGCAAATAAATAAGAACTTCGCAGCCAACGCGATAAGGGGTTGTCAATCCCTTTACGATCACTTACGAGAGTGAGATCTGTTAGAGATGATAGTTTATATTTTTGGTATTTTTGGTTTAATAAAACAGCAAATAAAAGCGATAAAGTAAAGTAGATGTAGATTGATATGTTGAGAATAGACTCGGGGGCCATAGTTTTCTCTAGTGGCTTCTCTCATGATAGCGATATTCTACGGCGGGTAAACAAATTATTGTCGAGCAATTGATAGAAAAGCGAATAATTATGAGACTATCTAGGCATGATCATTATATATAGGCATCACGTCCAAGACAAGTAGACCGACTCCTGCCTGCATCTACTACTATTACTCCACACATCGACCGCTATCCAGCATGCATCTAGTGTATTGAGTTCATACGAACAGAGTAACGCCTTAAGCAAGATGACATGATGTAGAGGGATAAACTCAAGCAATAAGATGTAAACCCCATCTTTTTATCCTCGATGGCAACAATACAATATGTGCCTTGCTGCCCCTACTGTCACTGGGAAAGGACACCGCAAGATTGAACCCAAAGCCAAGCACTTCTCCCATTGCAAGAACTATAGATGTAGTAGGCCAAACCAAACCAATAATTCGGAGAGACTTGCAAGATTATTATGAGAACACATAAAAAGTTCAGAGAAGAATCAAATATCTTTCATAGATAACCTTGATCATAAACTCACAATTCATTGGATCTCGACAAACACACCGCAAAAAGAGATTACATCGAATAGATCTCCTCGAAGACCGAGGAGAACTTTGTATTGTGATCCAGAGAGAGAAGAAGCCATCTAGATACTAGCTATGGACCCGAAGGTTTGTGGTAAACTACTCACAACTCATGGTGAGGGCGATGATGATGATGATGAAGGCCTCCGTGATGGATTCCCCTCCGGTGGAGCTCCGAAACAGGCTCCAAGATGGGATCTCTACGGGAACAGAAGCTACGGCGGTGTAATTAGGGTTTTCTCTCTGCGTATGGAGTTTCTGGGGTACGTGGATATATATAGGAAGAAGGAGGGCACTGGGGGCCACACGCGGGAGCCTCGAGGCTGGGGGCGCGCCCTGGGAAGGGGGGCGCGCCCCCCACCCTCGAGGGCAGCCCCTCTGTTCCCTGACTTGGTCCTGAAGTTTCCCGTGCGTGATTTTCTCCAAAAATATCTCTCGCGAAGGTTTCATTCCGTTTGGACTCCATTTGATATTATTTTTCTGCAAAACCCTGAAATAGGCAAAAAACAGCAATCTGGACTGGGCCTTTGGTTTAATAGGTTTGTCACACAAATGATATAAAAGTGAATGATAAATCCCATTAAACATCCAAGACTTCATAAATAATAGCATGGAACAATCAAAAATTATAGATACGTTGGAGACGTTCAAGCATCCCCAAGCTTAATTCCTGCTCGTCCTCGAGTAGGTAAATGATAAAGAAAGAATATTTGATGTGGAATGCTAACCAATATAGTTTTTCAATGTAATTCTCTTAATTGTGGCATGAATGTTTAGATCTGAAAAAATCAAGATAAAAGTCTATATTGACATAAGAAAAAGCAATACTTCAAGCAATACTAACAAAGCAATCATGTCTTCTCAAAATACTATGGCTAAAGAAAGTTATCCCTACAAAATCATATAGTCTGGCTATGCTCCCTCTTCATCACACAAAATATTCATATCATGCACAACCCCGATTTCAGCCAAGCATTTGCTTTCATACTCTATCTTTTCAAACCTTTCAACTTTCATGCAATACATGAGCGTGAGCCATGGATATAGCACTATGGGTAGAATAGAGGTGGTTGTGGAGAAGACAAAAAGGAGGGAGATAGTCTCACATCGACTAGGCGTATCAACAGGCTATGGTGATGCCCATCAATAGATATCAATGTGAGTGAGTAGGGATTGCCATGCAACGGATGCACTAGAGCTAAATATGAATGAAAGCTCAACAAAAGAAACTAGTGTGTGTGCATCCAACTTGCTTGCTCACGAAGACCTAGGGCATTTGAGGAAGCCCATAGTTGGAATATACAAGCCAAGTTCTATAATGAAAAACTCCCACTAGCATATGAAAGTGACTAAACATGACACTCTCTACAATGAAGAACATGGTGCTACTTTGAAGCACAAGTGTGGAAAAAGACAGTAGCAATTGTCCCTTTTTCTTTTTCCCTTTTTTGGGCCTTTTTTTGCCTTTCTTTTTTTTGCGGAGGGGCTTTATAGATTCAGCCTTTCCTCCCATGGGACAATGCTCTAATAATGATGATCATCACACTTTTATTACAACACGAAATTACAACTCGATACTACAACAAAGTATGACTCTATCTGGATTCCTCCGGCGGTGTACCGGTATGTGCAATGAAACAAGAGTGACATGTATGAAAAGTTATGCATGGTGGCTTTGCCATAAATACGATGTCAACTACATGATCATGCATGGCAATATGACAATATGATGCGTGTCATATAAACGGAACAGTGGAAAGTTGCATGGCAATATATCTCGGAATGGCTATGGAAATTCCATGATAGGTAGGTATGGTGGCTGTTTTGAGGAACAATATGGTGGTTGTTTTGAGGAAGGATATATACTGGGTTAATGGCACCGGCGAAAGTTGCGCGGTACAAGAGAGGCTAGCTATGGTGGAAGGGTGAGAGTGCGTATAATCCATGGACTCAACATTAGTCATAAGAACTCATATACTTATTGCAAAAATCTACGAGTCATCAAAACAAAGCAATCAACGCATGCTCCTAGAGGGGAGGTTGGTAGGAGTTAACCATCGCGCGCCCCCGATCTCCACACAAAGGTTGGCACTCTACAAATACCTCATGCTCTAACTTCGTCACACAGCGGTTCACCATATGTGCATGATACGGGAATCACTAACCTTAACACAAGTATTTATCAATTTCATAATAACTCCACTAGCATGACTCTAATATCACTATCCTCATGTCTCAAAACAATTATCAAGCATCCAACATCTCTTTCTATTCAATGCACTTGGTGTGAACTTTTTTACTACATTGACATTGGATGTTTATCATGTGAAGACTAGTTTCTTTAGCCTAAACACATTACCATATGTTATAATATACTCTCAAATATATATAAGTGAAGCATGAGAGTTCAACAATTTCTACAAAATATAACCACCACCGTGCTCTAAAAGATGTAAGTGAAGCACTAGAGCAAAAACTATTCAACTCAAAAGATATAAGTGAAGCACATAGAGTGTTCTAACAATTCCTAGGACATATTTAACTCTCTCAAATAGGTGTGTCCAGCAAGGATGATTGTGACAAACTAACAAGCAAAGGCTCAAATTATGCAAGATGCTCCAAGCAAAACACATATCATGTGGTGAATAAAAATATAGCTCCAAGTATAGTTACCGATGGATGAAGACGAAAGAGGGGATGCCTTCCCGGGGCATCCCCAAGCTTAGGCTTTTGATTATCCTTGAATTTTACTTGGGGTGCCATGGGCATCCCCAAGCTTAAGCGTTTGCTACCCTTTGTTCCATAGTCCATCAAAGCAATACTCAAAACTTGAAAACTTCACAACACAAAACTTAGACAAAAATTCTCGTGAGCTCCGTTAGTATGAGAAAGCAAACCACTACTCAAAGGTACAGAAATGAATTCATTATTTGTTTATATTTGTGTTAACCCTACTGTACTCCAAGTTTTCTATGCTTCGTATCCTCCAATATTACTCATAGATGCATCGGAATAAGCAAACAACACACGAAAAGCAGAATCTGTCAAAGACAGAACAGTCTGTAGTAATCTGCAGGGTTCGCCTACTTCTGGAACTCCAAAAAATTCAAACTAAATTGGTAAATGTGAGGAATTTGTCTACAAATCATCTTCAAAAACAATCAACTAAGTAGCACTCTCCAGTAAAATCTGACGACCACTTTAGCTAGCGCTAACGATTCTGTTTTTCACAGCAAGATCACATAAACTTCACACACATCTTCCCAAAGGTTCTACTTGGCACAAACACTAAACAAAACATGAAACCACATCTAAACAGAGGCTAGATGCAATATTTATTCCCTAACAGCAACAAAAATATAAAATATAAAATTGGGTTGCCTCCCAACAAGCGCTATCGTTTTACGTCCGTAGCTAGGCACGATACAAGATAAATCTAGGTATTGTCATCTTTGGGAAGCAAATCATAAGTGGCTCTCATGATAGAACCATATGGTAATTTGATTTTATTTCTAGGAAAGTGTTCCGTGCCTTTCCTTAACAGAAATTGTAATCTAATATTTCCTTCCTTCATATCAATAATTGCACCAATCGTTCTAAGGAAAGGTCTACCAAGAATAATAGGACATGAAGGATTGCAATCTATATCAAGAAAAATGAAATCTACGGGCACATAATTCCTATTGGAAACAATAAGAACATCATTAATTATTCCCATAGGTTTCTTAATAGTGGAATCCGCAAGATGCAAATTTAAAGAACAATCATCAAGCTCATGGAACCCTAACAAATCACACAAAGTTTTTGGGATAGTGGAGACACTAGCACCCAAATCACACAAAGCATAGCATTCATGATCTTTTATTTTTATTTTTATAGTAGGTTCCCACTCATCATAAAGCTTTCTAGGTATAGAAACTTCCAATTCAAATTTTTCTTCATAAGATTGCATCAAAGCATCAACTATATGTTTAGTGAAAGCTTTATTTTGACTATAAGCATGCGGAGAATTTAGCACGGATTGCAACAAGGAAATACAATCAATCAAAGAGCAATTATCATAATTGAATCCCTTGAAATCTAAGGTAGTGGGTTCATCACTATGCAAAGTTTTAATCTCTTCGTTCCCACTTTTAGCAATTTTAGCATCAAGATCTAAAAGCTCCGAATCATTGGGACACCTTAAAGCAGAATCATCTCCAATCCTATTCTCATCAAGATTAATACTAGAAAACAAGGATCTAATAGGAGACACATCAATAACTTTCAGATCTTCATCTTTATTTTCATGATAACTAGAAGAACACAATTTAATATAATCTTCTCTTTTAGCACGCATTCTAGCGGTTCTTTCTTTGCATTCATCAATGGAAATTCTCATGGCTTTGAGAGACTCATTGATATCATGCTTAGGTGGGATAGATCTAAGTTTCAACGAATCAACATCAAGAGTAATTCTATCCACACTTCTAGCCAATTCATCAACCTTAAGCAATTTCTCTTGAAGCGTAGCATTGAAATTGTTTTGCGAGATCATAAAATACTTAACACTAGTTTCGAATTCAGAAGGCATCTTTCCATAAGAGTTGTTGTAGGAATTACCATAATTATTAGAGGAATTACTAGGAAAAGGCCTAGGATTAAAATTACCTCTATAAGCATTGTTACCAAAATTATTCCTACCAACAAAATTCACATCCAAAGATTCATTGTTATTCTCAATCAAAGTGGACAAAGGCATATCATTAGGATGAGAAGAAGCACTCTTAGCAGCAAACAATTTCATAAGTTCATCCATCTTTCCACTCAAAACACTAATTTCTTCGATAGTATGCACTTTTTTACTAGTAGATCTTTTAGTATGCCACTGCGAATAATTAACCGTAATATTATCTAGGAGTTTAGTAGCTTCTCCTAAGGCGGTTTCCATAAAAGTGCCTCCGGCGGCCGAATCTAAAAGTTTTCTATAAGAAAATTCAAGCCAGCATAAAAGTTTTGAATAATCATCCATAGATTCAAACCATGTGTAGGACAATTACGTATCATCGGTTTCATTCTCTCCCAATCTTGTGCAACATGCTCATGATATAGTTGCTTAAAATTCATAATATCGTTTCTAATAGAGATGATCTTAGCAGGAGGGAAATACTTAGAGATAAAAGCATCTTTGCACTTATACCACGAATCAATACTATTTCTAGGCAAAGAGGAGAACCAAGTTTTAGCATGATCCCTAAGTGAAAACGGAAATAACTTTAATTTAACAATATCGTTATCCGTATCCTTTTTCTCTTGCATATCACACAAATAAACAAAGTTGTTAAGATGGGTAGCGGCATCTTCGCTAGGAAGGCCGGCGAATTGATCTTTCATGACAAGTTTCAACAAAGCAACATTGATCTCACAAGATTAAGCATCGGTAATAGTAGCAATCGGAGTGCTAATAAAGTCATTGTTGTTGGTATTGGAGAAGTCACACAATTTGGTATAGTTCTGAACCATAGTGACAAGCAAGCAATCCAACACACACAAGCGAACAAGAAGCAAGTGAACGATAAACACACGGCGGAAGAAGGGCGAATAAAACAGCAAGGGTGAAGTGGGGGAGAGGAAAACGAGAGGCAAATAAATGTAATGCGAAAGATAAGGGTTTGTGATAGGTACTTGGTATATGACTTTTGCGTAAGCCTCCCCGGCAACGGCGCCAGAAATTCTTCTTGCTACCTCTTGAGCTTGCGTTGTATTCCCTCGAAGAGGAAAGGGAGATGCAGCACAGTAGCATAAGTATTTCCCTTAGTTTTTGAGAACCAAGGTATCAATCCAGTAGGAGACCACGCCCGAGTCCCTCGCACCTGCACAAACAAATAAGAACTTCGCAGCCAACGCGATAAGGGGTTGTCAATCCCTTTATGGTCGCTTACGAGAGTGAGATCTGATAGAGATGATAGTTTACATTTTTGGTATTTTTGGTCTAATAAAACAGCAAATAAAAGCGGTAAAGTAAAGTAGATGTAGATTGATATGTTGAGAATAGACCCGGGGGCCATAGTTTTCTCTACTGGCTTCTCTCATGATAGCGATATTCTACAGCGGGTAAACAAATTACTGTCGAGCAATTGATAGAAAAGCGAATAATTATGAGACTATCTAGGCATGATCATTGTATATAGGCATCACGTCCGAGACAAGTAGACCGACTCCTGCCTGCATCTACTATTACTCCACACATCGACCACTATCCAGGATGCATCTAGTGTATTGAGTTCATACGAACAGAGTAACGCCTTAAGCAAGATGACATGATGTAGAGGGATAAACTCAAGCAATATGATGTAAACCCCATCTTTTTATCCTCGATGGAAACAATACAATACGTGCCTTGCTGCCCCTTCTGTCACTGGGAAAGGGCACCGCAAGATTGAACCCAAAGCCAAACACTTCTCCCATTGCAAGAACTATAGATCTAGTAGGCCAAACCAAACCAATAATTCGAAGCGACTTGCAAGGATATTTTGAGCACACATTAAAATGTTCAGAGAAGAACCAAATATCTTTCATAGATAACCTTGATCATAAACTCACAATTCATCGGATCTCGACAAACACACCGCAAAAAGAGATTACATCGAATAGATCTCCTCGAAGACCGAGGAGAACTTTGTATTGAGATCCAGAGAGAGAGAAGAAGCCATCTAGATACTAGCTATGGACCCGAAGGTCAGTGGTAAACTACTCACAACTCATGGTGAGGGCGATGATGATGATGATGATGAAGGCCTCCGTGATGGATCCCCCTTCGGTGGAGCTCCGGAACAGGCTCCAAGAAGGGATCTCCACGGGAATAGAAGCTACGACAGTGGAATTAGGGTTTTCTCTCTGCGTATGGAGTTTCTGGGGTACGTGGATATATATATAAGAAGAAGGAGGGCACCGGGGGCCACACGATGGAGCCTCGAGGCAGGGGGCGCGCCCTGGGAAGGGGGGCGCGCCCCACCCTCGAGGGCAGCCCCTCTGTCCCCTGACTTGGTCCTGAAGTTTCCTGTGCGTGATTTTCTCCAAAAATATCTCTCGCAAAGGTTTCATTCCGTTTGGACTCCGTTTGATATTCTTTTTCTGCAAAACCCTGAAATAGGCAAAAAAAACAGCAATCTGGACTAGGCCTTTGGGTTAATAGGTTAGTCCAAAAACTGATATAAAAGTGAATGATAAAGCCCATTAAACATCCAAGACTTCATAAATAATAGCATGGAACATTCAAAAATTATAGATACGTTGGAGACGTATCATAAACTGTTGCCTGAATTTGACGACAAGGCCACTGGTCCCATACCGCCAAAGAATAACACTGCCAATAAGCCGGACCGACCACCTTGCAGATGGGACAGAGTTGCAAGCAACGTCGTATACAAGCCCGCACCACCACCACGTAAAGGAAAGGAGGATGCGGCTCAAGTCCGGAAACACGATATGCGTGAGGACCTGAACAAAAAAGCTAGCAAGACTAGGTCTATCTACGGACCTAGAGACCGGGCTCCTGCACAGGACGGGGGCTACCAAGCCAATCGCGCTGGTAATATACCAGCTCGGGGTCAATACCGAACATCACAACCATCTGACATACGCCATGACATAGCAAAATACGGAGGCGCCGCACATCCTCTATGCTTCACCGATGAGGTGCTGGATCATGATTTTCCAGAAGGGTTTAAAACCGTTAACATCGAAGCGTACGATGGAATGACGGATCCTGCCATCTGGATAGAAGACTTTATTCTTCACATCCACATGGCTCAAGGATATGATCTCCACGCCATTAAATATCTACCCCTCAAGCTGAAAGGACCAGCTCGGCACTGGCTAAACAACCTCCCAGAGAACTCCATTGGGAGTTGGGAAGAACTTGAGGACGCTTTTCGGGCCAATTTTCAAGGGACCAATGTCCGGCCCCCGGACGCTGACGATTTAAGTCACATCATCCAACAACCTGGGGAGTCAGCCCGCAAGCTTTGGAATCTGTTTCTCACTAAGAAGAACCAAATCATCGACTGTCCAGACGCTGAAGCCTTAGCGGCATTCAAGCAGAGTGTCCGGGACGAATGGCTAGCCAGACACCTTGGACAGGAAAAATCGAGGACAATGGCAGCCCTAACTACACTCATGACTCACTTTTGCGCAAGTGAGGATAGCTGGTTGGCTCGTAGCAGCACCAGCGACCCTGGAACATCTGAAGTCAGGGACGACAATGGAAAGCCATGACGTAACAAAAACAAACGTCGAAACAATGCTGGAAGCCTAGATGATACAGCGGTAAACGCTCAATTTAGTGGCTCCAGACCCAGTCAACGAAAGAAGCCATTTAAAGGCAATAAAGATGGTGCATCTAGTCTGGACAAAATATTAGATAGGCCCTGCCAAATCCATGGCACCCCAGAGAAACCTGCAAACCATACCAACCGTAATTGTTGGGTCTTGAAGCAGGTCGGCAAGCTCAATGCCGAACACAAGGGGAAGGAGCCTCAGAGCGAAGATGAGGACGAACCTCTCCAGCCGAATACAGGGGGGCAGAAGAAATTTCCACCGGAGGTTAAAATAGTGAACATGATATATGCCACTCATATCCCAAAAAGGGAGCACAAGCGCGCACTCCGAGATGTCTGCGCCGTTGAGCCTGTTGCCCCCAAATTCAACGCATGGTTGGCATGTCCGATCACTTTCGATCGCAGGGATCATCTGATTAGTATTTTCATGGTGGTTCGGCTGCCTTAGTGCTCGACCCAATAATCGATGGATACCATCTCACCCGAGTCCTCATGGACGGCGGCATCAGTCTTAATCTGATATATCAGGACACTGTTCGCAAGATGGGGATAGACCCGTCAAGAATCAAGCCAAGCAGCACGACCTTTAAAGGAGTGATACCGGGCGTAGAAGCCCGCTGCACGGGCTCTTTAACATTGGAGGTCGTATTCGGCTCTCCTGATAACTTTTGAAGCGAAGAGTTAATCTTGTACATAGCTCCATTCCGAAGTGTCTATCACGCTCTACTCGGCAGAACGGCCTTCGCCCGCTTTAATGCAGTCACGCATTATGCTTATCTAAAGCTTAAAATGCCTGTACCACGTGGCGTCATCACGGTCAATGGAAATATGGAGTGATCTCTCCGTACGGAGGAGGACACTACGGCCTTAGCAGCCGAAGTCCAAAACGGCCAATTCAAACCGGATAATTTGTCGGTCGCGGACATAACTATACGTGTACGGCACACGCCTCAGTGCAACAGCTCAGATGAACCTGAGCTAGATTAACAGCTACGCCCCCATCGACTGACCCATAAGGTGGTAGCACATGTACCTCGAGTGCATAATTATGCCTTAAAAATCCCTTGGGCGGCGCTGGGGGCACACTGCATATAGTCCATAGTTTGGCTTGACCCTATTCGGACTCCAAACTTATCCTTTTAGGATCATTAAACGAACCAATCTTGTCATGGCCACACTGGATTTCTTTTTCTTTTCCAGGTTTCCTTTTCTTTTTACAAACGGCCATCATACTCCAACCCCTTCAAGGATACATTACAGAGGAGGAAATGAAGCAGACGTGCAGCAGGGACCCGGACTAAGGTTTCTTTTTATATTAAGACCATGTGTAAACCTTTGTTTCTCTTTCTTATTATATACTTTTCCGGCATGTAAAATTTCCAAGAAAGTTATTGGCATTTGCTACTTCTCGAGCTTGCGCTGTATTCCCTCGAAGAGGAAAGGGTGATGCAGCACAGTAGCGTAAGTATTTCCCTCAGTTTTTGAGAACCAAGGTATCAATCCAGTAGGAGACCACGCGCGAGTCCCTCGCACCTGCACAAACAAATAAGAACTTCGCAGCCAACGCGATAAGGGGTTGTCAATCCCTTTACGGTCACTTACGAAAGTGAGATCTGATAGAGATGATAGTTTGATATTTTTGGTATTTTTGGTTATAAGAACAGAAAGTAAAAGCGGAAAAGTAAAGTAGATTGTAGATTGATATGTTTTGAATAGACCCGGGGGCCATAGTTTTCTCTAGTGGCTTTTCTCATGATAGCGATATTCTACGGCGGGTAAACAAATTACTGTCGAGCAATTGATAGAAAAGCGAATAATTATGAGACTATCTAGGCATGATCATTATATATAGGCATCACGTCCGAGACAAGTAGACCGAAACGATTCTGCATCTACTACTATTACTCCACACATCGACCGCTATCCAGCATGCATCTAGAGTATTAAGTTCATAAGAAGCAAGATGACATGATGTAGAGGGATAAACTCAAACATACTGATATAAACCCCATCTTTTTATCCTCGATGGCAACAATACAATACGTGCCTTGCTGCCCCTACTGTCACTGGGAAAGGACACCGCAAGATTGAACCCAAAGCCAAGCACTTCTCCCATTGCAAGAACTATAGATCTAGTAGGCCAAACCAAACCAATAATTCGAAGAGACTTGCAAGGATATTATAATCATACATAAAGAGTTTAGAAAAGAACCAAATATTTCTCAAAGATAATCTTGATCATAAACCCACAATTCATCGGATCTCGACAGACACACCGCAAAAAGAGATTACATCGAATAGATCTCCTCGAAGACCGAGGAGAACTTGGTATTGAGATCCAAAGAGAGAGAAGAAGCCATATAGATACTAGCTATGGACCCGAAGGTCTGTGTAAACTACTCACAACTCATGGTGAGGCGATAATGATGATGTAGAAGCACTCTGTGGTAGATCCCCCCTCCGGCGGAGCTCCGGAACAGGCCCCAAGATGGGATCTCACGGGAATAGAAGGTTGCGGCAGTGGAACTAGGGTTTTCTCTATTGTTCTGATGGTTTCGGGGTATGTAGGTATATATAGGAGGAAGGAGGGCACCGGGGGCCAGACGGGGTGCCCACGAGGCAGGGGGCGCGCCCTATAGGGGGGCGCCCCCCACCCTCGTGGATGCCACATCAGCCCTACTCCGTGGTTCTCAAGTCTCTCGTGTCTATTTTGCTCCAAAAATATATATCCAGAAGTTTCATTCCGTTTGGACTCCGTTTGATATTCATTTTCTGTAAAACCCCGAAACAGGCAAAAAACTGCAATCTGGACTAGGCCTTTGGGTTAGTAGGTTAGTCCCAAAAACAATATAAAAGTGTATAACAAAGCCCATTAAACATCCAAAACATCATAAATAATAGCATGGAACAATCAAAAATTATAGATACGTTGGAGACGTATCAAGCATCTCCAAGCTTAATTCCTGCTCGTCCTCGAGTAGGTAAATGATAAAAACAGAATTTTTGATGTGGAATGCTAACCAACATAGTTTTTCAATGTAATTCTCTTAATTGTGGCATGAATGTTCAGATCTGAAAGATTCAAGACAAAAGTCTATATTGACATAAGAAATAATAATACTTCAAGCATACTAACAAAGCAATCATGTCTTCTCAAAATACTATGGCCAAAGAAAGTTATCCCTACAAAATCATATAGTCTCGCTATGCTCCCTCTTCATCACACAAAATATTCATATCATGCACAACCCCGGTTTCAGCCAAGCACTTCTTTTCATACTCTATTCTTTCAAACCTTTCAACTTTCACGCAATACATGAGCATGAGCCATGGATATAGCACTATGTGGAATAGAGAGGTGGTTGTGGAGAAGACAAAAAGGAGGGAGATAGTCTCACATCAACTAGGCATATCAATGGGCTATGGAGATACCCATCAATAGATATCAATGTGAGTGAGTAGGGATTGCCATGCAACAGATGCACTAGAGCTAAAAATGTATGAAAGCTCAACAAAAGAATCTAAGTGGGTGTGCATCCAACTTGCTTGCTCACGAAGACCTAGGGCATTTGAGGAAGCCCATCGTTGGAATATACAAGCCAAGTTCTATAATGTAAATTCCCACTAGTATATGAAAGTGACTAAACATGAGACTCTCTATCATGAAGAACATGGTGCTACTTTGAAGCACAAGTGTGGAAAAGATAGTAGCAATTGTCCCTTTTTTTTCTTTTTTTTTTCTTTTTCTTTTTTTTTCTTTTTTTTTCTTTTTTTTCTTTCGAGGGGCCTTTTCTTTTGTTTGTCCTTTCCTCACATGGGACAATGCTCTAATAATGATGATCATCAGACTTCTATTGATTTACAACTCGATATTACAACTCGATACTAGAACAAAGTATGACCTATATGAATGCCTCCGGTGGTGTACCGGGATGTGCAATGAATGAAGAGTTACATGTATGAAAAATTATGCATGGTGGCCTAGCCACAAATACGATGTCAACTACATGATCATGCATGGCAATATGAAAATATGAAGCGTGTCATATGAACGGAACGGTGGAAAGTTGCATGGCAATATATCTCTGAATGGCTATGGAAATGCCATGATAGGAAGGTATGGTGGCTGTTTTGAGGAAAGTATATGGTGGCTGTTTTGAGGAAGGATATATAGTGGCTGTTTTGAGTAAGGATATATAGTGGGTGTATAGTACCGACGAAAGTTATGCGGTACAAGAGAGGCTAGCAATGGTGGAAGGGTGAGAGTGCGTAATATCCATCGACTCAACATTAGTCATAACAACTCATATACTTATTGCAAAAATTTACGAGTCATCAAAACAAAGCAATCCACACATGCTCCTAGGGGGGAGGTTGGTAGGAGTTAACCATCGCGCGCGCTCGACCTCCACACAAAGGATGACACTCTACAAATACCTCATGCTCTAACTTCGTCACACAGCGGTTCACCATACGTGCATGCTACGGGAATCACTAACTTTAACACAAGCATTTCTCAATTCCATAATAACTCCACTAGCATGACTCTAATATCACTATCCTCATATCTCAAAACAATTATCAAGCATCCAACTTCTCATCATATTCAATGCACTTAGTGTGAAAGTTTTTACTACATTGATCTTGGATGTCTATCATGTGAAGGCTAGTTTTATAGCCAAAGCACATTACCATGCTGTTTTAATAGACTCTCAAAAGTATATAAGTGAAGCATGAGAGATCAACAATTTCTACAAAATATAATTACCACCGTGCTCTAAAAGATATAAGTGAAGCACTAGAGCAAAAACTATTCAACTCAAAATATATAAGTGAAGCACATAGAGTGTTCTAACAATTCCTAGGCCATATTTAACTCTCTCAAAAAGGTGTGTCCAGAAAGGATAATTTTGGCAAACTAACAAGCAAAGACTCAAATTATACATGACACTCCAAGTAAAACACATATGATGTGGTGAATAAAAATATAGCTCCGAGTATAGTTACCAATAGATGAAGACGAAAGAGGGGATGCCTTCCCGGGGCATCCCCAAGCTTAGGCTTTTGGTTGTCCTTGAAATTTACCTTGGGTGCCTTGGGAATCCCCAAGCTTAGGCTCTTGCCACTCTTTGTTCCATAGTCCATCAAAGCAATACTCAAAACTTGAAAACTTCACAACACAAAACTTAGACAAAAATCACGTGAGCTCCGTTAGTATAAGAAAACAAACCACTACTCATAGGTACTGCAATGAATTCATTTTTTGTTTATATTGGTGTTAAACCTACTGTATTCCAACTTCTCTATGATTCATACTTCCCAATACTACTCATAGATGCATTGAAATAAGCAAACAACACACGAAAAACAGAATCTGTCAAAAACAGAACAGTATGTAGTAATCTGTAGCTTTCGCATACTTCTGTAACTCCAAAAAATTGAAATAAATTGTTAAACGTGAGGAATTTGTCTACTAATCATCTGCAAAAAGAATCAACTAAATAGCACACTCTAGTAAAATCTGGTGAACATTCTAGCGAGCGCTAACGATTCTGTTTTTCACAGCAATATCATATAAACTTCACACAAGTCTTCCCAAAGGTTCTACTTGGCACAAACACTAATTAAAACACAAAACCACATCTAAACAGAAGCTAGATGAAATATTTATTCCTAAATAGAAGCAAAAACAAAAAATATAAAATTGGGTTGCCTCCCAACAAGCTCTTTCTTCATAGCCATTAAGATAGGCTCGAGAATTCAATGATGCTCACATGGAAGATAAGAATTGAAGCACAAAGAGAGCATCATAAAGCATGTGAAAATCACCTCTAAGTCTAACATACTTCCTATGCATAGGCATTTTATAGGAAAACAAATTAGCAAGACAAGCAAGATCTAACATATGCAAGGAAGAAGAAAGAAACAATAGCAATCTCAACATAACGAGAGATAATTTAGTAACATGAAAATTTCTACAACCATATTTTCCTCTCTCATAATAATTGCATGTAGGATCATAAGCAAATTCAACAATATAGCTATCACATAACACATTCTCAACACGATCCACATGCATGCGAAGTTGACACTCTTCCAAAATAGTGGGATTAACATTAGCTAAAGTCATGACCTCTCCAAACCCACTTTTATCAAAAATTTCATAAAGATTGAACATTCTCCAAATACGTGGGATCTAAAGTTGACACTCTTCCAAACCCACTTTCAATATTATTGCCAACATTATTATCAATCTCATATATATCATGGGGCATAAATAAGTTTTCAAGATCGTAAGAAGCATCACCCCAATCATGATCATTGCAACAAGTAGTGGGCATAGCAAAATAAGCATCCCCAAGCTTAGGGTTTGGCATATCATTAGCACAATTGACATTAATAGAATTTATAATAACATCATTGCAATCATGCTTTTTATTTAAGGGGCTAACATGAATCACTTTTTCTTTTAACAATTCCTCACATTTTTCAGATTCATGAAATTCAAGAAAAACCCCATAAAGATAATCTAGTCCACGCAACTCACTAGCAATTGGTTCAACATAATTGGATCTCTTAAAAAGATTAGCAAGTGGTTGAGGATCCATAATTTAGCAAGCGAAGATGCAAGCTAATAGAGGGCACATAGCAACACAAGCAAACAGAAAGGCGAATGGTAAACACACGACAGAAGAAGGGCAAATAAAATGGCAAGGGTGAAGTGGGGGAGAGGAAAACGAGAGGCAAATAAATGTAATGCGAAGGATAAGGGTTTGTGATAGGTACTTGGTAAATGACTTTTGCGTAAGCCTCCCCAGCAACGGCGCCAGAAATTTTTCTTGCTACTTCTCAATCTTGCGTTGTATTCCCTCGAAGATGAAAGGGTGATGCAACACAGTAGCGTAAGTATTTCCCTCAGTTTTTGAGAACCAAGGTATCAATCCAATAGGAGACCATGCACGAGTCCCTCGCACCTGCACAAACAAATAAGAACTTCGCAGCCAACGCGATAAGGGGTTGTCAATCCCTTTACGGTCACATACGAAAGTGAGATCCGATAGAGATGATAGTTTGGTATTTTTGGTATTTTTGGTTATAAGAACAGAAAGTAAAAGCGGAAAAGTAAAGTAGATTGTAGATTGTTATGTTGAGAACAGACCCGGGGGCCATAGTTTTCTCTAGTGGCTTCTCTCATGATAGCGATATTCTACGGCGGGTAAACAAATTACTGTCGAGCAATTGATAGAAAAGCGAATAATTATGAGACTATCTAGGCATGATCATTATATATAGGCATCACGTCCCAGACAAGTAGACCAAAACGATTCTGCATCTACTACTATTACTCCACACATCGACCGCTATCCAGCATGCATCTAGAGTATTAAGTTCATAAGAACAGAGTAATGCCTTAAGCAAGATGGCATGATGTAGAGGGATAAACTCAAACATAGTGATATAAAACCCATCTTTTTATCCTCGATGGCAACAATACAATATGTGCCTTGCTGCCCCTACTGTCACTAGGAAAGGACACCGCAAGATTGAACCCAAAGCCAAGCACTTCTCCCATTGCAAGAACTATAGATCTAGTAGGCCAAACCAAACCAATAATTCGAAGAGACTTGCAAGGATATTATAATCATACATAAAGAGTTCAGAAAAGAACCAAATATTTCTCAATAATAATCTTGATCATAAACCGACAATTCAACGGATCTTGACAAACACACCACAAAAAGAGATTACATCGAATAGATCTCCTCGAAGACTGAGGAGAACTTGGTATTGAGATCCAAAGAGAGAGAGAAGAAGCCATCTAGATACTAGCTATGGACCGGAAGGTCTGTGGTAAACTACTCACAACTCATGGTGAGGCGATGATGATGATGTAGAAGCACTCCGTGGTAGATCCCCCCTCCGGCGGAGCTCCGGAACAGGCCCCAAGATGGGATCTCACGGGAACATAAGGTTGCGGTGGTGGAACTAGGGTTTTCTCTGTTGTTCTGATGGTTTTGGGGTACGTAGGTATATATAGGAGGAAGGAGGGCACCGGGGGCCAAACGGGATGCCCACGAAGCAGGGGGCGCGCCCCCCACCCTCGTGGATGCCATGTCAGCCCTACTCCGTGGTTCTCAAGTATCCCGTGCGTATTTTGCTCCAAAAATATCTCTCCAGAAGTTTCATTCCGTTTGGACTCCGTTTGATATTGTTTTTCTGTAAAACCCTGAAATAGGCAAAAACAACAATCTGGACTGGGCCTTTGGGTTAGTAGGTTTGTCCCAAAAATAATATAAAAGTGTATAACAAAGCCCATTAAACATCCAAAACATCATAAATAATAGCATGGAACAATCAAAAATTATAGATACGTTGGAGACGTATCAGCATTATCTGTCAGCTTACGGCTCGCTGTACTATAAAGGGATATTAATAGAGCAGCTTGATTCGCATTATGTTTGGAGTTTTATTCACTCACCATAAATGTTCTCTCCCCACATCAGATTGCCACATGTGCCTTGTCAATAAGGGTCCATTACCAGGGGTTGTATTCAGCCCGGTATATGTCAAAAAGACCGAACACGTATAGGGAGTGTTCGGTGCTACTTCTCGAGCTTGCGTTGTATTCGCTCGAAGAGGAAAGGGAGATGGAACACAGTAGCGTAAGTATTTCCCTCAGTTTTTGAGAACCAAGGTATCAATCCAGTAGGAGACCACGCGCGAGTCCCTCGCACCTACACAACCAAATAAGAACTTCGCAGCCAACGCGATAAGGGGTTGTCAATCCCTTTACGGTCACTTACGGAAGTGAGATCTGATAGAGATGATAGTTTATATTTTTGGTATTTTTGTTTATAAGAACAGAAAGTAAACGCGGTAAAAGTAAAGTAGATGTAAATTGATATGTTGAGAATAGACCCGGGGGCCATAGTGTTCTCTAGTGGCTTCTCTCATGATAGCGATATTCTACGGCGGGTAAACAAATTACTGTCGAGCAATTGATAGAAAAGCGAATAATTATGAGACTATCTAGGCATGACTATTGTATATAGGCATCACGTCCGAGACAAGTAGACGGACTCCTGCCTGCATCTACTACTATTACTCCACACATCGACCGCTATCCAGCATGCATCTAGTGTATTGAGTTCATAAGAACACAGTAACGCCTTAAGCAAGATGACATGATGTAGAGGGATAAACTCAAGCAATATGATATAAACCCCATCTTTTTATCCTCGATGGCAACAATACAATACATGCCTTGCTGCCCCTACTGTCACTGGGAAAGGACACCGCAAGATTGAACCCAAAGCCAAGCACTTCTCCCATTGCAAGAACTATAGATCTAGTAGGCCAACCCTAACCAATAACTCGAAGAGACTTGCAAGAATATTATGAGCACACATACAAAGTTCAGAGAAGAACCAAATATTTCTCATAGATAATCTTGATCATAAACCCACAATTCATCGGATCTCGATAAACACACCGCAAAAAGAGATTACATCGAATTGATCTCCTCGAAGACCGAGGAGAACTTTGTATTGAGATCCAGAGAGAGAGAAGAAGCCATATAGATACTTGCTATGGACCCGAAGGTCTGTGGTAAACTACTCACAACTCATGGTGAGGGCGATGATGATGATGATGAAGAACTCCATGATGGATGCCCCTCCGGTGGAGCTCCGGAACAGGCTCCAAGATGGGATATCACGGGAACAGAAGGTTAGGGCGGTGGAATTAGGGATTTCTATCTGTTGTCGAAGGTTTCGGGGTACGTAGACTTATATAGCAGGAAGGAGGACACCGGGGGGTGCTCGAGGGGCCCACGAGGCAGCGGCGCACCCTAGGAAGGGGGGCGGGCCCCCCACCCTCATGGACACCCCGAGGCTTCCGTGACGTGGTTCTCAAGTCCCCCGTGTGTGATTTTCTCCAAAAATATCTCTTGCGAAGGTTTCATTTCCGTTTGGACTCCGTTTGATATTCTTTTTCTACAAAACCCTGAAACAGGCAAAAAACAGCAATCTAGACTGGGCCTTTCGGTTAGTAGGTTAGTCCCAAAAAAGATATAAAAGTGTAAGATAAAGCCCATTAAACATCCAAGACTTCATAAATAATAGGATGGAACAATCAAAAATTATAGATACGTTGGAGACGTATCAAGCATCCCCAAGCTTAATTCATGCTCGTCCTCGAGTAGGTAAATGATAAAGAAAGAATTTTTTATGTGGAATGCTAACCAACATAGTTTTTCAATGTAATTCTCTTAATTGTGGCATGAATGTTCAGATCTGAAAGATTCAAGATAAAAGTCTATATTGACATAAGAAATAATAATACTTCAAGCATACTAACAAAGCAATCATGACTTCTCAAAATACTATGGCTAAATAAAGTTATCCCTACAAAATCATATAGACTGGCTATGCTCCCACTACATCACACAAAATATTCATAATATGCACTACCTCGATTTCAGCCAAGCACTTGTTTTCATACTCTATTCTTTCAAACCTTTCAACTTTCACGCAATACATGAGCGTGAGCCATGGACATAGCACTATAGGTGGAATAGAGGTGGTTGTGGAGAAGACAAAAAGGAGGGAGACAGTCTCACATCGACTAGGCGTATCCACGGGCTATGGAGATGCCCATGAATAGATATCAATGTGAGTGAGTTGGGATTGCCATGCAATGGATGCACTAGAGCTAAATATGAATGAAATCTCAACAAAAGAAACTAGTGGGTGTGCATCCAACTTGCTTGCTCATGAAGACCTAGGGCATTTGAGGAAGCCCATCATTGGAATATACAAGCCAAGTTCTATAATGAAAATTCCCACTAGTATATGAAAGTGACTAAACATGAGACTCTCTACAATGAAGAACATGGTGCTACTTTGAAGCACAAGTGTGGAAAAAAGATAGTAGCAATTGTCCCTTTTTTCTTTTCTTTTTTTTGGGCCTTTCTTTTTTTTCTTTGGCCTTTTTTTGCGGAGGGGCTTTATAGATTTAGCCTTTCCTCCCATGGGACAATGCTCTAATAATGATGACCATCACACTTTGATTACAACTCGATATTACAACTCGATACTACAACAAAGTATGACTCTATATGAATGCCTCCGGCGGTGTACCGTTATGTGCAATGAAACAAGAGTGACATGTATGAAAAATTATGCATGGTGGCTTTGCCACAAATACGATGTCAACTACATGACCATGCATGGCAATATGACAATATGATGCGTGTCATATGAACGGAATGGTGGAAAGTTGCATGGCAATATATCTCGGAATGGCTATGAAAATGCCATGATAGGTAGGTATGGTGGCTGTTTTGAGGAATAATACGGTGGTTGTTTTGAGGAAGGATATATAGTGGGTTCACGGTACCGGCAAAAGTTGTGCGGTACAAGAGAGGCTAGCAATGGTGGAAGGGTGAGAGTGTGTATAATCCATGGACTCAACATTAGTCATAAGAACTCATATACTTATTGCAAAAATCTACAAGTCATGAAAACAAAGCAATCAACGCATGCTTCTAGGGGGGAGGTTGGTAGGAGTTAACCATCGCGCGCCCCCGACCTCCACACAAAGGTTGGCGCTTTACAAATACATCATGCTCTAACTTCGTCACATAGTTGTTCACCATACGTGCATGTTACGGGAATCACTAACCTTAACACAAGTATTTCTCAATTTCATAATAACTGCATTAGCATGACTCTAATATCACTATCCTCATATCTCAATACAATTATCAAGCATCCAACATCTCATTCTATTCAATGCACTTAGTGTGAATTTTTTTACTACATTGACATTGGATGTCTATCATGTGAAGACTAGTTTTTATAGCCTAAACACGTTACCATGCTGTTTTAATAGACTCTCAAATATATATAAGTGAAGCATGAGAGTTCAACAATTTCTACAAAATATAACCACCACCGTGCTCTAAAAGATGTAAGTGAAGCACTAGAGCAAAAACTATTCAACTCAAAAGATATAAGTGATGCACATAGAGTGTTCTAACAATTCCTAGGCCATATTTAACTCTCTCAAATAGGTGTGTCCAGCAAGTATGATTGTGAAAAACTAACAAGCAAAGACTCAAATTATGCAAGACACTCCAAGCAAAACACATATCATGTGGTGAATAAAAATATAGCTCCAAGTATAGTTACCGATGGATGAAGACGAAAGAGGGGATGCCTTCCCGGGGCATCCCCAAGCTTAGGCTTTTGATTATCCTTGAATTTTACTTGGGGTGCCATGGGCATCCCCAAGCTTAGGCCTTTGCTACCCTTTGTTCCAGAGTCTATCAAAGCAATACTCAAAACTTGAAAACTTCACAACACAAAACTTAGACAAAAATTCTCGTGAGCTCCGTTAGTATAAGAAAGCAAAACACTACTCAAAGGTACGGCAATGAATTCATTCTTTGTTTATATTGGTGTTAAACCTACTGCATTCCAACTTATCTATGGTTCATACCTCCAAATATTACTCATAGATGCATTGAAATAAGCAAACAACACACGAAAAACAGAATCTGTCAAAAACTGAACAGTCTGTAGTAATCTGCAGGTTTCGCATACTTATGTAACTCCAAAAAAATCAAACTAAATTTGAAAATGTGAGGAATTTGTCTACCAATCATCTTCAAAAACAATCAACTAAGTAGCATGCTCCAGTAAAATCTGACGACCACTTTAGCGAGCGCTAACGATTCTGTTTTTCACAGCAAGATCACATAAACTTCACACACATCTTCCCAAAGGTTCTACTTGGCACAAACAATAAACAAAACATGAAACCACATCTAAACAGAGGCTAGATGCAATATTTATTCCCTAACAGAAACAAAAATATAAAATATAAAATTGGGTTGCCTCCCAACAAGCGCTATCGTTTAACGCCCCTAGCTATTCACAATACAAGATAAATCTAGGTATTGCCATCTTTGGGAAGCAATCCATAAGTGGCTCTCGTGATAGATTCATATGGTAATTTGATTTTCTTTCTAGGAAAGTGTTCCATGCCTTTCCTTAACGGAAATTGGAATCTAATATTTCCTTCCTTCAAATATATAATTGCACCAATCGTTCTAAGGAAAGGTCTACCAAGAATAATAGGACATGAAGGATTGCAATATATATCAAGAACAATGAAATCTACGGGCACATAATTCCTATTGGCAAAAATAAGAACATCATTAATCCTTCCCATAGGTTTCTTAATAGTGGAATCCGCAAGATGCAAATTTAAAGAACAATCATCAAGTTCATGGAACCCTAGCAAATCACACAAAGTTTTTGGGATAGTGGAGACACTTGCACCCAAATCACACAAAGCATAGCATTCATGATCTTTTATTTTTATTTTGATAGTAGGTTCACACTCATCATAAAGCTTTCTAGGGATAGAAACTTCTAGCTCAAGTTTTTCTTCATAAGATTGCATCAAAGCATCAACCATGTGTTTGGTGAAAGCTTTATTTTGACTATAAGCATGCGGAGAATTTAGTACGGATCAAAACAAGGAAATACAATCAATCAAAGAGCAATTATCATATTTGAATCCTTTGAAATCCAAAGTAGTGGGTTCATCTCTATGCAAAGTTTTAATCTCTTCACTCCCACTTTTAACAATTTTAGCATCAAGATCTAAAAACTCCGAATCATTGGGACACCTTAAAGCAGAATCATCTCCAATCCTATTTTCATCAAGATTTATACTAGAAAACAAGGATCTAATAGGGGACACATCAATAACTTTCAGATCTTCATTTTTATTTCCATGGTAACTAGAAGAACACGCTTTAATATAATCCTCTCTTTTAGCACGCATCCTAGCAGTTCTTTCTTTGCATTCATCAATGGAAATTCTCATGGCTTTGAGAGAATCATTGATATCATGCTTAGGTGGGATATATCTAAGTTTCAAAGAATCAACATCAAGAGTAATTCTATCCATACTTCTAGCTTCATCAATCTTAAGCAATTTATCTTCAAGCATAGCATTGAAATTCTTTTGCGAGATCATAAACTCCTTAACACTAGTTTCAAATTCAGAAGGCATCTTTCCATAAGAGTTGTTGTAGGAAATACCATAATTATTAGAGCAATTACTAGGAAAAGGCCTAGGACTAAAATTACCTCTATAAGCATTGTTACCAAAATTATTCCTACCAACAAAATTCACATCCAAAGATTCACTGCTATTTTCAATCAAAGTGGACAAAGGTATATCATTAGGATCAGAAGAAGCACTCTTAGGAGCAAATAATTTCGTAAGTTTATCCATCTTTCCACTCAAAACACTAATTTCTTTGATAGCATGCACTTTTTTACTAGTAGATCTTTCGGTGTGCCATTGAGAATAATTAACCATAATATTATCTAGGAGTTTGGTAGCTTCTCCTAAGGTAGTTTCCATGAAAGTGCCTCCTGCGGCCGAATCTAAAAGATTTCTAGAAGCAAAATTCTAGCCAGCATAAAAGTTCTGAATAATCATCCATAGATTCAAACCATGCGTAGGGCAATTACGTATCATTAGTTTCATTCTCTCCCAAGCTTGTGCAACATTCTCATTATCTAGTTGCTTAAAATTCATAATATCGTTCCTAAGAGAGATGATCTTAGCAGGAGGGAAATACTTAGAGATAAAAGCATCTTTGCACTTATTCCACGAATCAATACTATTTCTAGGCAAAGAGGAAAACCAAGTTTTAGCACGATCTCTAAGTGAAAACGGAAATAACTTCAATTTAACAATATCGTTATTCGTGTCCCTTTTCTTTTGCATATCACACAAATCAAGAAAGTTGTTTAGATGGGTAGCGGCATCTTCACTAGGAAGGCCAGAGAATTGATCTTTCATGACAAGATTCAACAAAGCAACATTGATCTCACAAAATTCAGCATCGGTAATAGGAGCAATTGGAGTGCTAATAAAATCACTGTTGTTGGTATTGGAGAAGTCACACAATTTGGTATTGTTCTGAGCCATAGTGACAAGCAAGCAATCCAACACACACAAGAAAACAAGAAGCAAGCGAACAATAAACACTCGGCGGAAGAAGGGAAAATAAAACGGCAAGGGTGAAGTGGGGGAGAGGAAAACGAGAGGCAAATAAATGTAATGCGAAGGATAAGGGTTTGTGATAGGTACTTGGTATATGACTTTTGCATAAGCCTCCCCGGCAACGGCGCCAGAAATTCTTCTTCCTACTTCTCGAGCTTGCGTTGTATTCCCTTGAAGAGGAAAGGGAGATGCAGCACAGTAGCGTAAGTATTTCCCTTAGTTTTTGAGAACCAAGGTATCAATCCAGTAGGAGACCACGCGCGAGTCCCTCGCACCTGCACAAACAAATAAGAACTTCGCAGCCAACGCGATAAGTGGTTGTCAATCCCTTTACGGTCACTTACGGAAGTGAGATTTGATAGAGATGATAGTTTATATTTTTGGTATTTTTTTATAAGAACAGAAAGTAAAAGCGGTAAAAGTAAAGTAGATGTAGATTGATATGTTGAGAATAGACCCGGGGGGCATGGTGTTCTCTAGTGGCTTCTCTCATGATAGCGATATTCTACGGCGGGTAAACAAATTACTGTCGAGCAATTGATAGAAAATCGAATAATTATGAGACTATCTAGGCATGATCATTTTATATAGGCATCACGTCTGAGACAAGTAGACCGACTCCTGCCTGCATCTACTACTATTACTCCACACATCGGCCGCTATCCAGCATGTATCTAGTGTATTGAGTTCATAAGAACACAGTAACGCCTTAAGCAAGATGACATGATGTAGAGGGATAAACTCAAGCAATATGATGTAAACCCCATCTCTTTATCTTCGATGGCAACAATACAATACTTGCCTTGCTGTCCCTACTGTCACAGGAAAGGACACCGCAAGATTGAACCCAAAGCCAAGCACTTCTCCCATTGCAAGAACTATATAACTAGTAGGCCAAACCTAACCAATAATTCAAAGAGACTTGCAAGGATATTATGAGCACACATAAAAATTTCAGAGAAGAACCAAATATTTCTCATTGATAATCTTGATCATAAACCCACAATTCATCGGATCTCGACAAACACACCGCAAAAAGAGATTACATCGAATAGATCTCCTCAAAGAACGAGGAGAACTTTGTATTGAGATCCAGAGAGAGAGAAGAAGCCATATAGATACTAGCTATGGACCCGAAGGTCTGTGGTAAACTACTCACAACTCATGGTGAGGGCGATGATGTTGATGATGAAGAACTCCGTGATGGATCCCCCTCCGGTGGAGCTCCGGAACAGGCTCCAAGATGGGATCTCACGGGAACAGACGGCTACGGCGATGGAATTAGGGTTTTCTCTCTGTTGTCGAAGGTTTCGGGGTACGTAGACTTATATAGGAGGAAGGAGGACACTGGGGGGTGCTCGAGGGGGGCCACGATGCAGGGGGTGCGCCCCCCACCCTCGTGGACACCCCGAGGCTTCCCTGACGTGGTTCTCAAGTCCCCTATGCGTGATTTTTTCCAAAAATATCTCTTGCGAAGGTTTCATTCCGTTTGGACTCCGTTTGATATTCTTTTTCTGCAAAACCCTGAAACAGGCAAAAAACAGCAATCTGGACTGGGCCTTTGGGTTAGTAGGTTAGTCCCAAAAATGATATAAAAGTGTAAGATAAAGCCCATTAAACATCCAACACTTCATAAATAATAGCATGGAACAATCAAAAATTATAGATACGTTGGAGACGTATCATTCGGTGTCCAGGATGTTTTTTATTATATGCATCAGTTGTGAATCCTGTCTTGGGTCAATAGTTGGGTTGCCCGACTCCTATGCTTACCCCTATGTTCCAGATTGTTTGGCTATGGTGTAAAGGGAGAATTACTGAGATTGTACTTCTAGCTCGTCCGGTCAAGTACCTCAGTAGAGAAAGCCGAAAACCGACCGTCATGACTTAGTTTTATACTACGATCGATAGAGATCTAGACCGTGTTATATGAAGGGTTGGTTTTTTCGCCCAGCGAGGTGCAATTGGATACCTTAAGTAAGGAATATCATATCCGCACCAGGGGCTAGTACCTAGCCCCAATTATCAAGCTCCTACGACTAAGTGAAAGCAATAATGCCGCATAGTCTGATTGCCTGGTTCGCTCCGCATACACCTCCTATACGGACCAAGACGTTGGATAAAGAGTGTACATGCATATGACCGAACACCCCAGTACTATGTACATGGGGGCTAAAGCCGACGACTGGAAACTTTCAGATTTAAATAAACATTCACACAGTAGGTAAAAGACGCTTATATAATAATAGCGCAAAAGCCATATACATCGGATTCATAATCCCAAGTCTTTACGTCCGGATACAATTACTCGAAGATAATGTCCTTCGAGCACTGGCCTGCTACAAGGAGGGCGCCTTCTATGATGTCCTCGAAGTACTTCTCCGGCTTGCGGTGCTCCTTGCCCGCGGGCGGCCCAGCGGTGGCTATATGCTCCGCCCTCATCTTTGCCCAGTGCACTTTCACACGAGCGAAGGCCATACGAGCACCTTCTATGGAGGCCGAACGCGTCAACGCGTCGACCCGCGGACTCGCCTCAACGAGCCGATTCACCAATCCGAAGTAGCTACTTGGGATTGGATCAGTGGGCCATAGTCGGACTATCAAGTCCTTCATGGCCGAACCCGCCATGTTGTGCAGCTCGACCAGTTGCTTCATTTGGTCGTTGAGGGGCACCGGATGTTTTGGCGCATAGAACTGCGACCAAAACAACTTCTCTGTGGCGTTCCCCTCCTGGGCTCGGAAGTACTGGGCAGCGTCAGCACTGCTCCTCAGAAGATCAGCAAACACGCCTAGAGAACTCCACAACCGTGTCAGCCCAAGATACTTCCGCCCTCCAAAGATGCTCTGTAAGAGAAAAATCTTACCAGATGCTATCTGTCGTGCCTGCTTGATTTCTTCATAGGCGTTGCGTGCCTCGCCTCGCGCATCCTGGGCAGACTTAACTGCTGCAGCAAGCTCGGACGGTTGTTCCGAAGCCTTCTTTTCCAATGCCTCACATTTGAGAATGGCATCGTTGAGCTCGACCTCGACTTCGGACACCCAAGCCCGATGCTTATCGCACTCAGCCTTTTCGGCCTCCAAGTCGGCAGCCGCTTTGTCAACAGCTACCTTGTTCGCTTCGGCCTCCTTCTTGGCCTTGGCAACCTCACCCTTGAGGGCCTCGAGCTTAGTGGCGCCAACTGTGTAATACAGAATACCATGTCAGAGTTTATAAACATACTCAGTCAATAAGTCTTCTTGACATCTTAATTTCTTAAAATCCGCATACCTTGCATTTCGTCTAAATGCTGATTGACGCGGTGGAGGTCTGCGTTGGCCAACAAGAGCTTCCGTTTTAGTTCGGCAACCTCCGCATATCGTGCTGTTGCCGCAACTAGTGAAGCCTGCACAACAGTTCAGCTTTGTAAGTATGCTATACTATGGATACTTCGTCTGATTCTCTTCAGAATCACACAAAGCATCAGGGGCTACTCGCTATGTATGTGCGTAAAAATAATAAAGTTCTATAAAGAACATTACATTGCTTACCTCAAAGCCAGTTAACAGGCTGTTGAAGGCTTCATTCAGTCCGCCCTTGACGGACTGAATCTTCTTCATCACCATACCCATCACGGTGCGGTGCTCTTCCATGATGGAAGCACTTTGCAGTGCTCCCTCCATAGGATCCGCGCTTCCGGATTGACTCCGGGCGCCGTCATGTCCGCCCCCTCCTGGGGGGGCTGGTCTTCGGACCTCGGAGCTGCTTTAGGCTCCGGGTCAATGTTCGCGAGGGCCCAGAATTGTTCGGGCCCCCCATCTTTGGTCTCCATGGGGGTTGTTTCCCCATGGTCTGCAGCAGCCGAGGTATTACCCCCGGTCACCCGATCATCTACCCTGCCCTCATCTCCTTAGGCAGAGGACACCCGCTGGGAGGACACTTCGGTGTCCCCGCCGATCAGGGGTGATGGAGCTCGGACCGATGGGTCACTCTCCGTCTCTCCAAGTTCTAGAGAGTTCCCCTCCGATAAGGAGGCGTCAGGGTGTCCTCCGGGAGGGCTGTAAGTCAGCAGGTGAGAAATACCAAGCAAGCATCGAAAAATGCTAAACAAATAAAGGTGCAGCAGTTAATTTGGACAAACTTATGATTCGAGCAGGGGTTTCTCCCTAGGCTTCACCATGAAACTATGTTCGAACGAATCCGAACTAGCAGTGAGGCTCATCTTCCTCCGGGGTGCGGCCATGCCTGCTTCAGTAGGGGCCGCCCTCTTCTTCCCCTGCCTTGCGTAGGGGGCTCTTCTTCTTTTTCCTCTTCTTCTTCTTCTTCTTCCTCATCATCATCTTCCTCCCCCTCTTCAGAGGAGAGAATGTTGATCTCCTCGAACTTCTTGTCCGCGGGGCGGGGGCTGTCTCCGGCCCCCTTGCTCTTCTTCTTGGGCTTCTTGGCCGGCGCCTTGTATGGCGCCGGGACCAGCATCGACGTTAGTTGAGCCGATTCTGGGTCTTCGGGCAAAGGAGCCGAACACTTGATCCGGGTCGCCTTCTTCGTCCAGCCCTGTATATCACGCAAAAACTCCAATTCCTGTTATCATTAAATAAGGGAAGAAACATATGTTCGGCGAAGTTTTCTATTACCTCTGGGGTGGAGAGCGCGCTACTAAAGCCCGCATCCTTGGTTTCTGCCGGCCACTCCTTTTGGCTCTTAAAGAGATGCTTCCAGATCTCTTTGTGCGTAAAGCCGAAGAGATGCTTCAGCGACTTATCTCCCGCTTGATCGAACTCCCATAGGGAGAAGTCCCGGCTTTGGCAAGGGAGAATAAGTCGGGCCAACATTACCTGGACCACGGACGAGAGCTGGTGCCCTTTTGAAATCACGCCGGATACACGGCTCTGGAGTGTCATCAGTTCGGTTTGAGACGCCCAGTCCAGACCCTTTTTGGTCCAGGAGGTCAACCTCTCTGGGGGTCCAGATCTGAAAGCAGGCTCCGCCGCCCATTTGGCGTCGCGGGGTTCGGTGATGTAGAACCACTCCTACTGCCAGACCTTATTCGTCTCTACGAATGACCCTTTGGGCCAAGTCGCATTCGGGAGCTTGCTAATTATGGCGCCCCCGCACTCCGCGTGCTGCCCATCCACCACCTTCGGCTTCACGTTGAAGGTTTTGAGCCATAGGCCGAAGTGTGGAGGGATGCGGAGGAAAGCTTCACACACCACTATGAAAGCGGAGATGTAAATGATTGAGTTCGGGGCTAGATCATGGAAATCTAGCCCATAGAACAACAGTAAACCCCGAACAAAGGGGTGAAGCGGAAACCCTAGCCCTCTAACAAAGTGGGAAGTGAACACTACCCTCTCGCCCGCCTCTGGGATAGGAATAACCTGACCCTTGGCAGGAACTCGGTGCGCGATGTCGGTGGCGAGATAGCCCGCGCTCCGCAGATCCTCCATGGTTTTTTTCAGTAACCGTGGAGGCCTCCCACTTGCCCCTGGCGCCGGAACCAGCCATTGCTGGGGAAGGAGGCGGTGGTCGAGGAACGCAGAGCGGTGGGCGCAGGAGATGGGGAAGCTGAGGTTAGGGAGATTGGAGAGCTCGAGCTTGAGGAAGGCGTGGGGCTGATGAAAGGGATTGGTTTCCTTTTATAATGATGTGAATATAGAATGTCCCTCCAGTTTATCCATAAACCTCGCCGGTTCCCAAAGCGGTCGTGCGTAATGCACAACGTGGTTGCTCACATCATATTGATAAGGATCCCACAATAAGCGGGCATGATCTCTATTCTGATAAGACGTGTCAATGAGGATATGCCTCGAACCGCGAAACCAGG
This sequence comes from Secale cereale, assembly GCA_902687465.1. Classification (NCBI taxonomy): domain Eukaryota; kingdom Viridiplantae; phylum Streptophyta; class Magnoliopsida; order Poales; family Poaceae; genus Secale; species Secale cereale. Next base: position 75,916,006 of record LR738713.1, read on the forward strand.
GCCAAATAAAACGGTTCGATATGTTAGTGGGATGGACGTGACGCTTCACCAAAAGTTGTCAGTAGAGACACACTATTCATTTTCTTTTAAGAGCCTTTCCTTCGAGGCTAAGGGTTGTACTAACCTTGCAGATCCGAACACAATACACCTTTTGGAAGAAGATATATTGGGAGGAAGGAACCCGCCTTGCAATGTCGAAGACAATACGGAAGCCGAACTCATCGTCATCGAAGTCAGGTTCAGGGGCTACTGAGGGAGTCATGGATCGAGGGGTCCTCGGGAGGCCAGATAACTCTTGGTGGGCCGGACTGGTGGGCCGTGAATATCATTGTCACATCCCTAGCTAGCACTTGCTTTAGGACCTAACTAGAGTGTGCATCATGTTTACTTTCAAAGAAACTTGAAATGGGATTAACAGAAACCCCAGCACCCCTCCCCTAACAACTAGGGTTTGCTAAAATATTTTCCAATGTACCCAAAATGCCCTTCAAAATGTTCATCATTTCTGCCTTGGTCTTAAACCTCTGCCAAAAATGGTGCACAATTTTCTAGGACAATCTAGGGCTTTGGATTAAATCATATGGTATTTGAATTTGGGCATTTAAATGCTATAAAATATTTTAAATGCTCAAATAATCATGAACTATAATGTTTCCTACTGTTCATATCATATACAGTAGGTATGACAAGTGTCATGAGTTATAAAAATGTTTAGGCATTTTTATTAATTGAACAAAGCTGTAAAAGAAATAAAACAGAAAGAAAATAGTAAAAGAAAAATAGGAAGAGTACTTGCCTGAGCCCACTTACCTGCTGGCCCAACCGGCCCAGCCCACCAGGGGCACCACCGTCTTCTTCGGCGCGCCAGCGCACGAAGCAGCTCGGTGGCGAGCGCCGCCGATGCGCCGGCCACCTCCTACCTGCCTGGCTGGCCCCTCGGCCCTCTGGACGGTCTAGAACGTCGCCACGGAGCCACCTCGACCGTTTCCCCCTCCTTCCCGTGTCTCTCCCCTCCTCTCTTCCCTCCGCCGAGCTCCCCCGAGCGAGCTCTTCGCCGACGACCGCTGACACCGCGCTCCACGCCACCTCCTCGCCTCCCCGAAGCACCACTAGCTCCGCCGCATCGCCCCGAAGCTCCCCACCGACGCACACGACGCCAGGAGCTCCGCAACGTCCTCCTCGCCGTCGTCTTCAACCTCCGGCACCGGAGATCGCCGCCGCCCGTACGTCCTCGTCCGACCGTCCCCGAGCTCACTTCGACGCCCTCTGCGACCGCTGTGAGCTCACGCTTCGAACCCCCCTCTCCACGAGCTCGTTTAGGCCTTGTAGCCGCCGCCCCCTTTGCTCACCGATGATCACCGCCGCCGGCCAACTCACCGCCGTGGCGATAGGCACCGTACCTCGTGGCTGAGCACGCCGTTAGCTTCAGTAGGTCACCAGCAAGCTAAAGCAAGCTTTAGCTCCTCCTCCCGTGCACTACATCACCATCCCGACCAACTCCGTGCGAGCACCGCCGCGGACGAGCTCGTCGCCGTCGACTCCGGCGACCCCTCGTCCAACCAGTGGCACCGCTGGATGCGGTGCATCACCAGGAGCACACCGGGCCCATCCGCGCGGCAAATGGATGCCGGAATAGGGATTCCGACGAGTCACCGCCGTGCGAAATGGTCGCCGCCGGCCAAACTCCGGCGGGCTGACGTGGCCCGATGATTAGGAGCTAACAGTAATTAGTTTAGTCACCACAGTCACTGACAGTGGGCCCCCGCTGTTAGTCAAACCCAGTCAACCCTGGTTATGACCGGAATTAGCTTCTGAGACACTGACATGAGGGACCCACCAGTCAGGTTTGACTTGGACTGGCCCCGTTGACTGCCTGACGTCAGCATGATGTCATGCTGACGCAGTAAAGGTTTTTCTGGGATTTTTAGATTTGAAATAATTCAGGAAATTCCAGAAAATAACCAAAACTTCTAAAAATCATATAAAATCAACCATAGCTCAGATGGAAAAGATTTATATATGAAAAATGATCAGGAAAATCCAATCTTTCTAATGGCACTGGTTTCATGCATGTTTGAACAAGTTAACTTGCTGTATATATCAAAAACATGAAAATGCACTTATTTAAATAATAGTTTGAACTTCAATTTGAATCCTTGATTCAAATAGGTTCAAACCCTTCTGGTTTTAGTTGCATTAGCCAACACACATGCATCTTGCCATGTCATAAACATGCATCATATTGTTGCATTTGTTTGTTAATGATTGTGTCGTCGGTATTCCCTGTGTTAGGTCCTGCTCTCGAGGATACTGCTGCGTATCCAGTTGAAGAGTAGTACCCGACAACTACCTTGTCAGGCAAGCAATCATTGATCATTCCGATACAAACCCAATCTCCTCGCTCCTGCTCTCTTTTACTGCATTAAGGCAACAGCGCGTGAACTGCTACTTGCTGCGGTAGTTGAACCCTATTCCCTTGCATGACCTGTCATTGCCACAGTAAATAGTTGAAACCCACTAGCATGTGTAGGAGTTGATTGAGCCATGTGATGTGTGATCCACCATGCTATTTGTTTATGTTGCCTGCTATGCTTAGAGTTGTGTCTGGTCTGATTCATCTGGGTGATGGATCAGAGTGAAATGATCTTACCGATAAAGAGAAGGAAGTGTGGAATACGCTTGGTAAAGGTATCGATGAAAGGCCATGTAGGAGTACATGGTGGGTTGTTTCATTGGAATCGTCCATAGGACCCGAGATCTGTATGTGTGGTTCAAGTTACAGCTACTACCACGCATTGGGATCCTTAATTGACCCTCTCGGCTTATTAATTACCCTTGATCTCTGTCCAGGAGTTGCAACTAGTTTCTGGTGTTTATAGCTTACTGGAGGTCGTGCACAACGCTGACCCTCGGGGTGGGTTGTGATGCGACAGGTATGTGGCACGGTGTACCGGTTGCTCGTTTGGTGACTCGGGAACCCTGTACACATCGTTTGGGGCCGTGAGCGACACCCCGGCCGGATCTCCCCACGGATGGAACCCAAATAGGCGATAAACCTGGACGAGAGACTTGAGTAGTTAGTCAGGTCATGGCCGACACCCTCGCTGGGCTTCCGCTTGAAGGTTGCCGAGTACACGCCGAGTAAACGGCGACAAGTGGTGGAAGCGTGTGTGAAGAGGTACACCCCTGCAGGGTTATCAAACTATTCGAATAGCCGTTGTTCGCGGTACGAACTACTTGGTTGCTCTTACAGTTCATAGACAAGTTGATGGATACTACTAAAAGCCTCAAGATAAGCGTGAGTGCCGTGGATGGCCCTTCCGTAGGATGACGGAAGAGAATCCTCGGTAGTGTATTGATGTGGTGATTAGTGGACTCGTGTTCGTAATAACATCTTGCAATCCGTTGAGAGTTGTGGTATAGGTTAGCCAAGGTCAAAGCTGGCATTCTGCTATAAACTCCACTACCCCCTTTGATAATGTTGCATGTATGATAGGTTCTGTGGTAAGACTTGCTGAGTACCTTTGTACTCATGTTTGCTTAATAACTGTTGCAGAGGAGAACCCTGCCCCTGCTGATGGGTTCTACATAGACGTTGACGTCGACGAGTAGCTTGACACCCAGACGGTGATCTGGAGCTTGTGAAGGGCCTTGTAGATAGTCAGGCTACACCAAGCCTGTTTTATTTTCTAAGTTGTCTGTACTCAGACATGTAGCTTCCGCTTGTGCTTGTATGACTATATGACTTGAGTGTTGGGTCATGTGACCCCTACCTGTATGGATATGTTTTGTATGGCTCTTGGAGCCTTTTAAATAAAGTACTTGAGTCATAGAGTTCTGTTGTGATGCAATGTTGTATTTGTACATATTGAGCATATTGCATGTATGATTGAAATGCTTGGTATGTGTGGGATCCGACACCTAGTTGTTTTCCTTTGGTAGCCTACCTTACAGGGAAATGCCTCCTAGTGATTCCAATGAGCCTTGGTAGCTTGCCACTGCTCGGAACACGTAGGCTGGCCGGCATGTGTCCTTCTTCGTTCCTGTGTCTGTCCCTTAGGGGAAATGTCACGCGTTGTTCCTTTAAGTCCATGTAGCTTGCTACGACTTGGGTTCATACGTTGATGACCGACACGTTCGTTGCTGGGTCATGGATGCCTGTCTCTGTAATTTAGTGCCACTTTTGGTTTATAACTAGCCATGTCGGCCCGGGTTCTCTGTCATATGGATGCTAGCGACACTGTCATATACGTGTGCCAAAATGCGCAAACGGTCCCGGGCCAGGTAAGGTGGCACCCGTGGGGTTACCGTGCGTGAGGCCGCAAAGTGATATGACGTGTTACAGCTAGATCGGTGTGACTTAGGATCGGGGTCCTGACAGCGTTGGCATCAGAGCTGGACTGCCTATAGGTTTCTCAAGCCAAACTGGTCGATGTTGAGTCTAGAAAAATTCTTAGTTATATGTAGGGGAATTGCTTGTGGAAGGGAACGTAAGGCTCTTTTACTCCTTTACCTTATGCCCTTCTGATCTGAGTCTGTCTATTCTTTCTACGGGGAATTAGGACTAGGCCTCTTATCCTTAGTAGGTTCACGTGTTACTAATCCGTAGACTCTTAGGATTGTTGGTTTCAAGCCTCGGTTCAGTTTCTATCCTTTTAGTATGATGATTGTTGAACCCGGAACCTTGATATGGAATTGTTGAGTGGCTATGCTATCATTTGTATGATGTCTCAAATCTTTGTTTGAGCATTTACAGTGGTTATGCTGCCCGATTTCTTCCAGAAACACTAATGCCTTTGCATTATTTCGTGTTTCAGATGTCTGGCCGCATCCCTCACCAAGTGGTTCGTTTGACTCGGTGCATTAATGTGCCCGGTCACACGGCCATGCTAGTCCGTGTGATGACTGAGACCGGTTATCGCTGGTATCCTGAATACACCGTGGAGGAACAATATCGGGATTTCAATCAAAGTCAGTATTTCTGCACAGTCCGAATATACCCCTCATATCCCGGAGCTAATGATCCCATCCATTGGTCTTATGGACTCGGGATTATCATCGAGATGGCAGTGCAGGATGCCGCTTATTCGATGATGACCATTCTCCGTGCTAGGCATGCCCTGTTGCTGAACACTGAGTTCTGTTACATGCCAGCTTCACTCCCCGGAGAAGAAGGCTACTACACTGGTCTGTATACTGATGCTGCTCATGAAGAGCCACTGCTTCAGACTACTGTTCAGATGTTGGAGGATAGGGACCGTGAGGTCCGTGCCCTCCGAATGGAGCTGTATAACACCCGAGCCGCTCACTGGACTACTTTGACACGGCTTGCACCTGCTGTGCACGCCGGATATCTGGACATGCGGGATTTGTATCCTGTGCGGACTCGTCTGCCTGATCGCATGGATTGGCGTGACTTGGGGATATTACACCTCCACGTGGGCGTCGGTTACCACCAGCATCGGGACCGAGACCACACCCATGCCCTTATGGTCCTCAGCCTACGAGTGCTCGCGAGTTCCAAGATCCGTCTGTACCACTTCCAGGCTACGGTGGTAATCTTTACGAGGATTACTACGCGAATGTCTGAGCTAGTCCGTGGTAGTAGTAGTATTGTAGTGGTTGTATTTCCACAGTCCTGCGCGTCTTGTGGAATATGACTTAGTGTGTACTGAATTCCGGAGGTGTAGTTAAATAATGTATAGGAGCTTGGAATGCCTCTGATGGGATGTTTCGTCTTTCACCGCAGTTGTACTTTAGCCTTGGCTTGTACTAAACTTTGTGTGGTGTGTATGACCACTGGTGTATATATAGCAGTTCCTATATTACCATGTCGTACGGATGAACATCTCTGCATTCTGTGTCATCCATTACATTCTGCACTTCTATGTCAAATTTTGCCATCCTTGTCTAAACCGTTGTTTTGTTTTCCTAGGATGGTCAACACTCGCAACACTCCTGCTGCTCAGGAGCAGGGTGAGGCTAGTGGGGCTAGAGATGGAAATCTGCCCCAGCCACCCTCTTTGGCGGAGGTTATGCTTGAAGCAGAACGGAACAAGAGAGAGACCAACCGTCTGCTGGAACGCATAGAGCAGAACACTGGGTTCCGCCAGAGGAATGACGTGGTGTCAATCCACGATTTTATCAAGATGTGTCCACCAAAGTTCCATCACTCCACTGAACCTCTGGATGCTGATGACTGGCTACGCAGTATCACCCACAAGCTACACTCTGCCCGTGTGGCCGAAGCTGACAAGGTTATCTACGCCGCCTACCATCTTGAGGGCCCTGCCAGTCTTTGGTGGGAAAACTTTGAAGCTATGCGTCCTGCTGGCCAAGTCACTACCTGGGTTGAGTTCAGTGAGGCATTCCGTGAACATCACATTCCGGAAGGTCTCATGGATCGCAAGCGGGAGGAATTCTGCAATTTCACCCAGGGCCGGTTAACTGTGGATGGCTATAGTCGTGAGTTTGGTAATCTGGCACGCTATGCACCTGAGAAAGTATCCACCGATGCCAAGAAGCAGGCGAGGTTCCGCAAGGGACTCAGCCCTGAACTTCGTCGAGATCTACGTCTGCACGAGTGCACTTCCTTCCAGAAGTTGTTAAACAAGGCTATCAGTGCTGAAACAGGTCAGACCGACTTCGAGGCCACCCGCAAGCATACTCGAGACTTTGGTTCCTCATCCGGCTCTGGCTCTCACAAGCGCCGTGTGTGGGTTCCTAACACTGCTCTGCCACCCAAGTATACACCGAGGCCATCCTATGAGGCGCCTCGTCCAACTCAACAGTTTGCACCTGCTAAGACCTATGGAGGTCCACCCTCCAACTTTGCTCCACGCACCACCATTGTGACATGTTTCAAGTGTGGAGAACCGGGACACTACATGCGCGATTGTCCCCAGAATCAGCCAGGAAAACCCGTTGGCCGTGGTAAGCCAACCGGCAAGGTGAACTATGTCAAGCCAATCCCCACTGCACGTGGTCATGTCAACTATGTTTCTGTCGAAGAAGCTTATGAGGATCCTAACGTCGTCCTTGGTACGCTTCTCGTAAACTGCCATCCGGCATCTGTTCTTTTCGATACTGGAGCATCCCATTCGTTCATATCTGAGAGCTATGCTCGATTGCACAACATGACTTTTTGTGACATGCCTACTTCCATGGTTATTCAAACTCCTGGTTCAAAGTGGCAAACCTCTAGGGTAAGCCATGGAAATGAAATCCTTGTTGATAGACTTGTTTTCCTTGCATCTTTAATCGCTCTCAAGTCCTCGGACATAAACATCATCTTGGGTATGTATTGGATGACAACTCATTACGCCAAGATTGATTGCTTTACTAGGACCGTTCAACTTACACATCCATCCGGCAAGATAGTCAATGTCTTGACTCGAATGGCTGAGCGTCAGCTCTATTCTCTTAATGCCAGTCCTCTACCAGAACTCAAAGATATTCCGGTAGTCCGTGACTTCCCGGATGTTTTTCCAGAAGAACTGCCAGGAGTTCCACCTGATAGAGATGTCGAGTTCGTGATAGATCTTATCCCTGGAACTGTCCCAATCTCTAGGAGACCCTATAAGATGGCACCACTAGAATTAGCTGAGCTAAAGAAACAACTCGATGAGTCTTTGCAAAAAGGTTTCATCCGTCCTAGTTCTTCCCCTTGGGCTTGCCCCGTCCTCTTCGTCAAGAAGAAGGATGGAACGGAGCGGATGGTTGTAGATTACCGACCTGTCAATCTGGTCACCATAAAGAATAAGTATCCGCTTCCCAGGATCAACGACATGTATGATCAGCTCGCTGGATCCTCAGTCTTCTCTAAGATGGATTTGAGGTTGGGCTACCATCAAATCAAAATCAAGAACGGGGACATTCCTAAAACGGCTTTCGTTACTCGTTATGGCCAATATGAGTACACCGTCATGTCCTTCGGATTAACCAATGCCCCAGCTACCTTTTCTCGGTTAATGAATTCTATATTCATGGAGTATTTGGATAAATTCGTCGTGGTATACCTCGATGATATACTCATTTTCTCCAAGAACAAGGAAGATCATGCCGAGCATTTAAGGCTGGTATTGACGAAACTTCGAGAGCACCGCCTTTATGCCAAATTCTCTAAATGTGAATTTTGGTTGCCAGAAGTAACCTATCTAGGTCATGTGATCTCTGGCAAGGGTATTGCTGTCAATCCCGAGCGAGTTCAAGCCGTACTTGATTGGACTCCCCCTGAATCGGTCAAGCAAGTTAGGAGTTTTCTTGGCTTAGCGAGCTATTGCCGACGTTTCGTCGAGAACTTCTCCAAGGTTGCCAAACCTCTAACCGAACTCCTCAAGAAAGATAAAAAGTTTGAGTGGACTCCATAGTGCGAGTCCAGTTTTCAGGAACTGAAAAGACGCCTGACATCTGCACCTGTACTGGTACCACCAGACTTTTCCAAGGATTTTATAATCTATTGCGACGCCTCGTGACAAGGATTAGGTTGCATTCTCATGCAAGATCGGCAAGTGATTGCATACGCATCTCGACAGTTGCGTCCACATGAGGATAATTATCCTACTCATGATCTAGAGCTTGCAGCTGTAGTCCATGCACTCAAAACATGGCGACATTACCTTCTTGGTAATCGATGTGATATCTTCACTGATCACCAAAGTCTGAAGTATATCTTCACCCAATCGGATTTGAATCTCAGACAAAGACGTTGGGTTGAGTTGCTCACCGACTACGACTTAGGAATCACTTACACTCCTGGAAAGGCCAATGTCATGGCTGATGCACTAAGTCGTAAGTCATATTGTAACAATTTAATGTTACAACAAAGTCAACCACTTCTCCACGAGGAATTTCGTAAGCTTAACCTTCACATTGTTCCTCGAGGATTCCTTTCCACCTTGGTGGCGAAACCTACCCTTTTGGATCAAATCATAGTTGCCCAGCGGTATGATAAAGGCATATCTCGGATCAAGGAGAACATTGCTAGCGGAGTTGCAAGAAGCTTCTCTATGGATGATCGAGGTGTAGTGTACTTCGAGAACCGCTTGGTGGTACCCAAGAAACCACAACTACGAGAGATGATTCTTAAGGAGGCTCATGAATCTCCACTCACGATTCATCCCGGTAGTACCAAAATGTATCAAGACCTACGTCAAAGATTCTGGTGGACAAGGATGAAGAGAGAAATCGCTCAGTTCATTGCTAACTGCGACGTTTGTCATCGAGTCAAAGCAGAGCATCAACGGCCTGCTGGCACCCTTCGACCTTTAGCTATTCCTGAATGGAAATGGGATAAAGTCGGTATGGACTTCATTACCAGGTTTCCCAGGTCTAGGAAAGGGAATAATGCTATCTTCGTCGTTATCGACCGCCTCTCTAAAGTAGCTCATTTCCTGCCTGTTCGGGAGAATATTACCGCTAGCCAGCTAGCAGACTTATATATCTCTCGAATAGTATCACTTCATGGTGTACCGTTGGAGATTAACTCAGACCGTGGAAGTCTTTTCACTTCACGATTTTGGGAAAGTTTCCAGAATGCTATGGGAACTCATCTCTCTTTCAGTACTGCCTTCCATCCGCAATCAAGTGGTCAAGTGGAACGAGTCAATCAAATTCTGGAAGACATGCTTCGAGCCTCTGTCATCTCTTTCGGTATGGAATGGGAAAAGTGTCTTCCATTTGCCGAATTCGCTTATAACAATAGTTATCAAGCCAGCTTAGGTAAAGCTCCCTTCGAAGTTCTATATGGACGAAGGTGTCGAACACCTCTTAACTGGTCAGAGACCGGGGAAAGACAATTCTTTGGCCCGGATATGATCCAGGAAGCAGATGAACAAGTTCGCATCGTTCGTGAGAGATTGAAAACAGCCCAGTCTCGCCAAAAGAGCCAATATGATAGTCATCATAAAGCTGTGACTTTTGAAGTCGGCGATAAGGCTTACCTTCGGGTTACTCCTCTTAAGGGAACCCATCGCTTCGGTATCAAAGGCAAATTGGCCCCTCGTTACATCGGTCCTTTTCGCATTCTTGCCAAACGAGGAGAAGTTGCCTACCAATTGGAACTACCTCCGCACCTCTCCAGAGTTCATGATGTTTTCCACGTTTCTCAACTCAGGCGTTGCTTCTCGGATCCTATCCGCGGAGTGGACCACGAAACGCTTGATCTCCAAGACAATCTCACATATCGAGAATACCCCGTTCGTATTCTTGATCAAACCGAGCGCACCACTCGACGCCACAATATCAAGTTTCTCAAGGTTCAATGGTCACATCATTCCGAGAGTGAAGCTACTTGGGAAAGGGAGGATCGTCTTCGACTTGAGTACCCCACCCTCTTTCCGGAGGAACCTAAATCTCGGGACGCGATTCTTTTAACTGGGGGTGAGTTGTCACATCCCTAGCTAGCACTTGCTTTAGGACCTAACTAGAGTGTGCATCATGTTTACTTTCAAAGAAACTTGAAATGGGATTAACAGAAACCCCAGCACCCCTCCCCTAACAACTAGGGTTTGCTAAAATATTTTCCAATGTACCCAAAATGCCCTTCAAAATGTTCATCATTTCTGCCTTGGTCTTACACCTCTGCCAAAAATGGTGCACAATTTTCTAGGACAATCTAGGGCTTTGGATTAAATCATATGGTATTTGAATTTGGGCATTTAAATGCTATAAAATATTTTAAATGCTCAAATAATCATGAACTATAATGTTTCCTACTGTTCATATCATATACAGTAGGTATGACAAGTGTCATGAGTTATAAAAATGTTTAGGCATTTTTATTAATTGAACAAAGCTGCAAAAGAAATAAAACAGAAAGAAAATAGGAAAAGAAAAATAGGAAGAGTACTTGCCTGAGCCCACTTACCTGGTGGCCCAGCCGGCCCAGCCCACCAGGGGCACCACCGTCTTCTTCGGCGCGCCAGCGCACGAAGCAGCTCGGTGGCGAGCGCCGCCGATGCGCCGGCCACCTCCTGCCTGCCTGGCTGGCCCCTCAGCCCTCTGGACGGTCTAGAACGTCGCCACGGAGCCACCTCGACCGTTTCCCCCTCCTTCCCGTGTCTCTCCCCTCCTCTCTTCCCTCCGCCGAGCTCCCCCGAGCGAGCTCGTCGCCGACGACCGCTGACACCGCGCTCCACGCCACCTCCTCGCCTCCCCGAAGCACCACTAGCTCCGCCGCATCGCCCCGAAGCTCCCCACCGACGCACACGACGCCAGGAGCTCCGCAACGTCCTCCTCGCCGTCGTCTTCAACCTCCGGCACCGGAGATCGCCGCCGCCCGTACGCCGTCGTCCGACCGTCCCCGAGCTCACTGACGCCCTCTGCGACCGCTGTGAGCTCACGCTTCGAACCCCCCTCTCCACGAGCTCGTTTAGGCCTTGTAGCCGCTGCCCCCTTTGCTCACCGACGATCACCGCCGCCGGCCAACTCACCGCCGTGGCGATAGGCACCGTACCTCGTGGCTGAGCACGCCGTTAGCTTCAGTAGGTCACCAGCAAGCTAAAGCGAGCTTTAGCTCCTCCTCCCGTGCACTACATCACCATCCCGACCAACTCCGTGCGAGCACCGCCGCGGACGAGCTCGTCGCCGTCGACTCCGGCGACCCCTCGTCCAACCAGTGGCACCGCTGGATGCGGTGCATCACCAGGAGCACACCGGGCCCATCCGCGCGGCAAATGGATGCTGGAATAGGGATTCCGACGAGTCACCGCCGTGCGAAATGGTCGCCGCCGGCCAAACTCCGGCGGGCTGACGTGGCCCGATGATTAGGAGCTAACAGTAATTAGTTTAGTCACCACAGTCACTGACAGTGGGCCCCCGCTGTTAGTCAAACCCAGTCAACCCTGGTTATGACCGGAATTAGCTTCTGAGACACTGACATGAGGGACCCACCAGTCAGGTTTGACTTGGACTGGCCCCGTTGACTGCCTGACGTCAGCATGATGTCATGCTGACGCAGTAAAGGTTTTTCTGGGATTTTTAGATTTGAAATAATTCAGGAAATTCCAGAAAATAACCAAAACTTCTAAAAATCATATAAAATCAACCATAGCTCAGATGGAAAAGATTTATATATGAAAAATGATCAGGAAAATCCAATCTTTCTAATGGCACTGGTTTCATGCATGTTTGAACAAGTTAACTTGCTGTATATATCAAAAACATGAAAATGCACTTATTTAAATAATAGTTTGAACTTCAATTTGAATCCTTGATTCAAATAGGTTCAAACCCTTCTGGTTTTAGTTGCATTAGCCAACACACATGCATCTTGCCATGTCATAAACATGCATCATATTGTTGCATTTGTTTGTTAATGATTGTGTCGTCGGTATTCCCTGTGTTAGGTCCTGCTC
>LR738713.1:75928885-75944243 GCA_902687465.1 Secale cereale
GAGTTGTGTCTGGTCTGATTCATCTGGGTGATGGATCAGAGTGAAATGATCTTACCGATAAAGAGAAGGAAGTGTGGAATACGCTTGGTAAAGGTATCGATGAAAGGCCATGTAGGAGTACATGGTGGGTTGTTTCATTGGAATCGTCCATAGGACCCGAGATCTGTATGTGTGGTTCAAGTTACAGCTACTACCACGCATTGGGATCCTTAATTGACCCTCTCGGCTTATTAATTACCCTTGATCTCTGTCCAGGAGTTGCAACTAGTTTCTGGTGTTTATAGCTTACTGGAGGTCGTGCACAACGCTGACCCTCGGGGTGGGTTGTGATGCGACAGGTATGTGGCACGGTGTACCGGTTGCCCGTTTGGTGACTCGGGAACCCTGTACACATCGTTTGGGGCCGTGAGCGACACCCCGGCCGGATCTCCCCACGGATGGAACCCAAATAGGCGATAAACCTGGACGAGAGACTTGAGTAGTTAGTCAGGTCATGGCCGACAACCTCGCTGGGCTTCCGCTTGAAGGTTGCCGAGTACACGCCGAGTAAACGGCGACAAGTGGTGGAAGTGTGTGTGAAGAGGTACACCCCTGCAGGGTTATCAAACTATTCGAATAGCCGTTGTTCGCGGTACGAACTACTTGGTTGCTCTTACAGTTCATAGACAAGTTGATGGATACTACTAAAAGCCTCAAGATAAGCGTGAGTGCCGTGGATGGCCCTTCCGTAGGATGACGGAAGAGAATCCTCGGTAGTGTATTGATGTGGTGATTAGTGGACTCGTGTTCGTAATAACATCTTGCAATCCGTTGAGAGTTGTGGTATAGGTTAGCCAAGGTCAAAGCTGGCATTCTGCTATAAACTCCACTACCCCCTTTGATAATGTTGCATGTATGATAGGTTCTGTGGTAAGACTTGCTGAGTACCTTTGTACTCATGTTTGCTTAATAACTGTTGCAGAGGAGAACCCTGCCCCTGCTGATGGGTTCTACATAGACGTTGACGTCGACGAGTAGCTTGACACCCAGACGGTGATCTGGAGCTTGTGAAGGGCCTTGTAGATAGTCAGGCTACACCAAGCCTGTTTTATTTTCTAAGTTGTCTGTACTCAGACATGTAGCTTTCGCTTGTGCTTGTATGACTGTATGACTTGAGTGATGGGTCATGTGACCCCTACCTGTATGAATATGTTATGTATGGCTCTTGGAGCCTTTTAAATAAAGTACTTTGAGTCATAGAGTTCTGTTGTGATGCAATGTTGTATTTGCACATATTGAGCATATTGCGTGTATGATTGAAATGCTTGGTATGTGTGGGATCCGACACCTAGTTGTTTTCCTTTGGTAGCCTATCTTACAGGGAAATGCCTCCTAGTGATTCCAATGAGCCTTGGTAGCTTGCTACTGCTCGGAACACGTAGGCTGGCCGGCATGTGTCCTTCTTCGTTCCTGTGTCTGTCCCTTAGGGGAAATGTCACGCGTTGTTCCTTTAAGTCCATGTAGCTTGCTACGACTTGGGTTCATACGTTGATGACCGACACGTTCGTTGCTGGGTCATGGATGCCTGTCTCTGTAATTTAGTGCCACTTTTGGTTTATAACTAGCCATGTCGGCCCGGGTTCTCTGTCATATGGATGCTAGCGACATTGTCATATATGTGTGCCAAAATGCGCAAACGGTCCCGGGCCAGGTAAGGTGGCACCCGTGGGGTTACCGTGCGTGAGGCCGCAAAGTGATATGACGTGTTACAGCTAGATCGGTGTGACTTAGGATCAGGGTCTTGACAATCATAGTCGAAGATCATCTCTCGTATCCGGATAGGACTCGTGCATTCGTATAATGGCAAGTTTTAGGTTCGGGTGTAATTTTTCCATCCTCTGCACGATGGTATGTACAAACCCTAGGCCCCTCCGGTGTGTATATAAACCGGAGGGTTTAGTCCGTAGAGGCTAATAGAGAAACACAAATCCTCATAGGCTAGACTCTAGGGTTTAGCCGATAGGATCTCGAGGTAGATCAACTCTTGTATTCATATTCATCCATATTAATATAGCAGGAAGTAGGGTTTTACCTCAATCAAGAGGGCCTGAACCTGGGTAAACATCGTGTCCCTAGCCTCATGTTACCATCAATCCTTAGACGCATAGTTCGGGACCCCCTACCCGAGATCCGCCGGTTTTGACACCAATAGGAGTATCTAGGTAACATTAGGGTTTTGGTTGATGTGTGTCTTAAGGTGTTATTCTAGTACGAACTCTAGGATAGACGAACGGAAAGAATAGCTTCATGTTATTTTACTACGGACTCTTGAATAGATCGATCAGAAAGAATAACTTTGAGGTGGTTTTGTACCCCTACAATAATCTCTTCGTTTGTTCTCCGCTATTAGTGACTTTCGAGTGACTCTTTGTTGCATGTTGAGGGATAGTTATATGATCTTGTTATGTTATCATTGTTGAGAGAACTTGCACTAGTGAAAGTATGAACCCTAGGCCTTGTTTCGAAGCATTGCAATACCGTTTGTGCTCACTTTATCATTATTACCTTGTTGTTTTTATATTTGTAGATTACAAAATCCTATATCTACCATCCATATTACACTTGTATCACCATCTCTTTGCCGAACTAGTGCACCTATACAATTTACCATTGTATTGGGTGTGTTGGCGACACAAGAGACTCTTTGTTATTTGGTTGCAGGGTTGCTTCAGAGAGACCATCTTTATCCTACGCTTCCCACGGATTGATAAACCTTAGATCATCCACTTGAGGGAAATTTGCTACTGTCCTACAAACCTCTGCACTTGGAGGCCCAACAACGTCTACAAGAAGAAGGTTGTGTAGTAGACATCAGTCACAGCTAACTACGCCAATCGATCTAAAACAAGTGCAAAAGTTAGCAGGTTGCGTAGCGGCCTTGAGCCGCTTTATCTCCAGATTAGGAGAAAAAGCACTAGCAGACAACTTCGAATGGACGGATGCGGCCATGGCTGGATTGGAGGAGATAAAAACCCTATTAGCGGGCAACCCAATCTTAGCCGCCCAGGCGTTGGCGAGCCAATGTTGCTTTATATCTCAGCCACTCCCCCGGTAGTGAGTGCGGTACTCCTCGTTGAACGAGAGTAAGAGGGACATAAATTCCCCATTCAAAAACCCATATACTATGTATCAGAGGTTCTCACACCATGTAAATCACGATACCCCCATTATCAGAAAATTGCCTATGCGGTGTTCGTGGCATCTCGGAAGCTCCGACACTACTTTCAAGAGTGTTCGATCACAGTGGCCTCCGAAGTACCACTCAACGATATCATAAACAATAAAGACGCCACAGGACGCATAGCCAAATGGGACATCGAGCTCTTGTTGTTAGAAATAACATACAAACCACGTCGGACTATTAAGTCTCAGGTGTTGCCCGACTTCGTGGCACAATGGACTGAAGCTGAACTCCCTAAAGAGTACGGAGCATACTCCCACTAGACCATGTATTTTGACGGCTCCAAAATGCTAGCCGGATTGCGGGCCGGCGTCAGCTTGATATCTCCAATAGGGGATACAGTATGTTACGTACTGCAAATCATGTATACGGACTCAAACAATGCGACTGAATATGAGGCACAACTGCATGGTCTCCGCATGGCCATATCCATGGGCATACAATGCCTCGAGGTGCGCGGAGACTCAAACCTCGCAATATCTTAGGTAAACAGAGAATTTGATGCGAAAGATTCAAAGATGGCAGCTTATTGAAATGCCATATTAATAATGGCGGCTCGATTTGAGGGGCTGGAATTTCACCATGTAGCCCGGGACAGTAACCATGCAGAGAATATACTCGCTCGTATGGGCGCTAAACACGACCCAGTCCCGCCTAACACCTTTGTAGAAAGGTTATTCAAGCCATCAGTGACATGGTAGGACGAGAGCAGAGACGCTAATACGGACCTGAACACGTTCCCACCAGCCGAAATAAATACAGATGTCATCAGGGACTCACACATGGAAATAACACTGTAGGATCGAAAGTATGTCTAGAGGGGGGGTGATTAGACTACTTGTAAATATAAAAATTCTGCCTTTTGATCATGAACAGTTTTTGGCAGATTCTCAGTTATGATCAATTCAAGCATCACCCTACACATGCAATTCTAGAGTACAAGCAGCGGAAAGTAAATTGCACATGTAGTAAAGGGAGGTGGAGAAGAGCAAACGCAATTTGGAGACGCGGTGATTTTTCCCGTGGTTCCGATAGGTGGTGCTATCGTACATCCACGTTGATGGAGACTTCAACCCACGGAGGGTAACGGCTGCGCGAGTCCACGGAGGGCTCCACCCACGAAGGGTCCACGAAGAAGCAACCTTGTCTATTCCATCATGGCCTACGCCCATGGAGGGCTAGCCTTACTCGGGGTAGATCTTCACGAAGTAGGCGATCTCCTTGCCCTTACAAACTTCTTGGTTCAACTCCACATCTCGATGACGGAGGCTCCCCAGCGACACCTAACCAATCTAGGAGGCACCACCCTCCAAAAGGTAATAGATGTTGTAGATGATGATGAACTCCTTGCTCTTGTGCTTCAAATGATAATCTCCCCAACACTCAACTCTCCTCACTGATATGGCTGTGGTGGAAGAAAGGATTGAGTGGAAAGCAACTTGGGAAGGTTAGAAATCAAGTTTCATATGGTAGGAATGGAGCAACTTGATCTCAACACAAGGGTAGGTGGTTCTCTTCTCAGAAAGTGTAAGGTAGGAGTGGTAGTTCTTTCTGATGGCTCTCTCCACGAATGAAGAGGGGGTGGAGGGGTATATATAGCCTCCACACAAAATCCAACCGTTACACACATAATTGAGCAATCTCGGTGAGACCGAAGTGGAAACTCGGTCAGACCGAAAGTTCAAATATAGTGAACGTTGGGGTTTTCGGTGGGACCGAAAATACCATCTCGGTTTGTCCGATTTGAGCAAAGACAGGAACTTGCCAGTTTTGGTGAGACCGAAATCATCAACTCGATTATTCCGATTTGAGGACAAACGGTTACAGAAGCTTGGCAGCCCGTATTTCGGTGAGACCGAACTCAAACTCGGATTGACCGATTTTTCTAGGGTTTGGCTTATGGCTGAGGTGGTTCATCTCGGTGGGACTGAGTTTGGAAAATCGGTTGGTCCGAGATTACTTATGAGTGTGTATTGTAGTGAAAGTTGCTGATAGTTAAAGGAGATATATCACTAAGCACTTGAGCAACCAGATCATCAACACAACCTCATCCCCTTATAATAGTATTGGCTTTTCCTATGGACTCAATGTGATCTTGGATCACTAAACCAAATATGGAGTCTTGAGCTTTTGCCAATGCTTGCCTTAGCATTTTGAGGGGTCCACTTCTTCAGTCATTGCCATACCCATATCACTGAACTTCTCTGAAATGATTCTCAAGTAACTATTAGTTCAATGATATATATGTTGTTATTAATTGCCAAAACCACCCGGGGATTAGTTGCACTTTCAATCTCCCCCTTTTTGGTAATTGATGACAACATATAGATCAAAGCTTCGACAAAGGATATAATCAATGAATAATATCGTCGCTTTGAGAAGTATGTGATAAGCAAGAGCTCCCCCTAAATTTGTGCATTATTTAAAATTTGCGTTTGAATGCAAATGCACAATCAATTAGGATCATGGGTCACTCTTCCATGTCACATACATCTTGGTGGAGCGCACAAAATGATAAGAATGAATAACATGCACCCAATCACCAAGACATGAGTAAATAGCCATACAAGATAGGAATAGCATAAGATAAGCATTAAGCACACATTAAAGCATAGTACGACCAAGCACTCATTAAAGTAGCATCAAACGGAGTATCAAGCACACTGAAAGTTTCAAGAACCAAAAGTACCAAATGAAACCGCAAAAGAACGAAAGAGCACTCTCTCTCTCGAAGCCCTATGATCTATACAATTTCTCCCCCTTTGGCAAGAAGTTACCAAAAAGTTTGAAAAAGCATAGAGCTAAACGTCACTGTGGGCTCTGCTGGCGGCTCCTGTCTGGGTAGATGTCGGAGTAGAAATGGCGGCATCGGCGAAGACTTCAGCTGATGTCTGCGCTGGAGGAGTGGATACTGGAGCTGTGGCTGGAGTGACTGCTGGAGCTGTAGGAGGTGCTGAAGTGGTAGTCCTGGAGTCAGTCACTGGAATAGCAGCTGATCGGGATCCTCTGGGAACCGGAGCAGTCTGGCGATGAGAGTCCTGGACTAGGTCATCCTGCATGAGCTCTGCCCTGTCCTGCCTAGCTTCCTCCATGTCTGCCTCAAGCTTGTTGACGGTCACCTGAAGTTCAGTCAGCTTCACATCCAGAGCGTGGATCTTGTCGTCAACAATCCTCTCTAGGCTCTCCTGAGATTGTTCAATGCTGGCCAGGCGTTGTTCAATCCTTTGGGTAGCTTCAAGAATCTGCTCTCCGAAGCTCTTTGGTTTAGCTGCTGCTGCTGCCTCTTTATCAGCTTTGGCTTTCCTAGCAGCTTCAATCTTGGCTTGACCTTCAACCGAAGTTGGATCCTCCTCATCCATCACAACAACATTGTCTTCATGCTCTGGCTGCAGGGGTAAGTGCTTCCTATCCAACAAGAATTTGCCCGTGCCAAACCTGGCATTGATAAGCATCTGAATCTGTGGGGCAAATCCACATGACCTCTTCTGGTCAGCTGCAGTCCTCTTAATGGTCTCTACCATTAAGTCCATCACCTTGGAAGGTGCCTTCTCATCAAGTATGTGCAGCATGTTGATAGAATAGCCTCTGATCATGCGATGATCTCCAGACTTGGGCATCAAGGTGTGCCTCAGAATAGTGTTAGTGGTAGGTAGACCTGCCTGGAGATAGTACACTGAGCCAAGCTTCCACACTTCCAAATCTCTTGCCGAGATCTCCTTGTACATGTTCTTCATGGAATCATGGTTCTTCTTAGGAATCCCATAGACATCAATATCATCCTCTCGTTGCACTGGAGCATTCAGAAGTTCTGCCCATTCTTCAACAGAAGAAGAAAACCTTTGACCTTCAGTCATCCAGGTGATCTTCCCATCGGGATAGAAATGAGCTGTGGCATAGAACTGCATAATCATCTCGTCGTTCCAATCTGTTAGCTTCTGACCCACAAACTCAGCAACTCCACATGCAGTGAAGCTCTCATGCACATGGGGAAAGAAGTATCTGTGCTCTTCACTGTCAATGTACTTCCAGTCAACGTACCTGGTGTCTGCAACTATTGGCTTCTTGTCCATCAGCACAGTCTCATAGAAGTCCTGCTGCTCTCTGGTGTGAAATCTGGGGTCCACAGCAGTCCTTCTCCTCACGGCGTATGGATCAGATTGTCTCCATAGCCTGAGACCTCTATCTTTCCTTGCCTTCATATCCTCGGCTTGAGGATGAGCATCATTGTGGAGTGGCAGTTTTGGACGGAGTTTCAGCAACACATGTTCTTCTTCAGACTCAGACGGTGGCACATCACCCTTGTTCTTCTCAGATGCTGGAATGTTCCTGGTAGTCCTCTTGGGCTTGGCAGAAGGCTTTGCTGGAGCTGCCTTGGCTTGAGCAGGCTTCTTGGGCTTTGAAGTGGCTCTAGCCCTAATAGCATCACCCATGAGCTTAGCCTTCTGAGGAGGAGGCTGGGGTGCTTCTTCTTCTTCTTCTTCAACTGCTGCATCTGCATGAGGTTCAGCATACACTACCCTCTTCCTCTTGGAAGTTTTCTTCACTTTACTTGGAGCTGGCTCTTCCAAGTTCAGCTTCTTGGCAACAGCTGATTGCTTGACCTTGCTGGTGCCTTTCTTTGACTGATGCCCTTGGTGCTCTTTGGCAACAACCTTTCTCTTAGGCTTGGAGGACACTTCTTCCTCAGCTACAAAATCAGAATCCTCATCATCTGAGTTCCTCTCCTTTCTGGTTCTAGTGGCTGCAGGAGGCAAGCCACTAGGTGTACTCCTCTCACCATCATCAATAGGGCTACTAGCCTCAGGACTAGTATCTGCCTCAGGAATCTCTGCAAAAGGTGACTCTGACCTGTTCTGGCTGTCACTGGCATCTGACATGGCTGACAACCTGTGAATAGATAAGGTATAGGCAGAGTAGAAGAGTTATCACAAACTGCAGAAGTTTTTGCAAACAAAATGAGTTCAAATCTTAGTTTTAAGTTTTCACAGAATGCATTTCGGTCAAACCGACTTTCAGTTTCGGTGAATCCGAAGTGTATAACAGAAACTTAACACACCACTTTCGGTCAGACCGAAGTGGGTTTCGGTCCTGCCGATAAACTAGGGTTTCACTAAAACTGTACTTCGGTCACACCGATTTGCACGACTCGGTTAGACCGAAAGTGCAGTGCAATGGCCAGAGGCCGAATCGGTCACACCGAAAATTTAAAACCGGTTTCACCGAGATGTGTTCCGTGGAAACCTAACCCTAAGAATTTTACTCGAAACTAGAACGATCTGATGGAAAGGAAGTTTTTCAATCGTGGCTAGATACAGGGCAAACCAAACGTGCAATGAATAAGATGGGAGCACGAGAGGGATCGAGACTCACCCTAACTTGGTGGAGTCCCTCTACGGCGGCAACGGCGCGGAGGAGAAAACCGTTGACGGCGGCGGAGACCTGCGGCGAGGGCGCACAGGCGACGACGGCGACGATCCAGAGATCAGGGCGACGGCAGCAGGGGACGTGGGAGCGAAAACGTTTGAAGGAATAATCAACGCGCGCTGCCCTCGGTATTTATATCCCCTTGCTGTCGGTGGGACCGAGTTGAAAAACTCGGTGACACCAAGATGGATAACTGCTATGCAGTTACGCATATCGGTCACGCCGAGATTTAGAACTCGGTTTCACCGAGATGAAACCTAGATCAGTCTAATTGATTTCGGTTTGACCGAGTGGGAGAAAGTTGGTCTGTCCGAAATTTACTTAGAAGGTTTTGGAAGTCAGCCTTAGACGGATCGATGGCTCCGAGTGCTCCTCACTCGGAGGGTCCGAAAATGACTTGTTCAAAGTTTGTGATATAAGCATGAATAGAATTTGAGACAAGAAAGCATAGATAGCTAGGGGAGGTACTTAGGCATTCTTGTCCATCCATTTGGCCAGAAAAATCAAAACAACCAAAACAACAAATGGATGTCCTCGAATGGATACAATCATGCATTCAACATGCTCACACAATAAGATAGCAAATGAAATATGTGTCAAACATGCACAATCAAAAACTCTAGCTACTAGCACACAATTTGTCGATGACTAGGTCATCTATATATGAGTATTTTGACTTAGGAGCCAAATGAGAACATTTGATCATAGGTCATACTCATCGTTTAAGCACAAGTGGGGTTACCACTTTTACATAAAGCATTGATGTGTTCACATCATTTGAAGATGCTTTAGCTCAATTTTTTTAGAGCAAAGCTCCCCCTAGATGTGAGAACCCCTTTTAAAGGGTCAAACTAACCTTGGGTTGTCGTAGAAGACTTCATGTAGATGTTGAAGATGTGGATGCTCAATGTTGATGTAGATCATCAAGAGTTGGGAGCTATCCTTTGGATTAGGGAACTTTCAATACCTACATGGGTTAGTCCCACAAGGAACAAACAAAGATATCCATAGACATAGATTGAAGTTCACAATAGATGATGTCCATGAAAGCAATGATTACCTTGTCCCTTGACTTACCAACAAGAGGGTTTGTGACTCCATGAACTAGTGCATGATGTGGAAGTTGATTGCACAAGTTGCCAAAATGAATGTGAGTGAAGTATGTTGGCGGAGTCACCCTCAAGAACCTTCTAGTTCTTCTTCTTCGGGATCCACATCATCTTGATGGGAATCCTTGGGGTTGTAGTTGAGCTTGACGAAGTAGAACTTGATGTTTCCTTGGGAACCCACTTGACCATGGCTTGAGGTGCTTCAATGAATGCATCAATCTCCTCTTGAAGCTTGTCCTTGGCTTTTAGCTTGTGGTCTTGTGGTGGAAGGTCATCTTGAGCTTGTTCCACATTGAAAGAAGTAGGGTCATACTTCTCCTTTTGAGAAACAAACTGTGGAGTAGGGTATTGACCTTCTTCCCACTCAACACCTTCGGCGTTGAACTTTCGCTCAAAACCAATTCCTTGATTCTTCCGGTGCCTTCCTTGTTTGCGAACAATTTCCTCAAAGTTCTTGCTTCCGGCAAGACTCTTGTAGACACCTTTCTCTATGATTTCCTTCAATAAGCTATTCTCTTGCTCAAGTGTAACTTGGCTTGAAACATTCTTAGTGGAATCAAGAGAACTACTAGAAGTAACAACATTAGATTTAACATGGTTATTGTTACTACTAGAGGAAGAATTTTTCTTATGCTTGTCATGCTTAGTCTTAATAGGTGGCAAGAAATTAGACAAGAGAAGTCGTTTGGCAAGATATGAAGAACTCTTCTTTCGAAGATCGTCATTGATCGCTTTTAGAAACTGATGTTCTTGCTCTAGAGTGAGCTTCTCGAAGCGTAGCTTCTCATGAGATCTTAAGAGCTCTCTATGATCTTCTTGAGTTGTTTCATGAGCTAACTTAAGAGTGTTTAGTTCTTTAGTTAGACACTCAATCTCCTTCATAGCATTGTCATTCGACTCTTCTCGACTATAAAGACTACTAGCATTTTCATCGTTACTAAGCTCACTAGATTTATCATGCAAGAGCTCATCTTCACCAAGCAAGTCATCCTCATCACTATTGAAGTCAATGAATTCAGGGTGTGATACCTTGGGGCCTTTAGCCATGAAGCATCTTCCAATTCCCTCATTTGGTGAATCAAATAAGTCGTAGGAGTTGGAGTTGGATGATACGAGTGCAAGACCGGCAACACCTTCATCTTGACTGTAGTCGGAGTCGGAGTGATAACTTCCATCGGATTGATTGTCGGAGTCGGAGCCGGAGACCCATTCACCTACATGAGCTTGATGTCTTCTTCTTGTGTAGCTCCTTGATGACTTGTCTTTCCTCTCCGAATCCTTGCTTCTCCGAGAGGGTCTTCGTTCATAACGATCATCTCTACTCCTTCTCTCTTTCCGAGGTGACTCATCTCTTGATCTTCTTCTTGGAGATTCTTCTCTTCTCTTGTGGGGAGCCGTACACTCATTTGAGTAGTGTCCGGGTCTTCCACAATTGTAGCAGTTTCGATCACGACTAGAAGATCACTTTTCATCATATGATCTAGACTTTGAGCTTCTCTCTTTGCCTCTATTCTTGTAGAATTTGTTGAAGTTCTTAACCATTAGGCTTATCTCTTCATTGGAAATTAACTTGTCACTTGAGGTTGTGGGAGCATCACATGTAGCTTTGTAAGCACCGCTTGACTTGTTGTGAAGCTCTTCCTTATCCTTAAGTGTCATCTCATGAGCAACAATTCTTCCAATGACTTCTGTTGGCTTGAGAGTCTTGTAGTTTGGCATCATTTGGATCAAAGTGCACACGGTGTCATACTTTCCATCCAAAGCTCTGAGAATCTTCTTAATGATGAATCGGTCGGTCATTTCTTCGCTTCCTAAGCCGGCAATCTCATTTGTGATGAGAGCAAGCCTAGAGTACATTTCAGCGACTCCTTCACCATCCTTCATCTTGAACTTGTCAAGTTGACCTTGAAGAATATCTAGCTTTGATTCCTTTACAGACTCGGTACCTTCGTGCATTTCAACCAAAGTATCCCAAATCTCTTTTGCATTCTCAAGACGGCTGATTTTGTTGAACTCCTCGGGACACAAAGCATTGAAGAGAATGTCACAAGCTTGAGCATTGTTTTGCAACATCCGCAACTCTTCCGGTGTAGCTTCACGATCCGGAACTTTTCCTTCCTCGAAGAACTCACCTTGCATACCAACACAAATAATGCCCCATGCGGCTGGGTTATGACCAAGAATATGCATTTTCATTTTATGCTTCCAACTAGCAAAATTTGTACCATCAAAATAAGGACCTCTACGATAATTACCCTCACTAGACGCCATACTCTCCTAGGTTGTGAAACCAAGCTTATGGAGTCCAATGCAATGGAAACCAAAACAATGGAGACCAAAGCTCTGATACCACTTGTAGGATCGAAAGTATGTCTAGAGGGGGGGTGATTAGACTACTTGTAAATATAAAAATTCTGCCTTTTGATCATGAACAGTTTTTGGCAGATTCTCAGTAATGATCAATTCAAGCATCACCCTACACATGCAATTCTAGAGTATAAGCAGCGGAAAGTAAATTGCACATGTAGTAAAGGGAGGTGGAGAAGAGCAAACGCAATTTGGAGACGCGGTGATTTTTCCCGTGGTTCCGATAGGTGGTGCTATCGTACATCCACGTTGATGGAGACTTCAACCCACGGAGGGTAACGGCTGCGCGAGTCCACGGAGGGCTCCACCCACGAAGGGTCCACGAAGAAGCAACCTTGTCTATTCCATCATGGCCTACACCCATGGAGGGCTAGCCTTACTCGGGGTAGATCTTCACGAAGTAGGCGATCTCCTTGCCCTTACAAACTTCTTGGTTCAACTCCACATCTCGATGACGGAGGCTCCCAAGCGACACCTAACCAATCTAGGAGGCACCACCCTCCAAAAGGTAATAGATGTTGTAGATGATGATGAACTCCTTGCTCTTGTGCTTCAAATGATAATCTCCCCAACACTCAACTCTCCTCACTGATATGGCTGTGGTGGAAGAAAGGATTGAGTGGAAAGCAACTTGGGAAGGTTAGAAATCAAGTTTCATATGGTAGGAATGGAGCAACTTGATCTCAACACAAGGGTAGGTAGTTCTCTTCTCAGAAAGTGTAAGGTAGGAGTGGTAGATCTTTCTGATGGCTCTCTCCACGAATGAAGAGGGGGTGGAGGGGTATATATAGCCTCCACACAAAATCCAACCGTTACACACATAATTGAGCAATCTCGGTGAGACCGAAGTGGAAACTCGGTCAGACCGAAAGTTCAAATATAGTGAACGTTGGGGTTTTCGGTGGGACCGAAAATACCATCTCGGTTTGTCCGATTTGAGTCAATACAGGAACTTGCCAGTTTCGGTGAGACCGAAATCATCAACTCGGTTATTCCGATTTGAGGACAAACGGTTACAGAAGCTTGGCAGCCCGTATTTCGGTGAGACCGATCTCAAACTCGGATTGACCGATTTTTCTAGGGTTTGGCTTATGGCTGAGGTGGTTCATCTCGGTGGGACTGAGTTTGGAAAATCGGTTGGTCCGAGATTACTTATGAGTGTGTATTGTAGTGAAAGTTGCTGATAGTTAAAGGAGATATATCACTAAGCACTTGAGCAACCAGATCATCAACACAACCTCATCCCCTTTTAATAGTATTGGCTTTTCCTATGGACTCAATGTGATCTTGGATCACTAAACCAAAAATGGAGTCTTGAGCTTTTGCCAATGCTTGCCTTAGCATTTTGAGGGGTCCACTTCTTCAGTCATTGCCATACCCATATCACTGAACTTCTCTGAAATGATTCTCAAGTAACTATTAGTTCAATGATATATATGTTGTTATTAATTGCCAAAACCACCCGGGGATTAGTTGCACTTTCAAACACCCTTGGCTCATGAGATCATGGCTGTCATAGCCTCCTGGACCAAACCTTTCCTGGCCTACCTTAATAGGCAGGAGCTCCCCGGTGACCAAAATGAGGCCCGTCGCATAATTTAGTGTTCTAAAGCCTATAAAGTTCACGAAGGTGAATTATACAAGAAAAGCACTACTGGTGTCCTCCAAAGGTGCATCTCCTAAGTGGAGGGACGACAACTTCTAGCCGAAATACACGCTGGCATGGGTGGCCATCGCGCTGCAGCTCGGGCTCTCATAATCAAGGCTTTCCAAACTGGTTTCTTCTGGCCAACTACCCGAGCATATGCTCAAACCCTGGTCCATCATTGTGTTGGATGCCAGCTTTTCGCAAATCAAAGTCATATGCCTCCCACCGTTCTGAGAACCATCCCCGTTACTTGGCCTTTTGCGATCTGGGGGCTGGATCTAGTCAGACCTTAAAGGGGGAAGCCATAAAAAGAAATATTTACTGGTCATGGTGGATAAATTCACTAAATGGATAGAAGCCAAGCCCGTCAGAACAGCTGAGGCGGGGCCAGTGATAGATTTTATATACAATGTAGTACACCGTTATGGTGTCCCGCACAGTATTATCACAGATAACGGCTCCAACTTCACGGCTGATGACTTGAAAAATTGGTGCACCAAGTTCGGCGTTGAACTTGATTACGCCTCTGTGTACCATCCTTAAACAAATGGTCAAGTTGAAAGGGCCAATGGCTTGATAACGAGCGGAATTAAACCCCGACTAGTGCGCTCCCTGCGGGAGTCAGATAAACACTGGGTTGAGGAGCTCAAGTCCATACTCTGGGGGCTGTGGACCACACCTGACTGGACAACCGGAAACACGCCTTTTTCATGGTGTACGGCGCAGAGGCTGTTTGCCCTGTGATATTATTCATGACTCACCTCGAGTGCGCATGTATGAAGAACGAGAGGCCGGGCTTGATTGGCGGGACAACCTAGACGGCCTCGAAGAGGAGCACGATATCACGCATGCCCTTTCCGCATTCTATCAACAACAGGCCAGGCGATACCAAAGCAGAGAAGTGCGGGCCAAAACATATAATGTAGGCTAACTCGTTTCGCGCCTTCCGGAGAAGAAAAAAGGACAAGCTCAAACCAAGATGGGAGGGCCCCTTCATTATTGATGAAGTACTCACTGGATGTGACGCACGGGTAATCAAGCTACAGTAAACCTCTGCTAATGATGCCATGTCACCACGATTACTGTTGCTAATCTCGCTTTAGTTCGAAACTGATTCAAATTCAAATTAAATATCAAGCAAACAATAAAAGTTTTCAAATATTAAAACTAAAATGTTCTAAGTGTGTCAAATAAATCATAAGTAATATTTTTCAAGAATCCACATTTTTATAAGTGTTGTATTGCACTAAAGTAACTTAAACAATAGGTAAAACATTTATGAAATGCATTTTACTTATTGGACAATTACAAACTATTGAATTAAAGTGTCAAATTATTTATGGCAGTGACTTTACCTTTAATTCCAATTTAGGGGCTAGTGGTATATTATACAAAACAAAAAAATAAAAAAATAAAAA
Source organism: Secale cereale (assembly GCA_902687465.1). Lineage (NCBI taxonomy): Eukaryota > Viridiplantae > Streptophyta > Magnoliopsida > Poales > Poaceae > Secale > Secale cereale. The sequence continues at coordinate 75,944,072 of LR738713.1, forward strand.
GAAAACAAAAAAAATAATCCCCAATGGGCCTTGGCCCAGCTGGCCACTGCCAGCCAAGCAACTAGCCCAACTGGCCCAGGCCGGCCTCCCCACACCCCCATAACCCACCGAAACCCTAACCCCCTCCCCGACTCGCTCCCAGTTCCCTCCCCACTTTCCCCACGTCTCCCTC
>LR738713.1:75944470-76013910 GCA_902687465.1 Secale cereale
GGCCACCGGCGCCCGACGCCTACTTCGCCCGAGCCCTGCCGCGCCCTGGCCTCTCCTCCCTCCAGCGACGCCATCCTTCGCTGGCCCCGCCCGCTGCCACAGCAGTACTGCTTGCCGTCGTAACTGCTCCCGCCGCCGCCGCCGGCCTGCCCCGCTCACCGCGCGCGTCCACCGCCCCGCGTTCGCCTCCGCTCCCACTAGCCACCTCCCTGCACGCGGCGACCTCGCCTTCGCCTGCCCTCACCCGCCTACCAGCCTCGCCCGTCGGCCGGCCGCACTCGCCGGCGCCGCTGGTGGCCGGGGCCTCGCCGCCGCACCGACCAGCGGCTCCCCTGCCGTCGCCAGCCACCTACCCTGAGGCCGCCACCGGTCGGGGCCTCGTCCCCTCCTGGGCGGGCGCCCGATCCAGCGCGCCACTCTGCCCGTTAGCCCGCCCCGATTGGCCCTTGGGCCAATGACGACGGGGCCCCACGCCCCTAAAACAAAAAAATTAATTAATTAATTAATTAATTAATTAGGTTTAGCTAACTTAACGTTAATTAACCTGCAAATTAACTAACTAATCATGTTAATTAGTAATCAATGTATGACGGGGGCCCCCGCCCCCTGTTGACCAGTCAAACTTTGACTTGTCAACTGGGTCCCCCTGGCCCACATGTCAGCCTTAGTGTACCCTGCTGGGTACACTTCGTGTGTACACTTAGCATTTTATCTTTTAATTTCGAATTAAAATAAATTCAAGAAATGGTTTAAATCATAAATAATTAATATAAAATAATACGTAACTCGGGTGAAGAAACTTTGTACATGAAAGTTGCTCAGAACGACGAGATGAATCCGAATACGCGGCCCATTCGTCCGCCACATGCCTCTAAATACCTGAACATGGAACTTTCCCCCTCCGGTCATCTGTCTGACAAATGTCTGGAACCAGGAAAACTTTCCTGTACGGGATCGTCCTTTGTTGGTAACATGTAACACTGCGTTAGGGCACACCCGGCACATCGTATCGCCATGTCATACTTTATGTTACAATTGTTTGCTTTATATTTAATGTTTCTCCCCCTCTTCTCTCTGATAGACACCGAGACTTAGACTGCTCACGGTGCCACTGTGATCGACTGCGTCGACGACGACCCCTCCTTGCCAGAGCAACCAGGCAAGCCAACCCCCCTTGATCACCAGATATCGCCCATTCTCTTATCTCTTATTCTTGCATTAGATGTGCTACTGTTGATGATTCAATAGCTCCTATTCTGTTGCATAGCTTGTCATTGTTGCTACTACTGTTGATACCTGTACCTGCTATCCTAATGCTAGTATTCCATCAGTGGCCCCACATCCTTGTCCGTCTGCCATGCTATACTATCAGGCCGTGATCACCGCGGGTGGTGATCACGGGTATATACTATACACATACTTTACATGACGCATGATGTGACTAAAGTCGGGTCGGCTCGTTGAGTACCCGCAAGTGATTCTGATGTGGGGGCTGAAAGGACAGGTGGCTCCGTCCAGGTAGTGGTGGGCCTGAGTTCCCGACGGCCCCCGAGTGGATCTTTGTGGCGGAGCGACAGGGCAGGTTGAGACACCCAGTCGAGAGGTGGCCTGGCCCTGGTCGTTATCCGTGGTGATTTCATAATAACACGCTTAACGAGTATGGATATTTGATCTGAGTCTGGCTGCTGGCCTATACGCACTGACCAGCTACGTGGGAATAGTTATGGGCTCTCGACGTCGTGGTATCAGCCGAAGCCTTCTTGACGTCAGCGACTGAGCGGTGCGTGCCGGGTTGGACCGCGTAACGTAACTTCCTTAGTAATGGAGGTTGCTAGGTCTGCTCACCGGCCGCGTACGTAACGTGCAGGTGTGCGTTGGGCGATGGGCCCGGACCCCTGCGCGCTTAGGACTTAGACCGGCGTGCTGACCTCTCTGTTGTGCTTAGGTAGGGCTGCGACGTGTTGATCTTCCGAGGCCGGGCATGACCTCGGAAAGTTTGTCCGGCCAAATGGGATCAAGCGTGTTGGGTTATGTGGTGCACCCCTGCAGGGAAGTTAATCTATTCGAATAGCCGTGTCCCTCGGTAAAAGGATGACCCGGAGTTGTACTCCGACCTCATGACAACTAGAACCAGATACTTAATAAAACACACCCTTACCAGTGCCAGATACAACCCGGTGATCGCTTTCCCACAGGGTGACGAGGGGAGGATCGCCAGGTAGGTTTATGCTATACGATGTTACTTGGTGAACTTACCATCTATTCTATTCTACTGCTGCAAGACAGAGGCTGCCAGAAGCTTGGATACTTGTTACTCTCTAGCTACCCTCTTCTACTGACGTAAGATGGAGGTGGCCAGAAGCGTAGTCTTCGATTGGATTAGCTATCCCCCTCTTCTGGCATTCTGCAGTTTAACCCACAGATATTACCCCTTTACACAGATATCATTGCATATGTAGTGAAGATCCTTGATTGCGAGTACTTTGGATGAGTACTCACGGTTGCTTTGCTCCCCCTTTTCCCCTCTTGTCTCTTCCTCTTGGATGATGCAACCAGATGGTGGAGTCCAAGAGCTAGAGGATCCCGAGGATGTTTCTACGTGGAGTTCAGCTTCGAGGAGTAGTTAGGAGGTCCCAGGCAGGAGGCCTTGCCTTTTCGATCGTTGCTATATTTGTGCTAGCCATCTTATGGCAACTTGTTTAACTTATGTCTGTACTCAGATATTATTGCTTCCGCTGACTCTTGTGTTTTCGAGCTTATGTATTCGAGCCCTCGAGGCCCCTGGCTTGTAATATAAAGCTTGTATTATTTTAATTTGTGTCTAGAGTTGTGTTGTGATATCTTCCAGTGAGTCCCTGATCTTGGTCGTACACATTTGCATGCATGATTAGTGTACGGACAAATCAAGGGCGTCACACCGAAGGAGCCTAGCGCCTTTGAAATGCATGAGACAATCACCTTGAGCCGAATCCATGGAACGCTGCCAGGCTCCGACGATTTTACGGATAGTTCGGTAGCACCTTTTATTCTCTTTTTCAGTTTAGGTCTTATCCCTTGTTTTATTTTTAGTTCTCCTCTTCATTTTCTTATTTTTCCTTACCGAAAAGTGTTCGGCTTAACTGAACTGTTAAAGGGTAAAAGCATCCTCACCTCAAAATACCTGGGGGCTTCTATAATGAAGCTCATTATTAAAAGCATATTGCTTACAATAATCATGTAATCTGTTTCATACAGTCTCTTCACCATTATATGCACCTTTATGACTTAAGTTTTTGCCAAGCTGGGTTGCCTAGCTCCTGTGTTTATACCCTATGTTCCCAATTGTTCGGCTAGCGTGTAAAGGGAGCACCTCTGCGATTGTTACAACTGGGTAATCCGGACCTGTACCTCAGACGGGTGAAGCCGAAAGATAGCATTCTTAAGGGAATCATTGGTCGGCGGACAAACGACGAATTGTTTTTTGGCACATAATCTTTCAATCTCATAGGATAGTCCTATAATCCTATTTTTTTAGGATCAAAGCCTGGTCACGCGTACATATGCATGTTGACCCAGGGAAAGGAACCCTTAACAAAACTATTCTCTCTGGAAGATGTTTCTTACGTTAAATAGTAATATAACATAACTCCCCGAACACAGTTTGTCTGTTTAAGCAAAGATAACCGGATTGCCTTGTTTCCGAACATACCATGTGTGTACCACAGGTATAGTATTCGGAAACACACCAGCCCTTGGGTTTAAGAGGTTAAGCGGAAGGTTTGCCATGACAATCTTTTCATAAATTCGATCGGAGTTAAGTTTGATGATAAAGTACATTGTTACATAGAGTCAAACGCCTACTATTTATCTATACCATCTATAAGACTATCTAATTTACAGTCTTGTTGTGAGAATTTGGCGGTTGTCTTTACTTGGTCATATACCAAGCTTACGGGAATTTCTAGTCCGTCCGGTCCTCGAGGTCCAACCCGGGCCATATGATTCGGATAAAGTCCGGTGTAGCGTGTCTTCACCATAGCCCAGGCTTCTCGAGCACCTTCTCGACATGCTGATGCCTTCCACAGTTCAAAGCAGCATCGAGCCCCTTTGAATAAATTCGCCAGTTCCTCCATAATTTCTGGAGGTGAATCGGCTGGCCATAAGGCTTTGGCCATATTCTTCATGGCTTTCCGAGCTCGCCCGTGTACCTTGGAGAGCTCTTGTAATAGGTCGCCTTGAAATCTGGACACCTCTCCCTCGGGCCGCCCAGATAACAAACCTAGAGGTACAGTTTTGTAAAAAACTTTGAATCAAGGGACTATAACGAAAGCTAGGTTCAAGGTCATACTGAATATGCCGCCTTTTAGCTTCCTGTTCTCTTTCAAGTCATCCGCGAATTGGGCTCGTATGTCCTTTAGTTCTTCGGCTTGCCCGGCATTCGTATCCTGCAGTTTGTTCATCTCCTCTATGGTCCGTGTTAATACATGTTGACCAGTAGCCACTTGCCCTTCGGCGTATTTTTTATCTGCCAGAGCAGCCTGTAGCTTCTCCTCCAGTTGGTCTGTCGACCCTGCTGCTGCAATTCAAACAATGTGTATTTAAAAATCATTGATTGACATGGGGTTATACCTGCCGAACACTATTGTTCTTACCATCAGATCCCTTCTTGGACCTCTTTGAATCTTCCAATTCAACAATGATAGCAGTTAACTTAGTCCGGCATTCTTCAAGTTCCTTGGATAATACATTATTCTTTTCCTTGAGTACCTGAGGATATAACGATCCTTAAATCACTTGGGCCAACTGCTTCAAGTCTCGGGGGTACTGGCATATGATTATTGAATCTACACGTTCTTACCCACATATCCTTTGAAAGCTGGTGAGTGGCTCCGGCAAGTCCATCTCGGGCAGCTCGGATATATGCATCCACAGAACTCAGGGCGTTGAATGCCTCTTCAGTAAAAGTTGGATCGCGCACGGCTGCTTTTCGCCGCCGATGATTCATCACGCTTTCCACTTCGAAATCGGTAACTGATACCTCATTCGAATCCGCTTGAAGAGGACAGTCCCCCGTAACGCCCGTATCAACCCTAGTCCTTGTGGATGGGTATGGGCTGGATTGGTTGAAGCATGGCCGGCAGGATCACCGGACACAGTCCAACGTATGCTCCTCCTAAAGTAAGACAAAGCGGAAAATTACAATCCGGTTCTGCCACCGAACACATGTTAAAAAGTCATACCTGTTCGATAAAGGAGGAGGTTCAGTGGTGTCTCCGGTCTCCTTTCACTTCAGAGACCCACCCTGCGCAGGCGTCGCCTTCTTGGAAGACGCTCTTGATGCAGCGCGGCGGGATGAGCATCGCCCCTTTTGAGCATGAGATAGTGCGGTGGGTGAGGCATGCTGGGAAAACTCTCTTTGAAGAGGTGTCTCTCGGGTACTTACGCGGGAGGCAGGAAGAAGGCCAGGGTAACCGGCTACAATAGCCACTTCGGTACCATCATGGCTGGCCTGATAGAAAACTCCATCCTTAAGCTCTATGCCTATGTCCGGATCTTTTTCGAATCCGGGATCCATGTCTCGAATATGGTCCTCTGTCTGTGGGATGGGGCTATGAATCCCTTCGACCACCTTCCTCCACTCCTATCGGAGATAACGGAATTCAGTTCGGTTAGTGTGTCTCAAAAGAAAATTTGAGCAAAATTAGCAATCAGAGAAAGACTCACCCAATCGATGGGGTTGTATATAGATAAACCTTCCCGGCACTTCAAGCGAAGAAAGTCTTCCTTCTCCCCTTTGTAGAGGTTAGCTAGGATAGCGTCCAGGGCGGCAGGGTTGTCCAGACACTTGCGCAGACAGCGCGAGGCATCATCCTGTCCATTATAATGCCACATAGGAAATCCTCTGGCTTGAAGCGGCTGCATGCATCGCGTTATTGAGATCGCCATTACTTCTATTATTGTCAGATCGGAGTGGGCGAGTATTATGATCTTGCTTACTAGCCTTTTAATCTCCGCAATGTCTTCTTCATTGAGGCTTCGGGGACACCAGTTGAAACGCTTCTTTAAAGGAGCACTGGAGATTTCGGGAAGGCCACGCCGGATTGGGTCCAGAAGAACAATGTATTCAATATAAGACCACTCCGAGGGCCACTCTTCGGATGCTTCTTCGGAGTACCGGACAGGTAACATGTCCCTGCTATGTGCCACACTTTGGCGCCGCCCACCTCGAATATAGATCCCTTTTGGGAGAGGGGGACGAGGCAGAAGAACTGTCACTGTAGCTTGAAATGAGCCTCACAGCCCAGAAACAGCACACAAAGAGCGATGAAGCCCATGATGTGCAAGATAGAGCCTGGCGTAAGATCGTGCAGCTGGAGGCCATAGAACTCCATAAACCCCCTAAGGAAAGGATGGACAAGAAATCCTACGCCTCTTAAAAGGAAGGAGACGAAGCACACCCACTCCTCTTTGGTAGGATTGGGGAAATTTTCCGCCATGGCTTCACCGGCAATAGAAGTTAATCCAGCCCGGACAGGAACTAGATCCGCGGGAGGGAGATACCCCTGTGTCTAAAGTTTACTTAGATGCGCGTGGGATACTGAGCAACTTTCCCAATCGCTTGCTTGAGGGCCATGAGGGCGTGAGGAGGAACTGGGAACGCCGGCCATGTTTGGAAATTCTTTCTGTGGCAAGCTCTAAGGATTTTTCTCGTGGAGTGGAATGGCATCTGAGATTTAGTCTCCTTAAATAGGCGCCTTCCTTACACAATCAAGGGGTTATTGTTAAAAATACTCAGACGATTCGCATTCGTCTGACACGTGAAACCGAGGCGACGGCGGCAAGGAATCGACGGGATATAATATTAGATATGGAGCCTAACTAGCTTCTTTTCCGAAGAAGAACCTGCCTTGCAAGACTGAAGACATGAAGCCGGATATAACCTCATCACTGAAGGCAAGTTCGGGGGCTAATGAGAGTGTCCTAGATTTGGGGGTTCACGAGGATCCGGTCTACCGAAGCTGGGCCGGATAGATGGGCCGTGAAGATGAAGATAAACTGGCATCCCCCGTGTCCGGTTAGGATCCTGTGTATGTAGGAAGGCAGAATAGATGTTCGGATGTAATGATTCATTTCTTCCCAAGTAATCCTTGTAACCCTAGGTCTCCTCTGATGGATATATAAGCCGGAGAGTCCAGTCTGTAGAGAGCAGTTGAATCACAATTACATAGGCTAGACCCCTAGGGTTTAGCCATTACGATCTGGAGGTAGTTCAACTCTTGTAACCCCATATTCATCAATATCAATCAATCAGGAAGTAGGGTATTACCTCGATCGAGAGGGCCTGAACCTAGGTAAACATCGTGTCCCCTATCTCCTGTTACCATCGATCCTCAAACGCACAACTTGGGCACCCCTACCCAAGATCTGCCAGTTTTGACACCAGCAGGAGGTGCCCCAGTATCGTATCATCCCCACTATCCTTTTGCCTTTACTTACTTTAGTTCGATCTTTTGCTTTAGAATAAATGGAAGTTTAGTTCGATCCTTTCTTTTCGAGAGTTTGCTTAGTGATCTATCCTTGTAATCGTGTGCAAGTTACATAATAAAGTTTAGTTTGAGTTTTGCTTTCTTTACTTTCATGTTGCAATAAAAGAAAGGAAATAAATTAAGAAGATCATATGCTAATCCTATGGTAGGCGATAGCACCACATAAGGAAAAGTATAAGTAGAAAATTTTATTAGAGATTGACAAACATAGCATTGGTTAATGATGCAACTCATGAAAGAATTAATAAGGGAAGAGAAGATTCACATATAAATATACTATCTAAAAATCTTCTATGATTGTGAGCCCCCATCAAAATATTATATGTCAAAATTGTTGACGTTGGACAAGGAAGACAGCTTAATGATTTATGTTTGTTCATATTCACATAGAAGTCATATTGTCATAGATCCTTTAACATGTGGTACTTGCTCAATATCTTTTCTAGCCAAAAATTCCGCACTAAGTAGAGATACTACTTGTGCATCCAAAAACCCTTAAACCCAAACCTTTTTCGAGAGTCCACCATACCTACCTATGGATTGAGTAAGATCCTTCAAGTAAGTTGTCATCGGTGCAAAAAGGGCAATAAAAATTGCTTCTAAAAGTGTGAGATCATTTAGTGTAAGGGAAAATTGAGAGTTGTGCGAACTTGTGATGGCAAAGTAATAAAAGCGACAAACTGCATAATAACGGTTGCTATCACAAGGGGCGATATAACATGACGTTACTTTGCATTAAGGGGTTGAGCATATAAAGAAATAAGCGCATGACAACCTCTGCTTCCCTCTGCGAAGGGCCTATCTTTTACTTTTATGAAAAGAGTCAAAGTTTTCTCTCTATTCCTTTTTATTTTATCCTTTGGCAAGCATCATGTGGTGAGGAAAGAACTAGTCACATATGTCCAGTTGAATATGGGTGGCATGAGTTATTATCGTTGACATCACCCTTGAGGTGAATACATTGGGAGGCGAAACTATAAGCCCCTATCTTTATATGTGTCCGGTTGAAATGTTTTGCTCATGTGTATGCGGTGAGTGTCAGCAATCATAGAAGACTATACGGTGGTTGAGTATGTGGATTTGCCTAGGGCTCCAATACGTGACCCTTCTTGAAAAGATGATGAATTGTAGTTGCAAAGTTGAATAGCAACATAGTTTTTGGTTTCTTGTAATGCCCAAATATAACACTTTCCTATAATGGCAATAATGCTTCCTCTTTGATCCTTGTCATTATCCTTGGGGGTCCTTCTCTTTTATTTTATTTGCATTGCATACCTTTTATTATTTTTGCATTGCATCATCATGTCATCATGGTATCATAGTTTATTTCTTTTGTGCATTGTTGAGACCTTGTGATGTATGTTGTGTGTGGGTTCAAGCTATCTTAGCTAAATCTTACCCCCTCTCCCTCTTCTTCTTCTTCTCCTTCTTCTTATTCGTCTCCTTCTTTCTTTCTGGCCTCTTCTTTGATCTATTTTTCAAACCAACTAGCAAGTGCCATAGTGATTCTTCCTCCTCCATTTAATCTTGCCCCATGTGAGCAACCTCTCCACCAAATATCATCTCTTTTGGAAATGATTTGGTTGGGTTTTAAAATATCAAGAGTTTGACCTATATTCAAACTCCTTTTATTTTTCTGCCTCTAAAAATGTCCAAGTCATTTTATTTAAATAGAGCATAATTCACTGAGCTTAGGGGTATTTTTCTTTTCCCCTAGTTCTTCTTCTTTATTTATGTTCATTCTTTTCTTTTTCTGTCTAAAGAAATAAAAAGAAAAGAAGAAATAGCAGCAGCCAGCAACAGCCTGGGCCTCTCCTCCTCCCTCTCTCTCCCCTCAGGCCCAACTCCACCCGTAGCGTAGCAGCCCAGCACCGCAGGCCCAGCTACAGGCGCAATAGTCGCGCCGTAGCCACTCCGAGTGCGCGGCCCCACCCGTCAGCGTCACATCTCCCTCGCCTCCGTCTTCCTACGTCGGTAAAGCAGAGCACTCGACGCGCTCACCGTCCCGCCGTCAGCTCACGAACGTCGAGGCCGTGCACCGAGCCCGTGTTTTAAACCCAAATCTTGTCCATCATTTTCCCCTAGGTCTTCTCCTTTCCCTCTCGCCATCTGGAGAGCTGGGATCCCCCAGATCCGCCGCCACCATCGACGCCCGAGCGCATCTGAGAGCTCCCTCTCGTCGCCGGCGAGCTCCGCGTCATCCTCGGCCTCGCCAATGTTGTCTAGCTTCTTCCCTGACGTCCTCTTCTTCCACTATGACAACTACGCGGACCAGAGCGCCTCTCCGTCGAGCGCTTCTTCCTCTACGGTGGCCGGAGCTGTTCGGGACACGCCGTCGTCGACTCCGTACATGGAGGGCCAGCCGAGCGCACCGGCGTGCTCGTGGTGAGCTCCTCTCTCTCCCAGCCCTTTTTCCCCTTCCTGCGTTGGCTCTAGGCCATAGTTCCATGAGTGCCCGACCGTGCCGCCATCGGACATCATCGCCGGCGAGTGTTCCGACCTCTTTAGTTGTTGTTGTGCTGTCCGTTAGCTTCGCCTAGGTGCGTAGAACCTATATGTGCAGTCGCCGTGCCGCCTAGTTCCTTGTATCACCTCGCCGTCGTCTTGTCGCAGCCGTGTTGTAATAGCTCGTCGTCGGTGATGCAGTGCCCCTTAGGCACTGCTAGTTGTTTAGTTGGATGCGGGATTCCTCCAGCTCCCTCTCGCACCCCTCCGCCGTGCCTAATGGTCGCCGGAGCGGCTCCGACGAGGGCCAACGTTCCCATGTTCTGCTCCTGTGGTTTATTCTTCAGATATTCTGCTCCCTCTTTGTCGAGATCGATGCAGTGGCGTAGTGGTGTGTCTCCGTCAGTTTCATCAGAGAGACGCGGGTTCAATCCCTCGCGGGCGCTGTGGTTATTCGCCCCTTTTCATTTTTGTGTGAGGCTGACAGCAGGGCCCCACCTGCCAGCCTCACAGCACAAGTGCCAGCCCGTGCGCGCACCCGCTCTCCAGCTCAGCTCGCGTGGCCCCCCTTGTCAGTGACTGTGGCTCGCTGAGTCTGGGTCGACTTAGACCTGGCGTTTGAATTGCTTTATTTTCTTTTACTGTTTTTCTTTTTCTTTTCTGTTTTTCTGTTTTAATTAATATCTGCATTTTTATGCATCATATGAATATGAGCCCAATATGAAAAGTGCTTAGAATTTTGTGTAGATTATGAATATGTCACTTGCTACCATGTTTGAAATATTCAAAATGTTGTTTGAATTTAAATTTGTTTTAAATATGTTCAAACTTGCAAAATTCATAACTAATTCTCTACAACACCAAATTTAACAAACTTTATATGCATTTGGGGTAGAAAAATGTGTAGAATATTTTGGTGCTGTTGTTTAGCATGTTTGACAAATCCATCACCGTAGTATTTCAAATCTGTCCCAAATGCTTATAAATGAATATGGGTTTTTCTGGAAATTGTTGCATTCAATTCCAGCCCATTTAAACTTGCAAGCATGTTGCTGTTATGTTTAGTGCACCCTTGCCATGTTAACCAACCTCTTTTAAAACATGTTTGTTGCTTGTTTGATCAAATACATAAACTTGCCCACTTGTTCTTTTGCTTGTTTCATTATGTGTGGTTGATCTTGTTTGTTGGTGATGTATTGCATTCTTGTGACCCTAGGCCATGCATCATGTTTTTCCATGTTCACATGCTTCATGTTCATGCATCATATGATTGAGCATTGCACATTGATTGATTTTGTTCCATTGTGCGTTGTTGTGTTTGGTTAGAGCCTGGTGAAGATTTTGAGAACAAGGTTTCTACCGAGGTTGAGTGTGAGGAGCAAGATTACGTTCCCTCCCAGGATTCAACAGGCAAGATGACCTGACCCAGAAATCATTACTATATTTGCCTATTGCTAGATGTCTCACTCTTTAGTTTATTGCCTCGATGCCTATGTCTGTTTTTCAGCCTCCTATTGTTGCCATGAACCTCTCTAACCACCCAACCTAGCAAACCTTTGATTGGCTACGTAAGCTTCGCTCAGCCCCTCTTATAGCATTGTTAGTTGCAGGAGAAGATTTGAAGATTCTTTGCTTCATGTTGAAGTTTTGTTGGGTTATCACACTATATGATCTGTTTAAAACTAAATCATCTATATACTTGGCAATGGGTGGAAGGCTAAGCCTTTGCTTGGTGTTTTGTTCCACTCATGCCTCCCTAGGAACCGTATAAACTGGTGTTATGTTCCTTGATTTCGCGTCCCTAACACGGTTGGGGTTTATGGGCCCCCCTCGATAACCCGCTTAGCGCTAAAGCTTTTCCAGCAAGTCCCAACATTGGTTTTACATTTGCCTAATAACTAAAACTTGCATAGGGAGTTATAAACCCTTTTCTTAATCAACAACTCGGACCAGTGCTCCACGTGAGTGTTGGTCCAAACTGGGCAACCTGCGGGGCCACCTTGGGCAAACCCGAGGGCTGGTAAAAACCTGTAGCTTGTCCCATACAGTCGTGGCCTGAGACGAGATACGCGCGGCTACTATCAGGGTGTCAGCACACCAGGAGGCCTTGCTGGATTAGTTTTACCTTAGTCGGAATATCTTGAGCACGGGATTCCGAGAGTACTCGGGTCTTCCCACCTTGGAGTTGCAACTCCGCAGATCGTGAGCTTGTGATGGGCTAAGTTGGGACACCCCTGCAGGGATTTGATCTTTCAAAAGCCATGCCAGCGGTTATGTGGCAGATGGGAATTTGTTAATATTCGATTGTAGAAAACTTGACACTATGATCATAACACACTACCAGCGTGAGTAACCGTGACGGTCGCTTTCCGAAGGGGTTCGGGAAGTGAAGACGATGGGGTTATGTTTGACGTGCTTAGATAGGATCACTTCGTGATCACTTGACGATCGTTGGCACTTCTCTTCTCGCTCTAAACACGTAAGCTAGTGCTAGTGCAGCTCCAACTTTGTTCTTTAGCCTTGTTCCACACCTAAGGCTCAGATAGCATTGCTACCCAGGAACGGGATTGCTGAGTCCTCTGTGGCTCACAGATTCTACACAACACCAGATGCAGTGTAATGCCCAGGATGGGACTATATCTCCTATGTGTCGAGGCACGACTTAAAGATATAAGCCCATTCTGGAATGATCGCAAGTTTGGTATCTTTGCACGACTCATGTAAAAGAGGTATTAAATTGCAAAAGGAGATAGTTGGCTTACACTCGCCACTTCACACAATGCATTACATAAGCAAAACATCATTCAAAACATCACAACCCGGCTACGGGTGAAGATCCAAAAGAAAGATACCAAAACAACATAAAGCCACAGGTCTAGATCGAATCCTAGTAGAAACCACTACCGATTGTCGAAAACGTCACAAGCATACGGCCACTCTCTTCATGGAACTCCCAGAAGAATTGCTCCATCTCCTGCATCAATCTCGGCTGAACCTGCATCTGGTGTTGTAGTATCTGTGAGCCACGAGGACTCAGCAATCCCATCACCATGGGTATCAAGACTAGCAAAGCTTTATGGGTAGGAAGAGGTAAAGTGGTGAGGTTGCAGCAGCGGCTAAGTAATATATGGTGGCTAACTTACGAGTACAAGAATAAGATGAGCATCTACGCAAACGGTCGCAACTAGTAGTGATCGCTAAAGATCCTGAACTACATACGAGTCAAACATAACCCCACCGTGTTCTCTTCTCAAAGTGAAAAGAGACAGTCACGGTTACTCACACAGTTGTGTGTTTTACTTCGGATCCTCTGTCAAGTTTTCTACAACCGGACATTAACAAATTCCAATCTGCCAAATAACCACGGGCACGGCTTTCGAAAGATCATAACCCTGCAGGGGTGTCCCAACTTAGCCCATCACAAGCTCTCACGATTAGCTGAAGTGATAAATATAATATCATCACCCCTTATCTTAGGGAAATCCGATCAGGCTCGGCATCCCGGTGCACAAGACATTTCGACAATGGTAAAACAAGTCCAGCAAGACCTCCCGGCGTGTCGACACCCTGATAGTAGTCGCGCGTATCTCGTCTCAGGCCACGACCGGATGGGACATCCTACAGGACCCAAACCTCGAGTTTCCCCGTGGTGGTTCCCGCAGTCTGCCCGTTTGGGACCAACACCATCAGCACTGGCCCCCCCTATTATGTAGAATTAAGAACCCGGGGACATGACCCCCTATGCAATTAATTAATTAATTAAGTTGTTATTATGAGCAAATTAAAACCAATGTTGGGCCTTGCTGGAGGAGTTTTATTCAAAGTCGAACTGTCAAGGGGTCCCCATCCACCCATCGTGTAAGGAACGCAAAATCAAGGAACATAATGCCGGTTTATCGGCGCCTAAGGTGGCATGAGTGGAACAAAACACCGAGCAAAAGGCCAAGCCTTCCACCCATGCCCAGTATATAGGTGTGTTAATGATAATTATAGATATTGTGATATCCAACAACAAGTTCCCTCCTGGAATGAACTTCATCTTCACCTGCAACTAACAACGCTATAAGAGGGGCTGAGCAAGCGGGTAACATAGCCAAACAGTGGTTTTGCTAGGAAGGTTTCAAGGTTAGAGGTTTCATGGCAACAAGGAGAGGCTGACATAAAAGATGGGTAGCGCGACATGTAACGATAGCATCGAGACAACTAAGCATGGCAATGGTAGTAAAGGTATCCAAGGGTATGATCATCTTGTCTGGGATTCCACAAGGGAGAAGAACGGATCCATGAAGTAGATGGAGCAACATAGTCGAGCGAATCCTCACAACTCCGGAACGAAACCGAAGCTAACAAGAGAAGCAACCGGAAAGAAGCAAACAACACGGTAAACACACAAGCATAAACATGGCATACGATGCACATCCAAGTATGATGCATGTCCGGTTTAAATATGCATGGCATGGCAATGTGCACAAACAAAACTACAAGTTAAGTGGAGCTCAACATGCAACGAGTTGCATATTGACGAAACACCACATTTTAATTATTTAATTGACTCTCGTTTATTTACAAGGCAAGATTAAATGTTTGTTAACATGGCAAGAGGTGAGGCATAATAAAACTACACTATTTAGGCAATTTAAATGAGGCCGGAAAAACAACAACAATTCCAGGAAAAAACCATATGCATGTTTAGCAATATTTAAGCAAACAATAATTCACACATATAATGTTGATAACATGATGCGGATGACATGATCAAGATTATGCAATTTATTAAAAGTTGACATGAAGAAGATATGAAGTATTGTCACCGTGGTGGAAGGAAAAGGTGCCACGGCAACGATCCAAAAATGATGCAACGGCAACATCTCGGTTCTGGTAACTCGTTGAGAGTCTGATGCAAAAGAAAAAGGTGACGTGAGCTAGCGAACAAGATGAAAGGTGGGATGATCCCGTCACCGGGTTCGCACGAGTCGGCAACGAGGCAACCGAGGAGCATGACAAAAGATGATACGGGCACGGAGCACACTAGGGAAACATCTCATACAACACATGCAATCCACGGGTCATCGTCTCGGGTTATACCTTCGGAACATTCGTTTCGGGGCGGTTCGAGTCGTCGAGGGACGTAGTGGAAGTAGAGGTACACGGGTCGTAGAGGAAGTAGTCGTTCTCGCGATTCGTAGAGGAAGTAGGCGTTCACGTGATCGTCGAGGGAAGTAGTTGTACATGAGGCAACGAGGTCGTCGTGGTACACGTTCATGTAGAGGTACTTGCGGTCTCGGCGACGGTAGTGGTACTCGTTTGGCATAGTCGAACTCGGCATATCCGAGGCTCCGAGCGTCGTGGTACTTGGCGTAGGGGTTCTTGTCGCATCGTCGGACGTAGTGGTACTTGACGATTCCGGAGATGTGCACGGGTTGTAGTGGTGCTCATATTGTCAGTCCGGTCTCGGTTCTTGGCGACGGTAGTGGTACACGTTTGTTGTTCCCGGACTTGGCCATCTTTGTTCTTTCGGGTTGTAGTTGTACTCGAAGTTCGGAGTCCGGTTCTTGCCTGCGGTGCACTTGGCGAAAAAACAACAACAACAAAAAACATGGCGGTCTCGGAGCAGCGAGGAGGAGCGGCCAGCAGCGGGGCGAGGCAGAGTGCTCCTTCTGGACTCCTGGGGCGGCATCGACGGGATCCGGCCGTCGGAGTGCGGCTGCTCACCGGGGAAGCTGCGGCCGGCGGGGAGCACGGCCGGAGGAAGCTTGAGGTCGGGGCGGCAGCTCCTGGCCGGCCCGCGGGCTGCTCCCGCGCTGGAGAAGGAAGGCCGCAGGGAGGCGCGCGGAGGACCCTGTGGAAGGGCGCAGGGCCCATGGCGCTCGGCCTGGCATGTGCAGAAGAGGAGGGCGCGGCCTCGCACGGCGCTGGAGAGGCGAGGCGAGGGCCTAGCGATGCGGGGCGGGGAGCCAGGGCGAGGAGGAGATGGGCTCGAGGGAGCGAGGGGCACTGCTGGAGGAAGGGAGGAGCGCTCGGGCGAGATGGGAGAGGGAGATCGAGAGGAGGGCACGGGGTCGAGCGAGATCCAGAGGGGATCGATGAGGAGGTGCGGGGCGACGGGGACTGCCGCGCTCGGGAGGACGAGGAGCGAGGCCTGGCGGCTGAGGGAGATGGACGAGCGAGGGGAGAGGAGGCTCGGGCTAGGGTTAGCTGGAGATGGGCCTGAGGGATGGGCCTGAACGGCCTAGTGGGCTGCTAGGAGGCCTAGAGGCCGGCGGCTGGTTCCTTCCCTCCTGGTTTTTTTAGCAGAAACCAAAAGAGAAGAAAAGAATGAGGAGGGGGTTAGGGAAATAGTTAGCACAAGGGATTATTTTTCTCGGGCATCATAAAATGAGCACGGTCCGAGAAAAATAGAAAAGGCATGATCGAGATACAATTCAAACATATTTGAATTTAATTCAAATGGGTTTGAACTAAGACTTGATTATTGAAGTGCCCAAAGATGTTCGAATATTTGGAGGAACCTCGATAAACGGGAAAAGAAATATAGGGAG
Organism: Secale cereale; assembly: GCA_902687465.1. Taxonomy (NCBI): domain Eukaryota; kingdom Viridiplantae; phylum Streptophyta; class Magnoliopsida; order Poales; family Poaceae; genus Secale; species Secale cereale. The sequence continues at coordinate 75,960,981 of LR738713.1, forward strand.
GGTTTGACGGTGAAACTTGAATTAAGAGGCATGGGGAATATATGCAAGTGTGTTGGGTTAATTCCACACAAATGGAATATTTAATTATAATAGCTCCATAATATTAGGAGGATATGTTATAAAGAGAAGTCACCTTCCCTCGATTTAAATGGACCGAAGGTCCACACAATTTATTTAGGTTGAGATGCAAAAGAAATATGACATGATGGCATGATGACATGATGCAATGCAAAAATAAATAACACAAGCACAAAGAAGCACACGGAAGAACCCGGAACATCTGGAATCTTCTGGAATCTTCTGGGACGTTGGTCTTCGGGCGTCACATGCAGGTACCATGGTGAACTACACAACTGGACTCCTGATTGTGATGTGGCATTCAAAACACTCAAAGAGAAGCTCATTTCTGCTCCGGTTCTTACTCCTCCGGATGAGTCCAAGCCCTATGAAGTCTTCTGTGATGCTTCCTTACACGGACTTGGTGGTGTTCTCATGCAAGACAAGAAGATTGTGGCATACACTTCTCGTCAATTAAAGCCAAATGAGAGGAACTACCCCACACATGATCTTGAGCTAGCAGCAGTGGTACATGCTTTGATCACATGGAGACACCTTCTGTTGGGCAGAAAAGTAGACATCTTCACCGATCACAAGAGCTTGAAGTACATCTTCTGACAGCCTAACCTGAACCTTCGCCAGACTCGTTGGGTTGAGATGATCCAAGAGTATGATCCAAGCATTGCATACACACCTAGCAAGGCCAATGTCATTGCAGATGCCTTGAGCAGAAAGGCATATTGCAACAGTCTCCTTCTCAAGCCGTTTTAGCCTGAGCTTTGTGAATCATTCAGGAAGCTAAACCTCCAAGTTGTTCTGTAAGGCTTTCTTGCAAATCTTCAAGTGGCTCCTACCTTGGAAGATCATATCCGTGAGGCCCAGCTAAGTGATGCTATGGTGCAGAAAGTGAAACATGGTATTGCTAAGGGTACTCCCAAATACAAGTGCTATCGCGTTGATGAGAAAGACACCTTGTTCTTTGAGGACAGAATTGTGGTTCCCAAGGGTGATCTCAGGAAGCTCATAATGAACGAAGCACATGACTCCCTCCTCTCGATTCATCCGGGAAGTTCTAAGATGTACCAAGACCTCAAGCAATCTTACTGGTGGACTCGCATGAAAAGGGAGATTGCCCAATTCATGAATGAATGTGATGTCTACAGAAGAGTGAAGGCAGAGCATCAACGTCCAGCCGGTCTCCTCCAACCTCTTCATATTCCCGAGTGGAAATTCGACCACATTGAAATGGATTTCGTCGCTGGGTTTCCTAAGTCCAAGAAGGGGAATGATGCTATCTTTGTAGTCATTGACAAGCTAACCAAAGTAGCTCACTTCCTTCCCGTCAAAGAATCCATCAATGCAGCTCAATTGGCAGAGCTGTACACTTCCAGAATTGTGTCGTTGCATGGCATTCCTCAAGTCATCTCCTTAGACCGTGGAAGTTTGTTCACATCCAAGTTCTGGGACTCCTTTCAGTCAGCCATGGGCACTAAGATTCGTTTCAGCACTGCGTTTCACCCTCAGACTAGTGGTCAAGTCGAAAGAGTGAACCAGATCCTCGAAGACATGCTCAGAGCTTGTGTCATCTCTTTTGGCATGAAGTAGGAAGATTGTCTCCCATTTGCCGAGTTCTCTTACAACAACAGTTTCCAAGCAAGTGCCGGCAAAGCTCCTTTTGAAATCCTCTATGGCAGAAAGTGTCGTACCCCTCTCAACTGGTCCGAGACTGGTGAACGTCAACTTCTTGGCAATGACTTGATCTCAGAAGCCGAAGAAATGTGCAAAGTCATACGTGAGAATCTCAAAGCCGCTCAATCGCGTCAAAAGAGTTACTATGACGGCAAGCATCGTGATTTGGCCTTCGACATTGGGGATCATGTCTATCTCCGTGTTTCTCCTATGAAAGGAAACCAAAGATTCGGTTTCAAAGGAAAGCTTGCTCCTAGATATGTGGGCCCTTTCAAGATTCTTGGCAAAAGAGGCGATCTAGCCTATCAACTTGAGCTCCCCTCCAATTTTGCAAATGTTCATGATGTGTTTCACGTGTCTCAACTCCGCAAGTGCTTCAAGACACCTGAACGTACCATTCCGTTCGAGGAGATTGATCTTCAACAAGACTTATCTTATCGTGAGCACCCTGTTGCTATTGTTGAGGAAACTGAGTGCAAAACCCGCAACAAGTCAATCATGTTCTTGAAAGTTAAGTGGTCACACCATACCGACCGAGAAGCTACGTGGGAACGAGAAGATCACCTTTGTTCCGAGTATCCTTCCTTCTTCCAGTCCTAGATCTCGGGACGAGATCTTTTTGTAGTGTAGGAGAGTTTGTAATGCCCCAAATGTAACACTTTCCTATAATGGCAATAAAGCTTCCTCTTTGATCCTTGTCATTATCCTTGGGGGTCCTTCTCTTTTCTTTTATTTGCATTGCATACCTTTTATTATTTTTGCATTACATCATCATGTCATCATGGTATCATAGTTTATTTCTTTTGTGCATTGTTGAGACCTTGTGATGTATGTTGTGTGTGGGTTCAAGCTATCTTAGCTAAACCCTACCCCCTCTCCCTCTTCTTCTTCTTCTCCTTCTTCTTATTCTTCTCCTTCTTTCTTTCTGGCCTCTTCTTTGATCTATTTTGCAAACCAACTAGCAAGTGCCATAGTGATTCTTCCTCCTCCATTTAAACTTGCCCCATGTGAGCAACCTCTCCACCAAATATCATCTCTTTTGGAAATGATTTGGTTGGGTTTTAAAATATCAAGAGTTTGACCTATATTCAAACTCCTTTTATTTTTCTGCCTCTAAAAATGTCCAACTCATTTTATTTAAATAGAGCATAATTCACTGAGCTTAGGGGTATTCTTCTTTTCCCCAAGTTCTTCTACTTTATTTCTGTGCATTCTTTTCTTTTTCTGTCTGAAGAAATAAAAAGAAAAGAAGAAACAGCGGCAGCCAGCAACAACCTGGGCCTCTCCTCCTCCCTCTCTCTCCCCTGAGGCCCAACTCCACCCGCAGCGTAGCAGCCCAGCTACAGGCGCAACAGTCGCGCCGTAGCCACTCCGAGTGCGCGGCCCCACCCGTCAGCATCACATCTCCCTCGCCTCCGTCTTCCTTCGTTAGTAAAGCAGAGCACTCGACGCGCTCGCCGTTGCGCCATCAGCTCACGGACGTCGAGGCCGTGCGCCGAGCCTGTGTTTTAAACCCAAATCTTGTCCATCATTTTCTCCTAGGTCTTCTCCTTTCCCTCTCGTCGTCTGGAGAGCTGGGATCCCCCAAATCCGCCGCCACCGTCAACACCCGAGCGCATCTGAGAGCTCCCTCTCGTCGCCGGCGAGCTCCGCGTCGTCCTCGGCCTCGCCAACGTTGTCTAGCTTCTTCCCCGACGTCCTCTTCTTCCACTACGACAACTACGCGGACCCGAGCGCCTCTCCGTCGAGCGTTTCTTCCTCTACGGTGGCCAGAGCTTTTCGAGACATGCCGTCGTCGACTCCGTACACGCCAGGGCCAGCCGAGCGCACCGGCGTGCTCGTGGTGAGCTCCTCTCTCTCCCTAGCCCTTTTTCCCGTTCCTGTGTTGGCTCTAGGCCATAGTTCCATGAGTGCCCGACCGTGCCGCCGTCGGACCTCGTCGCCGGCGAGTGTTCCGACCTCTTTAGTTATTGTCGTGCTGCCCGTTAGCTTCGCCTAGGTGCGTAGAACCTATCCGTGCAGTCGCCGTGCCACCTAGTGCCTTGTATCACCTCGCCGTCGTCTCGTCGCCGCCGTGCTTTAATAGCTCGTCGCCGGTGATGCAGTGCCCCTTAGGCGCTGCTAGTTGTTTAGTTGGATGCGGGATTCCTCTAGCTCCCTCTCGCACCCCTCCGCCGTGCCTAATGGTCGCCGGAGCGGCTCCGACGAGCTTGCTCCGATGAGGGCCAACGTTCCCCTGTTCTGCTCCTGTGGTTTATTCTTCAGATATGCTGCTCCCTCTCTGTCGAGATCGACGCAGTGGCGTAGTGGTGTGTCTCCGTTAGTTTCGTCAGAGAGACGCGGGTTCGATCCCTCGTGGGCGCTGTGGTTATTCCGCCCCTTTTTCATTTTTGTGTGCGGCTGACAGCAGGGCCCCACCTGCCAGCCTCACAGCACCAGTGCCAGCACGTGCGCGCACCCGCTTGCCAGCTCAGCTCGCGTGGCCCCCCTTGTCAGTGATTGTGGCTTGCTGAGTCTGGGTCGATTTAGACCTGGCGTTTGAATTGCTTTATTTTCTTTTACTAATTTTCTTTTTCTTTTCTGTTTTTTCTATTTTAATTAATATCTGCATTTTTATGCATCATATGAATATGATCCCAATATGAAAAGTGCTTAGAATTTTGTGTAGATTATGAATATGTCACTTGTTGCCATGTTTGAAATATTCAAAATGTTGTTTGAATTTAAATTTGTTTTAAATATGTTCAAACTTGCAAAATTCATAACTAATTCTCTACAACTCCAAACTTAACAAACTTTATATGCATTTGGGGTAGAAAAATGTGTAGAATATTTTGGTGATGTTGTTTAGCCTGTTTGACAACTCCATCACGGTAGTATTTCAAATCTGTCCCAAATGCTTATAAATGAATATGGGTTTTTCTGGAAATTGTTGCATTCAATTCCAGCCCATTTAAACTTGCAAGCATGTTGCTGTTATGTTTAGTGCACCCTTGCCATGTTAACCAATCTCTTTTAAAACATGTTTGTTGCTTGTTTGATCAACTACATAAACTTGCCCACTTGTTCTTTTACTTGTTTCATTATGTGTGGTTGATCTTGTTTGTTGGTGATGTATTGCATTCTTGTGACCCAAGGCCATGCATCATGTTTTTCCATGTTCACATGCTTCATGTTCATGCATCATGTGATTGAGCACTACACATTGATTGATTTTGATCCATTGTGCATTGTTGTGTTTGGTTAGAGCCTAGTGAAGATTTTGAGAACGAGGTTTCTACCGAGGTTGAGTGTGAGGAGCAAGATTACGTTCCCTCCCAGGATTCAACAGGCAAGATGACCTGACCCAGATATCATTATTATCTTTCCCTATTGCTAGATGTCTCGCTCTTTAGTTTATTGCCTCGATGCCTATGTCTGTTTGTCAGCCTCCTATTGTTGCCATGAACCTCTCTAACCACCCAACCTAGCAAACCTTTGATTGGCTACGGAAGATTCGCTCAGCCCCTCTTATAGCATTGTTAGTTGCAGGAGAAGATTTGAAGATTCTTTGCTTCATGTTGAAGTTTTGTTGGGATATCACACTATATAATCTGTTAAAAACTAAATCATCTATATACTTGGCAATGGGTGGAAGGCTAAGCCTTTGCTTGGTGTTTTGTTCCACTCATGCCTCCCTAGGAACCGTATAAACTGGTGTTATGTTCCTTGATTTTGCGTCCCTAACACGGTTGGGGTTTATGGCCCCCCTCGATAACCCGCTTAGCGCTAAAGCTTTTCCAGCAAGTCCCAACATTGGTTTTACATTTGCCTAATAACTAAAACTTGCATAGGGAGTTATAAACCCTTTTCTTAATCAACAACCCGGGCCAGTGCTCCACATGAGTGTTGGTCCAAACTAGGCAACATGCGGGACCACCTTGGGGAAACCCGAGGGCTGGTAAAAACTTGTAGCTTGTCCCATCCGGTCGTGGCCTGAGACGAGATACGCGCGGCTACTATCAGGGTGTCGGCACACCGGGAGGCCTTGCTGGATTAGTTTTACCTTAGTCGGAATATATTGAGCACGGGATTCCGAGAATACTCGGGTCTTCCCACCTTGGAGTTGCGACTCCGCAGATCGTGAGCTTGTGATGGGCTAAGTTGGGACACCCCTGCAGGGATTTGATCTTTCGAAAGCCGTGCCCGCGGTTATGTGGCAGATGGGAATTTGTTAATATTCGGTTGTAGAAAACTTGACACTATGATCATAACACACTACCAACGTGAGTAACCGTGACGGTCGCTTTCCGAAGGGGTTCGGGAAGTGAACACGATGGGGTTATGTTTGACGTGCTTAGATAGGATCACTTCGTGATCACTTGACGATCATTGGCACTTCTCTTCTCGCTCTAAACACGTAAGCTAGTGCTAGTGCAGCTGCAACCTTGTTCTTTAGCCTTGTTCCACACCCAAGGCTTAGATAGCATTGCTACCCGGGAACAGGATTGCTGAGTCCTCCGTGGCTCACAGATTCTACACAACACCAGATGCACGTACCATGGTGAACTACACAGCTGGTGGTTCAGAGTTGTACTAGGAGTTTGACGAAGAACGTGGGCGATACTATGTGTCTTATCTAGAGGATCAATAGGGCTCTTACCAGGATGTTATGATGGGGACCTTGTGTTATTTATGGTATCTTTCATTTGGATCTTCGTCTGTATCCGGACTCTGATATTATTTGGATGATGACAGTTTATGTAATGTATTGTGTGACGTGGAGAGTGTAAGCCAACTACTCTTTTGCAATTTCATCCCTCTTTTACATGAGTCGTGCAAAGATACCATACTTGAGATCATTATAGTACGAGCTTATGCCTTTAAGTCGTGCCCCGACACGTAGGAGGTATAATCTCATGTTGGGCGTTACATTTCTAATAGAGTTTATGCTTTATACTTCAACTGTGATGAACTACTACTTGTTCATGAGAATTCTATGATACAAGTCCTTTGATAAAAGTATTATGTTTAAATTAGTTGTTGTTATAATAATCAGCATGATGCTTCTATGTCCTTATTTCGTTTTTATCGACACCTCTCTCTCAAAGCATGTGGACATGTTTTTCAATTTTGGTTTTTGCTTGAGGACAAGCGAGGACTAAGCTTGGGGGAGTTGATATGTCCATTTTGCATCATGTTTTCTTGTTGTTATTTATGTTGTTATTATGCATAATAATGCTTTTTGGAGTAATTCTAATGCCTTCTTTCATAATTTGCAAGGTACACACAAAGAGGGAGAATTAAGGCAGCTGGAAATCTGGACCTGGAAAAGCTACGTCAGGTCACCTATTATGCACAACTCCAAACAAGCCGAAACTTCCCGGAGATTTTTTTATGGAAAATATGAAAAATACTGGAGCTGATAACCACCAGAGGGGGCCCACCAGGTGGGCACAACCCACCTGGGCGCGCCAGGCCCCCCAGGCATGCCCTGGTGGGTTGTGCTCACCCAGGCCCCCCAGGTGCGCCCTGGTGGGTTGTTCTCACCCAGGCCCACCACCGGTGCCCATCTTCTGGTATATAAGCCATTCTGACCTAGAAAAAAAAGGAGGAGACTTTCAGGACGGAGCGCTGCAGTCTCGAGGCGAAACTCGGGTAGGAGCACTTTTGGCCTCCGGCGGAGCGATTCCGCCGGGGGAACTTCCCTCCCGGAGGGGGAAATCATCGTCATCATCATCACCAATAATTCTACCATCTTGGGAAGGGCTATCTTCATCAACATCTTCAACAACACCATCTCATCTCAAACCCTAGTTCATCTCTTGTGTTCAATCTTGTTACCATAACTATAGATTGGTGCTTGTGGGTGACTAGTAGTGTTGATTACATCTTGTAGTTGATTACTATATGGTTTATTTGGTGGAAGATTATATGTTCAGATCCATTATGCTATTTAATACCCCTCTAATCTTGTGCATGTTTATCATTTGTGAGTAGTTACCTTTGTTCTTTAGGTCACGGGAGAAATCATGTTGCAATTAATCATGTGAATTTGATATGTGTTGGATATTTTGATAGTATGTATGTTGTGATTCCCTTAGTGGTGTCATGTGAATGTCGATTACATGACACTTCACCATATTTGGGCCTAAGGGAATGCATTGTGAAGTAGTAATTAGATGGTAGGTTGCGAGAGTGACAGAAGCTTAAACCCCAGTTTATGCGTTATTCCGTAAGGGACCGATTGGATCTAAAAGTTTAATGCTATGGTTTGAATTTATTCTTAATACTTTTCTCATAGTTGCGGATGCTTGCGGGAAGGTTAATCATAAGTAGGAGGTTTGTTCAAGTAAGAACAACACCTAAGCACCGATCCACCCACATATCAAATTATCAAAGTAGCGAACACGAATTGAACCAACATGATGAAAGTGACTAGATGAAATTCCCGTGTACCCTCAAGAATTCTTTGCTTATTATAAGAACCCATTTTGGCCTGTCCTTTGCCTCAAAAGGACTGGTCTACCTTGCTGCACTTTTGCTACTACTATCGTTAATTGCTCGTTACAAAATTATCTTGCTATCAAACTACTCTGCTACTTACAATTTCAACACTTGCAGACATTACCTTACTGAAGAACACTTGTCATTTCCTTCTGCTCCTCGTTGGGTTCGACACTCTTACTTATCGAAAAGAGATACAATTGATCCCCTATACTTGTGGGTCATCAGTGGCCAAGGAGGGAATTGGGTTTTCATCCAAGTTTAAGAAGAAGAAGAATGACAAGACCAAGCAACCTCTTCCTCTCAAGCAAACATTTGTGAAGGAGGGAGAGGGCACTACTAAGGAGAAGAAGAACAATGCAAAGGGTGATGGTGTCAAGAAGGGCAAAGCCACTCTGATGTGGAGCATCCTTCGTTCATCCCCATGTACACCATTTGGACGCAAGGAACACCCAAGGAGACCATAGAGATCCCAAGGACCAAGGCCAAGCATGCGCGGAAGCAAAGGAAGGAGAAGGAAGAAGAAGCTGCTGCAACAGCCGCCGGACATCCGGCCCGTGCCGCCGGACATCTGGCCCTACGCCCGGACATCCGGCGGGCCAACAGAACGTCTACAGAAGCGGCCCCCGCCAGCCCAGATATCCGGCCATCACCCCGGATATCCGGCCATCACCCGGACATCCGGCTCCTCGCGAGCCGCCGGATATCCGGCGCCTGCCTTCGCGCAGAGACGGGCCTGAGGCCCATGTATCCCTCTCCCACTTACCCCTTCGTGGACCTAGACTATATATACTCCTCCACCTCCTCCAAGTTAGGGTTAGCTTAGTTTTAGCTCATCTGAGACAGAGCTTTGCTCATCTACTAGTGGTTCATCTCCTTGTGAGTGACTGCGGCACCTCCACGGAGAAGATCCACATAGATTCAAGACCTCCTCACGGAGAAGATCCCGCGGGATACCCTCAAGACCTCCTCACGGAGAAGAACTGGTTACCCTTTGTATCGTCCCCTGTTGATCATGGATCTTGTATCTCTTTATGTTTCGAGGATCTAGCATATGTGTGACTTGTTCTTGTTGGTTTGAGTGATTCTCTCGTGTTTCCCCTCGTGTTCCCTCTCGTGTTCTTCGTGTTCTTCGTGGGATCCCCTCCATTTCATGAAAGATCGGCCATCTAGGGTTCCACCCTACATCATATGGTATCATGAGCCTTGGTTCATCACGAATTTGGAGCCTCCCCGCCATTTTCTAGCCATGTTTTGTTGTGTTCTTCCCCAAATTTGAAAATTTCCCACCAAAAATAGCCCCAATTTTTTTTGTGATCTGTTGGTTTGATAATGTTTTGTTGATTTTGATATGTGGATTTGATTGGTTTCAAGTTGATCTAGCATTTCCCCCAAAACCCACTTTTCATCCACAAAATCTCCCCAATTTTGCCCCCGAAATCATCAATTTCCGCCCCCAAACGAGTTTAGAAGTCCCAATCCCGATCTGGAATCGTCGGGCCGGACATCCGGGCCTTAGGCCGGACATCCGGGACCCCGGCCGGACATCTGGTGCCTGAAGTGCAAAATCTGACTCGGTTCTGTAAACAGATCGTGGAAATCCGGGCTCCACCCCGGATGTCCGGCCCTTGTAGTTTCAGACTTTTCCGTTTCACCGTTTTGTCCATAACTAATTCATATGAACTCCGATTTTGACGTTCTTTAGCTCGTTTTGAAGCTCTTGACATCCCCCATACCACAAAAATAATACCATAATCATTTGACTCCATAAAATTTTGTCAAATTTGGCAAGTTTGCCTAGGCCTTCCACCATATCATCTGTATAGCCACCATAGCCTTCCACAACCTAACCATTTTGTCCCCCGTAGCATTTGTAGTTGCTTGAGTAGTGATTTGAGGCTCCTAAGGTGTTTAGGCTACTTAGGGACCGTCACTTCTTCATCAACCACCACCACCACTTCCGCATAACCTTGTCCATTATACAAAGCCAACGAAACTTAACCCAATTTTGTGTGAGCTTGTTTGAGTTGTGGCTCATGTCTCCTAAGGTGTTTCGGGTACTTAGGGATCGTGCCTTCAACTCCGACACCGTGTATAGCCCATCATTCCACTTCCGCAACCACCACCGCTTTGCCGCTACCACCATCTGACATTAGAGATTTTGAGTTCGCGGTTTTTCCATTTCCTAAGGTGTTTTGGCTACTTAGGGACGAGTCTCCATCATCTTGGTATCTACATCAAGAACACCACTACTCATCATCACCATGAACGATAATCTCCATATCATCTTGGTATTGTGGTGTCCCCCCTTTGTATATTCCCTTGCAATTGCATTGTTAACCCCTAGCCCATTTTGTGTCACTTACCTATCGGGACTAGCCATTTGAGTATTGCCGGCAACGTGACTTGTGCACATTAGTGATCATACTTCCCATAGCATACATACCATAGCACCGTGGTGCATATCTTGGTATCATATCTTGTGACACAAGGTTGTCATCGCATATACTCAATTGCTATCTTGGTTCGTGAAGTTTTGCATGAGAAAAGAGCTCAAAAGAGAAAGAGCCAAACAAGCTTTTAAGCACAAAGAAAAAGATAAGCAAAGAGTTTTTAAGCAAGAACCATAGCATCATACTACATTAAGATTGTCATACTCGATCATCTTGGATCATACCACCGAAATACCATACATATAGCATACTTGGGATAGAAGTCATTGCATTTTTGCTTAGTAGGTTGTGCACAAGTTCGTATCCGCCTATTGTGCAATCGCGCTAGCGTCTCTCTAGTTTTGTGCAACAAGATCATTTTCGTCGATTCCACATTTTGGCTCACCCCTTGGTTGCACGACTCCACTTATCTATTTGCGTGTGTGTTTCTGTGTACCATATCTTGCTATTGGTCTACTTGTTGCATTTGCAAATTTGTGAATTTTTTTCAACATTATTGACTCTTGCTAACATTTTGCATCAAATTTTTGTGCCACTATCCTCACCGAGCTCCACCATAAGCTTTACTTGTGTAGGTGTGAGAAACCGACAAGAATGGGTACCAATTGTGCTATTTCCTTGTTCCACATTTGAGTGATCATTGATCCATCTTCAACATCGGTCAAGGTACATTTGGTATAGTTCTTCTCTTTCTCCCACTCATACTTGCTAGCATCTTGTGATGGATAGGCAAGGCATTTCATCTCCGGTCTTCGACATTGACGGCGCGAACAATGACATCCACGCAAAAACCATCAGACTACAACGAGCAATGCAAGAGCGCTTGGGCAACATCGCCATCGAACTACGACACTCCGAGACAAGGAGAATGGCTTCCTTCGACGACATGTGCGACTCCTTCAACAAACAAATGGCGGAGCTCAAACATTTGGTGGTGGACTACAAGTCTTCTTCCCCTTCATCATCTTCTCGGCGGCGACGTTCAAGTCACAAGTCTTCGGAGCGCAAACACGAAGCAAGTGCAAGTCGTCCACGTCCACACCGCCATGGCTACCATCAACATCATCATGAAGGGCAAGTCACCTCCGAGCATCATGTGCACGACGACGACGAATGACATCTTCCACGAGCTCTAGCACGACAACGACATCATCCTCATGAAGATGCTCAACAAGCGCATACCTAAAAGTCCGATCAAGCTCTACTTCACGGCAAGGACGAGCTTCAAGAGCAAGAGAGAAGACCGCGAGACAACCACCACCATGAAGGAGCTACGGCTACAACCACCACTTCGGCATCTTCGCCAAGTGCTATCAAGACATTTTCGCCTTTGGACGTACGACCCATGAGTTCACCTACATCGACGTCTTCATCATCAAGGCGATCATCTACAAGCGATGGCGACAAGACGGTCGAGCATGGGCCATCCCCTTCGACCAAGGTGACGAGCATGAACCTCTTTGACACCATGAAGACGGCGCCCATATTTGACTCCTACTCCGGGTCAAGCTACGCGAGCAAGCATGAGACCTTCTCTTTGACCTCGGAGGAGCGTGATGATTTGCCACATCCCACGGCATTCATCTTTGGAGGCATACGGATGAGGAAGTTGAGCATCGAGACTATTGCACCTACACCTCTTCGACATCCACATATGACGAGATGCCCCAATTCCCATGTGAGGAGAGCCACCACCACATGAGTGATACGAGTGACTCCACCATATGTGACATTGAGAGCATTTCTTTGAGAGGATGAGTGTGACCACCACTAGCCCCACACATGAGAGTATGCCACTTCTCCTATATGAGGTTGAGAGCAATTTGAGTGACTCCACCAACCGTACGAGTGAGAGCATCCAAGAGGGAGTGAGTGAGCCACAACACTTAGTGAGTGAGGTAGTTGATAGGGCATGTGAGGCCACTATGATTTCTAACGACTTAACCTCTACTATGAGTGTGTTTTCTTCGGTGCTAGGTCTCCTACAAAAGGACATGCCTACCCTCGACGATTTTGTCCCTCCAATGGACAACCCGATGGCCATGGTGGAAGAAGATGCACCACCCACATGGTTCCATCAAGATGACGATGACCGCTACTTGGTCTTCAACACCTCACCTACAACACATGAGCGGAGCTCCAAAGGTAACATAGGTGATGGTGCTTCTTTCGTCCCACTTGTGGACTATCTTGAGAATGATTGCTTGCATGATGTTGACACACCTATCACCATGCATCATGCTGGTGCGACTTCATCATGTCATGACTTACCTATGTATGATGAATATGATGATGAGCATGTTGAGTTTCTTAGTTGTGATGCTATGCTACATAGGATTTCTTGTGAAAATTCTTTTGGTCACATCATGTTCGAGAATCCTTTGAACTTGTCATATGCTATGAGTGAGATATCCAATATTGCTTCATATCAATCCCAACATAGTAACTATGCATGCCCCATTAAAGTCAATCCTATTTGCACTTATGGCATAGATGACAAGATGATGGTCATGGCTTTTGTTTTTCATGCGATGATATTGCCATGCTCCCTTTACATAATTTGCGCAATTCATCTACTATGCCATGCCATGAACACATTGTTCCAAATATGCTTTGCTTTGGATGTTGTCAATATTCTCCATGTGAACTTTCCAATAATGCTCATGAGGAGGCCCCCATAGTTTCCTCATACATACTAGGAGATCTTGATTCATTCCATACCTTGCATGACTACCATGAATGTGCGCACCATATGCATCCCATGAATAATAATGCCTTACATATTTGTCATGATGCATTACACAATTCGAGTCTCCATTATGCTATACATAACAACAAACCTCTCATGATGGATGCCATGTTTCTATATCACGCATCTCATTTATTTGAGCATTGGCTATTTTGTGCTAACCAACACATGCACGTGCGCATCATGATGGATGATGTGTACATATACCACGCACACACAATTTTTTCTTTGTATTTGTTTTCTATAGGTACTCATGAACATTTGTCAACCTCACAATCCCATGAGTTGACAAAACGAGCTCTTGAGAGCAACGACGATTTGGGATCCCATGGATTGTGCCTACCACCGTTCTCTTTGCGCAACGACTACACACATCTCTTTTACTTGGCTCTCACACGGCTATGGGCTATTTGCCACTTGTCACATTATGCCCATACTATCGTGTTCACTTTGCATGTTATGCCTCTTGCTATGACCTTGCCATGCAATTGTGACCCTTGCTTGCATTTACTCATGATTCGCCATTATGATACTCCTATGTGTATTTGCATGCTTGGTGGAGATACTAGTAGCTTTTACCATGATTTCTTTGTGCCCCATGCTATTGTCTATTCTTGTGTTGGGAGAGTCATGATACTCCATTGCTATTTACATAGGACTTCTTGCCACCACAATGATGAGACTTTGCCCATACCTTGCTTTCATGCTTGTGATATGTCATGTGCATCACGTATTCTCACTATTTGCACACATGACATGCTTGCCATGATTACCTCTAGTACGTTGCATCTTCGCACTACTAGCTTGTTTGACTTGATCACTATGATTGCTTGCTATGTTACATCACCCATGTTCCACTATTACTTGCTTTCTTGGGTTGATGACATCTTTACCTACTAATAAACCATTTATTGCTTCTGGTCGTCCGTCGTGGTTGTTTTGCACACACAAAAAACCTCGGTTTGCAGGAAATCAACTCGCAGTCCAAGTTAGAAAACATCTGGGCCAAGCCAGTCGAGCGCCGCCAGTACGCCGCACCCGCAGCCACGCGCCCGAGGCCGAGCTCCCGAGAGCGCCGCCGCCTCGACCTCGCGACCCGCCGGCGACCGGATCCTCGCCGGAGGTGAGTGCCGCCGTGCCCTGCTCCCTCCTCTCTTCCTCTGTCTCCTCTCACCTCGCTTATTCCCCGATTTATTTGTCCCAGGACGAATAGGAGCATTGCCATGGCCTTGGATCCGCACCGCCGTCGCCGGAGAACGTCGTCCGCCACCGGTGCTTCGGCCACAACTTACCGGATCAAGTTGCCCCGCCTTCGATCAACCCGGGCGCGCAAAGAGACGGCCATGGCCGCCCGATGCACGAGCGCCACCGGCCAAGGTGGCCGCCCGATGCATGAGCGCCGCCGGCGTCCAGACCCCCTCCACGCCATCCCCATCTCGCCGGAGACCTGCTCCAAGTCTGGTCGCCCAAGCGCCGGCGGCCTGCCCGCCGGCGATGCCTCAACTGTGCGCCGCCCTCTAAACAGGTGCCTCTCCTCTCCCTTACCTCTCTCCTCTCTCCCTGCTTTGCTTCCTCCATTATTGCTTCGCGACGTTGCTTCCCCGTCGGATGCAACACAGGTCATGGGTGTACATCTGTACATCCAAAATTTTCTGCAGAAAATCCGTTTATATAGGTATATGACAAAAGTACTGCATGTCGTCAGTACGCGAAGATAGAGGCCAAGGATGACCAGCAACTCTTGGAGGAGGACACCTCAAATCAGTCTGGGAAGTTGTCGTCGTTTTCCTCGGGCAGCAATGCAAAATATTGTAATGATACTTATCAACGTTTTTATTTGGTTGTGCAGTACTCGCTAGGTGCTTGAAGAAATTCCCATATGATACATGTGGCAAGGTTCCTAGAGGATAATGTAGATTAACTGCTAGATTCCATGGAGAGCTGCCAGAATCTTCAATTGGAGGCAATTAAAGACGGACCTCACCAGATTGGATTTGTCCATCATTCCAGCTAAGTTTCAAGGTAAGCAAGACGTTGGTCCCTTTAGCTTCCTCCAATGAGTTGATCTTCTGAAACTGAACAAACACATAAATGCACTGACAGAGCTATCCGTTTAAATGTATACAAGTTTTTTTTCTATTTGATTCGCTTATATACTTAGAAATTATGTCATCATTCGTGCTTTGAAGATTTTGTAAATAACCTATTGTTGATGGTGTTTGTTCTCATTTCTGACAAATTCCAAGAATAAGCTCTCATTTTCAGTAAATGAAATTCGGTTGATTAGATTAATAGGATTTCATTTTATATAAATTTCATTGTTCGTTCTGCACAGGGACACAAACTACATTGTAGTGATTCATCGAATAATTTGCATCTTAATACTGCCTATTTTCTGGGATCTCAACTCTCATGGCTGAATTATTATGTTGACGAGGAAAAGATTTGGTTACTTATGGTTGTAGGATGTCAGTTGAAGCTCATGCTATCATCCACGAAGCGTTTTCTCAGTCATAAGTTGTCGTTTCTCTCTAACCATTTGTCGGCTCGGTTACGCTGGCACACCATGTTCATGCAGAAAGAAACCTGTAACACGTGTTATAATAGATCGCCCTTTGTGAAATTGTTAACTTCACTGTAACTTGTGGGATCATATAGAAGCAAGACGCATTTTGGTCCTGATTGAAGTTTCTTTGATAGAATTTGTTTTGTAGCTCTCAATGTTGCTTACTTGGCTATATACCATGAGCACTTAATCAAGTGTTCTGATTTTTCTCCAAAACTAGGTCACAAAACTAATATTAAACTCCTTTGAATACTAAATCCTTTTTCTTTGCTCTGAATTTTTTTCTTTCCTTTTGTTGATTGTACAAGAGGTCTCCTGGTCGAAGTTTACTTATAAAGCGTGTTTCACTTATGCAGGTAGCTTTAGGACTCCATGCAGACAATCACTGATTAGTGGGTAGTAGGCATGTAGTTTCAGTTAAACCGAAGCTTAATCCACATACATAGTTCTCTAGAGGTATCCATGCCATTACATTCACCTGTGTGTGAGTGACACAACTATGTACTGCTATAAAAACATTGGAGTGCCCAACAGTATCTTATAATGGCTTTGGTGGCAGTATGAGGCCTGGGATAATGTTTACTTGTGATTCACAAAATGAAAGCATGTGCTATATCTTTGTATGTATGTCTTCTTTTCTCTTATCCTCAAAGGCTTTTTGTTTTATTTTTTTATACAAGACCAAACGCTTGTCTTCTTTTTTTGAAGGAAATTAAGGAGACATGGCACATTCATTGTCGCCTGGTTTATGGTAATTGGTGTTGCCCCCTCCCTTGGAATCTCTCAGATCTAGGCATAGCCAGTTCTTCGTCCCGTAGTTTTCGCATGTTGCAACACACTGGCTCTTTTGTAGGACCATCATCGACATAGACAAGTTCTGCTTCAAGGATGAGACATAGAAGAAGGCTCGACAAGAGGAAGGAAGCAGGTATTACATACTTTTTTTGCAGAAGTAAAGTCAGCGATATGAATTGAACTAGCTGATTTGGCTATTTTATAAATGCAGCATCCATGTAAAGGAATTTCTGCAATGTAATTATGTGAATTGCAGGTGTGGTTTAGCAATGTACCTCATACACGGTTGGTTGCTGACAGAGGAGGGCAGAATTGGATTACAAAGGCTAAAGATAAATTTACATTCTTGGAGGAGGGAGCCAGTTTATACATAGAGCAAGTCAATACCTGGATCAAATATTTAAGGTTTGCTTTGATTATATTACAAATTACTCAAATATTTTTAGAAACAGTAAAGGTAACTTTAAATTATTTAAAACATGAAAGCAAATGAGTAGTTTTTCTGTAGTGTTCGACTAAAAACAGAACTTAAAATATATGGGTTTTACGCACATCACTGCTTAATAGGGACATGAAAAAGACAAATAGCGGACTACATCAGCTTCCACTGCTAACACATCTACCATTGTTTAATCTCATTTGAAGCACATGTTTCTCTATTTTTTCCAGATGGTACCATCTGGCTCTCGCACTAGAGTTTTTCTGGATGTTGGCTTTGGAGTAACAAGTTTTGGGCCATACTTAATTTCATGGAGTTTGAGTATGGTGTTCCTGGAATGGTGGCAACATTTTTAACACAGGCTATTATCCGATGTTCCCGCTGTAGAATAAATTCGACAGGTATAGTCATGCTTCGTCTAATACACCTGAATCATCTTCTTGATGATCCACTTAATTACTTTTATCATAATTTACCCAAAGATGGACTTAGCTGGATAAATTATGATAAAAGTAATTAAGGTGGAATTCTACTCCTGGAGGTTAAGAGTGTCAGAGCTGGTGAGTAACTTCCTTGGCCAGGACAGCCTGTTTATAAGCATGAAGAGGCCCAACATGAGGCACAGAAAGATATGATCCTTAATACTATCATGTTTGTTCCCTTAGGGCTATATAATATACTCAATGTGTTAAATTTACTTATTTTCCACATGATGAATCTATAGTTGTTGGATTTAGCTAGAGAAATCTCTTCATTTCTAATAATGGTTTTCTATAACATTACTTATATCAGGCCGAGAAGCCTCATAATGAAACACTGCATTGTTTTGTTGCTCTGTTCCGAAATGATTGTTTACAGATTAAATTATTTGTAGAGATGGAGGACCTCTCAAACTGACCATGTTGGGAGATTGTGAAGAAAATATGTTGCTAAGTGGAGGAAGCCTTTTATAAATAAATCATGGAACATGAGTCGTGATCCTAAGGTCAAACCTCCACTTTGTGAT
This sequence comes from Secale cereale, assembly GCA_902687465.1. NCBI lineage: Eukaryota > Viridiplantae > Streptophyta > Magnoliopsida > Poales > Poaceae > Secale > Secale cereale. Next base: position 75,979,221 of record LR738713.1, read on the forward strand.
ACTGATGATAATTCCAGATAATGTCTGATATTTTCAACCCCACATGACATGTTTTTAATAGTTAAGCCTCAATTCTAAATTCAGAATATGTATTACAAAAGTTGTGCATACTTTTTTTAGATTTGTTTTGAACATTTGCATAATTATGCAATCATCTCTTGCAAAGTAGTCTCATGATTTTGACTTTTTTTCTGTTGATGAGCGAATGTGTGATACATAATTGGCTTCTGCTTTTCCAGGCTATGAAATCCATAGCTCGGATGCAAGAAACTTTATTATCAAGCCGTTTTCTACACACGACTAATTTTGTTACTACTTTCCATTATTGTGTGCCGATCATGCTATGTTTATGAGCCTCTAGCTAACATGGCTTCCTCTCTGTTGCAATTTCATTTCAGCTGCGACCTTGAACTGTACAGGTTTCAGCTTCTTGATGGCTGATTTTATGTGTGTGTATTTTCTATTGTTTATGTTCACAAGGTGTACCTGTGATTTCTATGGAATGGAGATGAAATCTTTTTCACGACTGGAAATAGGTAAGTAGGTATTTGAAGGTGAACCCCCACCCCCCATTCTTCGATGAATCACGATCAGGTGGCCACCGTCTGTTAGGGCTTTTATTAGAAGGATAGGCGACAATACGGGTGGGACGCCCTGTTGAAATAGAGGATGTAGACCTGTCGTGGTTCTTGAGCCTTGCTTATTAGACTAGGGTCATGCTATTATTTTTGTCCCGTTGCAACGCACGGGCATGTTTCCTAGTATATGTTCATGCCATTCACATGATTCACATTGATCATTGTCATTTGTCTCCACTAGTTGCATCTCTCATTACTTGTATTGAGTGCAACAATGCTATGTTTGTTGATCTTGGAGACTTGGACACCATACTTGTGATGTGTGCTTGCTTGTTTGAGCCTAATGCCTTTGGTTGTTATCGCATCATATGCTTACATGCCATGCCACATTACCTTGTCCTTTCTTACGATAAGAATGATGCAAGCACTTGTTGGGTATTTTCCCTCACGAATGCTAGGTTTTGCATTCATGCTAACCTCGTCTGTTTTTTCGAGTGTTTGTCATCTTCTTTCATTTTGAAGGATTCACAAGGCGGTGCCGTCATGCGACAACTTGGTCATGCGAAGGCATACATGATGTGCAACACCAACATTCGCAAGAATCTCCTAAAGGTGCATTCCTTCTTTGTGAGCCATCCTTTCATTGTTGTTTCCTTCTTGTTGTCTACATGATACATCTACGGGATGGAGGACCGACATTGAAGATGGACCCTATGCATGCACCACCGGTCTACCACTCTTGCCACGACATCGAGCATTGGTATATTAAAACTCCTTTGACACATTGCACCAAAACCTTCATATTTGTAGATTGTGTGCTCACATGCCATGCTCCATGGACATATCATTCCCATAACAAATTTGCATCTTGCGCATGCATTGACTCACATTATGATTGCCTTGTTGCATCTTGTATTCCCATGTCATCCATGATATATGAGCTTGTGCATTTCCTTAACAAATTTGTTGTGATCTTTCTTGATGGCATATTCATACATCATGATCATATTGTCCTCCATCAATTGCATGATAACATACACATATTGAGCATCCATTGCCATGTTCATGCTCTTGATAAACCATCACACTATGACATCATTTTGCACAATGGTTGCATTGATCGCATTCACAACACCTTTGTGTACACCACAAATGCATTTGATCACATGAATGCTTTACATCTCATACTATATCATCTTGCTAAGCTTCATGTACCTTGTCACACGGACTCATTCTTACATGATGGACACTTTGCGTGCGCTAACCATTGTATTTCCAAGTGTACTTTGTGTTTGCTCATTTTGCATGTACCACATACCGGAGACACCTTGGAGTACTTGGATTGCGACATGCCCTCAACTTCGTCCAACTACAAGTCCGTTCACGACTACCGTTTCCATGGTGATGAGGTTTTTGATCTGAGGTCGGATCTTTCCCAAGGGAGGGGATATGATGCGGAGCATCCTTTGTTCATCCCCATGTACACCATTTGGACGCAAGGAACACCCAAGGAGACCATGGAGAGCCCAAGGACCAAGGCCAAGCACGCGCGGGAGCAAAGGAAGGAGAAGGAAGAAGAAGCTGCTGCAACAGCTGCCGGACATCCGACTAGTGGCCCGGACATCCGGCCCATGTCGCCGGACATCCGGCCCTGCGCCCGGACATCCGGCGCCCCAACAGAACGTCTACAGAAGCGGCCCCCGACAGCCTGGACATCCGGCCATCACCCCGGACATCCGGCTCCTCGCGAGCCGCCGGACATCTGGCCCGCAGCTCGGACATCCGGCGCTTGCCTGCACGCAGATACGGGCCTAAGGCCCATGTATCCCTCTCCCACTTATCCCTTCGTGGACCTAGACTATATATACTCCTCCACCTCCTCCTAGTTAGGGTTAGCTTAAGTTTAGCTCATTTGAGACAGAGCTTTGCTCATCTACTAGCGGTTCATCTCCTTGTGAGTGACTATGGCCCAACCACGGAGAAGATCCACAAGGATTCAAGACCTCCTTACGGAGAAGATCCTGCGGGATACCCTCAAGACCTCCTCACGGAGAAGAACCGGTTACCCTTTGTATCGTCCCTTGTTGATCATGGGTCTTGTATCTCTTTATGTTTCGAGGATCTAGCATATGTGTGACTTGTTCTTGTTGGTTTGAGTGATTCTCTCGTGTTTCCCCTCGTGTTCCCTCTCGTGTTCTTCGTGGGATCCCCTCCATTTCGTGAAAGATCGGCCATCTAGGGCTCCACCCTACATCACACTCCTTCCAACAAAGCTGGCGACTTTAACCCATGTTATGTGTTATGTCGTGCTAGTGATGGGCATGTTTATGCCAAATTTGTTGGTTCTTCTTATGAGTACATTGAATGGTCTATCTGGGTTCCTAAGACCCTTGTTGCTAACATCAAAGGACCCATTACAAAATGGGTACCTAATACCAAGCATTGATCTCTTGTAGGAGTTTGCTTTTGGTGGGGGGTCATTGTTGCTCGATAGTGGAGCCACAAATCATATGACCGGAAGCAAAGACTTGGTGGTGGATGTGCGCAAAGTCTCATCTATGCCCACCAATGTCGAATGGGGTTATGCATCATCTTCTAAGGTATTGAGCCTTGGCAAGGTTGTTGTTTCTCATGATCTCATGATCAAGAAAGTCATGCTTGTTGAGTCCCTTGCATACAATTCACTTTCCGTTCGTCAACTTTCACTCATGGGCTTTGCTACTTTCTTTGATAATGATTCTGTGGTCCTCTTGTGGAGCAAGACTCTTAAAGTAGCTTTTGTTGGGCATGTCAAGAATGGTCTCTATGTGGTTAACTTCTTGGAGCAACCCACTAAGACCGCGACGTGTCTAATGACTAAAGTTGACGTGGGGTGGCTTTGGCATCACCGTCTAGCCCACGCCAATATGAGATCTTTGCAAAGTCTTCTCAAGGGGGACCATCTTTGTGGACTAACAAATGTTAGTTTTGCCAAAGATCGTGCTTGCAGTGCTTGTATCTAAGGAAAGCTACATGAGAAAGCTCACCCTCCCACGACTATCATCTACTCGACGAGGCCTTTGGATCTCCTTCACATGAATATCTTTGGGCCTCCATCCTTTGATAGTCTTGTGGGTATAAAGTATTGCTTGGTGATTGTGGATGATTATTCAAGATAGACTTAGGTATATTTCTTCAAGAGGAAGAGTGAGACCCAACAAACCGTCATCAACTTTGCAAATGAAGCTCAACGTCAACACGATGCAAAGATTTTGATGATCAGAAGTGACGACAGCACCGAGTTGAAGAACTACACCTTGGATGAGTTTCTAAGTGATGAGGGGATCAAGCATCAATATGACGCACCTTATACCCCTCAACAAAATGGTGTGGTGGAGAGGAAGAACCGGACATTGATGGACACGTCAAGGACCATGATGGCGGAATTCAAGTCTCCGTATAACTTTTGGGCCGAAGCCATCAACACCGCTTGTCATTCATCCAATCGGCTCTATCTCCGCAAAGGCTTGAACAAGACTCCATATGAGATACTTACCAGCAACAAGCCCAACCTCAAGTACTTCCGAGTGTTCGGTTGTAAGTGTTTCATACTCACGAAAGGTGTTCGTTTGTCTAAGTTTGGGGCTAGAGCTGATGAGGGCATATTTGTTGGTTATGCTACAAACTCTCATGCTTACCGTGTCCTCAACAAGTCCACCAGACTCATTGAGAAGACGTGTAACGTAGAGTTTGATGAGAATAACGGCTCCCAAGTGGAGCAAAGTGGTACTTGTGATGTAGGGGATGAAATTCCTCCCCGAGCCATAAGAAGAATGGGTGTTGGTCATATCCTACTCATTGAGGAACCCCTTGTGGCCGAAGGAGACAATGTTCTACTCAAGTGGAACCATCACCAATCCAAGACCCACACGCTTCCGAAAAACAAAGTGAAGGCCCTCAACCCAATGAACAAGGCTAAGCGCAAGATCAACCACAAGATGGGATGATCCACCAAGTGATGCACAAGGTCAAGTTCCTTCTTCCGAGCAAGTTCAAGATCAAGATCAAGCTCAAGATCAAGAACAAGCTCAAGACGACGCTCATGATGATCAAGTTACCGCTCCTCAACTCTCTCTTGAGGAACAATTGGAGCATCGTGCCGCCAAAGTTGCTTCCAAGCTTGCTTCTAGAGAGCATCACATGGAGAATATACTTGGAAGCATAACAAAGGGGGTAATTTCCCGTAGACAATTGGAAAACTATTGTGCACATCATGCGTTTGTTTCTTGTGTTGAACCCCAAAAGGTCTATGAGGCGCTCGAAGATCCGGATTGGCTCAATGTCATGCATGAAGAACTCAACAACTTCGAGCGCAACAAAGTGTGGTGGTTGGTGCCAAGGCCGGAGGAGAACCATAATGTCATTGGAACCAAATGGATCTTCAAGAACAAGCAAGATTATCACGGGATTGCCATTTGCAACAAGGCTCGTTTTGTGGCACAATGCTACTCCCAAGTTGAGGGTATCGACTACGGTGAAACCTTTGCCCCCATGGCTCGACTTGAATCTATTCATTTGTTGCTTGCCTATGCTTCTCATCATAACATTAAATTGCAACAAATGGATGTGAAGAGTGCATTTCTTAATGGTCCTCTTAATGAGTTGGTTTATGTCAAACAACCCCCGGGGTTTGAGGATCCTAAGTTCCCCAATCATGTGTATCAACTCGATAAGGCACTCTATGGCCTTAAACAAGCCCCACATGCGTGGTATGAGCATCTTACCGAGGTGTTGCAAGATCGTGGGTTTGAAATTGGGAAAATCGACCCCACTCTTTTTACTAAGAAGGTCAAAGGGGAGTTGTTTCTATGCCAACTATATGTTGCTGATATTATCTTTGGTTCTCCTAACAAAGCTTTCAATGATGAGTTTGCCACACGAATGACCGCGGAGTTTGAGATGTCCATGATGGGAGAGTTGAAGTTCTTTCTCATGTTCGAAGTCAAACAAAGAAGAGAAGGAATCTTCATCAACCAAGCCAAATATACTCAAGACATGCTCAAGAGATTCAATCTAAGTGATGTCAAGCCGGCCCCTACTCGAATGCCTACCAAATGCCAACTTGACAGTGATCCCAATGGTAAAGCGGTGGATCAAAAGGTATATCGTTCTATGATTGGATCCTTACTTTATCTTTGTGCATCTAGACCGGATATCATGTTAAGTGTGGGAATTTGTGCACGGTTTCAAGCCTCACCTAAGGAAAGCCACTTTGTGGCAGTCAAGCGAATCTTTCCATATTTAGCTCATACCCCAAACTTTGGCTTATGGTACCCAAGAGGAGCAAACTTTGATCTTGTAGGTTTCTCGGATTCAGATTGGGCGGGAGACAAGGTGGATAGGAAGTCAACCTCCGGAGGATGCCAACTTCTTGGTTGCTCTTTGGTAAGTTGGTCTTCCAAGACGCAAAGTTGTGTATCGCTCTCCTCCACCGAAGCCGAGTATGTGGCCGCTCGTAGTTGTTGTGCTCAACTTATTTGGATGAGGCAAACTTTAAAGGATTACGATGTCATTTGTGACAACGTGCCTCTTTGGTGTGACAATGAAAGTGCCATCAAGATTTCTCTCAACCCGATGCAACACTTCATGACAAAGCATATTGAGATTCGGTATCACTTCATCCGGGATCATATTAGGCAAAGCGAGATTGATCTTCACTATGTCAACAGTCATGATAACCTTGCAAATATTTTCACGAAGCCCTTGGATGAAGCAAGATTTCGCGAGTTTAGGCATGAGCTAAATATCATTGATTTGAGAAATGTGGCTTGAAACTTTACACACCCCTTCACACTCAGCATGCTATCTTGTTTAGGTGTAGGCATGGACATAGGGGGAGTGTTGTTCTCTCAATGAACTTTCCCTCCCCCATTATGCATAAATTGATCAACTCTTTCACATTCACCATTGTTGATGGTACATGTGCTTCAAAGATGAGTAGTGGTCATGGGCCCAAGGTTAAAATCTTCGTGGTGCCATACCATTTCACTCAAACATAGGTGGCATCGGCCACCGCCCTCTCTTTGAGAGTTGTGTGTTTGTTGTCTCGCGTTCTCTCTTTCCTGTTTGTGTCTTGTCTTTGTGATGTTGTTCCCTCGTCTCGTGTGTTCTCTTTTGCTTGAGCTAAGTCATTTTTTCAAAAAGGGAAAAAGAGAGTTTAGTGTTTAAGTTCTTGGTTGGGCGGTACTACCGTTGGGTGCGCACGGTACTACCGCTTATTGACTTAAGCGGTACTACAGCCCGCCCGAGCGGTACTACCGCTGCGGGGCGGGATTACGGGGTTAAGTTGGGCACGAGGAGTTTCTTCTCCCCATACCCATTCGACCCCCTGTTTCCTCTTCGTGCTCCAGTGACGAACTCGTCACGAGGGGACGCCGGTGGGCTGCCTCCTCCGGGCCGTATTTCACCTTTTCCTTCGGTGGGATCAATCCCCACCCCTTCCTCAAGCCATGGATGCTGGTATTGCCCCTGTCTCTTTCTCTTTGCTTCTAGGTTTTAGATCTAGGATTTAGGGGCAATAGGTTTGCATTCTTCGATTTTTGGCCAAATCAAGGCTTGAGTAGGATGGTGAAGGATTCTAAACTGCTAGGATTGATGTTTGGTAGGCTTATTTTGAATTTGGCATCCCGGTAGTACCGGAGTTGGTCACGGCAGCAAGGGAACCACTGTTCCCCGCCTAGAACGGTACTACCGCTTGAGCGGTACTGCCGCCTACCAAGAGCGGTACTACCACGGTGTAGGATCGAAAGTATGTCTAGAGGGGGGGGTGATTAGACTACTTGTAAATATAAAAATTCTGCCTTTTGAACAATAACAGTTTTTGGAAGATTCACAATAATGATCAAGTCAAGCATCACCCTACACATGCAATTCTAGAGTATAGGCAGCGGAAAGTAAATTGCACATGTAGTAAAGAGAGGTGGAGAAGAGCAAACGCAATTTGGAGACGCGGTGATTTTTCCCGTGGTTCCGATAGGTGGTGCTATCGTACATCCACGTTGATGGAGACTTCAACCCACGGAGGGTAACGGCTGCGCGAGTCCACGGAGGGCTCCACCCACGAAGGGTTCACGAAGAAGCAACCTTGTCTATTCCATCATGGCCTACGCCCACGGAGGGCTAGCCTTACTCGGGGTAGATCTTCACGAAGTAGGCGATCTCCTTGCCCTTACAAACTTCTTGGTTCAACTCCACATCTCGATGACGGAGGCTCCCAAGCGACACCTAACCAATCTAGGAGGCACCACCCTCCAAAAGGTAATAGATGTTGTAGATGATGATGAACTCCTTGCTCTTGCGCTTCAAATGATAATCTCCCCAACACTCACCTCTCCTCACTGATTTGGCTATGGTGGAAGAAAGGATTGAGTGGAAAGCAACTTGGGAAGGTTAGAAATCAAGTTTCATATGGTAGGAGTGGAGCAACTTGATCTCAACACAAGGGTAGGTAGTTCTCTTCTCAGAAAGTGTAAGGTAGGAGTGGTAGTTCTTTCTGATGGCTCTCTCCACGAATGAAGAGGGGGTGGAGGGGTATATATAGCCTCCACACAAAAATCCAACCGTTACACACATAATTAAGCAATCTCGGTGAGACCGAAGTGGACAACTCGGTCAGACCGAAAGTTCAAATAATGTGAACGTTGGGGTTTTCGGTGGGACCGAAAATACCATCTCGGTTATTCCGATTTGATCAAAGACAGGAGCTTGCCAGTTTTGGTGAGACCGAAAATATCATCTCGGTTATTCCGATATGATGACAGATGGTTACAGAAGCTTGGCAGCCCATGTTTCGGTGAGACCGATCTCAAACTCGGAATGACCGATTTTTCTAGGGTTTGGCTTATGGCTGAGGTGGTTCATCTCGGTGTGACTGAGTTTGGAAAATCGGTTGGTCCGAGATTACTTATGAGTGTGTATTGTAGTGAAAGTTGCTGATAGTTGAAGGAGATATATCACTAAGCACTTGAGCAACCAGATCATCAACACAACCTCATCCCCTTTTAATAGTATTGGCTTTTCCTATGGACTCAATGTGATCTTGGATCACTAAACCAAGAATGGAGTCTTGAGCTTTTGCCAATGCTTGCCTTAGCATTTTGAGGGGTCCACTTCTTCAGTCATTGCCATACCCATATCACTGAATTTCTCTGAAATGATTCTCAAATAGCTATTAGGTCAATGATATATATGTTGTTATTAATTGCCAAAACCACCCGGGGATTAGTTGCACTTTCAATCTCCCCCTTTTTGGTAATTGATGACAACATATAGATCAAAGCTTCGACAAAAGATATAATCAATGAATAATATCGTCGCTTTGAGAAGTATGTGATAAGCAAGAGCTCCCCCTAAATTTGTGCATTATTTAAGATTTGTGTTTGAATGCAAATGCACAATCGATTAGGATCATGGGTCACTCTTCCATGTCACATACATCTTGGTGGAGCGCACAAAATGATAAGAATGAATAACATGCACCCAATCACCAAGACATGAGTAAATGATCATACAAGATAGGAATAGCATATGATAAGCATTAAGCACACATTAAAGCATAGTACGACCAAGCACTCATTAAGGTAGCATCAAACGTAGTATCAAGCACACTGAAAGTATCGAAAACCAAAAGTATCTCAAAGAAACCGCAAAAGAACGAAAGAGCACTCTCTCTCTTGAAGCCCTATGATCTATACAATTTCTCCCCCTTTGGCAACAAGTTACCAAAAAGTTCGAAAAAGCATAGAGCTAAACGTCACTGTGGGCTCTGCTGGCGGCTCCCGTCTGGGTAGATGTCGGAATAGATATGACGGCATCGGCGAAGACTTCAGCTGAAGTCTGTGCTGGAGGAGTGGATACTGGAGCTGTGGCTGGAGTGACTGCTGGAGCTGTGGGAGGTGCTGAAGTGGTAGTCCTGGAGTCAGTCACTGGAATAGCTGCTGATCGGGATCCTCTGGGAACCGGAGCAGTCGGGCGATGAGAGTCCTGGACTAGGTCATCCTGCATGAGCTCTGCCCTGTCCTGCTTAGCTTCCTCCATGTCTGCCTCAAGCTTGTTGACGGTCACCTGAATTTCAGTCAGCTTCACGTCCAGAGCGTGGATCTTCTCGTCAACAATCCTCTCTAGGCTCTCCTGAGATTGTTCAATGCTGGCCAGGCGTTGTTCAATCCTTTGGGTAGCTTCAAGAATCTGCTCTCCGAAGCTCTTTGGTTTAGCTGCTGCTGCTGCTACCTCTTTATCAGCTTTGGCTTTCCTAGCAGCTTCAATCTTGGCTTGACCTTCAACAGATGTTGGATCCTCCTCATCCATCACAACAACATTGTCTTCATGCTCTGGCTGCAGGGGTAAGTGCTTCCTATCCAACAAGAATTTGCCCGTGCCAAACCTGGCATTGATAAGCATCTGAATCTGTGGGGCAAATCCACATGACCTCTTCTGGTCAGCTGCAGTCCTCTTAATGGTCTCTACCATTAAGTCCATCACCTTGAAAGGTGCCTTCTCATCAAGTATATGCAGCATGTTGATAGAATAGCCTCTGATCATGTGATGATCTCCAGACTTGGGCATCAAGGTATGCCTCAGAATAGTGTTAGTGGTAGGTAAACCTGCCTGGAGATAGTAAACTGAGCCGAGCTTCCATACTTCCAAATCTGCTGCGGGGATCTCCTTGTACATGTTCTTCATGGAATCATGGTTCTTCTTTGGAATCCCATAGACATCAATGTCATCCTCTCGTTGCACTGGAGCATTCAGAAGTTCTGCCCATTCTTCAACAGAAGAAGAAAACCTTTGACCTTCAGTCATCCAGGTGATCTTCCCATCAGGATGGAAATGAGCTGTGGCATAGAACTGCATGATCATCTCATCGTTCCAATCTGTCAGTTTCTGACCCACAAACTCAGCAACTCCACATGCAGTGAAGCTTTCATGCACATGGGGAAAGAAGTCTCTGTGCTCTTCACTGTCAATGTATTCCCAGTCAACATATCTGGTATCTGCAACTATTGGCTTCTTGTCCATCAGCACAGTCTCATAGAAGTCCTGCTGCTCTCTGGTGTGGAATCTGGGGTCTACAGCAGTCCTTCTCCTCACGGCATATGGGTCAGCTTGTCTCCATAGCCTGAGACCTCTATCTTTCCTTGCCTTCATATCCTCGGCTTGAGGATGAGCATCATTGTGAAGTGGCAGTTTTGGACGGAGTTTCAGCAACACTTGTTCTTCCTCATCAGAATCAGCTGGTGGCACATCACCCTTATTCTTCTCAGATGCTGGAATGTTCCTGGTAGTCCTCTTGGGCTTGGCAGTAGGCTTTGCTGGAGCTGCCTTAGCTTGAGCAGACTTCTTGGGCTTTGAAGTGGCTCCAGCCCTGATGGCATCACCCATGAGCTTCTGCTTCTGAGGAGCAGGCTGGGGTACTTCTTCTTCTTCTTCATCCTCGACTGCTGCATCTGCATGAGGATCACTATACACAACCCTCTTCCTCTTGGAGGTTTTCTTCACTTTGCTTGGGGCTGGCTCTCCCAAGTTCAGCTTCTTGGCAACAGCTGACTGCTTGACTTTGCTGGTGCCCTTCTTTGACTGCTGACCTTGTTGCTCTTTGGCAACAACCTTTCTCTTAGGCTTGGAGGACACCACTTCCTCAGCTACAAAATCAGAATCCTCATCATCGGAGTTCTTCTCTTTTCTAGCTCTGGTGGCTGCAAGAGGCAAGCCACTAGGTGTACTCCTCTCTCCATCATCAACTAGACTACTAGCCTCAGGACTAGTGTCTGCTTCTGGAATGTCCGCAAAAGGTGACTCTGACCTGTTCTGACTGTCACTGGCATCTGACATGGCTGACAACCTGTGAATAGATAAGGTATAGGCAGAAAAGAAGAGTTATCACAAACTGCAGAGGTTTTTGCAAAAAAAATGAGTTCAAATTTTAGTTTTAAGTTTTCACATAAGGCATTTCGGTCAAACCGATTTTCAGTTTCGGTAAATCCGAAGTGTTAACAGAGGCTCTACACACCACTTTCGGTCGGACCAAAGTGGGTTTCGGTCCTGCCAATACACTAGGGTTTCACTAAAACTCTACTTCGGTCACACCGATTTGCACGACTCGGTTGGACCGAAAGGTGCAGTGCAATGGCCAGAGGCCGAATCGGTCACACCGAAAATTTAAAATCGGTTTCACCGAGATGTATTCCGTAGAAACCTAACCCTAAGAATTTTACTCGAAACTAGAACCGATCTGGTGGAGAAGAAGTTTTCAATCGTGGCCAGATATAGGGCAAACCAAACGTGCAATGAATCAGATGGGAGCACGAGTGGGATCGAGACTCACCCTAACTTGGTGGAGTCCCTCTACGGCGGCAACGGCGCGGAGGAGAAATCCGTTGACGGCGATGGAGACCTGCGGCGAGGGCGCACAGGCGACGACGGCGACGATCCGGAGATCAGGGCGACGGCAGCAGGGGACGTGGGAGCGAAAACGTTTGAAGGAATAATCAACGCGCGCTGCCCTCAGTATATATACCCCTTTGCTGTCGGTGGGACCGAGTTGAAAAACTCGGTGTCACCGAGATGGATAACTGCCAGGCAGTTATGCATTTCGGTCACGCCGAAACTTACAACTCGGTTTCACCGAGATGAAACCTAGATCAGTCTAAATGCTTTCGGTTTGACCGAGTGGGAGAAAGTTGGTCTGACCGAAAGTCACTTAGAAGGTTTTGGAAGTTAGCCCTAGACGGATCGGTGGCTCCGAGTGCTCCTCACTCGGAGGGTCCGAAAATGACTTGTTCAAAGTTTGTGATATAAGCATGAATAGAATTTGAGACAAGAAAGCATAGATAGCTAGGGGAGGTACTTAGGCATTCTTGTCCATCCATTTGGCCAGAAAAATCAAAACAACCAAAACAACAAATGGATGTCCTCGAAAGGATAAAATCATGCATTCAACATGCTCACACAATAAGATAGCAAATGAAATATGTGTCAAACATGCACAACCAAAACTCTAGCTACTAGCACACAATTTGTCGATGACTAGGTCATCTTTATATGAGTATTTTGACTTAGGAGCCAAATGAGAACATTTGATCATAGGTCATACTCATCGTTTAAGCACAAGTGGGGTTGCCACTTTTACATAAAGCATTAATGTGTTCACATCATTTGAAGATGCTTTAGCTCAATTTTTAGAGCAAAGCTCCCCCTAGATGTGAGAACCCCTTTTAAAGGGTCAAACTAACCTTGGGTTGTCGTAGAAGACTTCATGTAGATGTTGAAGATGTGGATGCTCAATGTTGATGTAGATCATCAAGAGTTGGGAGCTATCCTTTGAATTAGGGCACTTTCAATACCTACATGGGTTAGTCCCACAAGGAACAAACAAGGATATCCATAGACATAGATTGAAGTTCACAATAGATGATGTCCATGAAAGCAATGATTACCTTGTCCCTTGACTTACCAACAAGAGGGTTTGTGACTCCATGAACTAGTGCATGATGTGGAAGTTGATTGCACAAGTTGCCAAAATGAATGTGAGTGAAGTATGTTGGCGGAGTCACCCTCAAGAACCTTCTAGTTCTTCTTCTTCGGGATCCACATCATCTTGATGGGAATCCTTGGGGTTGTAGTTGAGCTTGACGAAGTAGAACTTGATGTGTCCTTGGGAACCCACTTGACCATGGCTTGAGGTGCTTCAATGAATGCATCAATCTCCTCTTGAAGCTTGTCCTTGGCTTTTAGCTTGTGGTCTTGTGGTGGAAGGTCATCTTGAGCTTGTTCCACATTGGAAGAAGTAGGATCATACTTCTCCTTTTGAGAAACAAAATGTGGAGTAGGGTATTGACCTTCTTCCCACTCAACACCTTCGGCGTTGAACTTTCGCTCAAAACCAATTCCTTGATTCTTCCGGTGTCTTCCTTGCTTGCGAATAATTTCCTCAAAGTTCTTGCTTCCGGCAAGACTCTTGTAGACACCTTTCTCTATGATTTCCTTCAATAGGCTATTCTCTTGCTCAAGTGTAACTTGGCTTGAAACATTGTTAGTGGAATCAAGAGAACTACTAGAAGTAACAACATTAGATTTAACATGGTTATTGTTACTACTAGAGGAAGAATTTTTCTTATGCTTGTCATGCTTAGTCTTAATAGGTGGCAAGAAATTAGACAAGAGAAGTCGTTTGGCAAGATATGAAGAACTCTTCTTTCGAAGATCGTCATTGATCGCTTTTAGAAACTCATGTTCTTGCTCTAGAGTGAGCTTCTCAAAGCGTAGCTTCTCATGAGATCTTAGGAGCTCTCTATGATCTTCTTGAGTTGTTTCATGAGCTAACTTAAGAGTGTTTAGTTCTTTAGTTAGACGCTCAATCTCCTTCATAGCATTGTCATTCGACTCTTCTCGACTATAAAGACTACTAGCATTTTCATCATTACTAAGCTCACTAGATTTATCATGCAAGAGCTCATCTTCACCAAGCAAGTCATCCTCATCACTATCAAAGTCAATGAATTCAGGGTGTGTTACCTTGGGACCTTTAGCCATGAAGCATCTTCCAATTCCCTCATTTGGTGAATCAAATAAGTCGTAGGAGTTTGAGTTGGAGGATACTAGTGCAAGTCCGGCAACACCTTCATCTTGACTAAAGTCGGAGTCGGAGTGATAGCTTCCATCGGATTGATTGTCAGAGTCGGAGCCGGAGACCCATTCACCAACATGAGCTTGATGTCTTCTTCTTGTGTAGCTCCTTGATGACTTGTCTTTTCTCTCCGAATCCTTGCTTCTCCGAGAGGGTCTTCGTTCATAACGATCATCTCTGCTCCTTCTCTCTCTCCGAGGTGACTCATCTCTTGCTCTTCTTCTTGGAGATTCTTCTCTTCTCTTGTGGGGAGCCGTACACTCATTTGAGAAGTGTCCGGGTCTTCCACAATTGTAGCAGTTTCGATCACGACTAGAAGATCTCTTTTCATCATATGATCTAGACTTTGAGCTTCTTTCTTTGCCTCTATTCTTGTAGAACTTGTTGAAGTTCTTGACCATTAGGCTTATCTCTTCATTGGAAATTAGCTTGTCACTTGAGGTAGTAGGAGCATCACTTGTAGCTTTGTAAGCACCACTTGACTTGTTGTGAAGCTCTTCCTTATCCTTAAGTGTCATCTCATGAGCAACAATTCTTCCAATGACTTCAGTTGGCTTGAGGGTCTTGTAGTTTGGCATCATTTGGATCAAAGTACACACGGTGTCATACTTTCCATCCAAAGCTCTGAGAATCTTCTTAATGATGAATCGGTCGGTCATTTCAGCGACTCCTTCACCATCCTTCATCTTGAACTTGTCAAGTTGACCTTGAAGAATATCTAGCTTTGATTCCTTCACAGATTCAGTACCTTCGTGCATTTCAACCAAAGTATCCCAAATCTCTTTAGCATTCTCAAGACGGCTGATTTTGTTGAACTCTTCGGGACACAACGCATTGAAGAGAATGTCACAAGCTTGAGCATTGTTTTGCAACATCCGCAACTCTTCCGGTGTAGCTTCGCGATCCGGAACTTTTCCTTCTTCAAAGAAATCACCTTGCATACCAACACAAATAATGCCCCATGCGGCTGGGTTATGACCAAGAATATGCATTTTCATTTTATGCTTCCAACTAGCAAAATTTGTACCATCAAAGTAAGGACCTCTACGATAATTACCCTCACTAGACGCCATACTCTCCTAGGTTGTGAAACCAAGCTTATGGAGTCCAATGCAATGGAAACCAAAACAATGGAGACCAAAGCTCTGATACCACTTGTAGGATCGAAAGTATGTCTAGAGGGGGGGGGTGATTAGACTACTTGTAAATATAAAAATTCTGCCTTTTGATCATGAACAGTTTTTGGCAGTTTCACAATTATGATCAAGACAAGTATCACCCTACACATGCAATTCTAGAGTATAAGCAGCGGAAAGTAAATTGCACATGTAGTAAAGAGGGGTGGAGAAGATCAAACGCAATTTGGAGACGCGGAGATTTTTCTCGTGGTTCCGATAGGTGGTGCTATCGTACATCCACGTTGATGGAGACTTCAACCCACGGAGGGTAACGGCTGCGCGAGTCCACGGAGGGCTCCACCCACGAAGGGTCCACGAAGAAGCAACCTTGTCTATTCCATCATGGCCTACGCCCACGGAGGGCTAGCCTTACTCGGGGTAGATCTTCACGAAGTAGGCGATCTCCTTGCCCTTACAAACTTCTTGGTTCAACTCCACATCTCGATGACGGAGGCTCCCAAGCGACACCTAACCAATCTAGGAGGCACCACCCTCCAAAAGGTAATAGATGTTGTAGATGATGATGAACTCCTTGCTCTTGTGCTTCAAATGATAATCTCCCCAACACTCAACTCTCCTCACTGATATGGCTGTGGTGGAAGAAAGGATTGAGTGGAAAGCAACTTGGGAAGGTTAGAAATCAAGTTTCATATGGTAGGAGTGGAGCAACTTGATCTCAACACAAGGGTAGGTAGTTCTCTTCTCAGAAAGTGTAAGGTAGGAGTGGTAGTTCTTTCTGATGGCTCTCTCCACGAATGAAGAGGGGGTGGAGGGGTATATATAGCCTCCACACAAAAATCCAACCGTTACACACATAATTGAGCAATCTCGGTGAGACCGAAGTGGACAACTCGGTCAGACCGAAAGTTCAAATAATGTGAACGTTGGGGTTTTCGGTGGGACCGAAAATACCATCTCGGTTATTCCGATTTGATCAAAGACAGGAGCTTGCCAGTTTCGGTGAGACCGAAAATATCATCTCGGTTATTCCGATATGATGACAGATGGTTACAGAAGCTTGGCAGCCCATGTTTCGGTGAGACCGATCTCAAACTCGGAATGACCGATTTTTCTAGGGTTTGGCTTATGGCTGAGGTGGTTCATCTCGGTGTGACTGAGTTTGGAAAATCGGTTGGTCCGAGATTACTTATGAGTGTGTATTGTAGTGAAAGTTGCTGATAGTTGAAGGAGATATATCACTAAGCACTTGAGCAACCAGATCATCAACACAACCTCATCCCCTTTTAATAGTATTGGCTTTTCCTATGGACTCAATGTGATCTTGGATCACTAAACCAAGAATGGAGTCTTGAGCTTTTGCCAATGCTTGCCTTAGCATTTTGAGGGGTCCACTTCTTCAGTCATTGCCATACCCATATCACTGAACTTTTCTGAAATGATTCTCAAATAGCTATTAGTTCAATGATATATATGTTGTTATTAATTGCCAAAACCACCCGGGGATTAGTTGCACTTTCACACGGGATGCCAACGTCCACTATATTCTTACCAAATATTGATCCATGTTACCTTTTCTCTTGGCTTATGCTCGTTCTTTTGTGTTGTTTCGTGTGTTTGGTCCCAGGCGATGGCCCTTCGGAGCATCATGCCTGTCGTATCAACCCAGGGTGCTATGTCTCTAAGCGTTATCGCACCTCTGAGGCAGCGGGTGCCTCTTCAAGTGTTCTGCCCACTCGGTCCCAACAGCCTTCCAAGAGTATTGTGAAGAATCCCAAGACGAAGCCCAAGTCCGTTACTGAGATGGCTGCCAAGGAGTTTTGGGAGAAGCGTCAGCGCAATCCCTATGAGCATGATCAAGAGCCAATTTGGTCAACCGTCCCTTCTGGACCCGTTTTCAATGGGCAATTTATTTTCATGTGATCAAGGCCAAGAGGAATCTCTTTGTTGATGTCCGCTCCATTGACATTGCTTATATGAAGAAGCATCTTAACTACTTTGGTGAAGCTCTGGAGATGTGCACTCGGTTGAACATTCTCGGTAGCATGGAGTTCAACAAGGATTTTGATGCGGACTTAGTGGCCCAGTTTTATACCATGGTTCATCTCGGCACTGATGAGGAAAGATCTCTGACTTGGATGACAAATGGCAAGCTTCTCTCTGTCAAATGGAAGGATTTCATGTAATTGCTTGGGATTGAAGATAAAGGACTTGAGAATCTGGTTGGCTTTCGTCCTCACCGCAATGCAGCTGCTACTCACAAGCAATCTCTCTGGCCTTACTGCACTATGAGGGTTAACCCCGAGACAAAGAAGGAGACCTATGAGCTACCTGCCTATCTAGATATTCTTCATCGCATTTTCAGGGAGACTCTTTCCCCTCGCATTGGGAACCAGGATATGGTTCACCTGTTTCTTGTGGACATACTTCTTTTCTGCCAACATGAGAAGGAAGAGCACACTGGAGAATCCCTGGATATTTCTTATGTCATGGGATCTGAGCTTGTTTCCGCCATCTCTGAGCTCAAGTGTCCTATTTACGGTCCCTTTATCATGTTGCTGATTGAGAAGGCTTGGGAGCACACTTACCCCGGTGTTTTGCTGGAGACTGGTGAGTTGATATCTCACGAGGTTAAGCGTCTGAGGAAGAAGGAGCTCTAGGGCGCTGCGGTGTCACAGTTTGGTATTCCGTCCGGAGTTGACGATGTCGAGGCAGAGGCTGAGGCTGACGATGATGAGGATTATGTGCCCTCTAGAGCGGAGCCCTCTTGGGCAAAGAAGCTCAAGCGCAAGATGAAGAAGCTCTTCTGCATGGAGTCTCACAGTCAGTACTTGGCTCATGTGTCTGAGAAGAAGGCCAGGAGCCGCCATAAGGAGCTCATCCGTCAGGTTGGTGCGACTGTTGTCAGCGGTTCTAAGGGCCGGATCACGGATGAGGAGGAGTGGGTTAATCAGCACTGTCCTTGGACGGACTCTGACCCCGAGCAACCCCCTGTTGATGACGGAGGTGCGGACGATCTCGCCGAGATGTGATGATGGAGAGCGTATGTTTATATTTCACATGTGACCGTTGCGGTCCTCTTCTCCCTTTTTGGTGTCTCGATGCCAAAGGGGGAGAGAGTTTAGGGATTTATCGAGTTGCGAGTGTGTGTTCTATTTGCCGTATTTGTTGCGTTTTCCCTCACAAACTCTCTTATTGTCTGTTGCTTTGGTTCGGTTTATGCTCGTGAGAACTAGTTAATTTTCATATGGTGTGAGACATATCCTACTCTATCCTATTTTATCTAAGTATGTCAAGTACTTTGGTAGTATGTGAGTTGCATGCTTATCTCCTGCCTATATATCCTACTCACTTACTACTCGTGTGCTTCCTAACTCTTATATGTCTTTTCTATATGATAAATATTGTCTCACTATAAAATATAGGGGGAGTGTTGACCCTAGTGTGTGTACTTTGCATTCCAAAGGCACCTCTATTTAAGTGCACACATCTAGGGGGAGCCCGTCTATATTTTGTAGTCATTGGGGGTTTGCTTACTTTATGGTTAATTCTTGTGAAAATCCCGTATTGTCATCAATCCACCAAAAGGGGGGAGATTGTAAGGGCATGTTCCTTCCTAAGCCATTTCGGTGATTGATGACAATGCTTTTGCGGACTAATCATGTGTGCTAAGTATTCCAGAGACTCATCCTTTGGCACGAGATGATTCCTTCCCCTCGAAGTTTTAAGTGAAGACGTGTCGTCTCCTTCGTTTTTGGTTGGGGTGGACTTGAGTCGTAGGAGACACCATACTATCAAGAGGGGGTCCGCATTGGAAAGGCTAGGGTGGAATCAACACGTACACTTCATTTTGGCACCCCCAGCTCCTTTCCTTTCCTTGGAGTTTTTCCTTGCAACCAAAGTGGAGGCTGTTTGGTGGTAGCGGTAGTACCGCTTTTCACAGCGGTAGTACCGCTTGAGGGCATAAGCGGCAGTATCGCCCCGGTCAGGCTCGGCTACCGCCTCGACTCGAGGGGGTATTTTCTCATGGCGGACTATGCAGTAGTAGCAGCGGTAGCACCGCTGCCACCACCGCGGCTAGTACCGCTCCGCCTCTCCTCTCTCCTCCTCTCTCCCACTACCGCCCCGGCTTTTGAACTGCGCGGTAGTACCGCTGGGGGTCGCGGTAGTACCACTGTGACCAGTGGTAGTACCGCCCCACCCAGCAGTAGTACCGCTCTGTGCGGGCTAAAGTGGGGTAACGGTTGGTTTTGCTCTCCCACTATAAAAGGAGGTCTTCTTCTCCAAGAAGACCTACCTCTTCCCTTCCCAAACTCCATTGTTTCTCAAAGCTCTATTTTCGCCCGATCTCTCTCCCTAGTCAATCAAACTTGTTGATTCTTTAGGGATTGGTTGAGAAGGCCCCGATCTACACTTCCACCAAGAGAAATTTGATTCCCCACTAATCCCTTGCGGATCTTGTTACTCCTGGGTGTTTGAGCACCCTAGACGGTTGAGGTCACCTCGGAGCCATATCCATTGTGGTGAAGCTTCGTGGTGTCGTTGGGAGCCTCCAATTCAGTTGTGGAGATAGCCCAACCTTGTTTGTAAAGATCCGGTCGCCGCCTTCAAGGGCACCAATAGTGGAATCACGCCATCTCGCATTGTGCGAGGGCGTGAGGAGAATACGATGGCCCTAGTGGCTTTTTGGGGGAGCATTGTGCCTCCACACCGCTCTAACGGAGACATACTTCCCCTCAAAGGGAAGGAACTTCGGTAACACATCCTCGTCTCCATCGGTTCCACTCTTGGTTATTTCTTACCTTTACTTGTGCAAGTTTATATTGTGTTGTATCCTTTGCTTGTTGTGTTCTTGTAGTTGTTGCATCATAGAGGTTGCTCACCTAGTTGCATTTCTAGTCAACCTTTTTGATGCTAAGTTTAATTTGGTTAAGAAAAGCTAAAAATTGTTAGTTGCCTATTCACCCCCCTCTAGTCAACCACATCGATCCTTTCAATTGCAAACTCTCTGTTTCCCTTTGTAACGTTTCGGTCTAACCGAGATGAGCGATTGTTCCCACCGAGTTGGCAATGCAAACTCTCTGTTTCCCTTTCGTAACATTTCGGTCTCATCGAAATGAGCAATCGGTCCCACCGAGTTTGCTTGACCAAGTCTATGTTTGCTTATTACTGAAATCGGTCTCACCAAGTTCATGTGATCGGTCTCACCGAGATGAGGTTTCGCCCTAACCCTAGCGCATCAGTCTCACTGAGTTGGTATTGTCGGTCCCACCGAAAAGCCTAACGTTCACATTTTGAACTAGGTCAGTCTCACCGACTTTCACTATTCGGTCCCATCGAGTTTGGTAAATTGTGTATAACGATTAGATTTTGTGTGGAGGCTATATATACCCCCTCCACCCCATTCTCCATCAGAGAGAGAGCCATCAAAACGTGCCTACACTTCCACTACTCATTTTCTGAGAGAGAACCACCTACTCATGTGTTGAGACCAAGATATTCCAATCCTACCACAAGAATCTTGATCTCTAGCCTTCACCAAGTTGCTTTCTACTCAAATCATCTTTCCACCATATCCAAATCTGAGAGAGAGAGGGAATTGAGTGTTGGGGAAACTATCATTTAAAGCACAAGGGCAAGGAGTTCATCAACACGCCATCTATTACCTTTTGGAAAGTGATGTCTCCTAGATTGGTTAGGTGTCATTTGGGAGCCTCTGTCAAGATTGTGGAGTTGAACCAAGGAGTTTGTAAGGGCAAGGAGATCGCCTACTTCGTGAAGATCTACCGGAGTGAGGCAAGTCCTTCGTGGGCGATGGCCATGGTGGGATAGACAAGGTTGCTTCTTCGTAGACCCTTCGTGGGTGGAGCCCTCCATGGACTCACGCAGCTATTACCTTCGTGGGTTGAAGTCTCCATCAACGTGGATGTACGATAGCACCACCTATCGGAATCACACCAAAAATCTCCGTGTCTACAATGAGTTTGCTCCCTCCAAACTCCTCCCTTTTACCTTCATATGCAATGATTTACATTCCGCTGCTACACTCTTAGAATTGCATGTGTAGGTTGATTGCTTGACTTGTGTTAAGTTGCTAAAATCTGCCAAAACATAAAATTGGGAAAAGACTAGATTTTAATTTGGTCAAGTATTATAATCACCCCCCCCCCCCCTCTAGACATACTTTCGATCCTACAGGGGTCTAGGGTTGTACAAAGTTGAATTGAGGAGGAAGAAATCACTACATCTGGACATCAAATTTTCCTTTCTAAATACATAGGATTCCTAACCGGATATGGGGGATGGTCTTCTACTTTATCTTCACGGCCCATCAGTCCGGCCCACCACCAGTAGCCCGGACACCCGAGGACCCCCAAATCCAGGGCTCCCTCACTCACTACTGCTGCAAATTATCACAAGCTTGTGCCTCTAACTTCTATACTAGCCGTGTTGTGCATTTAGAGTTTGCATTCACTCACCTGTTAGACTGAAGACATGCTTGGGTATTTAAGATTTGTAGAGAATTGGGTGTATGTGGCCAAGCTCACTACTGCTGCAAATGGTTTGGACAACTACTTTCTGAAGCAATACTTTTAAGTATGCATGGTGGAATTATGAGGTATGATCTTTGGGGATTGTTTATTGTTCGTTCATTGGAAGCTTTGAGTAGCTCCAGCTTCACTAGTGCTTAGAATCAACGATTGCTTCAGTTCTGCCAAACTGGAATCTCCTTCTTTCACGGTTATGGCCTTGCACAAATTCAGTGGGAGATTGCATGGCCAAATGCAACACTGGCATACCTTCTTTCTTTCGGTTTATACATGCACCTTACCCTGGAGTGCTTTACCGTGATCTATTACTTGAAGATTGAGATCAGAAACTTGGCTGCTCGTTCCCTTTCTGTGCTACACTTGCCATGGGACCTTGGTGGTCTTACTCGACACCCACTTCAGATCTAGATAAAAATCATGGGAATTGTTTGGTGGGCGTGACAAGGGTGGATCTTTGTGACGCCGATGTACTGCTGCAACCACTACTTCAATGGTTTGCCCATAGGTTCTACTTCGACCAGGTGCGTGCAGACCAAGACTACTACATCGACCTCGTTCAAGGAATTACATGTACCATGGTTCGGCTTGAGGGCAAACCAGATTTTATGGGGGAGGGATTGTTAGCATCCTCTCCTATCATCAGCGTCCAGGCTGGACCGTGGGCTGCTAGTCCATGGGACATGCCTGATCAGAAGCTAGCACTGCTACAAATAGAAGGAGAGGTCCACAGAATGGCTCGGCTTGGACGGAAGGCTTCGGCCTGGCTGGCGATCTCCCTCTCTGTTCTTACTCCTCTGTCTCCTTCCTCCTCCTGTAACTCTCGATCTGTAGCCAAACCTTGGCGATTGAGTGAATTAGCAGTTGGTTGCTAACAGAGTATCCGATGTGTAATTCTAAGGGGTTTATACATAGTTATATTCTTCCTTCCAAACACAAAAAAGACGGCGTTTCTGTCGGCAGTCTTCATCTTTGACGACGATGGGCGCATTTCTTAAGCTTATCAATACTGTATATATTAATTAAAGAGAAGCAAACAACGACGATGCGCGCATTTCTCTAGCTTATTAAAGATAAGCAAACGCTTGTTTTGGCGGCAGTTCCTTCGAACGCACGTCCTTGTTGCAGCACATAATATGTGCGGAGTCAGCCAGGCAAAGCAATGATCCAGCAGCCGACCTAAACCGACACATCACATTACCTGGCCCCGCCGGCAAATCCAACCGACCACAACACGCCCCGCATCGGGCGCAACAGCCCGCTTTCCGTCGTCCCCTTCCCCGTGTCCTATTTGGCGTTCCTTCCGTTTCGTTCGCTGCCGCGTTCCTCTCCCTCCCTCCCTCCCCACCCCTTTCCTCCCTCCCACCACCAAATTCCCAGGCGATTTGCTCCTCCCCCCGCGCGCCGCCAATCCGCTAATGCGCCTGGGCCCGCCCCGTCGGCGAGATCGGCGCCGGCGCCTCCGCACCATTTGCCGCGGCGACCTCTCCGCCGGCGAGGCGCGGCGCGGCGCGGCGGGGCGGGCCCCCTTGTTCGGCCGCCGGCGCGCTCGCTCGGCCGGGAGGCGGTCCCGCGCTGATTGATCCCTCGGTGAGCAACCCTAGCTTGATTTCATATTCGTATAGGAGTGGCACGCTGCGTCCTGTTCTGTACTGTTATTGAGAGGAAGGATCTTTTCGGGATTTCTTTTTTTTGTGGCTGTGAGCGATCGAATCCAGCTGAGCTAATTTGATTATTATAAATCTTCTTCGGCTCGCAATACCGATCGCCTATGAACATTGAACACAGCGATTTTTTTTACCTTTTTTTGCAGTTCATTTCGTCCTCTCTTGTCTGTTTTGTTGCGGGCATCGTAGAGAGATCACAGATGCTCACCGTGTTTTCTTATTCATGGCAGCTACGCTTTGCTCGAGAAGGAGCGGAGCCAGGGTCGGTCTACATTAGGGGAAACCACTGCTTTTCTCTTAAAGAGATGAATGAATAGTTCGGCATTTCAAGAAGCAATTAGCTCCAGTCCTGCGGTGTACAGGGACAAGGAGGAGGAGCTTCCAGCACAACCACCATTGCTTTGTGTTGCTTCAGATGAACAGCCAAGTTGGGCCCAACAACCACAAGAACTTGAATGTGGTCTATCAGGATCTCACCACGATTCTTGGTCTTGGCAGGTTTGACTCTGGGAACCTTACTACCGGTTTGCCTCTGAAATATGATATGGATCCGACAAATTTGCTGCGTATGAGGACCATACCCTCTGAGAATGGACTCAGACCAGCTCAATATTCAAGCGACAATCTACAAGATATGTCTTCTCCCTGCGAAAGCCCACATGCTGGAAAAGTCAAGTTAATGTGCAGCTTTGGTGGGAAAATCCTGCCTAGGCCTAGTGATGGGGTGCTCAGATATGTAGGTGGGGAAACAAGGCTCATATCGATACCCAGAAACTTCTCATGGAAGGAACTTGTGCATAAAACCCTCTCGATCTATAACCAGCCTCATACCATCAAGTATCAGCTTCCTGATGAGGACCTTGATGCTCTGATTTCTCTTTCATGTGAAGAGGATCTCCAGAATATGATGGAAGAATACTACAGTCTTGAGAAGGCCAATGGCTCACCGAGACTTCGGATATTTCTTGTCTCCCCAAATGATTGTGAGGAGACATCGTTAAGTGCAAGAAGTTTAGAAAGTGAGCCAGAATATCATTTTGTTGTTGCTGTGAACAATCTCTCACAACTGAAGCAGAGTACCAGCGGCAACAATTTGGTGAGCCAGTTGAGCCAACAGTTGGATAATTCCCTACTCCCCTGCAGTTACTCAACCGCATGTCAAACAGATATAGAAAGTGGAGGTAAAGCTTTGGCTGGAACAGCCTTAAATGAGTCTTCCTCTCAGTTTTTTCTTGCTCCATACTCACAACAAATGGTGGCTGAGTCAGCAGCAACTTCCTCCCCAGTCTTAAATCGACAGAGGATGTCTTTGAATCAGTCTAGGCTGCGGATGTCTTCAGACAAACTAACAATGAACCAAGAACATGCGAACAAATATGAAGTTAGCAATGGATCAAATTTGAAGGCCATGCTTCCAGACCATCAGGATAAGACTCAAAGCGATGTAGGCACAGGTGTTGGAATTGGATCAACCATGCACAATCTTCAAACTCAAAGGCAGGCAAAAGATTTGGGTATACCTCGAAACGAGAGTTATGCGAGTTCACATACAAACTATGATAAGTCTAATCCAATGGAAATGCCCTTTTATTCTGGAAAGGTGTGCCTGCATCCGGAGACTGCTAGTTGGCTGTCTGGCATGCATGAATACACTGGTCAAATTCATGGCATGCCGCATGCCTTCTCTGATCCTTTGCTGAATGATCGCACTGAACAACCTGCATCCAATTTGTCTTTAACTTTTGATTCCTACATACCCCCTTCATTTTCCCAGAAAATGTTTCAAGCTAATGAGCTGGAGAGAACAATAAGCGGGACTAGGCCAGATCTTCTATGTGCTAAGCCACCTGAGATTGCTCGTATAGATGAACCAAATTACCTTGTTTCTAGTCATACCGACCAGCGGTATGATCAAGGAGTTACTGGTGGAGCCAGTTTTGAGTCAGCCGTGTATTACCAACAAGACAGTTTGTCTAGTAATATGGTGCAAACAGGTCATGATGCTGGTCCTGTTGTTCAACAGAGGAAGGTTTATCATCAGGAGAACAGTGCCGCCCCAAGTGTTTCTCCCCAGTGCACTTATGTTGACACAAGGTTTACTTTGCACCACACACATGGTGCAAGGTTGTCCTCGGGTGAGTTAGACGCTCTAGAAAGCTCAGGTTTGACGTCAATGCATGCTACTGATAATTCTCATTCACGCTTTCTTCATGGATTCCCTAATGGATCTCAAACAGCGAATTCAGATCGTGGATCTCACGTAGAGAAAATGAACTCAGGGCGTGTTACAGATTATGGAACAGCTGGCTGTGTGCATGGTAATGATAAAGTTGCTCCTGGACCCCATATACTGTTGCCCATTGACCCTTTTGAAGCTTTTGCGCCACAAAGATCGGTGGCAAATGGAGCATCCGCTGTGTATCAGAATGAAAATTTCGACCAGTTATTGGTGCATAGCTCTGGTTTGGCTACCTCTTCGCCTACTGAACTACGTAATGCTGATCTGACCGTAAACATGTTTGGCAATGGCACCTTCGAGGATGGCCTTTTACAGAGAGATGTTCCTGTTTTTAATCAGCACAATATCATCTGCAGTGATGTAGAAGTAATTGGATCTGATTGTGCAACCATCAATAACGAGGACATGAATCTGAAGGGCAGAATGCATAATAATTTTCAAATGGAGGCACGTGTTATAGTTGAGGACGTGACTGATAATATGCCTTCAGGCATTCCATCATCCATACCAATTCCTCAGGTTGAAATGGCAGCTGAAGAACAGCACCATGCAATTATGTCATCAGAGAAGGATGATGATGCTAAGAGCGATGGGCCGGAGTTAGCTAATGAGGTATAACCTATCCTATATATTTAGCATGCTATTCATGCCTAAAGAATGGTTGAGCATATTGTGTTTTTCATTCCAAATGTTAGGACCATGGTGATAAAGAACCTGCAGATGGGCCCATCAGTGATGCTGAGATTGCCGAACTTGAAGCCAGCATGTATGGCTTGCAGGTGCAGTTCTAGCACTCTACATTTGTTTAGTAACTATAGTATTCTTTCAGCAAAGATGTCTATTTGTTTCATAAAAAGAAAATCTCCATGTATTTTGTCTATAACAAGCAAGTCATAACAGCATTTGATTGTTCTTACTTTTTTATGGTCAGATCATAAGAAATGCTGACCTCGAGGAGCTACGTGAACTGGGATCTGGCACGTTTGGAACTGTTTACCATGGAAAATGGCGAGGAAGTGATGTTGCTATCAAACGTATCAAGAAAAGCTGTTTCGCTGGGAGATCATCTGAACAAGAGAAACTTGTGAGTAGTTGTATGTCGATTACTCCTTTGTAGTCATTTAGGAAATTCAGCAACAACCAACCATAATTCCGATCTGAAATGTAGGCCCTTTTAGCATTTTCAATTTTCTCCAAAATGTAGATCTTTCTACACTCTGAATGCACTTCTGCTTATGCTGTTCCTATTCAGCCCCTCGTTAATTTCATCAAGAATTGGCTTTATAACTCTAGCATTTATTGTATTTGGAGGAAATAAGAGAAAGATGCAGAAATAAGTAATGTCAGCATTTTTATTTTATCATATCCTTAATTCTTGTGCCCAACTCTTTAAAGACCTACATTTTGGGTCAGAGGTAGTAGTACCTAACAGAATCTTGTTAGTTATAAAAGTAAGTTTTGTGCACGTGAAGCATGATTGCTTTCCTTGTTGCTACATGTTTAGGCAGCCTGACTAGTAATTGAATTTTTGAAACTGAAACGTAGTTGGTTGAACACGTTCATATTATCTTCATTAGATATAATGCCAACTTGCATTTTAATACAGACCAAAGACTTTTGGAGGGAGGCGCAAATTCTTTCAAAGCTGCATCATCCAAATGTTGTTGCTTTCTATGGTGTGGTTCCTGATGGAACTGGAGGAACATTAGCAACTGTGGCAGAATTTATGGTGAATGGTTCACTAAGGAATGTCCTTCTAAGGAAGGATAGGTGAGTTGTGTATGTTTCTGTTCAGTGTTTCCACTCTACACAATGTTGTTGTTATGTCACTATTTGCTAGATGTCTGCAGATCGCTTGATCGTCGGAAAAAGCTCATCATTGCAATGGATGCGGCATTTGGGATGGAATATCTGCACTCGAAAAGCATAGTCCATTTTGATTTGAAATGCGACAATTTACTCGTTAATATGAGAGATCCTCAGAGGCCAATCTGCAAGGTAGTTTTAGATCCACGTGAAGTGCTAGGGCATGTTATCAGATAGCAGCAGCCTTGTCTTTCCTTTAGTTCTGATGCCATGGGACCTTCCCATTAATAATGTGTAACTATTCTCAGGTTGGAGACTTTGGATTATCGAGAATTAAGCGCAACACTTTGGTTTCTGGTGGTGTACGGGGCACCCTTCCGTGGATGGCACCGGAGCTGTTGAACGGTAGCAGCAGCAGAGTGTCTGAGAAGGTAATGCCTTTCATCAGACTCCACATCATCGTTTGCATGTGCAACCATCATTTGCCTGATATGTACCTATTGGCACACGTAGGTGGACGTGTTCTCTTTCGGGATAGCATTATGGGAAATCTTGACGGGTGAGGAACCATACGCAAATATGCATTGCGGCGCTATCATAGGTATACTTACAACCATGTCTTGTTTTTATTACGATTCAATATTGACTAATTGTCGAGGGACAGAATCCTTTGTCAATTTGTGCCCCCAAATCATCTCATGGTCAGTTAGCATTGAATCCTCAAAGTAACTTTGCATACTTCGCTTGTGAGAAGGGGGTATCGTCAACAACTCTCTCCGGCCTCCAGTACCTGAAACCTGTGACCCCGAATGGCGAATACTGATGGAGCAATGTTGGTCGGCCAATCCCGATATCCGCCCCTCGTTCACTGAGGTCACGGATAGGTTACGAGCCATGTCAGCGATACTTCAGTCAAGGGCACAGGCCCCAGGAAGCTGATGAATCTTACATGCCATCAACCAGCAAAAGATTGCCGGCTGATCCCCACGGGCTCCTTTTTGTGCATAGACGAGTACATAGCATACCTGTATTTATGGTCACACTGTATTCTGTTCGATGTATCTATGCTTATTTTTTGACCATTTTATAGGGTTTCTGAAGTATGTATGTATCTGAGTTAACACGTACTGCAGGCTTTTCTAGCCTCGGTCACGTTTCCTGCAATTTTGTGTGTAGTCTGCGAAGCTTGTGATGGTCTGCCAGACCACTCGAGCTTCTATTTTTGGGCCTTTGGTTGTAAAAGTATGAGCGTTGTAATTATATAGCAGATGAACTGGCAAAAAACATACTGCCACTTTTGAACCTTCGTAAATTCAGAAATAAAGTCGAGGTTTTTGCTTAACTGATCAAGAGGCAATTGCACTTCTAGTACTAGTTTGTATACACGTGCAAACATCATAGCGTGTCCTGCCAAATGATCAAAGCAAATGAACATTGTGGATGGACGAACTTAAGGGCAATCCTCATTTATTGGTGATAGAGATTTGAATTATTGTAAACAAAGGTAAGCTAACCGCGGCGGCAGCTCGTCCTCACGGAGTGCAGGAGTACGCGGACAAGGAGCATCATGACCATTATGACGGTGCAGGAGTACGCTGACAAGGAGCGGCATGATGGTGCGGGAGTACGCGGACAGGGAGCGGCGACGACGGGATAGGGGCAACGCCGCACGCCGGGCGGAGTTCACGGACACCGACGTCCCGCCGCCACAAATCATGGACCTGGAGCTTGCAACGGCCTGGCCCTCGACTGGTCGAAGACCACGACGGAGACGAGCAAGCGTTGTCTCTACCACCTCGACGAGAAGATGGCGAGCCAGGAGTGGTCTAACTCCCACCCCCCCCGCGCCGCGCCGTCCGCACTGACGACCGGGAATCCCTACCGTCGCTCGAAGCCCAACAACGACAACTCCGACGACGAGTATACGGTAGTTTAGTTTCTTATTTACTTCACCCAACGAAATATCGTTCGGTTTTATGTAAAAAATATTCAACTTTGAATGAAATTCGCTCTTTTTGTTTAAATCTACATCAAATTTATTCATTTTCATCAAATTCCATTCAAAATGTGACCACATTTGCAGCTAGGCTTGGAACACGGACTGGTTCTCACCGGACGGATATGATGCCGATTTGGAAGTCAAGGTTGGAGATGCCCTTAGCATTGTATGTCCAAGTGGAAGTTTAAGTTGAAGCCTTCCTACACTAAGAATTAGTGTACAGAGGTAGTGGCCTTACATCTGCCGTCTTATGAAAAGTTCAACTTGATCCATTCAATGTGTAAGCTTCTCATCAAATTAGCTACTCCCTTCGTTCCTAAATATAAGTCTTTTTAGACATTTCAAATGAACCACAATATACGGATGTATGTAGACATATTTTAGAGTGTACATTCACTCATTTTGCTCCGTATGTAGTCGCTTGTTGGAATCTCTAAAGAGACTTATATTTTGGAACGGAGGGAGTATCTAAATCTCAAAAATGAACACCACAAGCTAGCTTAGCCGCAGGGATGATATCAGATGAAATCTCTGGTTACTGCTCCAATCTCAGTACTACATTTTTCTGGACAGATATGTCTAGAACACCACAAGCCACCATCTAGCTAGCCTGCAACCGAGGGCCTCATACATGGAGTGGTAGTACAATTTTTTTGGACAAGATATGTAGTTAATACTCCAACACCACAAGCTAAAATCTCAAACAAACCAAAAAAACACAACAAGCTAGCTGCTGGGATCTCTGGTTGCTGCCCCAATCTACCTCAGTGATCTTTCTTGGGAGCGCCGAAGGAGAGGAACCTGCTCTTGGCGCTCTCCTTCTCCTTGGGAGACGTCGACGGCGAGGACGACTTGCCGCCGTTCTCCTTCTTGCTGCTGCTGATGCCGCTGCCGGGGTGGTTGGTGAGGCCGTGCTTCCGGAGCTGCTCCCTGACGAACCTGTCGTAGATGAAGGCCGCTCCCCTGAAGTTGGGCAGCGCCAGCCACGCCAAGAACAGCAGCTTCAGCTCGTACCAGATCGGTATCCTGAGAATGAGAAGAGAGCAAATCACAGTTAACATCAAAACCACGGCATAAATAAATCAAGAAAAGCGGCCGTGAACTTGGTAGATTTGTTTGCTGTTTACCAGTAGATGAGGGACTCGAGGACCATCTCGACGAGCGTGACGAAGGAGTAGAGGATCCAGTAGGCCAGCCACTGCTCGTCGTCCAGCTTCGACGGGCTCTCCATCGCCTGCACCGACGCATACAGGGGGTACAGGAGCATCACGCCAGGCCTGCAGCAGCAGAGAACAGCACCAAATGGCCGCACGCGTGTCGAGCTCAGCAAGAACCGCATAAACAAGAACCGAAGGGAAAAGATATTCAATCTGCACATACCCTGCGAGGGTGTGGAGGTGGGTGAGGATGGTCCAGAGCTTGCTCATCTTCTTCTTGGTTGGGCAAATCAGTGGAGGCGGAGACTGATGGACAGAACGGTGCGTGTTCTTGGTTTGGATTTGGATGTTGTTGTTGCTCCGGGGGAGGGGAAAGCTACGGATTTATAACAAATACAGTGGCCGGGTGGAGTGGAGGACACACGGCGCGGCGCCAATGAAGGCGGGGGCTTCTTTTGTCTACGCGTTTGATGTCGACTGGCACAGGTGGCGACGAGATGGAGCACCGACCAGGACCAGGTCGGCAGGTCAGGTGGGAGCACTAGTACTTTGTGATGCATCGAAATCTTCTCCGGAGGTTTTTGTATTTTTTTTGATTGGATCTACTGTGAGAGATCTGGGAAATGGAAGTGAGGCCGAGCGGCAGATTCTCCCTACATCTCCAACAGCCGCGCTACGCCCAAAAAACGCATTTGCCGCGCCCGCTTCGACTGGTTTGCCGCGTCGCGCAGCGCTGGCTCCAGCAGCAGCGCTATAATGCAGCGCGCGCGCGTCGCTCCAGCGGTGCGCAAAAATGCAGCGCGCGCAGCAAGCACAAACCACATATACAATTCAACAAATAGAAGAAAAACGATCAAACAAACAAAATAAATCAACAATAAATAGTTATTACAACTGAAACAAATAGTTTATCGTTCGGTACAACAAATAATGCAATAAACACAACCAATAGTTCATGAACAATATAATACATAATGCAATGAAATCATGCTCTTTGTCGTCCATGCCATGCCCACCACTCTTCAATCAGATCCTTCTGAAGATCATTGTGCGTTGCGGGACGCCGAATGGCATGATAGGAGGCAACAAAACGGGCTACCCTTTCAGCCCTCCGTCGCACTCGCACGGGATGTCCCAAGAGCTCATACTGTGAGTAGTCTAAATCTTGGCCACGCTCATTCTCGATAATCATGTTGTGCATGATCACACAAGCGTGCATGATGTACCAAAGCATTTTTTGATCCCAAAATCTAGCCGGTCCTCTCACAATAGCAAATTGGGCTTGCAAAATCCCAAATGCTCTCTCGACATCTTTTCTAGCAGCTGCCTGAGCATTGTGGAAATCAAGATTTTTCTTACCTTCTGGCTTTTCAACGGCTTCACGAAGGTTTGCCACTTTGGATAGATGCCATCCGCTAGATAATAGCCATAGTTGTACGTATGGCCATTTGCTACAAAATGCACCGGTGACAACTCACCATTCGCAATCTTATTCATCAGTGGTGACCGGTTGACAACATTGATGTCATTCAAAGATCCAGGCATTCCAAAGAATGCATGCCAAATCCAAGTCTCCTGATCGGCCACCGCTTCAAGGATTATAGTGGAACCCTTTTTTTGGCCGTGGAATTGCCCATGCCATGCCTTTGGACAATTCTTCCAACTCCAATGCATGCAATCTATTGAGCCAAGCATGCCAGGAAATCCGCGAGATTTGTTCATCGCCAATAGCCTTGCGGCGTCTTCAGCAGTGGGAGATCTCAAATACTCCTCGCCAAACACTTGCACAATTCCCACTGCAAAGCGCTTGACACACATGATGGCTTGGCTCTCACCCATAGCCAAGTGATCATCAACTAGATCGGCCGGGATACCGTATGCCAACATACGCAAAGCGGCTGTCACCTTCAGAAAGGTGCTATGCCCGAGCTCTCCAGCAGCATTCCTCCTTTGCTGGAAAAAACGGTCATGAATCGCTAGTTTCTCTGCAATGCGCTTGAACAAGTCTGTGCTCATCCTAAACCGGCGACGAAAATATGACTCCGGGTATGTGAGATTCTCCACGAAATAGTTCTTCATCAATCTGTTATGGGCATCAATCCTATCTCTCCAAAAAAAATCCCGACCCATAACCGAACCACCGTGCTTCGGTTTTTTATTGATATGCATAGCTATGATCATTGCAAGATCCTCTTCCTCTTCCATATCAAATTCATCTCCGGAAGAATCATGCGACGAACTCATCTACAATGTTCAATACTATACTATCAAAACTACAATTCAAAATATGCACCAAATTCAGTTTGGAGCAATACATACCTTGTAGGTGTTTTGTCGAACACCTTGCGGGCGCGGCGCGACAGCGAGCCGTCGGGAGCTGTTCCTCGGACGTCGGAGGCGCGCGAGGTCCGGTCGGACTAGGAGGGGGTGGGGCGGAAGCGCAGCGGCGCGGGGAGGCCGGCGAAGCGCCTGAACGGTCGCCGGCGGGCGCGGGCGGCGGGCGCCAGCGGAGGCAGACCGGGAAGCGCGAGTCGTCGGCGGGCGCGGGGGCGGCGCTGGGATAGGCCGGGGAAGCGCTGAGGTCGCCGGGGGCGCGAGCGGCGGCGGCGGCGCGGCCGGATGGGGGCGAGCGAGCGCGGGAAAGCCGGCGCGCGCGGGTGGGAAGAAGGAAGAAAGGAGAGTTCGCGCGCGCGCTCGAGTGTGCCGCGCGCGGAAGTGGACGCACCAAATCAACAGCGCGGGATGGGGCTTTCACCAGCGCGCCCAACTCGTTTTAGCGCGCGCGCGTTTTTTGCGCGCCCGCTGGAGCTGTCCGACGCTTTGCGCGCGCGCTAAAATGTCGTTTTTTGCGGCGCGGCGCTAGTATAGCGCGGCTGTTGGAGATGTTCTTAGGAGGACGGCCGATATAACTAACTGTTTTTCTTTTGGTGCTTCAGAACAAGATCAAAGCCTTCAGTATTTTTGACGTGTTGTGCTGAATCTATTTAGAACAAGATCAAAACCTTCAGTTAGGAGTTGGCATCAGGACGGCGAAGAGGCATGTGGAGTTGGCATCAAGCAAAACAAATGCTCGGTGGAGATTGCTCACCTGAAGCCGAGCCATCAGCTCACCTCACCCCACCCGCGAAAATGAGAATGCTTTTGTTGGGCACAAAGTGGGGATTGTTCACCGGAAACCGAGTCATCAGCTCACCTCACCCCACCCGTGAGGAGAAAACCTTTTCTTTTTTGCGGGTCCCCAACACCTTTGTTGGGCACAAAGGAGAGCAGAGGAACCCAGACCTCGGGCGCCGAGAGAGATCATAAAGAAGGCGTCAGGTCGGCGCGGGGGGCAGATCAGCACACGTCCCGGCGCTTGCGGGCAGCACGCGCATTGGGAGGGGGCTTGCCATGTGGTGGCCTGCTCGGTTATCATTTGTCTGCTGGTGATTGTGTTTATAAACGTCATATTCCACTGAAGCTCCAACGGATTATCCCCGCAAACAAAACAAAAAAGCTCCAACGGATTATCCCAGCAAACAAAACAAAAAAGTTCCAACGGAGTAATAAAAACAACTCCAATGAGCCGACCCATTTCGTCCGTGTCTGTTTGGGTCGGTGCCGACAGAAAAATCAACCTACACTAGTAGATAAAGGGTCATCAGACCCGGTTCTTTTGGGCCTTTAGCCCCGGTTCCTGAACCGGGACAAGAGTGTCGGTACTAATGCTCTGACCCTTTAGTCCCGGTTCAATGCAGAACCGGGGTAGATGGGTGTCCACGTGGCCTGTGCGCCGAGCCCAGGCAGGAGGGGCTTTGGTCCCGGTTGGTGGCACCAACCGGGACCAAAAGGCATCCACGCGTCAGCATTTCTGTGGCTGTGGGTTTTTTTTTTTTGAAAGGGGAGGGGGGTTGGAGG